>OU824116.1:7500000-8750000 GCA_917499265.3 Mimumesa dahlbomi | reverse complement strand
AGTTTCGTCGCGGCAGAAGAGATCACAATCGCACGAATTTCCCTGACGAAAAGAAAATCACGGAGGGAAGTGTGTCCCGCGTGAGTTCGCTCTCGGTGAACAACTCCGAAGAAGTTAAACACAAATCATTCCCTCTCGGCACAGGCGCACGGAGACCGTGGATCAGAAACGAATCGAATGGAACGTGACAACTAGATTTCACGGGGTTCGTGCCAAGGAGAAAGGAACGGAGTGTATTTTACTCCGGTGGAATTTCAGGCGACTGAGTCCGGGTCCAACCGGGTGATACGCGATGAAATATGACGCACAGGGAGTTTCTCTACCGCACGTCGACCGCCGCGAAGGAGCAATAAAATCTGCCGTGGAAACCGAAGGCAAAGCGTCGAGCTTCCGTAAAGCTCAAGGCTTTTGCCTTGCTCCTACCTCGAGGATAAAACGTTGACGAGACAGAATGAAATTGCCCGTGGAGTGCGTCACGTAAATTTTCAACCCGGCATCGCCTGAACTTATGTGATGTAGCTTCTGCCACCTTTCACCGTGGATATCCATCTCTCGATGTTAATAAACCTTTCGCCTAGCGGCCTCGTTATTATTCATTGGCGACGTCTCTGTTCGATATTCCCGGGTTATTATTCTCTGTCGCTGTCTTTCCTCGATATTTTACTTATTATTCACGCTTTCTGTAATACTTAGGACAGGGCCTCGTTATAAATTGAACGATTGAATCCCTTGGAATAATCACGATTAGAAATCGATCGAAGAATAAGTTTATAAGAAATGTAAGGTAAAATACGTAATAGAAAGAGAGATACAATAAAAAAAAAATAGAAATTTGTTCGGATTGATTCGATGTTCATAGGTTAACTAGGGAAAGTAGGTAATGTAATATAAAACAGGATGACATGTTATTAATATTTTAGTTGAAAGGGTTGGGGAGAAAATTTCCAGTTTATTGCGCAATTTGAAAGTACCTGACGTGTACTGAACTATGCATTAATTTACTCAGTGGAAAATGATTAGAGCTCGCAGGTATAACCGAGAAAAGAAAGTGAGTAACGCGATATTAGCGGCTTTATGCAGTGTACAGTACCTGTCGCGTTTTTTACTATTGTATGTTGAATTTAGCACCTGTTACGTACTAGCTGAAATATACACCGTAATTTGCTTTTTCCTCGTAACAGGAATAATAAGACCGAACAGTTATTTTCCTGATTCCTATAAAATTACACAAAATGGAACAACTTTCTCTGGAACCCATCAATTGGCCAGTCAGATTGTCGAATCGGTACTAACACTCGAAACTCTTTGTTTACCAAGCGATTGTTTGACCAATTCAGTGACCTACTCAAACTATACAAAATTCTTAGCTTGGTATCTGCAACCTAATCTAATTTAGATATTCGGGATCTTCGCCAAACTTAAATACGTCTTAGAGTCGCCAACAACAGTATCAATTTTCTACTCCCAAATACGTAAAGAAATTACTGAATTCCTCAATGATCAGTGAAATGATAAATCGTAAAAAATGAAAACATTACCAATCATTATTTAAATAGTAAAAACATCCCTCGATTTGAAAAATTCAGTGAAACCTTCGAAACAAATTCGCATTTCGGCGTTCTTTCGTTAAAATGTTAAACCCTGGTAGATTAATGTCATGTATAGTTACACGCTATGGTGGAAACAATGTGTATTGTCAAAGGTATAAAGAACAAAGGGAGGTTTGCCATTATCTTGTAGAAGGCCACCAGTGACATGTAATAAAGACGACGTTGTCCTGCCAGATGCTCGCCCTTACACGACATTGTTTTACTGAACTTTAGCTACATTATTGTTGAAGGTTAACGACCACGACGCCAACGTCCGTCCAGTTTCCGTCGATTAGGCTTCCACGATAAATTCCAGATCTTTTTTTTTTTATCCATCCAAACCGACCTGTCGCAGATGCGGATCATGTCCTCGGTGATTTGACATTTAGAAAACGAGATGGGGGTGATTTTTTTTTACGATTAATCGTTAATACCGTTCTTGCGGTAGGACATCATGTTCCTGAAGGGTTTAAATTCGAAATGACAGGATGAGTTGTAAATCCTCCCTCTTTTAACGCGAATTTCGCGCGTATATTCGACGCACAGATTTTTTCTCTCGATAACTCTCGTCCTACCGTAACGCGCGTAGATACGTTTTTAATACCTCGATTGCTTTTAATTCCAACACCTACGTCATTCATAAAATTTCGTTATGAGTATTATGCGAGTAGTCATCGTGCTCGTCGAAATTGAAATTCCACACGCAATGGAATCGAATCACAACAGAATCTTTCTCCTATGTACGGCGATTCCATTTGGGTTTGATCGTTTCGCGAAATATTTCAATCACGTTTTACCCGATTTAATTCATATTTTAAATCGACATTTATACAACCGTGTTTCGTCGTTTCACGTATTCGTTACCGTTCTTTCCTTTATTTCGTTCGTTTCTTTTGGTGTGTTACATTTAATTTACATTCAGATTCGCCGAAAGTCAAACTTTACGCGAGACAAATAATTTCGCTCCGTCATAAATAATGCACGACTTTTCGAGATTCTTTACCACGGGACTGAACGACACGCCATTATAAGCGTCCCACTTTCAGGGTGCAGGGCCGATCCTTAAAGTTCTTCATACAAGCTAGGAGCAATATTATTCCGGGCACACGCTCGTGGACACAAGCCTTAAACCACATTCTGTGCGGCGCCCTGGGGTGCTTTTGTCAGATGACACGCCGGTGAATAATTCACCTGGCGCATACAGCGATGACATCCGTGGACGGAAAATCGTGATACCGCAGTTTGCTATGAAACGTACCTCCGTCGGTGTTTTCCAGTCCCCGAAATTTATCTCGGCTTATTGTGCTCCCCTTTGCGGCAACCTGAACGATGTCATTACGCGAATTATATGCGCGCCTCGTAACCCTGATATTTGTTATGGAAATTCCCGAGTGTTCGGTGGAACCGAATTCTTCACAGAAATCGTACATCGATTGTTGTATAACGATATCTAATTGATCTTGAATCTTGTAAGATTTAAAATCTTAATGTATTTCAGCGGTCTGTAAATTAACACTTCGCTGAACGGCGAGTAAATGTGATTAAGATTAGGAATTCTGTAGAATTTTTAAATAGAAATAACGATCCAATAGATAGAAACGATTGTAATGTACGGTCCATGAAGTAATTTTTGGCATACTATTAAATATTTGATATGAAAACGTTGATATTTTATTTAAGTCTAAATAGATCACCTTTAGTTTAATAATAATATCCCTTTATGAAATATTCTATCCACAACGTCATTCACAAGTGCAATTTCATCTCCCGAAGAAATTCATTCTAAATTTCTTTACGTTCCGCATTTAACTCGTATAATTTCATTAGATCATCGTCGGACTCCATTGTGATCTCTTTTTAAGAATCCATCTCGACGAAATTTCAAGTAAAAGTCCGCAAACGGAACCATGAGACAGACGGTGCTATTTTTTTAAGGAAAAACAACGATTTTCCCGCCCTTCGTACCTTCTACCGACAGGCTGGCCAATTCACTTGCGTATGCGCCGCCGTCGGAGGTATTAAATCTCAAATATTTAATATCGCCAGATTTTTCTGTGTATTCGACGCCAAATCCTGGGAAACGCTAAGGTGCGGAGGAGTACGTCAGGATAGTGTTGCAAATAGTGGAACGGCATTCGACAGCGATGCTATAGAATCGAAACCGGCTGCAATGCGGGTGTTATAAGGTACGTCGGAGACCCTCAAGAATACAGGGGTGATGTTGATCTATTCGTGATGCGATTTTTGAAGGGAATAGTGTCTCGCAAATCGCGGATCTCAATCGCAGATAGAAAAGACGGCACGTGCGAAATCGCGCGATTCGATCGGCTTGAATGAAAATATGACAATGGGACGTTGAGTATTCCTTTCGATAATGGAATACGCAAATCTGTCAGAAACCGGAACCGAAGATGAGTGTAAAGAGGAATAGTTATGCCCGAAGAGAAGATTTTAGTACCGTGAAATGATTATCAATGTATCGGAGTAATAATGTGTCAGATATTTTGAAAATTAGATATTATAAATGATAATGGAAATAAATAATTGTCATATAGAGACACTTTGTACTAAATGCTCGTTAGCTGGATTGAATTTTAAAAAGAGCCGTCACGAAGGTAATTTGAGACATTTGCTAAAATTAGTTTCTCATTATCATCGTTGTGGTAATCGACTTTCAGGAAAGTCAAATATAACGGTAAGAAAAAAGTTTTAATCCTCGGGGGACATTTTCATATTAACTTTCATTGAATTTTCTTAATTACCAAGATTTCCATTCGCGTATTTCACTCGAAAAGGATTTGGGCCCGTCAGGGACACCACCGAAGTGAGATATTATCTGACATTATCGTTTGAAACTTGGTTCTACCTTTGACCCGGTGTAATTGGTTATTATACGCTGGGGAAGGGTATCGATCAGCTTCCATAATATCACAACCACATAGGAGAATGTAATTGAAGCGGTGATATGCTTTAAAGATCAACCTGCGACATACCCATATCGATGAACTGTATTTCTGTACGTTAATTGAATACCCTGCCAAGTATAATCGATCGGAGAAAGAAATCCGTCAAGTTCAATCGGACTAACTCAATTTAATTTCATTCAAAATATCGCCACGCGTCGGAATATCGTCATTGATACGAATTTAACAATCGAGCACACGTCCCAGCAGAAAATACAAAATTATAAGGAACAAAAAAGTTGTTGAATTCATACATTTCTAAACAAACTTTTATCCCCTGTCCCTTCTGTATTTCATCTCCCGTACGTATGAAACATAAAATACATCCCCCGGGATAAACTGTCGCAAGTCACATTTTTCACGTTTCACGGGCTAACAGTCACAACGATTTTTAACAATGATTATTCTCTACATTACTTTACGATGATAACGAAAACGTCCAATTCCCATGGAAGAGAAAAAGATGATCCAACATTCAATTCCAAAATTATGCTAACACGTGTGAGTAATCTTGCAGAACAGAGACACGATACTTCTCGGAATGTTTTCTCGGAAATAGGATACTATTCCAAACAATTGTAGCCCGGTGTAACATTCGCGGAATCGAAATTGAGAAAACGGAGTTTTGAAAAATGCTACGGCTCTCATCCGGCACGTCGGGCGGAAAACGTATAAAACGATACTTCGAATCATCGAACGCGTCGTTTAACACTGTTCATCCGAGCCAAAGTTGGGCGCGTTGTTCGCAGAAAAATGAATTTATATCCCTGGCAGCGCCGCCGCGTACAACCTCTTCCCCTTTCATTTGTCTCAGGCCAGAATGGGTGGGGCCGGAGGCTTCAAGAGTTGATAAATGCGAAGCCCGAAACTCATCCTACCGATTGCGTCTCGCGTGCGACGAAACACGAGGTGGAACGCTTTGTTTCCGTCCGTGCATTTCGAGAACTTGATAGACGGAAAAACAGAGGGCGAAGGGAAAGAGGGGGGAGGGCGTGGGGGTGGGTGGGATCGAGAGAATTTCCGTGCTGGGTCGCGATAAACGAGCTTTTCCGAGGGGAGGAAAAACGCGAACGGTCCGTCACGGATACGGGGTTTTAAATTTTTATTCCAAAGATTTCGTTCCCACGAAACTGATACCGTCTAATCGAACTCACGAATTTCATTCGAAAACTTCTCGATCAATCGCGGAACAATTCGGTAACTTTCATATTGTATCGAATAGAAAACACAACGGTGGGTGGGATAATTTTGAATACATACTTCCAACGAGGTCACTGTTTCTTTGATCACAAAGATACGTTTAAAGTGAATTTTAAGAAAAACGGCAATCTGGAAATTTTTAAACTTTAATCTACAAAGTTTAAGGAACCACTCAGAATGTACATTTTCCACGTGAATGGATATTATGAGAGTTTTTCAATGGAAATTGTCTATCCTGGTGATACGATTAGTATAAAACTGTTTCGTTGGATTATAAAAGAAATTAGCTGGTCTTTTCTTTCGCTGTACCTCCGTCAAAGTAACTATGTGATCGTTATTTTATTACTTGGAACGTTCGACGAGCCATTTCGGTGAGAGGTGTGTGCCGTGTTATCCTTACATATCAAGAGTCGTTCAGACCAGGATCGCCAAAAATGATTCCGAAACGTTCGACGAGACACTCCAAGTTCAATTTCTGCGACGATGAAACTCGCCGGAAGTTTGAACGAGAGCTTACCTAGGCACGGGCTTACGCGGGGCCTTCACGCGAGCTTTCAACTCGTTCCGATGAAACTACCGTTCTATTACTGTTCCATTTGTACGGCCAGAAAGCTGACGTCTTACTCGGTGGAAAAGTTTTGCGAGTCATTGAAAAACACTTCCGCCCTCCGACGAAATTCCGTTCCGGCACGGGGGTTCGTTATTAAGAAATAATACAAAAAAATAAAGAGCACGAAACCCGAGCAACTTCCGGCTGAAAGTTAACCCGGTCGGTAAACAAACGTAAACAAGCGTTCACGGGAATTTGCTCCCGCACGGTTTTCAAATAACATCGTATTCTTTTTTCCTTGTCCGTGCTAATTAATCGTTCCTCGTTAGAGGTTACCCAATTTTTATCTCTGACTCTTGCCCAAGCCGGACGCCACTAATTGCTATTGACCGAAAATCTTTCTACGCTGACCGTAGCTGGAAAACAAAATGATATTTCTATCTGTATAAATTCACACGATTCTAACTTATCGTGATATAAATTTCAATGCGAAAAAGTTATTCTAATATTTATTCCGTATATTTTAAATACAAATGTTCTATCATTCTATCAGTTTCGAAATTACAGGATTTAACTTTTGTTTTCATCTCGTCCCGCGGTTAGGAATCGAAAAGTTTTCGATACGATAATGTTTTCTTTTATTCCGACGAAACATGATTTTCAAAGAATCATAAAACATTGAACGCCCTTGCGCGCGACGTATAAAGTTCTCGAGAATTTCTTAGTGGGCGTAACTCGATCCTGTCGTAGTATACGACCGGGCAGAACGAAGGTACTGCATTACGATATTCAATATCCGACGTCGTAATGGCGGTCAAAGTTCCGTTTCGTAGCCCGTATCATAGAAATTTGCATGTATATCACGATTTAGCGGCCAAGAGACGTCGCAACGGAGTGGTTGCTACGTCGAGGCAGCAGCAGCAGCAGCAGCAGCAGTTATGGGGAATTGTTCTGCAATGCGGGGAAACTTCGATCTGAAGTTGCATCGAATCGCCGCTCGTCTTACTTACAAAACATTGTTCATCTTCGTGTAATTAGTTCGAAACTTCGAACACACCCATTAACTTATATTTCGCCATTTAACGTTGCCCAGTTGGGTCTCTTGTACAATTTCACACCGATAGACGTGCGAAATAATTCATTACGATTATTACCAATAACAATAATCAATGCTTCTTAGATGAATCACAACCCTTATGTAAGACACTGGTCTCATAGTGAGATCTCCGTTGAAAACGTAACGGAGCAGAAAATTCAGCAACCTTGAACTTTGGAGTCGATAATTTCCGGTGGTGTCTTTGGAGAAAGTTCCAACCATAATTTGCGAAACTGTCCAAGCGTATCCGATTGTTCCAGTCGTCGGTCGCATAATTCGTCGCCGACGTGAAGCTAGACGAAGACGTTGGTACTATTCCATTCTTGACATGTCGTTCAAGCGAAACAGGAAGGATTCAACCGGCCGGAAATGAGACAATTCCACTACCGAGACGCAAAACAAGACCGAACGTTGAACCGTAAGAGATACCTGAGGCAGAATACCCTTGACGTCGTCAAAATGACGTCTCCTCCTTGCGTCTTGTCAGAGTGTTGTAACGCATATCGTTACACATGACCGACATGTTTCGACGATGATCAAAGAACGTTAAACTGCGCTGATATGATATAATATAATATAAACTACCTAGGTATGATTAATAATTCAAGGCAAATAGAAAAATAATTTTATTAATTATTTGATAATTAGTGTCACGTCTGGGGGGGAAATCTATTTAAGAAATTACGATGAGACAATGTTGGAAGGGAGAAAGAGAAAGACATTTTAACGGAATGTGGGCACTCCCATTCTTGGATCGGACAAATTAACCTATATGAAGTAATAAGACTGCTCCTGAACCTTGGCCCCGCTACCATTACGCATTTAACCGCTGTGCTGCCGATGACGCTTGTTATACTAATTGTCATACTCTCTGCTTACGTAACTGCATACTTGCCGCAGAATTCTACCTTAAGGACCATCGTGCCGAATTTTGCCGTTTCGTTCGTTAATTTCGCGTTATCGTTCTATTTCTACCGATATATTCAAAGTTGAGTTAAAAATAAGTCGAATAGATTTCATCTAAATCTGTATTAAAAATAGCATTCATTTAAAACGTATAAAATCATTTAATACAATATTTTAACATAATTGTTGTTCCACTAGTTTCTGGATAAAAATTTATATTTTTATCAATACCGAGTGATAGTATACTGACAAGGTTGAACGGAATTTCAATAGACTATTTGGATATCCATTCTCTGAATGTATACGTTCACCAAGACCAGAATGGAAAGAGCGTCCGCTTCTTTTCTCCTGTTTACGATATCTGTGGAAATATTATCCTACGGATTACCGAAGGTCACATTTCGATGCCATAAAAGGTATTTTCGAAAAACTTACGGACACAATTATGGGAATTTAGTGCACTGGATGATAGCGAACAAGTTTCGAAGGTGGACTTTCCACGAGAATAGGGGACAGCTTGAATAATGCCTTTATTCAATTTTCGATTTAGTTTGCGCGATCGCAAACACTACGGCAGAATCGAAGTAAAAGGAGAACGACATGTGTGGTATATTTTATTTCAACCACGTTCCTGTCCTCATCGTCGACATCGGCGGCCACCTTCATCGAAGCCTGGGGTATTGTTAAGGTCCTCTCACCCCTTGGGGACTCGATTCACCTTTGGCTTTTTCCTTTCACGGAACGTTGTGCGAAAATTGGGTCGGGGAAAATCATAGAAAGCATCAAAACCGAGATACGGTGTAACGTAACTATTTCTCTGGAAACTCCCCGAGAAACAATAAGATTTATTGAAACCAAACGCAATCGTTTCAAAGAATTTCTTAATTCTCCTGTGTATTCGGTGTAGAAATGAAACTGTTTCCTTAAAAAACTGTTTAGTTTACCAAAAACAAAATGTCTAAAACCCCTAGAAAGTACCTTCAAACATTTCCATAATCAACTTTTCCATCTATTTTTAAATAACATACTTATTTTCTTAACAATAATCAAATCCAAACCTTATCTACCCTATTACCCTATCAAAAAAAATAACTCATCATAAAAGACTCAAAAAACAATCCTCCAACCCAAATGTACACCACTAAACTCGCCAACGAGAAACGAATTAAAAAAAAAATGTAAAGTTACGATAGCTCCGGTCTCCTTTTAATTACAAACCCCAGCGATCGTCCCAGTCACATTTATTCAATATGATCCTATTGTCAGGGTTCACTCACCCCCATAGACCGGAGGCCGTCTTTCCCTCCGCAAACCGGCACGGCACGGGGTTGCAGAGACGGGGGTTGGTACACGAACACGTGCGTGAGCGCGTGAATGTGCAGGTGCAGGCCCGAGACCCGTGCAACAGAGCGAGGACTACGAAGGGTGAAGGGTGTAGGGCAGGGGGGGGGAGGAGGGGAAGTAAAACGGGTGTAGGTCTGGATAGAGAAATCGTGCGGGGGTGGTATGGGGGTTGGATGGGTTGAGTAGAGGTGGGATTCACGGGACAAGGGATGGTCGTCCTGCAGTTGGGTGGCTTCTCTCTGTCGATGGGTATTGTCGGTGCATTGACTTATCGACCAGGATGGGAAGCATAGTTCTGTCCTACGATGGATTGCGGTTACGTCTGTTGTTCCGGTAACGAGGCTCTCCTCCCTTATTCGCTCCCCACTCCATTCGCGACAGCCTGTCCGTCTTTGTCGTCAGAACGCCCCGACCCGAGATTCGAATGCACGTCATTACCTGTCGACGATGGAACACGTCTGATGTCTCTGATAAGGAACAGGGTTGAAGGTGGGAAGAGAGGGGAGGGGGAAATTGTAAGAGAAGTCTTCTCTGAGAGACCTGTCGATTGCGAATCTATGACTTTAAGCGTAACGACCTTCGTCGCGACCAATTTCCGTGGATATTAATTCATTGTGTTTCTGGACTTGTTTGTGTATACATACTTACATATATTTCGTCAGGATGTATGATGTATTTGGGTATGGTATAGTGATAAGGAAAAAAATAGATAATGAGACAATAAATGAGAACTGTGACAGTGGATGATGAATAGTAAAATTATGTGTGGTACCATTGATATGTATGTATGTATACGTATATAGTAGGTATGGAATATGTAATTCGTGTTGCTTTCTATCTTCAAACGCGATATATCCATGTTCCGTGTATTGTCTCTGTCTAATTATCCTGCATCAATCTGTCTCTATCATCCGGCTGCCCATAGTAAGGGCCCGAATGCACATCATTACCCCTCCCGTCAACGATGAAACATGCTCGATATATCTAAGAGGGTGGATGACATATGCAGAGAGGTAACGGAGAGGATTCCGGGAGTCCCATACCGACAGGCTTCTGTAAATAAGACAGTACTTGAGAGATAATGGATGCCATCGATACAATGATGGATGTACCGGTGCTTGAGTTAAGGGATCGTGGATCAGATCGATGTTACATCAACTAGAATAATTTGCCGATCGGTACCGGTGAAGTTATAGTGTCAACACGAGACCCCCGTCCCAAGTTTGCGATGAATAAATTAACACGCAAGTAGTAGATCCTACGAGTCACGATGCAAACGAGTTTGCAAGGGATCATTCTGTTTCCTGATTAGAATTTTCTTATTTTTTTAAATCTTACATATTTTTTCTTCGGAACACTATATAACAGCGTATACAAATAATTAACGTTATAATTTATATTAAAAAAAAAATGGTCTAATTGCAGATTAAAATTAAGTACCCAGTGTAATCACTTGAAAAACATCTGACAGGTATTTTCTTCGTCGCGAAAATGGCTCGAACATAAAAATCTGGAATAACATTTCCTCCCGTGACAAGGTAGAGTTTCACTTCTTATTTTTCTTCGTCCTGTAATCTTTTCCGCGAGTTCACCGTCGACGAATGGGAGACGTACACCGGAGCGTCGTGATTCGTGATCGGAATCGGCAGGCGCCAAGATGACGGCTGCGAAG
Source organism: Mimumesa dahlbomi (assembly GCA_917499265.3). NCBI lineage: Eukaryota > Metazoa > Arthropoda > Insecta > Hymenoptera > Crabronidae > Mimumesa > Mimumesa dahlbomi. Next base: position 8,738,680 of record OU824116.1, on the reverse strand, counting down.
AAATCACGGGAGAAACGGGAGGGGGGAAGGGGGAAGACGACGAAAGAACGGAGATATCGGCGAAGAGAAAATCGGAGCAGCGGTGGGAGGATTGCATTTGTACCGCGACGACAGCGGGAAATGAGAAATAGGGAACGAAGGGAAGAACTCCCTATCTACGTACCGTTGTACGTGCAGTCTCCTTTTACGACACTAACGACGGGGCCAGAGTATCTCGATGGTCGACGAAAGAGATCCTATCGGGTATGAAACGTTGGTAATAGCCCGTTCTGTAAAACCGAGACTATCGAGTCTTTTATGAAAAAAATTAAATTAGTCCTTCGAAATTTTCTTCGTACGAACTATACGACGGTAAAAAAAGGTCCGCGTTTCCTCTATCTGAAGTACGGTGAACTTCACTGGTTACTTCACTGGAACGATTAAACGAGGAATACCTACTTGGGAAACTTACCTGGGGAACATTTGTCACTGAAAAAGCGACTGTTAACATTTCAAAGAACTGCAGTATTTTCCCCTGTTTGTCACGGTTTGTCTTTCCGTTGAGCGGATAAATAAAGAAAAAAAAGAGAGAGAAAAAATCGAAGAAAATTATATGTCAGCGGTAAAGGAAAATATTCTTCTGGCAACGTGACGTCCTCCGACAGGAGCGATGTCGATCAAAGGAACCGACATTCAAGTGCACCCTGAGCAACGTCCTTATTCCTGCGACTACGAAGTGGCTGAAAATCGAGTTTTTCCTATACCTTGCCTGGCTCGTCGTCTGTCCCGATACAGATTAAATCCCGGCGGGATTGCCGATTACTGAACGGAGACGAACGTATCCATCGACGTTACTTTTAAACACGACGGAAACTACGCGGGAAGGACGCAGTGGGAACGCGACACGAAGAAATAGGGTAATTGTAATAGAATTTAACTTCTTTGTACTACTCGCTGGCAAACGAGAAAGTTTTCGAAGTTCCGTGGACTGGTGCGTCCCTCCCGAGGGATTCTCTGATTTATCGGTCGGCTGAAGATATCGTTTCTACTTTTTCCTATTAGATTGTCTTTAACTCGTCTATTTTCCAACGAGTTATTTGTATTTTCCTACAAACACCCAAGTATCATCGATATTATTCAATCCTTCAAATCCTAATCTTTATCGTGACTATAAAAACATTAATATAACGTGAAAATAACGAATACCAACGTCTTAGATATCAATTATCGATAAATTTCAAATTATAGAAGATTTTATATTAATAAACTACGCTTGGTCAACCTGAAATTACAATAGTGTTATATTGATGCAAAATATTATCGACACATCCGATTATAATTACAAAATCACCCGTGTCCATAACTGATAAACACATTCCCACTAAATGCCCGCATCAATAACAATATTTCAAAGATTTTTACATTATACTTATTCGACACTCAGAAAGATGTCAGACGAACAACAATATCATCGCCACGCTAATTCCATTCGTTTGTTCCTTTCACCGCGATCGCTCTGTTCCATCGTCGTCGGGTATCAGTGTATCGACAGCAACATTTTTCTAAAAGAACGATATCTCTCGTATCCCCGTTCGTCTTCCTGAAATATCATCGTCGTGAAAGGAACTCTTCCGTGCGCGCGAAGAAAGATTGGTCCAGCATCCACGCTCGACTCGTGTATCGGATGCAAATCGATATGCGCCGGAGAAACGAGAGAGAACTGGCGTTCGTTGAGACGGACAGCAGAACGAGGCCGTAATGGCGAAAGGAAATGGTCCAAGCAGATGCGATGTTTGCTCCGACGCTCTTAGGTGAATTCACCCTGCTGCCCTTTTCGCACTGTTCCAGTACCCTTTTCCAGGGATCGTTCGGTCGCCACCGCGGCAAAGCGCCCGGAAAATCCATCGCTGATCGTTTTTAGACCCGGCACCCGCTCGATTTCACACCGAGGAAATGAGTTTTCTCGTGCCCTGTCCATAAGATATCTTTCTATTTCTCTTGTCCCGTTCCCCATTTTTTTTTTCCTTCTTCTTTCTTTTTTTACCGATTTCTTCTCGGACGACAGGAAAGATATGGAATATCGGGATGGAGATGTACGGCCGTGTAGATTTTTCGGCAATCACGGGTACAAGAGATACGTTACTGTGGCAAGGATTCACCGCGGGATATAGATCTCGATCACGAATCAAGTGGCGGAAAGTAATTTAAAGTTTTCCAATTATTTGGGAATTTTTCAATAGCCGCGGAATAATTACTGTTCCACTTTATGGTAAATTCCGACGCAATCATTGAACCCCTACGATAACGCAATCTCGTTGTGTAATATAATCGATACTAGTGCTGTATCGAGTTGCTTTCATTAGAGCGTTTGATTTTTGCAGTATTATTTCCAAGCGTATTGTTAACAATCCAGAACGCGATTGCGAATATCGCGGTACGTTGTGAAAATGACGTAGAATATTTATTAAATGAAATTACGTACACGCGTAGGAAAATATTAATAGCACAGCTGACAAAATGTATTTAAAAAGAAATTAAAAGAATCGAAATATACGATTTCATGCATAATTTCAGCGGGACATTTAGTTTATACGTATCGTAGCCATTAGTGGAAAAAGATACAGTTTTTCCATGAGATAAAATTAAATTGTTTATCAAATATCTGAATATTTACAAGTTTATTAAACTCTGAACCATTATCAAATGAATTGAACACACGTGTATAGTTTTAAAAAAATAAGTTAGAATTACCTATTTTATAATATAAACACAATTCACATTTTATCTGAAATTTAACTACAATATTTTTTAACATTTAAACCCAAAGCCTCAAAAGTATCAAAGTCATTTGGTATCGTTAATATCCAAAAGCTTATTAAAACAAGTACTTCAAAGTATATCAATTCCATGATTGATCCAACAATAAATGTTATTGATGTGTTATCATCAAAACAGTCTAAATAAGATATCGTTTCATTATTGAGCCATTAAACGAAACGATGCGTCATTTTTCCAGCACGGGGAAACGGTATTAAAATTCGGCGTCTGCACACACACACACATACATAAGACGTAACGAGATCACGATCGTGAATCGTTAATCCACTTATCAAGAACAGGCGGGAATCCCCACGAGACTCCCTTTAACGGCGGATCTCCGTTCTCCTTGTAATTGTAAGCCTATTATGCAAGTACGTTCATGCACTTGCGATTCGCTGAAGGCTTAAACATGCTGAACGAAATCCAGCTACAAATAATATTTAGGAAACGAACGTACACATAGTCGCGTCCGTTAGGGTGCCCTACCGAATATCATGAATTTAAATTCCCGTTAATGGGACCTGCATTAATGCGAATCGACTAATTAGCGTTCAATTCCTAGCAAGATTCCCTGACCGCCGTTCTACCTGCTCGAATACGTTCCTGTATAATTATCCTTCGATTAAACGTCCTAAGATATTAACACGAACATATCGATTTATCAGAAATCAGGTTAGTGAGTATTATTTAATCGTTTTTATAAATAAGGAGTGAACGACACGACGCTAAGTGCCGGATAATTTAATTATCCGAGATAAAATAAGGAATTTCATTCTCATTAAAATGAATTTAGAACTGGAGTTTCTGCAAACGTTTGAACACTCGGAAGAAAATTAACTTTAGGTGCACGATAGGCGGAAAATGTTAAGTCGATGGAATCTCGATTATTTACTCGAGGAAATTTCATCGATAAGTATTGAGCGTTCTGCTGGTTTATGAAAGCCACGTTTGAAATTTAACTCACTCGATTGATCACAAAGAAATTAATATCTGTGTTATATAGTTTTATATCTATATATTTATATTAATATCCGATATGGACTTCAAGTTGTTCTGCTAAATTTTTTCGCGTAGTAGACGAACCGTAAGTGATACGAACGAATTAAAACAATCATTGAATCGATCTAGCTAACCGCGTACCATCAATACGTAAATACGGAGCCGAAAGGAAATCTGGAAAAACCTGTGCCCAAACATCTACCGTGATTTTCAGTTTTCAGTTCAATGGGTAACTGCAGCTCGGTTAACTACACTTCCGTCTAAAGTGGATAAAAATTGCTCTTCCTTTTGCTCTCTTAATCCGTTCATCCTTTCCAGAGATCTAGGATTATCCGTATACCTAAAAAGGCCTTCAAAATTGCTTTTAAGAGCAATTATCCTGAAAAATATTATTTTCGCAGTTTCCACTCGCCTACCACGAACGTGAGACTATTTCTCTATTTTCCAATATGCATTTTCAATGACTAGAAGAGTCATCATACGAAATAATAATTTCATTTTAATATTAACAACGCGTAACAAATTACAAACTCTACGAACCTTCGCAATATTAAATATTTTTAATTAAATTCATCATTGAATCGACGGAAAAATTCTGATACACAAAATCACACATTGCTCCTGTATGAAATACTAATTATTTTTTGAAATCACAACAACGAGTAACGAAATTAAAAACGCTATCAATCTTGACAGCATTATATATTTTCGATTGCCCTCAATATTGGACTCACGAACAAATTCAAATACGAACGTAGAAAATATCATTCGAATCGTTGCTGCTTCCGTAATGGTAAACAATAAAGCTGAAGAGATTTCCTTTAACCCCATAAAGGGTCATATCGTCTTACGGCAGTCATTAACTCGCTTTTTCCGTAGAACGGCGATACAGTCGCGTCTTTACGGCTCGGTTGATTACGGCCCTGTAAAATTATACTGCGGCCGTTAGGTGTACGCGGCACGTGTGCACGCATTATCGAAGAAGCATTATGCAAACTTTCTTCGAAAACAATTACTAGACTGCCGAGTATCGCCGGCGAAATTTTACACCCGAACGATTCACCGAACCTACGTGTTTACGTGTTCGCATTTAATTTTAGGAAAGTCATCCCCATTTTAATCGTCGCACAAACTACTTTACGAACGCTGCTTTCCGTTGCTCGCTCGATGTACCGTGAGACCGATAATTTTGAATCTCAATATTTCTATGCTATCAATTAATTAGAAAAAAAAATACACCGAAACGTGTGCTCGTTGATTTTTGTCTACGATAAAATGTCTACGATAAATTAATTTAATTTGATATAGTAGTGGAGTAGTTGATAATTTTGTTTATTTTGTATATTTCTCGATATATGAACAGGGTTACTACGTTACGATACCGATGATTGAATATTAATGATTTACAGTAGTAAGCGGTATCCATGACGCAAACGGATCGATGGTTTAGTCACGATTATTCGTGAAAGGTAATGCGAATGTCTACTTGACTGGAAGTGGGTAACAATTGACCTAATTAGTTACATGCATCGCGGAGCTTCGTTCGAGCGTGGAGACTCGCTAGTGAAATAAACTCTTACGGCAAATCGAGAGTTTTTGCGCAAGAAAACTGCCGGTTTTTATACGCGCCTCCCTTTCAACGATACCGTAACTTTTTCCATTAATTTGGAAATTAAGTAGAAGGAATTAACCGGTCTGTAAACTGTTCTGCACGAACACATGTTCGAGATTAAGTGGACTGTAGCTTCTGAGTGCGTAAAAAAAGTGTCTGTGTATACGTGAGTGTGTATATTCATACGTGTATCCCAAATTCTTGATTATAACGAAGTTTGTACGAAATATGAAAAGAGATTCATCTTCCTCGCGATCTTTAAAATATATCTGACAAACTAGATATTTACAGTAATCTACGGTGTGGGCGAGCTAAAAAAGAAAGTTCAACGTCTTTGCTCCGGTAGATTCCAGACGGTCGTTCTTCAAACTTTGTAAAAATTCAAAAAGTCAAATGCTGATGCGATGAGCAGAATCGCGCGGCAACGAACCGCTTCTTTTTTGTCTTCGTTTATGTTTTTTTTCATCACTTTCTAACTAGTTTCTCCGACGACGGTTCCTTCTACAGCGGAAAACCGTGAGAATCCACCTCACGAAAGTGTAATATAATCTCAGAATAATCTGTAAAAAATAACCTCTACCCAATGACACACAAACACACATATTGTACTTTTGAAATGATAGAAATTCAGATATCGATAGATCATTTAACACAATACACGTTTACAGCCCAACGGAGGCGACTTATCGCTAACGCTATAGAATTCCCGCTTGATTTCGACACCGCAAGGACATCTTGGTGTCGTGGTTTTCCCGGCTTTACGACGCAACGGAATCGTGCTTGGCACAGTCTACGATTCCTGGCTTACTCGTAAACCCGGGCCGTTTAGGTCGGCTACGGTGAAATTATGCCCGGGGCACGGGTGTTAAACATCCGACGTAACCCCTCAGATTCCCGGAATTGCAATTGCATAATTCATCTCACTGCCGAGTGTCGATCACCCGCCGTGAATACGTACAGTATATGTATGTATCGCCCCCGCTACGTAACCGATTGTCATGCCTTCGCGAAACGAGAGATCTATGTACGATGATACGACTGATTTTCCATAATTCGCGAGAATACAACGCGCGTCGAGCGTTCCCCGCTTTGGAATTCATCGTACTAACCCCCCCCCCCCCCTCAGAACCCCGTGAATACTGAGCCACGGCACTCGAATTACAGCTGGTAATTAGAAATCATTATTACAATAGAAACGATCCAACCAACGAAATCACCCTGTCTAGTTGTAGTTCTAATATCATCCGTATAGAATAATTTCAATCGTTAACCATGTAATTGTCTGCTAAACGGGAGACACGTTATGGAAAATTCACCGTAACTAGTTCCGTATCAACATAGTTCCGTACAAAGGGCCCGTTTCTTTTTTTTTCCCCCTTCCCTCAAAACAGGACTTCGTCCGCAAGCGGACGGGAACTAGTAGCTCTCCGTAGATCGCGTCTATGAGTATCCGTACTCGTGGAACTTCGTAGTTCCTCGGGAAAATTAGTGAAACTCGTTTACACCGCAAGACAGGTAGTTTCGTGGCAGCGCTGTTATAACGACGAACTCGACGGCTGTGCATACGTATGCGTGTACACGAAACTGGCGGGTGAAACCTGGTAGAGGAAAGGAGAGGGTGGGGAGGGAGGGGTGGTGGAAACAGTGAGCTGACGCCCTAAGACACAAGCGGTTTCGGTATATCGCTAACAAGGCGCATTTCTGGTCGGTTTAAGCTTCAGAACCTTCGGAATATCGCGGCACCGCAAGATAGAACAGTCCTTTCTGTATGCCAGCCGACATTCGTGTATCAGTTCGCGAAACTGCAGACCTATGCAGCAACGTTGCCCCCGCGATTTCTGAACGCGGATAAATGCAGTTTCCGGTCAGCCACATCCACGGCGGGCAACCTCCAAAGATTTATTATCCAATTTCTGTCAGTATCGCGATCGGTGCCGTTATTATTGATCGACTCGAAAATACACCATTTTCAGCAAATATTCGTGGTCAACTGTATATACCTAGTTTTACTACGATAACAAGAACAAATAAGAAATATACATTATAATATATTCTATCTTTCATCTTCGTTTGATTTAGAATTACTTCGTTTAGCATACATTATTATGTAAAAAAAAATATTAAATATAATATCTGTTCTATTAATAGTGTACATGTTTTATAACTGTTCCCATAGGGAAATGGAATCGATAGGTCAGTAGGTAAGATGCTAAAACTGTAAAACGTTTGAAAATGTGTGATGTTCCGTATAATCGGTTACACACGATCTATCTGAAAAGGAGTTACGCGGATCGCGGTGCTGTAGAAACGGTGCCAATGTTCGCGAATAATTGATCCCAATCCACCGGCAATTGGGGAGGGTCCGTGAGGCGACACGAAGACACCGACATAGTCAGCGAGTCTCTTGGCTAACTGGAACAGATATTCTATTACCGCCGATTCCAGGGCTTCCCTCGACACGTTTGAAACCCAATCCAATTTCATATTGAGCGCACCAACTGGGTTCCGCGTGCGTCGGATCGTCTCGGGGTTCGTCGACCCTCTCTTTCTCCTAATCGTTCCATTCATTCCGGCGATGCCGAGGTCTCTCGGCCGAGCTATGCCTCGATATTTCAGGCTGCTCACGCCCCCGCGTTCAGTTTTTATCAATTATATAAATAATCGGGAAGCGAACGAGGAGAACGACGGACGTGCCGAGACGTTGGGCTGTTCGGGAAACGCGGAAAGGATTTTTCACAATTCGTTGGAGTTTGTGCCCTTCCGTTTGCCAATCGGTGATAAGAAAGTCTAGGAATTAACACTAGATCTACCGAGAATTAATTCGGTACATTTAAAAACTTTGGATAAATATGTTTGAAACAAAGAAATAAAGGGGGATAGTAAATTGATGGGTTTAATTATTTAGATATAGAAACATGGTTGTGAAGAATTTTGGAAATCGCAGTGTTATAAATTGAAGCGAGCCTTAATACAATTTCGAAACCAGTCATTTTGACTGCCTTTGTAGTTCTAGTGTTAAGTATTTGATAAGATGATAATTATCGTCATTCGTTAGACATGGGTAAAAAAGAATTTTCTTAGGACATTGTGTTGTTCAAGGGTTTCTCTCATATGGTTCTCGTGAGAATTAAGAATTTTTTTAATGATATTTGGAAAGAAACGATTGGGTATAATGAATGATTTAAAATTATAATCAGAGTAAAAAATTGATTAGTTTTAATGGAAAACGAAGGGACACCTCGATAAGGGAAGGTTCTGAAGACTGTGTTCATTAAAATTTCGTTTCTTCTTTTGACACGTAGAATCGATTTTGAAAACAATGTACAGGAAATTTAAATCCACTCGTAGCACACCGGGGCGACTGTCAATGAAAACCGATTATTTTTTCCTATTACACAACGGTCGGAGCGTGGGGTGGAAACCATCTCCGGAGTTTTCTTCCCGTTATCTCTTATCCGGATGATCTAATTTACAAACAAAAAGAGGTAATGCATATTTCTTGTTAGTATTTAGAATTATTCAGTTTTCTCCAATATAATCCAATTTGCCCAGGCCAATTTGAAACTTTATCGTGAGGCACTCGATATAAGTAGAAAGTGAATTTAAGTAAGTCACTCGAAAAGATTTCGTAAAATATATAAAAATCCCAACGAACAAAAGTATTGGATCTTAAAAACTGACGACTACGCTTCAACATCACGTTTTAATCTCCAAGAGCAGTCCAACATATTATATTGATTACTTTCATACGAATTAAAGATCAGAGAGAAATCTCGGTAGAATTTTAATGTAACTCATATGAAATGATATCAGTAATATCGAAAACTAGGGCTGTGAAAGTGGATCAGAAGGCTTTCGTCAATCGGATAAACGATAACCGTGGTACCTTCGACTTTTCCCCACGGCAGGCGAATAATTCACGTGATTGTCAAGAAAGTTTAAAACGACTTGTCAAGAGACGACCGACCTTGTTTGCTGATTTTATCTGCTCGCCCGTTTGCCAGGATTGTAACTCCTCGGAGGCTACGAGCGGACTCTCGCATGAGCTTACCGAACGACATCATAATAATGACAATTATTGTTATAAGTTTCCGCGAGATGCCTCCGTGCCGACGAGAAAGTTTGACGCTAATGTGTCTCTATGAAATCAGCGTCCACTTAGAGCTCCATCAAATTTTCAACTTACATTACTTGTTTCACGAATAATTTCGCCATTCGGTAAGGTACGAATAAAACTAGCGGATTCGGGAAATCGGGACATTCCCGTGAATCTAATGTAACAGGGTAAAAATGTAGAAAATTCCGTTTCATTGAATTGTCTCGTAGAGACTAGAGAATGCGAAACGAAATAATTTAGTATTTTGCGGTATCCCGTTATGGTACCTTGTATTTTTAATTATAAGCCAACGTGGAAGTTCCGCCACAGTAGTTACAGGTGAAATAGTCAGACACCGAGGAAATTCTGTTAGTTCGGAATTCAAATACATATGTCTGCCATTGATAAAAATGTTCTAGGAAGAATGAAATTTCAAATTTTTCCACAATGTTATATTAAAAAAAATGTTCATTAATACGTAAGTTGATTTCAACGTTTCGTTGGGTTATCTGGTTCATACTTGAGATCGTGTAATAGTAATATTTATAGTTTCCCGGAAATATTCACACAACTTTCAATTAAATTTCGACCATTAGGAAATTGCTTGGGCTATGCAGTCGCGCATAATAATTCCGTATTATCCGTTTATGGCGTACAAGGTGCGATTAAGTCGCACCGCGAACGGCGGTTATTTGAATATTTATATGAGACTATTAATAACAAATTACGTCTATAATATTTTTATCATAAAGCGTAGAATTATACTTTCTTCGCCAATTATTGTTTTATTCATTATCTGTTGAACGAGTATATTTGTTTTCTCGATACACCTAATTTTATCAACGATACTTTTTCGTCGAGAGAAGTTCCCCTTATCTTGGAAATTAATAATTTAATTCCATTATCGGATGATTCTGTCATCAACCAAGTATTAAAGTCGTTCCGCACGAAAAAGCTATAAATCGATTAAGCGCCAAGCTCATCAATGTTTGATTGATCGTTCATTTTAATTCCCGTTAAGGATCTAACAATAATTAAGGCGATATAAAAATCAATACAATATCGTTCACCGTGAAACAGTGGTTCCCAAGTGACTTACTTTCCAAACATTTGTTTTTCCTGAAGGATAATAAGAAACTCTCTTATTAAATTTTTGATAATTGGAAATTAGAAAATTATTTTCACAAATTCGAAGCTAGGAATTTTTACTCAAATTCTTTATGTAACTTTCTATTACTGTCTAGACACATTCGAATTAAAGGTGATTCTACAGCTGGGCTATTGTGGCAGAAAATGATAGTAATTATTCGTTGTGAATCACCGGTAGTTGTCATCATCTCACTGTTAATCGTTCTACGTCGATGGAAAACTCTAGTTACTGTTCGCCTGAGCGATTAATCACGTTACTCAAGTATGACACAGAATGTTTCACCGACTACCTACCAACTTATTACTCGTAATTAGCAACAATAATTTCATTATCGTGGTAATTATGCCAAGTTTAAAGAGAATGGCGTGAAAAATGAACTGGGAAAAAGAAAACGATAATTTTATATGTATATCGTTTGCCATTTCCAAGATTAGGATTACCATTTGTCTTAACACGAAAACTTTATAAAGATGATATATCCACGTTGTGTAATGAAATTCCCAAAGCGCGGGACAATCGAAATGCTCAAATCGACGTGCGAGAATACGAATTCTTGAGCATAGGTCAGCCTGACATTATCCACGGTAATCAACAGCACCGTCCGCATCACAGTTTCGCAATAATTTACGTGTGGCACGAGCCACTGTAAAATTGATTTCGCAAGTGCTCGCTAGAGGTACGGAATACATTGGGTATTCGACCTCACAGACACACACACACACACACATGCTGTCGAAACACCCGGCATCTTCATATTAAAGGTCATCCATCTTCTTTGGAATGTCAATAAAAGATTCTAAAATTATTAATAACCTATACGTGATATTCTTTTAAATAATTAAACTAACGAGAACCAGTGATTACGAATATATCCTAGTTTTTTTAATATAAAAAATATATCACATTTATCAATGTGACACAATCTTCCAACATATTTTATTTAGGATACTTTAATAATTAGTATAACATACGGACATTTGATTAATCGCCCCATGAAAGAATTCTCTGAAATAATCAACTTTGACAGTATTTTTAAGTCGTAAAATTGTTATCTCGAACGGTCGCGCGTAAAGTGGAATCCAAACAAACCAGTCCTGTCCAATACTGTTCTTTGGAAAACATTAAAGTACTGGGTATACTTGGGCCGAATGTATGTACATAGACCAGTGTTCCACGACAGTTCAATATAGCCGGTGGTAGCTCTAGGACCTTGTCGGTATCGACCCTAAAGTTATGTCGGTGCTCGGTGTTGATCAAGCAATCCCTGTTAATAGGACCCGGTACAAGTGAAAACACTTATGGGAAACGTACCCCGGTTTCCCGGATATCGAAAATCATGGGCTACGGTAAACGACACTGCCCGACGATCGTGCAGCAATAGATTAATCTAAACTAAATCAAATTCAATTTCACTACGTTCGAATCCGCGAATAATTCACCCTTTTCGTAACAATGAAAAATAAGTTAGAACGTGATACAAGTTCGTCTAGTTGTCACGCGTTCTATGGAAAGAAATTTTCTTACTTTTCTACTTGAATAATTCTACCAGCGACTTTAAGTAGAACATCGCGACAATGAGAGAATCTGATAGAGGCTTTGCCGATCGTGATAGACGATTTATCCAGTGAAATTGCGAGTGGCTTTGGCGCCTCATCGATATCGAACCAGCGAACCTCGGACAGTGACTTTGCATCGTTGAATGGATCCAACGTTAATGGAGGCTTTTAGTGCACGCGTAAACATTTACAGGAAATGCATCCTGATTTCCTACGCGTCGTTAAACACTCTGACCATAAATCATAACAGGCCGTACATTTACGTTCACGCGTAGCAAGGAACTCCTGAATTTTCATTGAATAATTGCACGCGAACGGGAAACCCTTGCCGCCGTAATTGAACTGCGGCTTGTTTGCAGAAAAAATCTGGAGCATCGAATATATTTCGCGTGTGTATACCTGTCACCTGAGCGCGGCAGACGTAGACAACTGTGATAATGATGTTTCGTCTCACCTGGAACAAACAAGAACGGACGGGATGTAAATAAAATGCACAAAATTGTAATTACTGATAATATATCCAAAAAAAAATAAAGATGATCAGTGTATGTGAATGACTTTTAAGTATGCTGTACAGCAATTTCAAATCGGGGATTGACTTTACAGGATAAAATCAGTTTCGAAAAGTTATAAATAATGGGCTGAGTGTTTTGACAGTAACATCGTAAGAATTAATCTTTCGAATTCCAAATCGACTTCGCATATGGAAAAGCATTTTGTGAGTGTGCGTTTAATTCAGATCCAATTTCATTAAAATGCCAGGAACGATGTCCCACAGTATAATGATATCGTGAAACCCAATATTCTTTTCCCTGCGATGAAAAATTAAAACCATCTCTAAATTCGCGATTTCGCATCCATTACGCCTTACGCACAAAAGAGTCCGACGTTTAACGAAAAAAAAAAAAAATACCGTAGACGAAGTTTCAGATTGATTTCATCCCTAAACTCGTTCCCGAACAACCAATCTTTGCATCGCGCGCACATTCTCCGCCGCGCAACGATATGTGTAAAATTCAACGAAATCGGAATCGGATTGGCCCAACACTTCCTTTTGTTAAAAACTTCAAAAGGATTCTGCGGAGTGTTGAAACTCTCCTGTGGGTTCATAGAATGCAAATATTCGCGGAACGCTCGACCTGTGTGCGCTTGTATTGTACACATAGAGCGCAACGTCGCCCAATGAATTGCAAGCACGCCGAACCTGCGATAGTTATCCTTCACGCGTGACATACCACGGGGTTATAATAATTACAGTATGTTAAAGTGAGAGCACATCGTTCCGAAATTCCGCGTGCTCGTCTATACATAGAAACCCCGCAAACGTGTTTATGTGTCGTACAAATCGATACTCGGGTAATAAAAAGATTTTCCACGATGAATCAATAAGATTTACTTTTCACAATTATAAACGTAAGATACCCTCTACAGTTTTTTTTATCATTTCATTTAATTCATATTTTTCAATAATTTCTTTTAAAAAATACACACAATTCGAGCTTAATCGTGATATCGAAGTATATATAGAAAAATAATAGGAAATATAATACTTGGAAACATCGTAGACAGTTTATCACGTAACCGGTTGAAACTGTCTGCAAGTGCTGCAACTGTCGGGGAATATACATGCGTGAGGAATATTCGATTCGGGAAATATGTAGTTCGCGGGAAGTGTTTTCGCGTGTTCAGCATAACTCGAAAAGTGATCCGCGGCATAGTACGTAATGCGCTCCGGTAACAACTCGGGGGTGGTGTAGGTCGTGTCCGGGAGGTCGAAGCTACGGGTGGGATAGGAGGAACGGATAAGACCTGGCAGGTGGCCAGCCTTTGAGATATTGCACATGTTTCTTCGCCTGCATTTGCATACCAAAGCCCGTAAAGTGTGAAACTATTGCCGGTGAAGCCGATCCGTAGATCGCAGATTAAACGGGTGTTCGCGGTCCCTAACGCACCACCCCGATTTCCCTCTTCTTATCTGCGAAGGAAACCCTCCCCCCCCCCCCCACCCCGGATGAAATTACGTTCGATATTTCCAGCCTGTTTTTTCGCAAAATACTTCTCGCCCCCGCTCATGTTTATACGGGCTCATAACCGGAGGGTGGGGGGGGGGAGGAGGGAAACATAAATATTTAGCCACGAATTTATTATATTATCCGACGCCTTCAAAAGCAAACCCGTTCGGTCGACTCGTAAATAACCGAATGAAAAACGAAGATTCGCACGACGGAAGACAGGGAAATATGATATATATCATAGAATACGAAGCATCATAGTGTGTTATAAATAATTAGAAAATTATTATATAATATTTCGTTCAGATTTCTAAACAGTAAACCACGTTAAAACGAACTGGTACGAACATTATAATATTCAAAGATATTCCATGAAAAAAGACTTATACACAGCTATAATATATCAAAATTATAACGATAAAATTCTAGTTGTCCTATAATAATGAATAATTGTATGCAATACCGCAAGTTGCAAATAAATTAAACGCGAGTGTAATCTCCCCACACACGACACACGTTTATATATTACTTCTACCTTCCATTTTCCCATCGACCGTGAACTTCTTAAATAATTCGCGAATCGTCATACGACAGGTGGATCGTAATACGTATTCCAGCGTATTTCAGCGCCCGCGCTGTCATCTCCGTGGTAATAGTATCGCAGGGGGGGGGGGGGGAGGGTTTAGATATGTGAAACGATAACACATGCTACTGTTCGTATCCAGTAAGCAGAGAGTAGTGGGCGAGTGCCGTTAACGGAATTATATCGGGCCGCAGCGGAGGATCTTCGCGGTTGGTACGCTGTTGAGTTATTAGCTGTTTCCCTTCAGAATTAGCACCAAATTAGCATACCATTAACGCTACCTGCACGCACTCGGGTTGCTCGATAATCCCCTAATCCCCGAGTTTATCTTCGCGTGATCCTATTATCGTCAAGTGAAATGCCGTAGAAGACTCTCTACGTGTTGCTTTTCACCTACGAGGGCAGAAGGTGCCGCTGTATTTTTTTTTCGTCTCTTTTTCCAGACTCGTGTTTAATTAGAACACAAAGTCGGATTGTTCGGGATGTATGTATGCACCGTGATATTCCCGCGGGATCACGGACTGGGAACGAGGATACGAAAGGCAAATTTGCGAACGTTATCGTTGCGGTTCTTGGTGACAATAAATTTCGAATGGCTTTGGGAGAATGTCACTTATGGTGGAATAAATAGTGTACTAAGAGTTTTGATAACACTAGCAAGCTACGTTGTATCGGTGTGTCAATGGCAATGCTGACGTTTCAAATGGTTGTCACTTTTTAGATACTTTAAAATAATAGGGTGAGAAGTATTGCATTTGATACCGCTGAAATTAGTTTATATCGATACATAAATGTGTGTAACTCGATAAAAGTAAGTCGGGATACAAAATGTGCGAGACGATGTTGTTTATAATCGTTAAATTTCACGAATATCCTCGACCGCCACTCTTTTTTATTAAAAACGCAATGGCGGAGGTAACAGTGCAAAGCCTGTAAAAATTTTACGTCGCTTGACATCGCTGGCGAGTCCACGGATTCCAGAGAAAACCCATTATCGTGTCCCACTTCGGAGCGTTACACTTATCGATCACCGTTACAGAGAAGATTGCAAATACAGAAAGTTAGGAAACGAGAACTACAATACTTTACGGCGCGTTACTTTAATTAACGAGGCGAACACTTTTATATACATTTCGTCCGTTTAATTAACAAACACAAATTCGTGATCCCTCATCATCCAGTATCACACTAATAATAATACACGAATCATATGTAAAAATGAAATAAGTTTAACATTTACACGACGATACTTATTAGTTCTAAAAAAAAAGAAAAAAAAGATACTAACAGACTATATGTTAATCTCAAAACGATTCCCGTGTTTCCATTAGTAAAGCCATTCTCGCGTGTGTGTGTGTGTGTGTCGCGTGACAATAATGAACACCACGAGGGGGGTGTCTGTGTTAATTTACTTGTAAGCATGTAGAATAATGCCTCGCTGAGAATCGCATTTAATTCGGAAGCGTCTTACGGGAGGTCTTCGGGAACGATGAAAATAGATGTCCGAGTGCCGCTTGCTACTCTGTGGTTTGCGCCCTCGGAGGTTAAAGGTCGTGGGAGTCCGTGGCCCCCGCATTAGAGATGCAGCCGACTATCCGGCACGACATTAGGCGAAGGTGCTAATTTCAGGTGTAAACCTTCCGCCTAGTCCGGATCGTGTTCAAAGTTTCAAGGTCTCCTTCGGGAGGTGTTCCGGCAGACAACGTTGATGTAAATTTTAACCCTTCGCGCGTAAACTCCGCGGTAAAGTTTCAAGCACCGCGATATAATACGTTATATAACGTGTCAACGGATAATATCACCGGGTACCATTGTTTTATATATATATATATATATATATAATATATTTCGATATTTACAAATCTCGCCATTCGTATATCCGGCTAAGGAAACGTAAATTTACGAGATGGATCGTGTCGTCGTCGTCGTCGTCATCCGTTCTAATGAATTCCACAGCGGTGCTGGTATTAGTCCCGAACTCGTCGGAACTTTACAAAGTGTCAGATATAATGGGCGAGCGGTATGATATGCGTTAGATGGTTAGAGAAGATTTTGCGAAAAGTTTCACGACCTCCGTGCCCCCGAAGTTCGTTCGTAGGACGTTGTACGGGAGCAGGCGTTAATTTCATCTCGAAGGAGAGTCTGACAGTGCGATGCAGCCCTGGGGACGTTTCCGGGGATGAAATGGACGCATACCCTCGATCCTTACCAGAGTGAAGCTGAGTCTTTGCTGGCAGCAACATTTAACCTGCCATCCACTAACCCTCACCCTTTCCCTCCCTCTCCCGCCCCCCTCCGCCCACCTCCCTTGGCACTCTTCGCTCGTTTCTCGAGTTTAGTGCTGGGTCACGTTCATCGGTATTTCTCTGGGTCGCAGTATTTAGGATTCAGCCCAGTTCGGCTCGGGTTCGGTAAATTTACCCCACTTCTTCGTCTACGTTTCTCGATTTCGACGGGAAGAAACTTCTGTGCCTTGTGGCCTTCTTCGTTCTCTCTTTCTTTCTGTCTCTCTCACGGGCTCTCTCTCTCTCTCTCTCTGTAGCACTCTTCGTTATAGCTAGCAAGATTTTGCTCGAGAGAAGGAATCTGTGAGTACCATCTGGTAGACGAGAAGAGTCGAACGTGTCTATTCGTAAAGCCACGTATACATGAAATATTCACCCCTTCTACTCATTATCGCACGAATTATCCATAACTTTAGATTCCCGGCGAACGATAATAGAGTTGCGAGTAATTTTCAGAGATCTCGCTTTCATAATTACGAACAGTTCCGCTTTGGGATTTTTAATTCCCTTTGTTACACGTTTCTATATTATAATTCCGATTCGTTTCCACGTTCGTACGTTCTAGTATAAGAATAGAAAAATTAAAAATGAAGCGGTGTGTCGAGATTCGATAAAATTATGGTGCAGTGAAAATTATACGAAAAATAAATCCGACCTCCGTATAAATCGTCGTATCTTCGAATTTGGATTCACGATCGAGAGGATTAGAAGCGTTTCAGTCTGTCGTCCGTCCAAGAAATAGATACTAGATATCAGTTTATCAGGCCTTTCTACGCTATCTCCTGCATCGTTCATTCGTCGGGAACGAATAGATCTTGAGCACGATGCCGCAGTTTCGAGGAAAGTTTGCCGATCGTTGCACCAGGTTGAACGTGGTGAGGCATCGTTCATGGAAGTATCTACTTATCGGATATCTCGCCTACGGGGCTTTAATCAGAAGGTGTGCGCGCACGTAATCCTCATCTCCCTCGACGGAGGAGGAACAAACGTTGTTTTTTCTTCCCATCTCTCTTTTCGCAGGGTTCGTGTTCGAACGAAGGAACACGCTAGACCGGGGGGAAAAAAAATTTACAAGGTAATCGTTACCTTTGCATTACAACCGCAAAAATGTATCGATCGGACGTTGCATCGTTCTCTCGTACGTTCCACGCTGAATTCCACCGCTGCCGGAAGATTTCTGATGCTGCGAATCGAATTGTTTGCACGGTTAAAAGAATGCCGGGTGAACCGTTTCAAAGAACCTTCGAATAACTGACTTTTATTTTCACCAGTATCAAACGAAACGTTACAAATTATACTGGAATATAAAAACACAGACACACACACACGGGAGAAAAATTGCGAAAATTAGATTTACGTTGCTAAAGATGATTTATAACTTCGCATTAAAGTTCACGTAATTGAAGAATTACATTAAAACGTTCCCAATAATTCTTTCCCGCCGACGTCAGATAGATTTCCACTGTAATCTACATCGAGCTGAATTTTCTTCCAGATTTCTACCGGGACGAGAATCGGGATGGGTGTGCTATATTCAACGCAAAATATATTATCTTTTATGGGTTGCACCTAAGCGGCTCTCTAATGCCCTTTATCCGATAAAGAAAGGAGGAAAGGTCGGAGAGAGAAAGGGAATAGGCTCAGGGGAGGTAGAAAGGAAGCCAGAGGACGGAGAACTGTCGTAAATCGTCGAATGCAGAGTCCACTTGAATTCGGCGGTGAATTTCCCGCCTGCCTTCGCGGCCGACGACAGTGAAAAAGCGTTAAACGTTTTCGAGATTTGCGACGGACCCCCGCTGAAAAGCAGTTATCAGTGCCCCGGCACGAGATGAGATCGCGGACAACCGATACGACGTGAATTTAAAACGATTCTAAATGGAAACAAAGGGATATATAGTTATTGTGGATTTAATAATATACGTGGATTTTGTTAATGCTACTCGGTTTTTAGGGCACACCTGACATATTGTTTAATATAATTAAAATATATTAAATGAGTTACATGGTGAATGGAAATGATATTTAGTTTAATCGACTTATATCTTTGGTTAATCGTTGTAATTTATAAAAATGAAAGAACATGGAGATATAACTTTTCTGTGTATAACAAAGAACGTTTAATGAAAGAATAACGTTACTTTGATGTATAACTACATTATTTGCCTTTTTAATTATACTTACCTGTCTCCGCTGATAATTGAATTTAATTATGTCGTGCGTGTACAACCGAGCTTAGGGACTTGAAAAACTTTTTCGAGTGGATTTACGTAGAAGCATGATTGTTTTGAGACAAAGCGCCAAGCTTTAGTTTCTGCTCTCTCACTGTTTTTCAGATCTGCATGGCACGCTGAGCGATTCTAAATCCACGGATGTGCGTGTATATATACGTATACGTATGTGTGTGTGCGTCTGTACGTCCGTGTACGCACGAACTCGCGAACAAGACCTTCGAATCTATGCTTTATTGAAATAACAGAACGTACCAAGCGAATCGCTGAACAAGCACGGCGTCCTTTGTGCGTTTTACGCTGTTTTTTATTTTTCGCGCGTCACGCATGAGCTTACTCGCGCGATAATAACGTCAAGTATTTACATTTTCAGAAACGCGAACAAAGGAAGAAGGAACGGGAAGCACCAGCGATTTGAAAAGAATTTTAAGAACAGCCATTCGTTTCGTTCTAATGCACGGACTCGGAAAATTCTAGATTATATACGAAATATAGAACACACATACACAGCTGAATTTATTACGCGACCGCGTTACGTCATAAAGCGATGTAACTCATTGTCGAGCTTTCTATTCGTCGCTGGACGATGACATAATGCATAAAAGTCGAAGTTACCAATAAACCGATTTCAATGGACGGCGTAACGCCGCCTGGACTTCGGGCTTTAAAATCGTAAAACCAATCGTAAACACGAGTCAAGTCAAATTAGAGTGTATAACGAAAAAAATATAATTTACGATGGTGTAAACGCGCGCTCGGTATTTCCTGTATTTTCATCGATTCGCGGAAAACACATCTTGCCCAGCATGTTCCGTATGCCGGAGGAGCACCGATACTCGAATGTAATCAAAAGATTCATCGGCGTGGCGCGTACAACGTGAATTGCCAACTAGTTCACCTCGGGTCCGGTGATTAGAAGAATTTCTATTTCTGTAACCACGTTTCACCGGCTCGGATTGTACGGTGAAAAATTTTACAAAATTTTATTGATGAAAAGAAAAATTATTATTTAAATAACAAATGTTTCTAGAAATAATGAAAATACAACAGTAATCTTCGATCTATATATCATTAATCTGTGAATAAGCTTCATAGCGTTTGATCTCGGTTGTAAAAAATGTAGAAAGTTTCTAGAAATAGCGAGAATTCAATTTAAAAGAAAGTAAAGTAGTAAAATCTGATTAGCGAACGAAATTTTAGAGAAACGTGATTTATATGAAATGTTATCATTTAAAGATTTTACTCGCAGTTAATAATATACTCGAGATCGTAATAAATTTAAGTGTATATCTACTTAAGCACGCACATACACGCGTTGCATTAGTAATACGAGCCGTGATGAATGTTCTATTATATCTTTATTTGATATTGATAAAAATCTTTTTCACCCAAATCCACTATTAGCAATGCATATTGATGAAACGCGTTAGCGATTGAGTTTAGCGGTTATGATTAAATCTGACTTTTTAATTTCACTACGTGTAGAGCTGGTATACGATTTATTGGGATTTGAAAACAATATACGATAATATGCGTATAATTTCGTTCAATGAAGTCCATTGATGAGAATTAATGATTCTAACGCAATATCACAATGTATGGGTCAATTTTCAGATTAAAAATTCTCTCTTACAATGTGAATCAACACCAATACATATCATAACGTTTTACGTTAAATCTACGGGGAAAATTACAGTGTAAATATTAATCCCACCCAAATTTTAATCCACAAGTATTTCCATTTTCCTTATATACATATAACAAGCTTGATGGATGAATTTTCGTTTACAACAACGAACAGACATATATAGATGAAACACCGCAATATCTCGTATTACACGAAATTCTATTCTCCCGATACCCGAGCATTGCGAAAATCTCGTTAAAATTTAATTAAAAACACCAGACTAAAGTTAAAACGAATTTTTAAATAAAGCGTAATAATAAAAGTAAAAGTAAATCATTATTGCTAAACACTTCGTTAGTTTTCAAACGAGTACAAAATGAACTTTCCAACTTTTATGTAGATAACGAAAGTTACAGCGTTTTAGCTTAAGGCCGTTTCGCTGAAAAAAAAATAGTTTAATATGTATATGTCTATAGTTCCCATTAGTATGCCAAATGTAAAGAATAATCCTCAATACTGATAAACAGATACACTATTAATAACCAAACGAGCATACACCATCATTTTCCAAATGCGTAATACAACATACACGTATCTCACTGTATAAACCACGCTAATATCCCAAAGAATACTTTGTAAATCATAAATTCTCAGTTTATCAACATTATCCATTACGAACACTTCCTAACTACCAGTGATTATCCTTCTACCGCTAGCGTTCATCGTCGTTATTTCAATATTGACGTTAAACGATCGATTCCATAAGGATCGCATAACAATCACAAACAAACTACCGAAAATTACAGTTCACAAACTCGGATTATCGTCGTCCATAAATATATAACGCGTGCGTACATACAATTACCCTATACGACCGTCCCAGGGACCATCGTAGTCCCCGTGATTATCCTGCGATCGAAAATACATCTACGATAAACGGACGATTAATTTAACGTCTATCCGTATTACGCGTATGTACCAATAGAAACCGTCTCAGCGGTGACGCTATTATCTAGTTCGCTAATTAATACCAGGATCCTGGTAACAGTCGCGTCACGTGGTGTACGATGAAGAAACAAGAGGTTGGAGGTGGAGGAAACTGGAGGTGCACGTGTGCATAAACGTATGATACAAGGCCCATCGTGTAGACGTATGTATATACCACTTACACACATACACACATAAACACACACAAATACGTACATATGTACATACATACATACATACATACATACATACATACATACAGACACATAACTACATACATACATACATACATACATACATACAGACACATAACTGCATACATACATACATACATACAGACACACAAATACGTACATACATACATACAGACACACAAATACATACATACATACCTACATACCTACATACATACATACCTACATGCATACCTACATACATACATACCTACATACATACATACATGCATACATCCATACATAGATACAACATCGTACGGCGGCATACCGGCCCCGGCAAAGGCAGGATTTAACGACGGCCATGACTAGGAAGGCAGCAGGTAGAGACGCTAGTTGTACGTGGTTGCACCGGGTGCAACGATACCAGCCATCGACGCGACTGATAATACCTAGACGATATACGAGACCGCGGTTTCGCGTTACGCATGTATGATTACCGTGGCAAGCGTTGCGTGGCACGCACTCCGCGTACTCACTGTCACGGTCCACTCGGTCGTTGTGCAGCTTACTCCCGCAAAACTTGCCGCATTTCCATATCCGCCGTCCCGTGCGCGGCTAGAAACGGGATCAAAGTGAACGAATAATAAAAAAAAAAAACAAAAAAAAACGTACACGCCGCGCCGCCTGACAAAGGTTTTGACTTTCTCCGTGTCTCGTCGCAGCATTGTTTTTCCCCATAGCCTATGGTTATATCCCATTTGTGGGGGTGGTTTTTATGTGAACCGGGTGGGTTGAGATGGTTAATGAGATCGAAATGGACACTCATTTTAAGAGAACGTTGATGATTTTTATTAAATTAATGACATCGTTACGTCGTTCACCGTGACGACTCGACCCTAGGTTCATCCCTACGATCGATATGGTAAACTTTACAAATCAGCCGGTTCCGACGTTATTGAATAATGAGCAACGTTCCTGTGTCAAGCGTGCGATAAATGAGAAAAGTCCGTTGTTCTAGTGTCTAGAAGATTCGACAACGTGGGACGAGTATGGATTTCGATAATAAAATCCTTGTGTGAGAGAGAGAGAGACACACACACATACATACGTACACGCATGTGGGAATGATCGGTGAAATCACGATAAAGCGTCCGTTTCTAAATGGTATTCCATTCCTTCCGCGAACCACCTGTACGAACTGTGTACAGTTGCGTAACCTGCCGCCCCGTGTGTTTGTGCATGCCCATCAAACGGCCCCTGGCAGGGAGTTACGTCACAAGGACGCACAATAGGCGGATTTCGTGAATTGAGCGACCAACAGTCGTGAAAATGAAGTCACTATTCATTGGAAAAAACAGAAATTGCAACGGACACCTTATAACAAAGGGGTAAAAGAATCGGTGTGTAACTTTGTTTAATTTCGACAATTTCCAATTTCACTGGAACGCAGCAAAGTTGGTCATTGTGACACTTTTATAGTTTTATTGGTACGGTAATTAAGAAATCGTGTCTAAGTTGTGAAACTGTGATATTCTGAATACGGCATTGTCGCGTGTTGCGTGTATACTTTCTGAAACTTGTCCCGATTCGTTAGAATTTTTCATTGAATAATCGCCGTTAGCGACGCCGATAATTGAGCAACCGCACGTCATCGTTGACCTCGTTGATTAATTAATTTCGAAGGGGACTCATTAACCAAGAGCGAACCCATGGGTCAATGGTGTCTAAAATAATTCGCTTGGAGAATATAGTATATCTTGTTTTCTATGTATGTATGTATGTATGTATAGTATCGATATCGTTTAATGACACCATGGTATAACATAGTTACGTTGCGAACGGTTTATTTGATTGATTAGGTCGGGATTATTAGGAGCAGAATTTGTCATCGGTCACCGAACAAGTGAATCATTAGTAATCGTTTTCCCGGCGAGTAATTACAGTTAATCGTCCGAGTCATTCCAATGCGAAACGTACCACTCCCTTGTTGAACGATCGGTTAAGAAATTGAGTCGCCAATTAGCATACGTACTGCTTAATAAACCACCTACGATATTCCTCGACTCGATTCACCATTGCCTTTTTCACTCGATGTATCAAATCGAGCAACTAGAATTCGTTAGAAAATTTCTCTCTTTAACACCGCGACGATGAAACTTAATAAAATCTGCACATAGATACCGCGAATACCGGTTGTAAATGTATCCGTGAAACATTTGTTTCCATTCAGCCGTTTTACGGGTAAAAGAAGCAATCGAATTCAAATTAGGAAAGAAAGTATATACGGGAGCGAGTGACTTTCGGAATAGACAATGAACGATATTCCGTGTGCATCTCGTGGTTACGCCCCGCATAAAATCTGTTTACACAGCTGGAAAACACACCCTTCCAGCCGGGGGGAAGTGCTGCGAGGAGCTAAGTACCCGGCGGATACCGGCATCACTCGAAGAACCATCACCCCTGGAATTTTATTAGCTGGAAGAAGCGAAATTTGCATCAAATGCTTGAATCTTTGAGTCTCTTCCTCTTTCCCGATATGCAGCAACGGTTGTCCCCCTTTATATTCCGCGTCCCTTTTCCTATTTTCACTGTAACCTCGAAATTCATCAAGTTCAGCCCTGCCGAGGTATCACCGGCATCACGATCACGATTTACGACCGATTATCGAGGACACTTTATCGACCGTCGAAAGAAGAAATTAACAGTGAAACGTTCGACCGCATTTCGATTTTACGATAACCATCAAAATTAATCATGCTTACGTGATACTGAATCTGATGTACCGTACGTCGATTCGATTTTTACTACGCTACGTACGTTATCTGGGATCGTTGTTATTTGAGATTGTAAGCTGTCCCTTAATATGAATGTAGATGTAAGTGTATTTTTTTATGTATCTATAGATATACGGGGAATAAGTGATGAAAAAAAATAAAAAGAGTCTGAACCGAGGACTATGAAAGTAAACCGAATTAATAAGTTCATTTATTAAAAAAAAATAGCGGTAAAATGGAAATATGTGCGATAGAAATTTTCCAAGGGTATAACTAGCGAGGATTAGGATTTTCGAAGGAAATGTAACAATTTTTAAGGATGTGTAAGTAAGCGCAAAATTTACAGGCTTCATATTGGCCGTAAGACGGAGCTGTATTTTATTAGCTAAAGAAGATGAAATTTGCATGAGATCTTTGAACTTTCGTCCTGCTGCTTCCAGTTTCACGATTCTACCTTTGTGGACTTCCATAACACCGCGAAGTTACTGCTAAGTTACGACCTGAACTTCCAACCGAGTTGACAGATTTATCGCGTATGTACACATATTAAGGGACGAATAAAGGAGAACGCATGACTGAACTGTTCCACGTCATACCGGAAAGTTTCTACTTTTCTCCCAAAATTAACCGACTAATTCGGCGACGTTATACCAGAAAATATCAAATCTATATCCCGAAGAAAATTCCGTCGACCCGATGATTTTCTGTAAAATTAAATCTGATAAGCCGGGTAAAATTATCACGGTACGGGAACCGGGTAAAATTAATTTCCCGTCCGAAGCTCGAACGATAACGAAAGAAAAATTGTATTGAATATTTAAGCCATAAAGAACAGCGCACCGGTAATTTTGCGGTTTTCCTCGTAAAAATCTATTCGCCATGGTTAAAGTACAAAAAGATAATTGCCGTTCTGTACGGCGCTCTCGAAACGGGAAGTTCCTTTTTTATTATCTGAAACGGCGAGATTTGCGCGAGAGCTTCTCGAACATTTTCCACCCATGGTACCCGAGTTATTATACATTACCCTTCTAAATCTCAGCCGTAACCTATAAGAAAATCTCGCATTTCAAAACGTTTGCCCTTCAGAACTCTATATTTTCTTTAATAATACTTCCTTTTCACGTTATTCTCGAAAAATTCTTTGCACCGTCCGACTTATCCATGATTCATCAAATAAATTTTATTATGCCATTAAATAGCCCACTCACCCTCTGTCTGAGGGGTGTTGCTTCATTACTTAAATACAACTCTCGAACATCCCTCCACCTTTTTCCGGTTTCTCGATCGTAACTACCCCCCTCGCCCCTTCGAATCGACATTCATGGGCACACGAAATTTCAACGAAGTCGATAAATTTATCGCGTACGTACATCCAGGGCGTATAATTCCATATGCATGGGCGAACAGATTAACGAAATCCTAGGCTAAAGGGTGAGCGCTGGCGCGTGATTCTTTTGCATTTTCCGTCGAGTGGTTTAAGTGTCCCGGAGGGGTGCTTCAGATCCGAATGAGTGTGTACGGAACAACACTCGTTGAAACCACGGGGGACTTCTATTCTGAAAAGCTATTTAAACTTTCACTTCGTGTCAGCCTTCGAATCGCAGCGAACCGATGAAATTACGCATCGTGACAGTTTTCGATTATTTATTTTGGAATTTGTGTTGTCCCTGCGAAATGGATTTTCGAGCAGACGGTAAATGATATTTTATCGTAACCCTTTGACGTGGGTATTATTACACGGTATATAGTTATTGGGCGAAAATAAAATGTGTTTTTGAAAAGAAGAATGTATACATTCGTGGAAATACATAAATTTAAATGTATTTTTTGTTTTATTTGATATCTATGTGTATGAAACACCACGGTGAAAACTGTGTTGATATACACCGACGTTTTTATTTGTCAAAAAAAAATCGAGTAAAATAATGAAATGTTTATTTTGAAAAACACACGCACACAAGGGTATTAAGGGGTTTAAAAGGCTTTTTATACCTTCGGGAAGATTTCGAAATATTCAATTTTATGAACGTTTCGAACATTCCCGCGAACTTCGTAGACTCCGCTCCACTTTCGTCGTTTTTCCTCCGACGATTACCACGCTCTATACAAATCGTATATCGCGGTCATTTCTTTTTTACGAGGTGAAACGGGTAGAGGTCAACCACTGAAAATCCAATATTCTTTAATAGTTGCATCGTAAAGTGTCCCGAAGAAGTATGAAATTTCGAACCACGCGCCATGACACTCGTAGAACTTTTTTAAAAATTCTATTCCCGCAGCGTTTATATCCACGTAATTCCCGACTAAACCAATATCAAAATCCTAGCAAAAGATCGTATAACATTTGCCAAATTTACCTAGACTTCCAAATATCCATAATTGTCCAACAAAATACCCTACACAATACCACAAAATTTAATTCACCCACTGATTCACTCCTTTGTATAAAATACCTACTATGTCCACCGTTCCCTAGAATATTTCAAAATGAACAAAAAATATACAAACGTTGTACGTACTCGTGTAACTGTGTACGTTATTTCTAACCGAAATATCATCGGAAATCCACACGTGACAGGACCCGAGAATAGTCCCTGTGTGTGTTTATCGTGGCGTTGATCCTGTCAATATTTTAGGACAAGTTACGTGATCCGAAACTAGTTACGGTGGTGCCATTGTATTACAAATGCCGGGAGGATGTCGGCCACGGTGAGGACAATGTACTGGTGCGCGAAAACCGGAAGGCGGAATGTCATCGCAACGGGGTCAGTTTCACCCTTATCCCACGGTGCGTGCGGCGCGTGTGTCATATAAATAAAGTCGTTTTACATTTTTATGGTAGCGCGCGAATATATTACACGGCGTTTATTTAACTGTCGAGGGGTTCTACGTCGAGTGCTGACCGTTATAACGGCGAGATAAATTTTTACACTTTTTCTTTTTTTTGTCAAAATGTATTTTAACGCAGTTTTAAACGAGCTTCCAGCGAGCCGAAAGAAATCTTTTCTTGCAGCTATGATATTCACGACTTCCCACCGACGAGCAGCGGAAACACCTGCGTGACACGTGTTACATAAATAATACCGCTGCTTTACGACTTTATGACACCGTGAATAGATCCGACACGCTTAGTTAATAGACGAACTTCTTTCATGCTATCGCGAGATACTTTTTTTGTTTTAGGGAAGAACAAATTTAATTATAATGAATGAAAATATGTCGTGCCTGGCGAAACTAGGACGCAATTAATTAGAAGGCTGTAAGATATCAAAATGATTATACGGGACGTAGTCGCGGGGGTAAAAGCTTTTTTTTTCTCTCTTCTGTGTTCTTATTGTAGTGCAGTGTAAACGCGGCACGGTCATCAGAGAACGTGTAAATAGGACGTATTCACCGTTAATTAATTCTATGTAGTTACTTGCATCAATAACGAAACACGTGCGTGACGAGCGGTGCGATGGAAATTTTTCAATATACATTTTTACGATATCTTTAAAACGACCAACAAGTATATTTAGATCGAGATAAATTTCCTACTTAATGTATGTTCCACGGATGGAAATAAATCTAAACCGTTCTAGCTAGTTACACCGCAACGCAAGTAACTTTACATTAAAATCTTACGATGCTCCGATTAAAAACAGGACTCAATAGCTAAATAATTAATAATACCGATCAATTAACTAACCAATTCACCATCAAGCCCAGAATATCGATGTATCATTAAATAATTACAAATCTAAAAATTGACATCCATTTACGTATCCAATTTACTCAAGAAAGTCCATTAAATTTAATTAACTACAGAAACAGGCTCGTAGGATCGTCAAGTTGAACACCTTCACCCAATATTAATTCAAATATAATTGTTATTCACGTAGGAAACACCACAACCGTAAGTATACGCCATACACAATTACCTCGAGTTCAGGTTTCAACTTCGGAAAATCCCCGCGAACGAGGAAGCCAGCCACCCACCCAGGTATCGTATAAACGTCTTTGGTTTACGTGTCGGCGGTGCCGAAACCAAAATCGATGCTCTTATTTAGCGGCAGCGGGTCTTCCGACGTAAGGGAGACGACGGTGGGGTGGTCGCGAGCAAAAGGGGGTGCAAAAGGGGTGCAAAACGCGGCGAGAAGAATGCAAGAGGAAGCGAACGACGGAACAACCGGAAAATACACATCCACGTGCGCTGTACATCAGCGGAATATAACGTATAAACTCGAGGAAAGCACGGAAGTATTATTTTCAGATAAAACCCGGGGGCAGAAACGGGGCGCTGGGCTCGCATCCACGGTTTCTTTATGTCGGCACAATGACTGCGGCATCCTTTTCATGGGGGAGCCATTACTATCGTCGACGCTGAATATATCTGAGGAACTAAGCCCGCACGACTTCCCCGGAAGAATCCTGTAAACTGTAAACGATCTGGAACGGGTCGACGCTTTTATACTGACGAGATGTAATTTCACTCGGCAACAACGCTCGGAAGTTTTGCGTGGAAAATTAAATACCATCGAATCGAGATTTTCCTGAGCGTCCTATGGTGATTAATTCGGGATAGGAAGTGAAATTCCGAGATTTCTACGTGATAGACGAATCTGATATTTTATTTAAGGTGCTACGTAAATAGATAGGTCTATCTCAGTGAATCTGTCTGTATGACTGTTTTATCGATACGAGGATTTTGATAGAATATTAAGTTTCTATTATAGTTTATAAATTTGTCTATTTTATTAACATTTGTGGATCCATTTCTCAGTTTATTAACCATCATTTTTATCAATTCCTACGGAAATCAATATAAAATGTAATAAGTATATTAATATACGATAAACAAGTAGTACGCGTATAATAAACACGCACTAAACAAAACAATCGAGACAAGAGTACCGAAAATTAGGTTTAGTAATTACATATTACCGCGTCATCTACTCGCCGCAGAACTGACCAACAAGTTCCGAGCCGGTGGTGACAACGTTGTTCATTAAGCAAAGTCATAAACGTGCATTTCAGCGAACCGTAAAATCAAAATCACCGACTAATCGAGTATCCGAAAGTTAGGCAAAAGAGCACGGGATGAAAGGGTATATCAGGCGGTGCTAAGTGCGAAAATTGGCGAATACCGCTGCGGCTTACCGCTGACCAGTTCTGAATATTTTGTGTGTCCGATGGAATGCAGATTCGGGTACACGCAGCCTCGAAAGTTTGGATCGCGCGAGTTTCGCTCGTACACGGTAACATTCGGTTCATTAAACGATATACATTTACACCTGGGACATTATGTTTAATTGAAACTGCAATACTTTCGCGCTGTCTCTAAAACAAGTCTCGATGCAATCATTTTTATTTTTATCCAACATTAATTTAACTATCATAGCAAACACGAGTTTAAATAGAAAAATAATAAGGAACGTTCTGAATAGATAGTCAGAGATTTGATTATATATATTTTACTATTGGTGTTCTACAAACAGGAGACAAGACTATACATATTTCTTTATAAAACGTGATGCAGAAGATAATAAATATTCCGGGTATTGTCTACGGGGTCGTAAAATGGAAATTTTATTTGTAATAAATCAAATCCGCAAGATGAAGCCGTGAGATTTTTCACCGAAGTGAAATTGACTCGGGTTTACAGTCCATGAAAATTATATACTGTTTCGATCACGCGCCATGGACTGCTACGTCGCGCAATAAAATACCGTTCCCGCAAATTAAAATCTGAATATTATTGTAATACTCCACCTATCCGAGTTGTCGATCGAGTTTCCCCGGAAAGATTCACCTTCCAGACAACCCACGCGTCACTTCACCTTTTCCCGTTCGTTTCAGGAATTTCAATTATTCCCCTGTACCCGCATATTCCACGCAACTTCGTAAACGATAAGAAATTTACTTGTCGGTTAGTCAATTAATCACGTAGATAAAGAGATACCCACTCGAGGGTGAAACTTTTCCGCCGGTAATTCACAAGCGAAGTAATCCTTAATGAGAGTTAATACACTTTTTCATCGAAACGATAAAAGTGTCGAACTTACCCCGGTTATTCCAGTGTCGCATTGAATAAACATGAAAAGATACGAAGGAAGAAACGGAACAAAAAAAAAAAACGTTGAAAAGGAATTCGATAAATCAGAGATCTTCGAAACCGTTTGAAATTTTCTACGACCGACAGCCCGTGGCGGTGAAACGATTAAGAGTTTACGCGCGAATAAACCGCGTTCCCGGACGCGATTCCTCGCGGAATGATCGCGCGTGTCGCGAAATTTCCATCGAGCCTCGCATAACTCGGTCCGGAAGAAGCAGATTCCTCGACGTTAACACAGCTAATCCGGCGAATCGTGCGTGGTAAAACGGACAGTTGTCAAAGTGGAAACTTCGCGCGTACCCTCGGCAAATTAATTTTCTCTCTCGTCCTGACTCATTTCACATTCCAACGGTGTGCCCACCCAGCCACCCACCCAACGGGAGTGCGCGCGTCAACTGGCTCGCGGCGTTTAAAGCGAATTCCCCGCCAAATTGCATCGGATTTCATAAAGCGACTGAAGCCACCGTCGTGTTCCCCCGGCTTTCTTTCTTGCCCGTGCACGGTACACCACCGCGCGACACTACATTGCTCGAAAAAAAAAAAAAAAATCACCGTGTAATTAAAAAGAAACGAAAAAGGAAACCCGACATCGCCTCGCGACGATTCGTACCGCGTTAAACGTGTGTATGTATGTAGATGTATGTATGTATTTTTGATTCCAGTGTCAGGATTTTACGAATACGAATTTACGAGTACGAATTTGTAATTTCATTACTGCGATCAACGGGAAAAACCGTGCAAGTGATATTTTAAGCTCGGTGGGTTTACGAAATGTCGGTGTTGGTTTCAAGGAAGGCCGAAAAATTTTCGGGAATTTAAAATAACACGAAAATTTCGTGTACGGTGAAACGAATATACCTTTGTGCGAAAATAATTAACACAAGGCATACAGTCCCGCGGAACTGTAATTCCTAGTCTCTTTATGTTATTCAAAATTCATACTGGGATTTATTCCCAAATAACAGACGTAACGATGGTAATCGTATGTACGAACGAACATTTAATTACTGGTGTTTCAACGTTTCGCCCGAAATTTCCGCAGGTATTATTAGAACAGACGGACGTTTCGTTCGTGTCCATTAAAAATGTATATATGTATACATATATATATAATATATATACGACTACCAAACGAAAGCCTATGACAGCTGCACAGTCACATACGAGGCTTACTCTAATCTGCGAATTATTCGTCGAAAGGTTTCGAACCACGGATCGATCATTCTCTCATATGCAAATTACATGCGAAACGGTAGTGTACACTGAAATCGCAGATAAGATTCACAGAAAAAGTGATATAAAAAAAATAAAGAAAAAAAGAGATAGAATGGAAAGGTGGGAAAATGACAAGCAGGCCGAAGGGAAGCCGGTTTTGCGGATGGATGGGAAAGAGGTAAGACAGGAGGTCGGCGATTTCACAAAGGAATCCAACGTAATCCAACGGCAGAAGTCGAGATATGGTCTCAGAGAAGCTTCCGAGTCGATGCAAAAATGCAGTCAGTCGAGAATATACTCGATAGCGGCTGAATTAATTTCTTTCCTCTGTGACCTCATACTTTCGACCATATCCCGCTGTCACAGGAATACCGTGCCGGAAGGACTAGAGTTATAACCCAAAGGATCTCCTTTTATGCGGATTTTAATAAATCCTGCATATTGTACAGTAGCTTTCCATTTATTCAAATTTTATTGCTGCACGTGGCAATGTCGTGATATTATAAATATTGAGACCGGCCGGATTGAACGTAACGAAAATCGAGTGTTTTTTTTTCAGTGTTGCCCTGTACGTGAAAACAACTTGGCTAAAGAATATTCACAGAGTGTAAAGAGATTCTACGATCGTTTCTGGAAATGTCTGATAAAATTTCGTTTCGATAATTTCTTCGAAAGTATAAATTAATTAGATAGATAGAACTTTCCCATCCAGCGAAAATTGATGTACTTTGTTGTCAAACCCATGTGACAGTGACATCTTTTCGCTATCTCGACAGCGAGACATTCCGAATGGGATACTACGTTTTGTGTCATGAAAATTTTACGAGATTTTTAGTGTTCTCTATTAAGGAACATTTTCGAACGGGAACGGGAATATCCTCGTTTCTCTCTATCTTTCGGCAATTCCGACGTCACCTCTCTCAGAACGGTCTGGCAAAGCAGTAGATTGATCGTGACTGGTTATGGTTTACCTCGGCCCGAACCCTGACGGCCCTTTAAATTTTATAGAATTATGATAACTTCTCGTCCTATCGCACCGCCTCGTCTTCGATAAATTTTAACCCGGCGGTTCTAATGACACTCGTCGAATTACCAAGTGGATTACGACCACGCTTTATTTCCTTCCGGGAACAT
Source organism: Mimumesa dahlbomi (assembly GCA_917499265.3). Lineage (NCBI taxonomy): Eukaryota > Metazoa > Arthropoda > Insecta > Hymenoptera > Crabronidae > Mimumesa > Mimumesa dahlbomi. The sequence goes on along the minus strand of OU824116.1, from coordinate 8,705,353 downwards.
CGTCGGAACACAAGCCCCATCTGCGAAAGATGGAAATTAACCGACGGCAAAAGGGGGAACATGGGATTCGGTGGATAGAAAAAACAAAACAAAAATTTGATTGATTTCTCGACGAGCTGGATACAAAGCGAACGGAACAAATTCATTCGGTGAAATAATTGAAAACGTCTGCCGGCGGTTTTACCGCGCTACGGATTCATCTAACGGTAATCCGTATCGCGTTAACTATCGACAGAAACGATTATAAATTATGGACGTCCAGTGACGGATTGACTATAAAGTTTGACACGTTAAATCATCTATTCGATACTTTTCTATTATAATACAGATATAAGAGAGAACGACAGAAATTAACGTACTATTATAAAATGCATTGAAATGCATGTACAAATACTGTGTATTATTTTCTGCCACTGTACTCGTTAATTTGTTTACTCTATAACGCGGCTAATTTCATCGATAGTATTATTCGATGAAATTCGAACGTATTTGTAATTCTGATCGATACTACATAGAAACGATCGTCTTGATTCACGACACAATTGGCAAACCATTATTTCATTTGCGATCAGTTATAATCGCATTAAGTATTCCAAAAAAAAAGAAAAAAGAAAAGGTAGTCATTTCATTATGCAATCAAGTTGTCGGAAAGGGTCGAATTGAACGAGCAGTACTATCCACCGCGTACGCGTCCCTATTGTCATTATCTCGAGCGTTGTAGCGAAAAATCCGCGAATAATTGCATCATTTAAGAAGATAAGAACGGGAGGGAGAGAGTTCCATCGAATCGTGTCGAGCGTGAGAATCGCAATAAGTCCGATAGACCAGATCGTAGGAAGAAATTAGCTCCGTTCGTTTCCCCTGTATCTTCGGCTGACCATCACAGAGTCACTTAATTCGCTCAAACGACCCTTCTGTGCAAAAAAAAACTCAGCCGCTAACGAGGGTATCGACGACCGATCGAACTCCTCGATTAGCGCCAGAGACGCCTCGAATTTCTCCCGGAGGATTTGTCGGAAGGTTTTCTTGCCGTTTTCACGGAATGGAGATCAGTCGATCGTTGTACCTGTCTTTGTCCCGATGTTACTTTCGTAACTCGTTTGTAAATTGTTGTTTAATGCGTTCCGTAGGGATCGTTTTAATTAAAACATACCGCACGGTTAGTCAGCCGGTACGCGTTAATGCGTTCTCACCGCAACGAACAGTAATATTTACTTTACCTCCTAGCCCGGGATTCCGGGCAATAAAATATAGAACGTTTTATTCGACGAACATATAATAAAACGTAATTAGAAACCAGTCGCGGAACGGGATCGGGATTCTCGTTATGAAATACAGGAAGTACAGTCTCCGAGTCTCGAGCGAGACTTTTAAAATTGAAATCAACGGTGATCGTGGAAATAACGACGAGGGGAAGGGGGAGGGGAGGGACTCTATTTAGACCTGCTTTCTCTCTGTTTATAAGAACCGTTTAATCCGACTCGATCGACAAGACACTCGTCAACACGATCTCGGAAATTAGTACCACGATCGACCTATTTAGCTATTCGAATGGTTTAATTCGTTTGCTATTCTGCCTGGCGTACCGTGCCCGCACCGGCGATTACGCGTTTCCATGAAATCACGTATCGAAGCTCCCGCCGACTTTTGCGATCGATGTAATAACGGCAAAACGTTTCAATTTTACATCGTAATCTGCAATAGAAACGATCCGACCGGAGTATCGGCAGCGGATTAATCCAAGCGCAGTGAATAACAATTCACTTGTAAAACTGTAATTACTGTACGCACTGGACAGTTTTACTTGGTATAGTATTTAAAAATGAATAACGAGGCAAAGTAGAATCACGTACCGTCATCCATTTTAAACAGAGGACAACGAGATCTATCACACGTTACATCAAAAACCATTTATAGAAACAAACGATCGAACAAGTACTACAACTTTCCCCGAAATTTTCCTAAACCACGAAATACTCTCGTTTTGCTTTTCATAGAAACTTTAATCACGGATCATAGGATTCAACCGCGTTCCCATTCGTCACGAAAACCAAGAGTAACGGCATAGCTCGGGCTATCTTCGTGGAGTTTCGTAGAGCATAAAGGATGCGACCGTAAATCTCGACGGAACCTCATTTCGCCCGGTGCAACACAATAGTTCGCCGATGCCGCTACGGCCGGGTTTAGAAAGGATGCTCAGAATGCAGCCATTTTATCGCGATACGATTTACGATTAGTCCAGATCACCTGCCCTACTGCCTCTTTTTTTCTTTCGTTTCAGTAAACGGAATTCACTTACGCATCTCTTTCGCGTTGCGCATCACGGTTCGTCGCTTTCGCCAAAGGTATCAAGGAATCTTCGACGTTTCTTACCTGAAAAACAAAAAATAACAGGTTAGCATGGATATACGAATACATACACGGGATATTAAATTAATGTTCTACGAAATTTACATCCAGCTCGGATCTCGTCGATTCGCGATACCTAAGTAGCTACGATTAAACGGAAATTAATTCCATTTTCAAGCGTGTATAAATCTGCGTAATTTAGAGTAGGTCAGGTATCGCGGTATAACCGGGAAAAGATCGAGGATTCTCGATGAAAAAATACGTTGAATATTAGTGACGTATGCGTACATATATTAACTAGAAAATCTCATCTCAAAGGATCCTCACACTTTACACAGTGATAGTTAATTTTTTGAAAATCATGTATCAACGAAATTAATTCTATAACTCCAATTTATTTTCACATAATAATTTCATCCTGTAAAATTCGGAAAAAAAATGCTTTTTCCACGATCTTGCAACAGATAATAATTCTTCCTTCTGTATTAAACAGAAATTCGACGATCGCGGAGATGTTTCCCGCGTTTCCGTTAGTATACTTTTGTTACCTTGCATTATTCTCAGATTCACCCTACCGCCCTCGTCCAAACTCTTATAACGATTATACGCAACGAAAACATCTACGTAATTACACACGGCCGGGCCGCTAGCAGGGTTGCAATTAACTCGAAACCTCGCTCACGTTCCTGGCGATTCAGCAGTTAATCACCCAGGAAGTTATACGGCGCCGAGGCTCTGTGTCACATCCATCCCCACCACGACTCGGCCCTTCCTGTACTTCATTAGGATGGCATTCATAAACAACCACTATTTCCACGTGGTTCATCGCGTCGCCCAATCATTATCAACGGTTATCGTCGCACGCAGTTACCGCACGGAACTAATCGAAGTACCCGTTCATTAGTTTCTCAAATACTTTCCCGTGGAATTCAGTTTTCCGCGTTTATCGCCGACGCACCGTTAATTGCCAAACCCCTAATTAGATCGCTGCATGTATTCCGCTTAATCGTGTATTTTCCTCTTTTTTCTTTTTTTTTTTCTTTTCGATCGACCACGTGAAGGATTCCAGACTACGAATTACGAGGATTTTGCTGCGATATCGCATTCTCGTCATATTTTCTGTTTTTTTTTTCGATTTGTCAACCGTGACGATGATATTCGTGAGAGTTTCTCTGAAAATCTTGATTAATTCGATCCGACGTTGATGAAAGTAAGAATGTGAAATTTTATGTAAGAATAGGTGGGAAGTGTTCGAGTTGATATACAATTACGATGCATCCGTGTGGACGTTGAATTTCATGGGGTGAGGAATATGTTTAAAATACAACGATGCGTGGACAAATCAAGCAGCATGGTTTTAACATTTTTATCACAGCGGCGGGGCGAACGAGACACTCGAAAATTTTATGAGAGCTAATTGTAAGCGATAGCGTCGAGTTGTAACGTACGAGGAAGATTTATTCTGGCGATTTGCCGAGAGTTATCGTCTTCCAACACGAAAGTGGATCGTACGGTAGGCGAAGAAGGAGATGCTAGAAACCCATTTGCACTCTTTAACCATTTGACAATTTCTTGGTACTGTTGGCTATTCTGCTTAAGAAAATCTACAAAAATTCCTCTTTGTCTTTTTACAGAAAATTTCCATAGTATCAGTTGAAAATGCCATAAATACAAACATATAAATATACATATGTACATGTATATGCCTTTAATTAAAACCCATTATTATCTTTATAATTATTAAATATTCATCTCCGAAGAATCATACATATATTATATACTTGCATAACATTGAATATTTCCTGGAAACGGTATGTATTTCCCAGCCAAAACACTGAATTCAGAATCGAAGGCAAATGAGAATGAGATCCGAGAACGAGCGGCAAGTTCACGGACGGCGAGCGATTTCGGCGCTTCCGGATCCCACGAAACCAGAAACCGTTCCACGAGAGCTCAACATCGCCGGGCGTCTGTCGGTGAGATCGCGTGATCGTGTCGAAGCGGAGAAAACCGTTTCGTGAGCGCTAATGGATTAAGGCGGAAAACGCAGTTAAGCCGAAACCAATCCCTTATCTCTCATCTCGTAAGTGTATTGCGAACGAAACGGGGAGAGTTCCTTTGTGAAATATCTTTCTTTTATTTTTTTTATCCGTTCTTCTCCTTCGCGGAACATGTTTTCGCATCGACGAATGACGGTTCATTGATGTCCCGGGGAAACCAAGACTTCGCCATATCAAAACCGTTCGCCGCACTGGATCACGGAGTCTCCGTGATATCGCGTTAACGGGCACTTGCACGAAATTCGCCGGAACTACGGAAATATCCGTGGTATTGCTTGTCGAAATCGCGATTTTGTTATTATTATATAATTACAATCATTTGGATCGAAACAATTTTCGAACGTATGATTTTATAAAGAGTCACTGTGCTTTGGCATTTTTGACAACGAGATTAACGAGTTCGGAAAAAAGTTCAATCTTTTTTCCCATTGTATATATTCAATAGGTGTTTATAAATATTAAACAAAAATTGGAGTATGAATAAAAATGAAACATCGTTGGATAAAGCTTATTTAATCACTACAGTGATTTTTTCTCGTTCTAAACGAAAATTTGATGAAAATTAAATTAAACGTACGCACACGTACGCAGGGTCATTGCGGTGGTTAAGCTAGTAATCGATCAATATTCAATTCACAGACTGTAGTGCTGTGCATATATTAATAGCCACATTCTGCGATGACTGATTATACGACGGATGAAAAAGTGAAAGGCTTTATCCGTGAGATGGTTAACGACGGAAAGTAAAAACTTACGGATTTGCCGGCAGCCTGTCGTTTCCCATGCTTTTTCTTTCGCTCTTTGATCAAAGCCATTGAACGTGTCCCGGATGTTAATGACGGTAATGTAAACCTACACACGATGAAACCTATTCCGATGTTTCAGATCGAACGACTCACAATGATAAAACTAGTTCGGTCCCTATCCCTTTGTTAATCGAACTGTTTCAATCGATCAGCCAATAATCTTGAAATCGTTAAGGATTCTGATTTCCAAGCTGACTGGTGTTTAAAGTCTAAATTACACCATACGAATGAATACTGTACCCCCCTGTTAAGCGATTTCTAATGTTCGCGAATGACATCATCGTCGAATTAACATAATCACGAGCAGATGTAAGTATAACGCGTGTGTGCGATTTATAATGTTCCTAGGAAAAAGTTATCCCCTTTTCGCAACTAGAAGAGGGGGGAGGGGGCAGGTGTCCAGATTGAACGTCCCTTTTCTAACGATCCATTTTCGTCAAGTCTCCGGGACTGACAGTTAATGCCAGACACGCCCAGAAGGGTAAGACGCTCGGGGATGGAAAAAAAAATTGAAAATTCCAGATCCGACGATGCGTAATAACGTGCGACCCTCCTCTCTCTCTCTCTTTCTCTCTCTTTCTCTCTCTCTCTCTCTCTGCATAATTCTGTTAGATGAAACGTATCATGCTCCATAAAGCAAGAATACACAGATTCGGGGAAGAATCTTGTTAAATTCTTCGGGGGTATCTTGCTGAAACGCTCGACGCTCGTCCGGCAACGAATTCGTCTCCTCTGCTACTTTAGCCGAATACTAAAATCTGACGTCGGCGTTGACAACGACTTCCTGAATTCTAACTACGAGATTGCGTCACGTAGACGGTACGTATATGTCATGAAAATTCAATAGACAATGTCCCCCTGCTTATGACCGTTCGGCAAAAGAAAGAAGAAAAATGAGTGAAACGTGGGAGAGAGCAAGAGAGAGAAAGAGAGAGAGAGAGAGAGAGAGAGAGAGAGAGAGAGAGAGAGAGAGAGAGGGAGAGAGAGGAACGAAGGGTAGAAGAACATGAGAAGAAGAAAGAAAGAGAAATCCGTCGGAGATGCAATAACGGCGCCATGGGGCGCTTATCCTGGGGATCTTTGTGCCTCGTGCGAGGTTTGCCCTTTGTGCGTCCCTGCCCTTATCGCGATCGTCGACCTCTTGTCCGCCACGTTCGATACCAACCCTCGTAAAGCCATTTCTACACACTCCTGTGGGACCGTCGAAAAGGCGTACCGGGGTGGTCATACGTAATAGCTCTCGCTAGTCTTTCAAACTGACCCTCAAAGTCTCTCGTGTCATAATTACGCCAGTGAAAATAGAATTCCTGTACATTCGACGCACACGGTTTTTTTATAGGGACTCCGAAGAATGTATGTGTACATACATATACATACGTATACGTATACATAAATTCATGCATGCTATTAAGTCGAACAGTATTGTTTTAAATTTTTGTTTTTTTTTACTGTATAGAAAACGTACGTAGTTTGCACGTAGTTTAATTTTTGTACCAGCGGCGAAATAATTAGTAGCCTGTAAATAGTAGGGAAATGTCAAAAGTTTTTTAGGTGTCGTCTATTGTTACGAGCTACCGTCTGATTTTCAGTAAAAGTCGGTACTTGAAAAAAGTTCCAACCGTATTATGCTAGGTCACATGTATACATACAACACGTACACTTTATGCGTCGCGGTGCATGTAGCTTATCGTACGTGAAAATTACGGTGCATTTAAAGCCCTGCATTCGCGACAAATGTGAATATGGGCTCTTGGTTACTCCGCGATATTTCCGCATTAACGATGCGCGTCATACATCCGGTTTACGTTTACGTTCGCCATCGTTTTTTCATCTCTCCCTATGGATTATCTCCTAATTCTCTCTTATTCTCTGCGGCGAAATTACACACATATTTTTCTTCTTCCCGTCTACCGATTCTGTGTCACGTAGAATCTTTTTAAAAAAAAAAACTTTCCCTTGAATTATGAAAATCTGATAGCAACAATATACACGGAAAAACAGAGTTTGGACTATAGAAACATTATTTCCTGGATTATTCACCCATCACCCCTGAGTTCTAAACAAAAAAAAGAAAAAGAAGCGGATTTCTGACGGCAGAGTGATTATCAACCAGTCGAAAAATTACGTACGGACATAGTCACACTACATATGTCACAATCCGTGTCCCCCGTACGAAGGACACGCATAAAATATCGAAAGGTACCCATATCTACTCCGTTGTCACGTTCCATCGTTCTCCCATATCCATCTCCGCGGTGATTAAAGCCGGCGAGCAATTAGTATGATAAAGAATCGACGGCACGATCCATCGATCGCTGTAATATATGTATAACATTCGTTCGTGCTGTAATAACGGCTGATCGTATCGCGATCGAATTGTAAATCAAAGCCGGCAATTGAAACAAATTCAGAACCAAGTTACTCCGGCCTGGCCGCGTAACGAACGAAAGGCAATTAATACTCTTTATATCGGAGGTGGTGGGGGGGGGGGGACCGACATTACGCCGGTATACATACATACATTCGTAGAAAAGACAAATACCCAGCTGTCCGAAGTGCCGTACATATGGCGTAGCTAAATCAGAGGACAATATGCGTTACGCGTATCCGATGGATCGTCCAATGAGATATGTGCACGCATACGCGCGCATATCCACCAAGGGGAATCCTGTTATCTGTCCGTGTCCTGATTGGGCCTATCAGCTCGATGCAGCACACGGCTACTACCCACCATTTCGTATGCGAGCGCGTAAGTTCTTTGATCTTTCGTGATTTCAATCCAGTTATGTTGTCGGCCTATGCAACTTCATCTCCCCCTTTACTTTCTCCCCCCCCCTCCTCCCTCTCCCATTGGGTATCTGTCCCTTAACCATACCAACGTGCGTCCGTCATCCCCTATTTCTTTCTTTCTTTATTTTCTTTTTTTTATTTGCCCCCTGGATTCTTCGCTGGAAATGTCATTCGGTTGCCGATGATATTTTCTCGTACGCAAAGATGTATTTATCCCGGCGAACAGATCCGTGTACCGGGGTACAGCTTTATTTATTCGTTTGTCGAATCAGACACGGATCGTGGATGGGTGAGCATCGTTACATTCAAGGGAGAGAAAGAGAGAATTCTCCACGGTGCTCGAGGTGGGTCTCGTGAACTTACTCCCGGGGATGCTGCGTGTGTGCAAGGATGTCCCCGGTTTAAAAAATGAGGGGGCTTCGAGGGACTATGAATCTATTAACCAGCCATGACGGCTGGGTAAGAAATAAAAGAACGAGCATGAATATTTTACGGCGGTTCCATTGCTTTCAAGGAGAATAAGAGTACAACGATCGGGCGAATCGCGTCGGATTGAATATTCCATCCTGCCACTTGTACGCGGAAAGGATACTTTTCGTTCGTAATGGGTAATTAAATTTCAGATGTTTGGAAACTTCGTGAGTGTGTGGGATGATACTCTGATGTAAAACTGTGATGGAGATCGAATTGAAATTGGCTAATAATTTTTGTAATAAGATAGTTTGATAAATTGGTTGTTGTACAGTTCAGAAGTATCATTTCTCAAGGTATTATAAAATATGTGGATGCATAAAATAGCAAATTTACGAGACACAATTAACCGGGAGAAGAAACTAGTGGAATTAAAAATGACTTAACAAGATACTACATCTTAAAGCACGCCAGCACGGTACAATTTAATTTACTAATAATTTCGAAACTTATTAAATCACGTTAAATATCCTACGCTCTTATACACTCTGCTAGTAAATTTATGCCCGTCATTGATTTAATTACGGTCTGGTTAACCTCGTTCAACTAATCACGATGTTACGCTGCGCCACGTAGATGCAACAGAATGTTGGTTCGGTAGCGGCAGTATAATCAGATCATTTCAATTATATCGAGTAAAGTACACGCTGACAGTATTATTATTAAAAAAAAAATAAAAACTTCGCAAAACATCTATACCAATGAAACACAATAGACACCGATACGGAAATTTATTCATTACCGTAGCCCGTGGCTATCCAATACCGATAAGATTTCCATTACAACGCGAGTAACAGATTTTACAGATGTATCTATCTACTACCCTCTGTTCACCACCCTATGCTTGTAATTGGCGTGACGCTGCGTACACGTGCTTCGTCGTTTCGGTGTACACAAAATCACGGGCTTTCTCGTTTCGGCATCGAGTTTTCGCGGTCCGCTCTGTTTCATCCAGTTAAAAGGTTCGGTATTTGGTTATTCGACACGTCGCACAGCCCTCTCTCTTTCTCTTTCTCCTCTCTCCTCTCTCCACGCCCGCTTTGACTCCGTACCCGTTGAAATTAGTTTGTTTACGAACGCTTCTGGCATTCATCAGGCTCGTTTTTCGCGTCGAGTAATCATGACTACCATAACCAGTACGGAATAAATATTCCGGGCCGAATAAAGCGGAACCGACCGGCGGCGCCCGGTTTGCGAGACATTTTCGGTTCGTGATAGCCGGACAGCGCAGAAAATTGTTTTACCAGCTACGGCGGCTGTAATTTAAATTGTCCTCCCTGAATCTACAAATTTACTGTCCCCCTCCCCCCCTCGTCCCGGGACCGCCACAAGGTGTCTGTGAAACGCAAAATTGCTGAAATAAATTGTTGGATCAACCGAGATAACCGCGCGGCAACTTTCCGTCAACCGAGGTCAACGGTAAACCGATTTTAATAAAGCAAAATACGTATAAAAGCCAGAATTAATATTACACAAATTCTACGTCCCTACATTATTTCCGTTATCAAGAATAAAATTTCTATAACTCGATTAATGGGAAAAAACACCCCATAAATACGACGATTCAATCGCGTTCGTACGAATATCGTGAATATTCGCGAAAGATACGATAACGTTGACTCTTGGTGCTTGGTACGTAAGGGTTGGAAAATGCACAATGAAAGCTACGGGGGTGTTTTAGAACCGATGTACGGATCGGGGACGCTATCTGAAAGCACAGTGTTTCCTACGACCGAGGCTTGGAGATCATTATCGAATCTCGGGCGTACGTCAGCCGTCCCCGTGGGTAATAAAACACTCGTACATGCGGCCAGGACATTTTCCACGGGCCCCCAAACAACGAAGGATGCGCTTTCTGATTTTTCCCTCCCCTCGTGCTACTTATCGCGAATCTACGATCTGAAATAGCCTATTTACGGTCAAAAGGGGGCAGATTTTCAGACCGTACCCTCCCCTCCCCCTACTCATCCCCGATCTCCCTCATCCCCGTAACATTCTTCCCTGTATGCACCCTTCGCGAAGGAAGACCGACGTTTTACGCAATAAATCAGGATACTTCCGTGGGAAATTTCTAAGAGCGTCGAGGGGAATTACCGTGTATCCGCAGATTTTTCGATCGCCGGAAACTGACATCGTGTACGGTTCAAACCGGTGGTACTATAGTTTTTTTTTACTCATTTCCGGAACGAGGAATCATGGTATCCGAAAAGCTTGGTTCGCGAAATAAAAACTGACGATCGTGAAAAATTGTACAGTCACCAAAGGGAAAAATAAGGGATACTTTATCATTAAAAAAGAAACATGTGCATTTATCGATAATTTGATTTCAATTCCCACGTGGTAAGTATAGTAGTAAAGGACATATTTATAGAATAATCATCAGCGGGAGATTAAATTAATTCGTGATAATACCTTATAGCCCCCGAGTACCTTTCATCAAGATATTCAAATACTCCTGTGACCGGAATTTGATCAGGTGCTACGAGAAAGGTAAAAAAAAAGGGACAGGGTTTTCACTCTCGTCAACAAGAAGCTCGTCAAATGAAAAGTACGTAATCGGGCTGGCAAAATAGTGAAAGAATATCCCGGCGAAATCCGACGGTCTATCGAGGACCACTCAAACAGCGGAACGGCCCTTATTTGCGATTCTTTCGAGGGGTGAGAGAGTCGACACCCCGATGAGGATCCTCGCACCCCTTGCAGCCGTTTGCGACGCTCCCTCGGCCTTCGATTCATCCCCTAACCGAGCTAATAAGCAACCCTAAAGAGACGTCTAGCGGCAACTGTGACATGTATATACCGACGTAGGGCGCCGGAGGGCAATTTGCATTCATATTCCGGATGGTAATTAGGGGAAAGGGCATAATAATCCCGATACTCGGACGGTGCAGCGTTACCCAAATGGATCAAGTATAATTGAGCTCTGACTTTAATAATAATACTATGGGCATCAACAAGAGTGGAAAGAAGAGAATTCTCGGGGCAGCCCTTCGACGCGTGTGTTAACCCTCCGAGCGATTTATGATTTCGAACTTACAAAACCGCATTCAAATTGCTCGCCGGATACGCGTTCGGGGATGTATCGATTCGTTTGCATTGTCCGACAAAAAGCAATTTGAATCGCGGCCAGTGATTCATGAAATTTTATGAGAGATTTCTCTGTGTTATGATTAGATTAGCGATGAAATACAACGGCGGATAAAATTAACATATTTTTCTAACGATACGTACACACACGTATGTCAAATCTTACTTTTATTTAATTTAAAGAGATTCTTTTTAAATAAAATATATATTCCTGTGTTAGATAGTACAACCTTAGTTCTATTTTCATCGAAATCATTGTAATTGAGAAAATGTAAAGAAATGTTGGTAACTGAGTGAATGCATAAAAACACCGGTCGTGTTTAATAATCGTACATCCAAATTCTCGATGCGTGCCGCTATAGAAGAATGAAAATAGTATCGTTCGACACGTTTACGTCGAAATCCGCTGAAAAACCGCGCCAACAAAAATTCACGTTCGGAACGATCATACTAAGAGAGAATATAAAGTATGGTGTACGACACGTTCGCAACTCGGTTTTACACCATTGAGCCCAGCCAGCTACACAACTGTTGTTACACGGTATCGTTTTGCGTACGCGCGAGGAGGAACAAAGGTTGGATAAAGTGCGATCGCGCGATTTTCCAAACGTTATTCCTACATTTTCGGGCCCCCGGATCCGAACGAAATTTGTGCACGGCTGTAATCTGAATATCGATAATACTAACAGCACGGCGTACTAACGATAATCCCCGATCACAGGAATATCCGCAAAATTTTTCAAAACCGAAACGCAGAGGTTTTCAAAACATTTTTATATCCTCCGCTGCATCTGCGTAAAACCTTCCACCGTCCGAACCATCTTGCTTAACGATTACAGTATATAGCGTGGAATCCGTTAAATAAAATCTGGCAGGGTGAACAATAAATATATTTTTCAAATATCATATGTATACTTCAATTATTCACTTGCTGAGTATATCAGGTATCATATATAAATTAATTTGATAAACTACTATCGTTACGTAATCAATAATGTCTAAAAAGTTACAAAGTGTTTACATACATTACCAGAAATTGAAATAATAATCCGAAAAAACGTGTGCAACGTTTAAAGAGGGGTGGAACGGAGCAATACATTTGCCATTCGGAAACTTTAAAATCCTCCAAGGGAAACAAGTTACACCGGGATCGCTTATGGGCTAATAACGATTGAGCTCTCCTTGGAGAGCAGTGCTATGAAAAATGTCTTGGTGGCGACGAACAGGTCCACGCCCCGTAGCATACGGACGTCAGAAGCGATTTAGGGTGCTGCTACGGGTCGAAGTCAAATAGAAACCCCGTTGCGTTGAAATACGACGTAGGTACGTCCCCCGGTACGCTAATGGAAGGAACGAAACGCGCGAGGAGTCTATATAGGGTGAACGAAAACACAGAGTAAACGTGTACTTTAAATAGAAGATACATCATGTTGTAACGAATCTACTACAAATTCCACTTGGCGTTAGCATGTTCGTAACATTGAAAGAAAACCGTGAAAAGAAAACCCTTTTTACATACAACTATATCCTTCCAGTACTGAAATAATATTTAGACTAAATACCGATCACTATAAATTTGTACAATGAACTTACATATTTACTTTTCTTCCAAGATCTTATAAGATACTAATCAACTTTTATTTCATCACTCTATCGTCGATATTCTTAACGAGACTATTCTCACGAGAGTGAAATGACAATCAAAAGAACTGTTGCGAATATTACGTGATTCTGACCACCCTGTACACATACAATTCGTACAGTTAAGCTCGTATCCCTAGGACGAACGAGCCCGGTAGCGCCACGAAGGGTGGACAAGGACATCTTTCGCGGGGGGACAAACCTTTGCGACATTATGTATCACTTAAATACCCTCCCGCCGACAAATAGCCTGACTCATGGGATTTTATTAGGCCACCGTGAACACATTCTATCGCGGGATAATGGCGCCCGCCCAACTTGACGTTCGTCTAGATTCATATGTATCGTACAACACCTACGTAACAGAGTACACGTACGGTTAATGGTATACCTTGAAACATGTGTGAACGTACCACATACATACACATCTCACGAGGGTGATTGTATGTATGTGTGTGATTATATTTGCGTGTATATATACGGGAGATCGGAAGAGAGGGCTCCGTAGGGATACGACGGAGAATGGCCATTAAAAGGGGAGTTAAGAGGCAAATGAATTAGTTAAGACTTTTTTTTTCTCGACGACTTCGGGTGCAGCCTGATTTATTGCGACCGCGGATGGTCCCGGTAATCGAGACTGGAAAAGGAGAGCGGAAACGGGTGCTTTTGTACCCTCCTGGAAGAATTATGGACTGCTGACAATAATTAGAGAAAACATCGTTCCTCTCCACCCACGAGCACGGTGTCTTTGTTTATTTACATTAAACGTGAAATCACGGTCACGTGTTGTTGCTGGATCGATCGCCGAAATCTCGGGGGACATCTCCTGAGAGGATATTTGAATTCCATTTATGAACGACGTTGAATGTTGAGGGGAAAAAATGCAGGGGAAATAGGAGAGACAACTTTCCCGACTTTTCGTACCGTTCCGACGACTTCTCGATGCCGCGTTGGGGATTGAGGTCGTACGAGAAACTCGTTATGGTTAACCGAAAAGGTAGCGTAACCTTCTCAACGTTTTCCGCGACGATCATAAATTCCTATTAACGAGTTTTCCTTTAACCGGCGCTCGAAGCGACGAGAGTGCAACCGCTTTTGCGAATTAAATTTCATAAACTACGAACTGCGCGTTTTACAAGACGCACGAATAAAATTTGGGATTAAGACGAATAAAAAGTGTATACGGTACAATAGATTCGCGGAGAATTGATTCACGGTTGTAGTTATTCTTAGGAAATACGCGAACGCCGTCAATTCCCAGGGAATTTTCACGATAAAGTGATTTCTGGAAGTCTTATTTGGGAATTTTGTAACCCGAAGAAAATTCGACTATTCTCTAGACCGTACTCCTCCTTTAAAGCAGCACTGAATCCCGACTTAATAGCTCGGATGTTTGAATATTTATAACTGTCTTGGCAGAGTGAAACGGATGTTTCCTTGAAAAGATACGTAAAAGTCTGTTCCGCTAAATAATTTTCCACCGAAACCCATTAGATAACAATGGATAACGGTGCTCCTACGTACAACGTAGCATGTACGGGGAAAATGATTCGGAAGTTCCACGTAATAATTTCGCAGTTTTTACAATGAATTTTTCGAAGACTGTTCTTAGCGTTCTTTAAATATTCGCCTCACATCCATTCTCTCGTTCTTAGACATACATAGTACACGATATCGTTCCTAAAAATAATAATCACAGTAAAAAAGCCGGAAACATTACGAAGATCCCCGATTCATACAGCACTGCGAACACGTTGAAAAAGATTATTCAACACCCCGTAGTAATTTTTCTCCAACCCCCGTCTCGTCCCTTTAAAACAACGTAGACCGTTGATTAACTCGCGGTTTCGGCTATGAATATTTATAACTTTCGTGCTCCTAGGACAAAAGCTGGAGGGGGGAGGTCGGCCATATTTTCGTGCGGGACCGACAAGGTAAGTAAGTGAAGCGTTTCTCCACCGGTCAATTTCCGGGAGTCTGTTGAGACGACTGGCAAAAAGCTAACCCTATCTTGGCATGCATCCATGGACCAAACTGGGCAAACAAATGGTGTGGGTTGTCTACTCGAAGATTGGACGGAATCTTTGCGCGTCGTCTCCCCTGCGAATAACGATCAGATGAGAGTCGAGAGAAATCAGGTGCGAGACTGAGCGAAAATATCACCAGATATTTTCTGGGAAAAGGATCCTGATTTTTCATCAGACATTTTTCAGACCGGGGGGAAAAAAAAGTTCCGTGTCCGGGTGCACTTAATTTTTGTTTTTGTAGCGGAGGGAACTTGGGAGGAAAAAGAACGGTGAAATTGCGAGGAAAATTTCTTGGCTCTGAAGTGCCGCGTGAAGAATAAAGGAAAACTATTTTATCTAGAGAGGTAGAAGAAAATGTTCTATTTCGTAGAAAATCATCGATCGACCCGGGGAAACTGGGCACGTATGCAATAACAGACGAAATCAAAACATTCTTTTCCGTCATAACTCGTCTCTCTCACCGTAAGGTCGGATATAATCCTTGTTTGCGTATCGCATATTTTTACAGCTTGATATGTATTTCGTTTCGAGCCGATTCTCTATCGGAGATCGTTCGAATACGCAAATCCGGAAAAGATAGTATGGAATATATTATAATTTCTTCGCCGTTACGTGGGCATGGAAAATCCCGTTCCGCAGTGTTTCTTATCTACATATATTTACCATGTACAAACCATCAAGTAAATTACACTATCCCGGGGAATTAAGCCACTCCAAAAACCACACATATTACAAAATGTCTCGATTAAATATTTACCCTCAAACGCTCGGGGCCCAGAAAGTCCCCAAGGTACTCGAATGAAGTTACAGCTTTACCTTACACCGGCAACCCCTCGGCTCTGATGCTTTAATGAAAATGTACGCACACTACCATACATAGTACATCTCGCTGGCACCTTCCAACTACTTTCATTATTCATATCGGTGACCGATATTTTTTTTCTATACATAGTCTACCCCACGTATCTTCTATTCTTAATTAGATGAAAATAGTCAGACAATTGTAGATATTAATAGGATAAATATTGTCATATCCAAAACACATTGAGAGTCCATACATACATATACTATTCATATTATATATATCTTATGTTACCTTAAATTATTTCCAGACGTATCAATTATGATTAACTTCATAAAACGCTATTTTTTGAAATACTCTTCAAATATTCATGTTGCCAAATGTAGAAATTGTATACTAACGAGTTCAACTAACGATGGGATTTACTTCTAACGACTTTCTTTAACGTGTTACGCAATATGCTGTTACCATTTTACTTTTAGACCGCATAATATTTCCTATCGCGTTAGGACACCCTGGAGTACACTCGAGAAAGTAACCCCCTAGGGTAAGAGTCTTTTTGATTATAACCTCTGTACTCGAATAGAAAGGGTGATACTAATTACTTCGATACGCAAGCTAATGTTATCATACCGTCGCAATTGTCTTTTCTTTGCGGAAGTTTCTACGAAAAAGATTTTATAATTTTCGAGATTACGTGCAAGTTTTTTTGTTGCACGCTCGTAAAGTAATAAGCAATCCGATTTTATATTTCTCCGCTGACTAGCTACAAATTAATATATCCATATTTTAATTAACACATTAAAGGGAATATAAAGTGGACAATTGCTATCGACATTTTATTTCCCAATTCACGGTGAAATTACTTTCTTCGCATGTCTCGTTCACATCGGAATCGTTCAGCCTTATTCCGAATCATATTTTTCATAATTGCGCCGGTTTCCATTAGTACATTCTCCGTAATGCCGAACGTACAGTCCAATTCCGGATCCTCGTAATCGTTGTCCTCTTAATTTTGCACGATCCAATTCCGAATATGGAGTTCTTATTCTCATTAAACGTGAACACATGTATACATATACGTACGTACACAGTGTGCTAAAGGGACCACGGTAAAAATATTTTTCCAAACGGAACGCGATAGAAACTCTGGAAAACAATTCGTAATCATTTTACCGTGACGGTAAAACAAAATTTAAAAAAAAAGCTACGTTTCTCCAACGACGAGTTGTCTTCGTAAAACGTTGCTGACATTCGTTTTTCGACTTTCCGAACACTATGCGTAAATCAATACACGCGCGAACGTATTATAGATTAATATCCATATCGGTGTGTACGACCGCACAGGTTTTTCTCGTATCATACCAGTGGAATCGCAGGAATAGGGATAGCGAGGCGAAGGGAAAGCGGAAAAGAAAAAGAGAGAGTGGGATTACATTTTCCATTAGCGGTCGAGCCGAGCTTTCTTCGGACTTGTCGCGTTGGCACTCGTGCTGATTATCAACCTGTTCGAGCCAGAAGCTTTTTTTCCTGCGCTTTACCTCATTTCCCATTCCTTTATACGGCGAATCACGTGGATCTAATAATCAAGCAGCGAGCCTCCCATGTTACACTAATGCAGCCTGCGCTTTTTTTTCTACTCTGCTCGTTGAATTACTAAAAAATTACCATGTGACACACCGAGTATATTAATGACATCTCTTTGTTTTCATCACGTATTGTTTTCATAGTGCAGAAAAACGAGCATTGATCTTTCTAATAGTCGTCATAAGGCATCCGAAGTGTTTACTTGTACCACTATTTACGAATTTACAATGGGTTTACATAGTTTGTTATTGATCAAGAATTTTTCCACGGTATATATAAGATGATTACATACTAGAAACGATGCCAAGGAAACGTCGATAAAATGCGAAAAGTTACCACGTAGGAGATAAAATGAATTTTCGGTTTCGTGCCGACCACTCGTTACGGGCAATTAAAGTTAGTGACACAGGAAACCGCAAAGAAAAGAGCTCGTTGATTTTAATCGACAACTCGTTCGCGGAATGCTCGTGCTCTAGGTTTGCCTTTGTGCGGCGAACGACGGACAAGCATTCGAGCACGTAATTTTCATAACTTCTCGCGAAGACAATAACCCCGTCGCCGGAGCGTCTAAAACGGATGGCAAGTGAATAGCTGAGGCGAACTTCAATTCAACCTATCTTTTCTGTCGCTTCTTACCGCCTCCGCCTCCTCGAATGTACCATGAATTTCCTCTTTAATCCAATTCTCCGGCAGATCTCTGCTTTTTTTTCCCTTCCGCCGTTTCAAACGAGAAAACGCTTTGTAATATCGCGAACAAGTTTAATTTACGCGTTTACCGGACCCTTGGAATATTAGAGTCGAGAGCACTCATTCAAGCTGAATATTTGTTGAAGATCCATTCTGTCCACGTTCTTTCAAACTAATTATCACAGTTGAACCACTACTCGTACGTTTGTATGCAATAGTAATCGAAGTAAGATGCATTAAAGAAAGACTGAAGATAGATAATCGTGTTTGTGGAACTTTAATATCAATGACTCTAGGAAAAGTAAATGTGTGCACGTAGTATGAGATGTATCTACGTTATTAAATCATAGAATAGTCTTTTTTTTAACGTATGTGAACCTGAAATTGATAATTCTATTTAATAAAACTCGTTCAGCGAATGCAGCTTGTCTTCGGTCGAATTTTCCGTTCCCGACGTTCGTACAATTCCGTATACGTATGATTCGAGCTGCGTGATTTAGAGCATTAAACCCGGGAATACTCTATTGTATCGCAATTCCCCTCCGACAGAATTGAGCACTTAACCACGTACACGCAAATCTGTCGTGCGGAAAAAATATCACGAGCAGGCGTTACAATCCTCGGAATTAATCCGGGCGCAACGTCATGTTTCGTCTCGTCAAAAATTAAAAATACAGCCTGTCGCTCTTTTATCTGGCTGTAGTACACGGAAACAGAACAAATTAATTTTGATATGTAAAGGCAGATAGATCGAGGAGACTCGCGTTAACAACACGTTACCAAATTGTTAGCGATCAGTCGTAAAATTCAACGAACGTGCAGAAATTTAACCACTCGCGAAAGCATATTTCTCACACCTTCTCCTTTCAATTGATTCTCCCATCTTTCTATCTATTCACACTTGATCATTTAATAACTACCTATTTGTATTAATAGAATCAAAAAATATTAGTACATATTATTTATATCACTCCGACCCCATAGTCGTTAATTTGAAATAAAAAAATTACACCGGACGCAAGTGTTTTCACTTTGCTTCCCATTTCACCTGATAACGGTGCGCGGAAGTTTCACGATACAATGCCTTCTATCTATCCATCAGCGTGTCTAGCAAGTGTGGCAGAATGGAGACGAAACGGACATCTGATAGCTTAGTACGCTTAATTTAAAAGAGAATAGAAACCGCTCGCGATGCTAGCTCGTAACGTCACCGAGTAAAAAGGGGTTAATTCTCTAACAACGACGCGTTAAATTTCACACTATTCCGTCAACGCTAGAAAATTGATGACTCTCATGATTAAGAGCCTCGGATGCAAAACTAAGATATTTCGTACAAGTAAGCATACTTGTGGTACACAAAACCGGTTGTACCGTGCGACCGTTCGAGGCCGTTATACAATCCGTCGGGTCTTTTATTGCATTCGGTCGAGTGGTCAGCAAGAAATTAAATTACGAACGTTTGATCTATATCCATTACCGTGGAATTTTTCATTGGAGCGTGCATAGAGCGGCGTATCGGTCTAATACAGAAGGTTCGGTGCACCAAGTAGCCGCAGGGGTTCCGTCTGCAAACTCCGGACAGACGCAGGGATCTCGACAGAGAGAGAGAGGGGTTGAAAGCCCAGAGGGCGAAGTGAAAGCGACTCTCGGATGGTTCTACGTGTTATGTAAATATGTTCTCGCCGAAGGGATGCGCTCGTGCCTCCTTAACGAATATTACCAAAGTTCCGAGGGGCGGATGTTACTAGAGAAGCATAAGCGAAGATAGAGAAGTGAGCGTGGATTTCCTAGGTATCCACGCGATTCACGTGATTGGCCTTGCGAGTAGGCATTTATAAGAGGAGGAACCGTTTGTTGATTGTTACAGTAGTTGGATCTTATCGTTGAGTTTATCTTCCGCGACCGGATCAAAGGGTCGTGATTCAAACGATGTTTAAGATATATATTAGATACTTTATGAATAATGATAGAAAATATATTAATATGTATATTCTTCGATTAATATAATAAGGTTTATATGGATACATTTATGATTTTATTTGAATCGTTTGAATGTGTTTATGAATAATAATTCATAGGTTTATACGGTACGTTTTGTATCGTTGACTACGTTCTGTTGAACGTAACACTTGCCTAGGATGCATCGTGAATAGTGCTAGAATCAGTGTATAGTCGGTGACAGAATAGCGGTAAGATGTATGTATGTATATATGTATGTATATGTCGATGTATGCTCGTACAAGTACGCATTGTACACAATGCAGCACTTGAATCTTTGAGTGCAACCCTGCACAAGCAGTATCATCGTAGCGTGCTATACAATCAAAAACGATACTTGATCTTTTGATTTCACCGATGTCGAGTGCACGCAGCTGATTATATACCATATAATATATGAAAACGAGGAATATACAGTGCTCCCTTGATTTACGCGGGGTATTCGTTCAATGTGTGTTCCTTTTCCTCTTTAGTTTTACGCGATTCAGAATCACGTAAATGGAGTCTGCCGGTAGAAAAAAAAATGTACGTAAAAGAAAAACCCCGTGTATTGCCGGAGAAATACTTATTTCATATATTTCCACCGAAAGAATAATAATAATGAAAGTTCATGGGAACCAATTTAAATTTAAAAAAAGAAAAATGTTAACGTAATGTCATCGGGTAATAATTAATCCGGTAAGATTGACTCTTGATATAAAATAAATTCAATAGATATTTTCCGATCGCAAGTAAAAACTATCGTGCAATCGAAAGAATTGAATGAAAACACGATGTAGACAGAGTCATTTCGTTACAGTATCCCTTTCCATATCGAGCAAAAATGATTCATCCATTCAACGACACCCATTCGATATAAATAGTTTTTGTATAACAACGCCACTATTTTAATCCCGTTTAACCGGATCCGTATAACTTTTTTGCTCACACTTTTAGATCATTCCGTGCCGGCCCCCCCTAGAAATTTAGATCGCCGACATAACGTCACTCTAGCGAAAAATCACCCCTGATTTATAGAAGTGACACACGCACACTTCTCCCTTATCTCACATACGCGTATAGCCCAGTTACATGCCTTACTAGTCGTGCGTTATCAGCCTCATCGTACGAGTCACGTGGCGATTCGTTGCCACTGTCATCGTTTGCCTGCTTCGTGACGACTGCGACCGATCTGTCGCGTGAGATTTCGAATCCCCCGAGGAACTGTCGCGATCGACTGTCGGACGGTTTGCCTAAAGATCGAGAATAACGCGTGAAAATCACGTGCGCCTTTTGATTTACGTCGGACGAATAGTATTCTACTACGAATGGGAATGACATTGCATTTTATACGTCACGTAGGAAATTTAGTTTGAAATTTTGCCCGTCTTATTGAAATATGTACTAAAATCAATATAAATCTAGAGACAAGTAGATACTATTGGAATTGTAAATGATACGTTTATAATAATACAATTTTTGGAGGATAATTTTCTAGAAGATGTAGAAGTCAACTAATTTTGAGTTTCATCCCCCTTTTTCTCTCTCGTTCTCTCTTTTCTCGTGGCTATACGGTCTTTATAGTATTGTCGGACATCGGCAAATGCACACGGTTTTACCATATTTGCTCGCGGAAACTTCGTTAAAACCCCACCACCGTGGTGTTATTCAATTTGTATTCAACGACGTGGTGGCTAATGCATCAAGAAAGGACTACATGTTCACAGTATAATGGAGGTTGTGGAATAACATTAGAGGCGAAGGGTTAATTTGGAGTAACGCACCAGAAGATGAGCATTTTATCAGGGATTCTGGAGCATCGTCTAGAAAAGACTAGGTTAATTCGATTAAAGGTTAATGCGATTTTGCTGTGAACGCCATAAAAACGTCGGAAGCTAGGATTACTTCGTCGAGGACACGGCATCCATCGGAATATCAGGCAAAAAGAAAGAAAAAAATAAGAAGTTCTAAACGTAAACCGACGACCGAAGAATATTCATGAAAATAATGATAAAATCAATTAGAGATGTACTTCTAATTGCTCTTTCTCCCGTATACATATATAAATCTACAATCAGTGGGTGGTCCTTCCGACACATTGTTGTCCAATACCAACGATGAATTTTCGGTACAGTACTTAAGATAATTCGATGCATTCATGAATATCTCATCGACGAATACAAAATTGTAAATCGTTACGGTCTATCCTTTTTCTATGTAAATTCCCGGTGCGGTTACCAGGCGGCGAGATGTTTCTCCGGGGCTACAGCTTTTCCAGCCGTGGCCCGGCTTCGTCCCCCATGAATTATAAACACCAGTGAAATGAGGAAGTTGTTTAAAAGGATTTAAATTCTGACGTGCGCCCGCTCGCGACCGCCGGGAAAGTTTCTTCCTTCAATCTCCACGTGTCGTAAACTCCTTTTTCCAGCGCGGCGATATCATTTCAACTTTTGCTGAAATTGAAAGCGCGCAGAGGGCTTGCAGGGAAACGTATCGCGCGAGAATCAAGTACGCCGTCGCGGCCGGGCCGTTTCTGGAACGGTTTATTCCTCCGTTCCGCTTTCGCACGCGAGTTTTACACGTCCCACCGCGAGACAAGAGATAGTATTTTACGCGTACGTGCGCGGAAAATCATTCTCCCTTCTTCCCGTGGATCTAAAGAAAATACACCACGTACGGGGGAGAAAACCTCCAGAGGAGATACGTAAATATTTTCAACAAATATCCGTGTGAAAATTATGAATAACATACTTCAGCCGAGATAATCAACGAAGAAAATGGAAACGGGGAAATATATTGTATATGTATATTGCTAATATCCAAGTGAGACGGAGAATTTTACTGTGATTCAGCAGAACAACACTACGGATGCCGAAGTAAGGTAGACATGTTATTTTATTAATTCAATTTTCTTTTTTATTATTTATCATTCCGAGGTGTCGCGTATCGGTGTAGAAACACGAAGGCCGTAAAACGTGTAAACGGGGCTACTTTCGTAATTTTATGTTACAATAAGAGGTGGAGAAACTCACGGATTCGCGTGGGGTTGTCACGGCGTTTACGACATAACGTGACCCCAGGCAGGGAGACGTTTATCCCTTTCCGCTTATTTTCTCCTATTTTTTTCCTTCCTTCCTTCCACCTCCTGTATGTTTTTTTTCCGCCTAGAGTAGCTACGCGGGCTGAACGAGGAAAAGAAAAATGTGACACGAAAGAAAGCACGGAAACGCTGAAATAAGAGAACCAAAGACTTTTAAACGATAAAAGCAATCCACCGCGATAAAATTGAAATTACTATCATCACGGTATCAGGGGACATTTACGAAACGATGATTATTATATGTATATCGCGGGGAGGATGAAATTAATTGAAACACATCTTCGTCTCGTTCACGGTCCACGGGAAATTAGAAATTGACAAACAAGGCAATTAGTATTCCCGCGGTAGTTCAAAGAGGAAGATGAAAACGAAGGTCACGATGTACCATGGAAAACGATCGTAAGCCCCAATTCTCATCATCAACCCTCGTGTGTTTTACGCTTCAAGAATCAAGACGAAGATACGCCATATATTAGGGGACCGAAAGGCGAGGAAACGACGCAGTCGCTCGAAACTTGGGTGATAAAAATAATCCTCTCCAGAGGCGACGTAGCCACCGTTCACAAATGGCTGTTTAATTTTCGCAATTGTCGTTGAGGACTCCTATCTCCGTGGAAAAAAAAAATCAATACCAAACTTGAAAGCGTCTATCACCGACAAATGAGCGTTCATCTTTAAGATCAAAGTCGACAATGACCAGGATGATATCGCATTATTTTTCCAATTAAACTGGCGGGAGAAAAAAAAAACAACCTATTCATCTCGAAAATTAAAAGTCGGACTGCCCAATGCGGCGAACCATCCTGGGAAATGCCCGATGGAAGATGCGATTCCAGATAATCTCGACACCCCGACACGTGTCGATGTTTCGACCCCTCGCGTACGTGCACGGTTCACAGATACGTTTTCCGGATGACTCTAATGTCTTTGGATAAAATGGACACCCCGCCGCGCTAACCGATATTGTATTCGTATAGAATACAGACGTAAATGGAACCCTCGGTATGGGTTGCCGTGTATTCGTGTGATGTTGACAGTCGTGTATAGAAACGTCAGGATTTTGGTATTTTTCCAAACTAATGTTTTCCGTGCAGGCGATAATTTTTCTTTTCGACTCGTGCGTAAGTGTTAGGGTAATATTTTCAATTGCACGTATTTTTTGATATTCGTTGCGAATTTGTTACGCGAAACAGACTAAAATGGGCGAAAAATGAAATAGTGTTCGAAACCTTTCGACGTGAGGATCTATATTTTAAAAATAAGGGCAAAGTGTTAGGAAACGATTGCACTCCCAAAAGAGGAGGTCTTGCGTTTACGACAACATTTATCAGATGCTAATATTACACCAGGGACACCCTTATTTTTCACCCATCGAAATTTTACGCGACACCCCTGAGAATGGTTCCATTTCATGAAAAAGTACGGCCTGTCAAATTGAAGCTCGATCGGGAAACAGGAAATATACCAAGCAGCGATTTTACTTTTCGAAATGTTCAACAAATTCTTTATGTACAATCCACCCTGAAAAAAGGTCCCGATATTTCGACACACCTTATATATATATGTATACATACATATATCGTACATCCAACTTACAGATATTGACCCATTTTCTAACGCTCCCATCGTCCCATAACAATAAAAAAAACATTTAACAAACATTTGTTCGAAAACCAAGACCTCCACAAAAACACCCCGACGATTTTTACCAAAAACAGAAATCCATTCTAAGTCAATTTCAACAAGTTTTATTCTCCCTTCAAATAAACCCTAAAAATCAATATAATCCCCTCCTACAGTATAAGAGTTACAAAATTCAGAAAATAATTTCTCAAATTAAACAATCGTTTTATTTTGCTAGGCAACAGTGTTCATAGTTAGTACGGTACACCGGATACATACATACGAGATCAATACACGAGTTTCTAGTAGTATCGACAGCGAGTAGTCGATCGTCGTGCTCGTTTGATACAGCGAAAACAGACGCGGAACACGCACGAACATAAGACACGTATGTATGGCCCACGTGACATCCGAATATAGCCGGGGTGCACACGTCTGTCCGTTGTGTGTAGGGGTGGGCCTAAATGTGTACAATGGGTACCAAGTTTGTCCAGTTACCATGCAAGGAAGCCTCGCGACACTACGATATAGTCCCCGGCTCCATTCGTCGCAACGACGCACGGCGTTAATTCAGGCAAACAAGCCAGACAGAGAGAACTATTTGTGTTTGTTTCATGCACATGACATTTACAGGAACACAAACGCGGCCGATAATTATTCCGACACGGGTGTGCGGAAATTCTACCGATCTGTAGTTGAAGTTCCTTCCGTATCGAATTCCGGGAAACCGGGAGTGTAAAGAAATGCTCAAGATCCCGAGGAATTCCAAATACCGATGAAAGTACTGGATATAAAATTTAATCTGAATTTTTTGTAAAGTATGCTTCTTTATTGATGGACCGAATTCTGAGTGGTTGAATGAAAATTAAAGGCACGTACTTTTCTTTGAGAGAAGATATAGAAAAAAGTGAAAATTATATTTAATGTTTCTATTAATATATAATATTCAAATGTGTTGATTTCGTTTTTATTTGATTAATAAATTAAAACCTGTCATTATAGAACGTTAGTGAAATTACCGATATATAGAGTTAAAATAATTTATTATCGTCGATACGCGGCAATATGGAAATCGATTAGTTGTACAATTGGACAGGGACAATGAGAAAACCTGGCCAATTCCAGTGAAATCGGCGCGAAACACTTTTATTAAAGCCGAACTTGTAATACTTCCACCCCGCGCCAGCTATCCATTGATCTTGGTAATTAAACGGATGCCAACGGCATTGCCAGCTAATTAAATAACTCAACCCTATATAATTAACTAGCCACACCGATGGCGGACGGGACGCCCACGATCGTGTCAATAACCTACTTTGCACAATGGTGAATTCCGTTTTCATTGTTCGTGTCCACCTAATTGTGGTTACGCTTGCTCCTCCAATTGTGTAAAGGAGGAGCATCGATAATTTCGAATTCATACCGAAGCTCGGAAGACCGGCATAAATTCGCAAACTTTCTTCCGCGCTCGTAACACACACACACACACACACACACACACACACACAAAAGAAAAACCACGGTACAAAAAAGTTAATCCTAGAGTAGAACCGGAGTGTTTAACTTCTCCGTCGAAACGGTTACCGGGAATTTTATCCGTCCGACGTCTGTTGAACCAACGTAACTAAACTAACGTACGAAGTCTTTTATCGGAAATAAGTACAGGAAAATATCTGAGATAGGAATTCACCATAATATAACCTGTCTAATATTTTCCGCCGTTCCACCGATACCGTAGGATTTCCGTCCACCGTCTACCGTCAGCTAGTAGGAAGTGTTAAACCGGAACAAAGCAACGAATTCCAGGCAAAAGAATGCGGCATGTGCGTGGAGGAGGCTGTGAATGGGGTTCAAGCACGACATACAACGACGTGAGCCACCTCCCAACCCCTCCAGGTCGGGGAGGAGTGTGGATTACGTATTGGAAAAGCACGACGTGGAATTCACTGATTTTACACGCGAAGCAGAAAATATTTCCGGGAATTGTACCGCGCCTGTAGAAAGCCGCCGTATGTCTCGTAGTAGAACTACAAGTACGACTACCAATGCGAGTATTACCAGGATAATACCGAAAGAATACCAACAACGTTCTACTTTTTTTATTTTCTTTTTTTTTTGGAAGGGAATAAGGAGAGGAAACGTGGTAATATCATTTCTTTTAGATTTCGGGCCGTTCATGAATGCATTGTCACTTTACTTTCACGACGTTCTCGTTTGTTTTACTGAAAGTCTGCTAGGATTTCCTGTACTACGACATTCTGCGACACTGCAAAACATATCGCGATATATATGTATATATACTATGTATACACAGATACGAGTGTAAGAATATGTTAAGCGTCCGTTGAAATTCAACGAGCGTTGAATTTTCTTTGCGGTATTAATCGCGGTAACTATGAATCTAAATGTCAACCAGCGAAGGGCTATTAACTTTCCATTTGGTCTAGGCCAACGAGTCGTATTCTACTTAAGAAAATTACGAGCAAGTAAAATCCGTAAGGTTAGATGTACGACCCGTCGACTGCCGCGTAAAGGAACGCATCGATCGTATAAAAGCTTACAAGAGAAATCCATCGAGATCCCGGCGATTTAAGCCAACGGAGTGCTGTTCAAAGATTCAAGAATAATCTTCGATCAAACTAGATTTAAATCGCGGAAATGCGGTGAAATTCAGCTGTACGTGTACGAAGGGTGGGTCTGCTATGATCTTTTGTAATAGCATTACCGCAATTTCAGGTACAGCGTAGCAAAAGCTTTCTTCATGCACTCGGTATTTTCCTACTTCGCGGAAAGTACCTACAGATTACGTTCAGCATACAGAGGTTCAATATCAGCGCCGAATCGTATTCTCGGTGAGAATAATACAGCGGTTTTTGTGGGGGACCGGGACTCGCCTACGCTCCGCAGGCTCCGCAACATTTTCAAAATACTTGGACCTTGCGGCATAAATAGGTTTAACCGAATGGAAATTATTCGAATGAAAGGCATGTTATATTCTTACCCTGGCAACGGGATAAAACGGTCGTTCGTATTTACGAGTGGAAATTTTGCTTACTTTTCAAGACTGCTGGTCAAAATGTTAGAATATTTAAATATTAAACATTAATTTTTTTAAATACAATTCTTTTCTCGATTCTACCATAGTTTTTATATTATTAAAAGTTTCGGTTATTCCGTACGAAAGTCCGTGCAAAAGTTTCATCAAAAACCTGTTCGTCTTTGTACGCTTTGAGTCGAGCGTAGATACGATTGTCAAATAGAATTCCATTGGCAGAGATACCCCTTTTATTTTAACAAATCACGCGTCGATGCCTTCAAGGCAAAACCTGAAGGGCGTATACGAATATATTAGTCGAAACGTCAATACCATATAACGATTTGAAGAGCACCGTGCGACAGGGATACGGACAAATTTCGTGTTATTGTTTGTCGCTGAATCCCCGTCGTAGTTTCTATCTCCATAAAGATTGCATGCCCGCCCACTATGGAGAGCGTTTTCAATTTTCGATAGGAATCAAATTTCTGTCATTCGACGCGTAGGACCATACGCCCACGGAACAAAAATCGAAAAGAAACCATGCAGCGATACTATATTGTCAATAATATCGATCCAGCTTCTTTGGGAATCGAGCATTCAAACGATTATTATCAAACACTTAATAATTCAATGTGAAAATGTTAAATATTCATCGGAAATACAAAAATTATCACTTAACAGGCAGTTATATATTTTTTGAATGAAAAATTCGGCGTAATTTTGCCAAGCATTCTAAAGATATTATTTTCTTTCCCGCAAAAGCCATTATTTTTAACAAGTAATAAACATTAACTCGTACATGAAACCGTCCGAGGGTATCGATATCCACGTTCGTTATAGAAAATTTTCCACGTGTTCTGTGTCCGTAATCAAAACAAGTACACACGGTACGCAAACGATTGTTATCCGCAGACCGTAGCTATCCTGTAACATCATTCTGAAACGAAGCAATTTAATCAGCTTTCAACGTTATATCGACGAGGAACAGAATTGCGATTCTTATCGTGGCCGACTGCTTTTCTACCGACAGATTGAAAAAGCTCCGTGCAACTCTGTGCTATTATTGTATATCTATCTATACGCAATAACTCGACGAATAGAAAATTATCATTACCTATTACAAACTGAACGAAAATACCACGAAATAGAATCATGCATTTAGTTCACATCAAAAACTTGCGTATTAACCTCGAGAAAATTCGCTTCAATTTTTCATGAATTACACTAAATTCCATTGTTATCATTTTATTAATAATCCAGAAAATTTCCTACACTATCCTGTCGTCATGGCACATTAACTCATAAATAACACGTATATCATAATAATATATCGCGAGGGAAATACCGGTAACGTTAATGAACAACATGTTTCTCGACGATTATTTAAAATTCAACGATAGCCAGCACGGTAAGCGCAGTGACGCGTTTCCGAAATCCCCGGGACGGATAGGAAATTCAGTCGCACAATCGGACGAACACACGTAAGTCACGTTAAACGTCGAAGTCCGTGGACCATGTAGCTTCGCATACTACGTATGTACATACATACATACGTATACACAGTATATGACGGATAACAGGGTCGCTGTTTCGTGTTACGGACGAAACTGGAAGACTCGCCCGAAGCGTTGTATGAATTAGTAACTACTAGCAACGACGGTTAGCTGCACGATGCTTAAACACAACGTGCACACCCACACGCGAGAAATACACACCGTAGTGGGCCGTAGACGGAGACCGTTATTGAAATTTATATTAATGGCCAGGGCGAACCGAGGCTGGACGTTCTTCGCTGAAACGCACGGCCTGAATTTCGTAATTTTCGACCAGACGGACACGTGCATGCACGTAAGACGAGAAAAGACGGACGATTGTGTAGACAAACCGGGGGGGGGTCGCAGGTCACGTGCCGGCGAGTAACGTTCGCCCGGCTAATGAAAAATGTGGAACGTCGATGTAATGTTCTTAGACGTGTAGTCGCCACGCAATACACAAACATACGTCGTGGGAATACTAAGCGTGGTTTAGAAGAAAAAGGGAATAAATTATATACGGGAAACGTGTGATATGTTGTTAATTGTTTGGGTAACTTTCTTGGATATATTCTGTATGAATAATATCGTTTCTATAATTTATATTTATAATCTGGTGGATTTTATTGGTGGAAAGAAACAAATGGATCGATAGAAAAAGATGAAACGTGCTAATGAATACTGTATTAAATAAAAACTGAGTAAAATAATAATATAGGGAAAGGTAAGGGACCTCGCTAATGTTAGCATGTAACACTCAGGGTAAAAGAATATTGATATTCCAAATAACAGTGAATGTAATTAATAAATCATTACCCATGGCGTGTCTGGTATTGATTAATCATCTACATACAGCTATGAATAATAACAATGTTATAAACATTTCGCATCATAATAAACCGGATTATAACATTTATCCGGCATTTACGCTCATTCGGCGTGTTACAATATCGATGAGATGAAATTTTCGCTGGGTACCGAATGGTCGAACTTAATGTCTGGCATTAATTTGCATCATGAGATGGAAATTATGTAAAACATGCGCCGATAATTCGTGATGAAAAATTATGATAACTACACCATACCGAGCTTATCGTGATTGTTCCTAGGTTTAACACATTACGATTGCCGTAAAATTGTTTCAAACGTTGCAATTAAAATTGCTCGATTATCCAAAGGATTTAACAGTTAATACTGTTTCTGGATTACCGTATTCTACTAGCCACGATAGTTAAACTTTATTTTGATATCAACTGCTTGATATCATACTAAAAAATGAGCATCGACTCATTACAATTTCGTACAAAATTTCTAAAAACACTTCGAACGGTAGAATTTGACATTATATCAAATAATATAACAAACAAGTAAAAGTAATTGTGAATAGCATGCTACAATAATTCAGAAAATTAGATCGCGTAGCTCCCGACAAAATTGACACGATCTTCAATGGCGACCAACGAATCCCGAGAACGAATCAATAATACGATGGCGAAGTTAGAGAAACTTGAATATAGAGATTCAATTTAATAGCACTGGCTGATCGTAAAGCGCTTCCACCGTGATTTGAGTCACGCTTTCGAACTTCACAATCCTTCAATTTATTCGTAACGATTTCATCGTGCGAACAAGGTAAGGTAACCAATGGAAGAAATTAGAGTGAGTCCTTGGAATAGGTCCACTTAAAAGATTAGATGTCCTAATTCCCACGTCGCCTCGATATCTATCTGTCGCTACATTATAATTGGAAGAAAAAATAAATTTATCAGACATCTATTCTTATTTCTAGAAATACTACGATCTGTCAGATATTCACAACTATTATAAACCTTCGAAACGATGCCTCTTTTATCAATTTTTACGAACATCTGTAAATCACCTAGAATTACACAAATCGATCTTTTTAACGTATAAAACCGGGACCGCGTTTGAACACGGCGTCCCATTTCTGTGACGTGGTTATTTCGTCGCAACTGGATCGCCCGAGTATCCAGCGCACACAGATAGACGCCGTGTCTTCCACACAACCAACCACCCCGAAGAGAAACCTCATCTTTGTCGGTCGGTGCAATTGCAATTTGCAATTTGCAACGCAGCACCGTCGTTAAACAGTTTTAAGCCCGATATGGATGGCAGGGGTTAAAGGGGTCGTTGCTAGAATCGTAGGAGAGCCACGGGCGAAAGGGCGTGCCAGCATTTGGCTCTTGTGATTTAGAAGCCAACCCCTGGCACCGTCGCCGGAGTTGTCCAACTGTTGTTGCGCAGAGTATTGTGTATCACCGCGATATGAGTCCAAGAAATATGAGCGGTCTTGAAAAAAAATAGTAATTTTTTCCATCTTTAAAAAAGGAACAAGAAAAAAAGATGTGTAAAATCAACCAAGTTTTCTACCAACACTTTTCTATTAAGAGACTCTCAAAATCTGTTCAACGTAGCAATACTATACGATCAAAAGAAACATTGTACTCAATACAACCACAAATTCACCTCATACAAACACGAATATCACAGGACATATGTAACATCCACTTGGATGTTCGAATAGAATAAAGAACATCGATTTAATACTGTCTATACTACTTAAAAAAAAAAAAAGAGGATAAAGGGGAGAAGAAAAAAAAGAACTGCTCCCTCGATCCAACATCAGGGAGTTTGTCACGCCGATAGTCGAATGACCCGTCCAATTTCACGCCTCCTCTGGCGGCATTAGCGAAATACAAGTCGCAAAGATGCGGCAGATGCGAATTTCGCACTATGTACTTACATAAATTGCGAGGGAATCGAGGGCAAAAGGGAGGTGCGGAACATATGTCGCCGATGCATCTCTCGCAACGACAGAGGCGGAAAATATCGGAGATGTCAAATTAGGGTATGTGAATTCAGAGTGCACAATCGAGCGTGAAACGACGTAATATAGGGGAGTGACACGTCTGTCGACTGTCTAGGGATAGGATCGCGTGTACTGACCTTTAACAGTTCGGCGCAGTCTCCCTAGGAAAACTTTGGTCGTTTACAGAGGCACTATATTAGCCTGTATTAATTGAAGGGGAGTGACTCGTAAACTGTCGACGGTGCACCTGTAAATTATATTCCCTCGGAATAATCGTGCCTCGATAAGACGATAAAAATTAGCCGAATAATAGAATGATCTTGATTTTATTCATTAGTTCTGCAAACTTTAATAAATACGTCCAACGAATCGAAGTCGCGCTTGACTAACGTCCACTCGCATAAATGATTCATATTCAAAGAGTCAAAGTATGTAGATCCCCTTTGATTTATTAATATGGAATGACGAAAAGATCCTGTCCACTAATATCGTACAATGAAAATCATGATAAATAAGAAATTATTATACAACGTGAAGAAAATAACTTCCGTGTTATTCAGTAACACATAATATTTTCATAAATTTATTTTATTTGGACTCGGTATCACATATTTTATTTATCACGACGATAATACTAGGTATATGATAACACGAGGTATTCCGCAGATAACGCGATGACTAAAATTTGATAAGATAGCTCCTCGATTAAGGTAATGGCGAGTCTAATACCCACATCGCGCACCGTGTGCTTACACACGCGTTTAAAGGCAACAAGTGCAACTGTATTACGAGTTGTGCACCATACAGACATGTATGTATGTATGTATGTACACACAGCATCCGTACTCGCCAGTGCACGGTAAGCGGTACCCACGGAACTCTGCACAGACGGCTGATAGGAGAAGGAAAGAGGTTGTAAATGTGTACCAAGGCTGCAGATTGCGCAGGGTAATGCGATATCATGCGACAAAGGCCTCGCGTATGTGTGTATGTGTGTATGTATGCCACGAATCTGACCTACGTTGTACAACTGGACTAGGAATCGTATTATTTATTTACTTATTTCTTTCGTTTACTCAAACTTAAAAATAAAATGTACCAAAAGAGAGATACCAGGGTTTTAACGAAGATTGTGAGACTATTTGAAATACCAAAATGATCGAACAGTTTCGAGATCGAGGCTATCGAAACTACGTGTATGTTTTTATCACTGTTTTCGCCTTTTCTAGTTCGTGATCAAGAGTTCGACAGAATCCAACCGGGAAAACTTTCGTAATTTTAACTCGTCCGATGTTATCCTAGTTTATATTGTAATTCTCAGTTCGAGTGGAAAGCTATTACTGGGATGTTTTTCGTCTGGTTTATAGTTCCGACAGTGTTATCCTATGGTAAACGAGTGTGTTTTGAGAAATTGTGGAAATTCGTTGAAAGATTTTCATAGTCATCCACCGGTGATCAGTTTCCGTGTCTTATTTCGCGAAAGATGTGATTCTTCGAGTTTCATGAATTTCTTCCGCGGATATTTGGGTAATGCTTGAAATAAGTGATTCGATAAAGAATCACAGCAGCGTATAAAGAAATGCTTCGCGTATCGATTCGATTTTACAGTTAAGTGATCGAACAAAGGAACGGCAAAAGGATACTGACAGAAAGAATTCGGGGGAACGAATATCAGACTAACGATCGACATGCCAGTTATCAAAGCGCACAATAAAGCCCAACGAACCGTGAATTTTCCGGCGTCACGCGTCGAATACTTTTCCGCATGTTGCCCGGGCACAGTAAAAATACAGACATAGAAAAAGTATTGTAGTCAT
The DNA here is from genome assembly GCA_917499265.3 of Mimumesa dahlbomi. NCBI lineage: Eukaryota > Metazoa > Arthropoda > Insecta > Hymenoptera > Crabronidae > Mimumesa > Mimumesa dahlbomi. The sequence continues at coordinate 8,671,130 of OU824116.1, read as the reverse complement.
TGTGCATAACTCAGCCGCTACCGTACATCAAACCTAATATGTCATCTTCCCTCAAAATACACAACTAAATCACACTTTCGTAACTGAAAGGGTCCAGTAAATCACCTAATAAGCAGAACTTTATTCTCCATCACAATATACCTACATACACATACACTTTCAAAGACCATACCTAACAAACTTCTAAATATTAAGTGTCTAATTTTCTATATCTTTTCCCATTAAATTTAATGCTTAATAGACTTATATCCTCGTATTGTTATACATATAACCTGTTGCTCCATGTGATATCCAAGTCGCACAATTACGTACACGTGTAACTACGAATACCACCAAATCCTCAGGTATCATCGTTGATTAGTCCACTTTGATAAACACGAGTCGCATTCACGTCCGTCGTGTATTTACATACACCTTCACACGTTACCGAACGATCTTTAATATTCCTCGGCGAAACGATGTCCAGACGGTGGCGAATGATCATACAAATCGAGCAGGTAGCTGCGGTATAACATATATCCGGAATCGATATAACGGATCACAGGAAGTCAAAGCCTCTGGACAAAGAGCCACTTCGAACGGATTTTGCTAGGTGCCGACGCCGCAGGGGCTTCAGAGGGTAAAGGACGACGATTCCGTACGCGTTACCGCTTGAGCATGGTTCACGGAATGTACATCATATATATATGTATATATATATATGGATATACATATATAGATATATACATCTACACATACATATCCGTGAGCCGTAAGGAGGAGAGAGCCTTTGAACGGTGTTACCTCGAGACAAAGCCATCGTCTCAGCATTGTCTGGACCAAACCAAGCAAATCAACCGCCAACCGTTCTTGCTCCTTTCCTTCTCCCTTCTCCTCTCTTACGCTATCCGCTCGTCCTTTGCTCTCGTTTCGTGTCGAGACTATGCAGGTTAGCCTTTGCTGATCTAACCCCGTTCAGTCGTCAACCCCGATACTCTTCACTGCTATCCCCCCCCCGAAAGCCTGGATCAAGATTTTAACACGGATCGCTATCACTGAGAATACCATCGCTGATATCGAATATACTTAAGGGTGTGGATGTATTGTGAATATAGTTGTGTAAGGAAATAATGGAATATTGGGATAAATGTAAAATAATATAATTGAGAATTATTTTTTTTTTGCTTTTTGGATGCTTAGGAGATATCATGGAAATTGATTTATGAAGATTTCTGACTCGTCGGACGTACTTGCTGAAGGGCACAAGGTGGCGTGAATATCTTTCACACCTGAGACAGACAACAGTGTTCTGATAATATGTGAGAATGAGTCATTCTGTTCACGTACAGGTCTGAAAAAATACGTGGATGTAATTTCATCACGGGGCATCGGATTCGTCTAGATATATATTATTCGTAACGCTGCGAACTCTTGGGAATTGTAATAAGCGACGTGAGTAATACCTTTGGGAATGTTGCATTAGTGTTAAAATAGAATAATACTTTTCAAATACACTCTTTTCCACGCTTGAATACTTTCCACACCGGTATAGACAATAATCTAATTCCTAGTATATTTGATCAGCAAATCGCACAATAGAAATTCGTCAATTAAAAAAAAAACAATGTTTTTTATAAATCGTTGAAATTATACTTGAATCCAGAATCGCTAATCCAAATGTTTCAACTTAAACCGATGTAACGTAACACGTTCATACATATACAACGTCATTTTCCCCGGGAAGCGGTTTACCACGGCACATTATAATTAGGCCGTACAATATATTTAATGTCGTAATTAAACCGTTCAAACGAGCGAGTGCTTAATACGAGGTAAAGTTTGCGTTAAAAATTAACAGCATTTTTCATCATTTTCTCGAGTGCCCACTCGTATCGAGTTAAAGCGTGAGCACACGGCGTCGACTAAAGCGTTAACGGGAAAAGCACGTGACGCGTTGCTTCGCCGTAGGCCAACTACCTGTGCGCGCAGGTAGTTGCGTGAGGTGCGTCTCACCTACCGCAGGGGGTTTATGCTTTACGCACCGCGCACCCTACGTTATGCACGTTCAATCTTGCCGCTCGAATGGCGCACGATCCCAAGGTTCACGCACGTGCGTCCACGCAAGAAGCCCCTGGGCGATTCAAAGAGACAGACGCCTTTACGACGAAGATTGCTACTGGTGCGATTCGATTATTTTCAATGAAACTTTATCGTTAGATTCGTTCCGTTAAAGGGGATGTTGTGCGGAGGAAAGACGATGAACCAACAATGGGACCCGAAAAACTCGGTAAAGTTAGCGAGTTAATACTTAACTTTGGAAGAATACACCGTGTTGACGCCGAAGATGTGTTATACAAGAAATTTTAATATTATCATTTAAAATTTCTGTGTATGATCAAATATAATAGTTTCAATTAATTATCCAATTTTTAAAATCTTTGCTTATGAACATATACGAAAAAGTGATATATAAATTGTAACCGGGAAAAGATACTACGAATATTAGATTCAACAAAATAATGTGTTGGGGTATACAGAAGCCCAGGGTGCAGTTCATAAAAAGATAGAATGATACAGGAACACGGTGAAATTAATGCAAAACATTTGGACACAAGGGGGACATTCAACTTGCATAGACGTTACAGAGGAGGACAATATTCTACACACCTGCAGATCAGATTGATCCATTGGTGAGGAGGGTGAAGACAAGTTGGACGCCGGCAGTTACGACGACGACTATGACGAGGTGTGCGGGTTTGTGGTTAACCCCGTGTACCAGCCTGGGTGAAATAGGGTCAGGCATTGCGTGCGAATAACAGCTAATCGCTGTCTAATAAGTTTGCCCGCATAATCGATAACATCTATTGCCTGAACTGGGACAATCAAACAGAATGAAGAGGAAACGGCACTGATTTCCCATTATTGTTCTATAAATGATATTTAATTAATTCGATTTGCTATATGCGAGCAAATATATATGATTAAATAAACGCCCGCATCTAAATGTTTCGTAATTAATTTCCAACGGGAATAGTTATCGAGACATAGAAATATAAACGTAGAGGAACTACAGACAGACATTCGTTAACGTGATGCTTAAAAAAAAGAGAGAGAGAGAAAAACAAACTGTGCATCATGGTTTTCAAGAGCAATGAATCCGAAACAAAAATGGTATAACGGACTCTCGATGAGGATCGAGCACGCTAATACGTGAGCTACGTATTCCTCGTACAAGTCACAATCGACAGCAATATCAGAGTTATACCTCCATCGATGCCATTTGCAATCATGCATTTGTAGCTGACGGCGGATCTCGTTTTAGTTTCGACGCATATACACATGGCGGAGTCTGCAATAACGCCGAATGCCACGATACTTTCCCCACTTCTACCTTACAATAACCGACAACCTGTTACGGTTTCGTAATAAAGCGCGCCCGTTTATGGCCCACCATCGAGTACCCCTTACTCTTTACAAACTACAAAGTACACAGACATGACCGCGTGCACGCATACGTGTGCACGCCCGTGTGTATGTGTGTGTGGCTTCCAATCGGGGAGTAAAAAAAAAAACGAAAAAAAAAGGGGGAAACAGACACATGCATTTCGGCCCCGATCGTAAACCACTCGAGAATCAATGCACGAGCAGGATCGTGAAAACCCATTTGCCTGTTACTTCGAGATACATTCGCGCCATAACGATCCTATAATTTCGGAAATGTCACCGTGACGCACCGCAGACAAGCCGCATAGTATCCGGGAGCAACATACACAACGACAGAGAGTCAGAATTATTGCGTGTCATCTCCGGTTTAATTTCTCCGTGCGTACATACATACGTACATACATCGAGAAATTACTTCTCATTTAGATCACTCGCATTTGCAACTCGATCTGCTCATCTATCACGTCAATCAATTACAAAAATAAAAAAACAATAATATGAGAATCCAACAAAATTCACTTCATCCAAATTGAATCATAGATATATCCTTCTGATTCCCGCTATTCCTACGAATGTTCACAATTTCCAATTTCGTTATCCCACGAATACTGTCCAATCGTCATACATAGATCAATGATCTACATGATCGATGCGTAAAAAGAAATCCCACAACGAAACTATACCACCATTCGCGACGTCGTCAGCATTGAATATTGTCAAGTTTGGCGACTTTTCGCAGTAACCTCTTCCCATGGCTTTTAGGCCATATCGTCTCCGAGAGTAGTTTCTCGCGATTCTGCACTCGGCGCGTGGGCGTCGAATGGGTAGATGCACTCCCCCTTTGCCCCCCCCCCCCCACCGCACCCTGGTTCACGGCAGTCCTGGTGCACTCCTGTGCATTACGACGACGATGGGATATCGTAGACAGACCGCGTCCGCCGTCCATCATGTCGTTAATGTACGTTGTTTTCTCCAAGCACTCCCCCTCCTAATCTTCCGATCCCCTTTTTCTCTTGGTTGCCGATCTTTCTCTCTCTTTCTCGTATCTTCTCTCATAAACGCGTCTATCTATCTTGCCTCAACACTTCTCCTCCAGTTTCCGTTGCCGTTTCTTCCGTATCTCTTTTCCCCCGATGCCTCCTACTTTCATCTTCTCGACGGTTCTACCACGGATAGCGAAGTACCTTGCCTGTTGTTCGAAGGAAAGATGACGAATGGCGACATTCAGATCCGTAGAAACATTTGTTTTAAGAACGCGCGCGCGCGGTTATGAAATACGACTAAACGCATCGTCGATACTAGGAAAAGTTCTTCTTGCGTTGCATTTCTGGATCCTATTCGAACGGGTTTTTCATCCTTATAGATGGAAGTGATAACGAATGGAATTGATAAAGTTTTATTGTCAGTGATTTATACGGTAGTTCCGTTCAATCGATATTTGTTCGGGTATCGAGTCTCTTCTAAATATAACCCGCTTTAATTGCTGGTAGTAGTATCGTTGATTAAGATCGCCGAATAAAACGTCCTATTCACGTAAATTGAAGTGGCGCTTCGTAAAGTTTCGCGATCGAAAACTACACCGGTCCCTATAGAAACTTGCGCTGAAATTTCCTTCGTATCGTTTCTACCGAAGGGGGCGACCTAAGCGGCTTATGTGTTTGAAGCATCGAGGAAGCTTATCAGCGTTGAACGATGACGGTCATCAAGGAAGAGAGCTCGCATCATGTCGATTGTTAAGGTTATTACGCGTCTCTCCCGCGTCCCTTCTTCCGGGGCCAGCTTACAGCCGACCCAGCGCCGTTCTGTTTCTACGGACAGATCAGTAATTCCGAAGTTTACGACAGCAAAGTCGTCGCAGCAAAATTACAATGTCGACATGTAACTTTGAACGAGAGGAGGAACGACTCGCGGAACGTAAAAATTAAATGTAGTGCGAATAGGATCAAAGGTTTTCCACGCCCGTACGGTCGGATTAACAAGTATTTTTTTTTAACCAATACACGAATGATAAAAGCCTTTAACTTTTTTCCCTTACGGTAGATTTTGTTCAAAATGTATATGTACCGCGAAGTATGAATTCCACTTTTATCTTTTAATTATATTTCCAAAAAAAAGGATACTTATATCAGTCGCAGAAAAAAAAATCGTTAATTACTGTGCCGAAACGAGATTTTTCATTGTCAGAAGTATATCGTAACGATGTAAAGGATAATCACGTGTAATGTTACATAAACCTGGCCAGAGTGTTATAATCACGCATCCATTCGGAATAGTTTCTTTTTTCTTATCGGTGGACTGCGATATGGGTTAGACAAAAAGATAGCGTACCGAGCGCATCTCATTAGCGCAACATCAAGAGCGAAGTGGTCGAAGAAGTGGACGTTTTACATTTTATCCATTCTGTCGGATTATTCAAATGGACAGGTAGCCAGGCGGGTTAAAGTAGGGGATTAAGAGCCTTGAAACCAGTGCGAAGAGAACGAATGACTCAAGAGGACGACCATCGGACTCCTCGAGGTCATGGACCTGTACCTGGAAGAAAGCGTAGTCGCAGGCCACTTGTTCTTTTGTCTAGAACACCTTTTTTGTTTTTTTGTAGAATTAACGGTCTTTCACGGTGGATATTTATCAAGGTAATCACGAAACCTGATAGGTAATCAACGTTTTACTGCCTAGGGTAATTAACATTCGGCTAACGTTATTACAGAGGAATTACGTAATTTGTTATACGGTATTATGTATCTACTTCGGATGAAAAATATATAAATGGGAAGAGATCGCGAACTCCTCGCGTTATTTTATGCTTTTTCTTTGCATTCTATTTTTTTACGTTAGGCTTAATTATACGATTACCGGAAAGAGGCGAGCGCTGTTTATTCTGCCGCGGAACGATATTCTCTGGAAACAACGACGTACTAATTTCGCGTCTTTTAAACCATACGCGTATATATCCGGCGGTGTTATAATAAACTTGCTTTTATAAAAGTTTCACGGCGAACAATTTCACCGCAATTATTCGCGTTTAAGACTGAGTCATAACCGCGCGGCGGGTTATCTCCTCGCAATGCAAGCAGAAAACAAGCTATAATTGCGCAGCTATTCGCGAGGTGATAAGGTAATTTGAAGTTCATCGATGATCAGGAAGACTCTTACAAAATTAATGAAAGAAACTCGAAACATAATATGTAATCACGAAATCACGATGATAAAATAATTTGTCCGAAAGACACTCGTAATAATTATACAGGTGGATTATTTTTCTCTAAGTGTGACGCATCAAGGTATCCATGTCATTGTATGTATGTTGATCAAACCGTGTCCATGATTTTTCACGCAGTTACGTGACCGCACGTTAAATTAAAGTGTTTTTCTCATCGTTAACCGCGGTCGACATGTTTTCGTATAGAAATTAAAACCGCTTTGACATTCACCGATATTTTTGCTTTTCTACGCAGCGCAAAAGCTTAATGGAGACAGACATTTACACAATTTCTGTGCCAATTACGAAGTATCATTGTACCGACTGAAACGCCGGGAATACCGCGCGATTAGTCGATAGTCATGCCAGCGGCGTAGAAAAGAATAGGAAAGTGGGTTGGCAATTTGTGAAATCTTTAAATTGATTTTCCACGTTGCATATGACCATGTACGATATTCGTTCCGGGAATTCATCAGCGAGGGTAATCTCATTCCGCGAAGATTTCACGTGCATGACTAGATACACGGATAATGCTACTCTAAAGTTTTAATGCGAATTTGAACGTAAAACTCTGTTAATCGGAGTGAAAGATGTAACGACTCGGTTGCCGGATTAAGTGAAAGCACTACAGGCACAAACGTAAATTCTTCGACGTGAAGTACTGTTCAAGCAACTCGCAATTATAACTGGACAGGGTAGTATTATTTTTTCTCTGCTCGTTCAGCGGAGACTGACTCTTACGTAATATCAATTCTAGTACTCATAAAACACGGTTTCCTTACGATTTCCTTGTAAGAATTAGAGGCGGCACTAAATTCTGCCGGAATTAGTGCCGTATACTTTCGAAACCTTCCACGAATCTGTGTTTTCCTTGTTCGTACTACCGTTACAAAAGTAACGTCGCCTTTCACGACGGAGAAAAACGTCGACATCTTCTTAGCGAGTTAATTAGCAGCTTGAGCAGAGACATAGAGGAGTCTTAATGAACCGTTAATCATAGTTCGTCACTATGTTATGCTCAGAAAAGCGACGTCACGTCAAGTTGCGTCACCTTTTAACGAGGACATTTTACGGACAAAAACCTTTTCGTCCTGCTGAGGCAACGGTATTATCGCTGCTTTTGTTTCCACGACAGGACAAACCCTGACAATTAATTTAATTAACGGTAAGATAATTAAGCTGTCTGTTAAAAATACATTGTGTCATTTTTTCTCGCTCCGCTTTTAAAGGTTTGCGAAATCCGTTTAACCCAGTGACAAGGAAGCCGAGTTTACCGCAAGTACGCGATACATTTGGCATCCTAACACGTGTCACGTTCCCCAATTCTTCGTTTTATTAATAATTAATCTGTGTTTAACGGAACGATTAAAAATGGATTCAACTTGACCGAGGAACATCGAAATCTTTGCCTCAGCAGCAGCAGCAGCAGATGTTTAATTTAACCAGCGACAGATCTCATCGTTCCCGGGGAAAAAAACCTTGCCCTGCAATTATCCCTTCTTGCTCGGACTATTGTCTCCTGGAGACAAAGTCGAAAAATGCAGCGTTTGCACCTAGATAGTTACGTTGCAGTTCGTAGCTTGCGCGGTGAATGAAACTCATTATTAACTAAGGGACATCGATCATTTTTCTTTCTCTCTTTTTTTTTTATTTTAAGAGTGCGAACAAAACCAAGGGAAATTTGTTCTTTGTGTTTTGACAAGGATATCGCAGCGGAGACAATACTCGTTTCAAACCACGTCTATCGTTCAACTCGATACATTCTCCAGCGTTGTAACACCGAGTACGTACCTACAGTTCATAATGCACCGAGTGATGCACAAAGAAAATGCCACGCACAGCACCTATCTTATCACGTATTCGCGTGTATCGCAACATACCTTTAGGCAAATCCTTACGAACTAAAGGCGAAGCTTTTGTCCTTGCCGGTAAGAAAAGGTTCAACATCCTTTCGAGGTCGAGCCCCAAGGCGAAATGTCTTACGTAAGACCAGGGTACCTATCATTCGTTATCCGCTTGTAACAATGCTTTTAGTTCGATATATCATTCGATAAAGTTAAACAATTACGTTCCGTTGTGGAATTCGAATCATAATTGAAAGAAATAAAATCAATTTAGTAGATATACATATATGTATATAAATATGTATGAATACCATGCACAACATAGAATTCAATTTTTAATTCGTAAAATTGAATAGTTTTCCAAGTAGAACGAATTTGAAATGTTCATACATATGCATACACTTATTTTAAAACATTGTCTGTATATAATATATATATTCCCACTGTTTGCGTGATTCTGTTACTTTACGTGGAATATCTTTCTAGTTCCTTTTCAAATTATTCGCGAACCCGACTCTCTTGTATTACAACAGCAACATTGAATTAATAATACGTTTCTCGTATTCCCGTTGGATTCTACGGAAACTCGACCACATTCTGCTTGCGTATTCTTGCAGCGGATGCATCACAATATGCTGGTCATGCGTAGCGGTCAAGTTCTTGACTAACAAGGCAACTCCTCGACCAATTAGTTATACGACGAAACTATAACGGGACGTTTGCGTTCGGCGGACCGCGTCATGTTTGTTAATCGGGAAAGTCGAAAAATTGAACGGAAGGTCGACCGGGATTTTAAAGAGAACAGCTCGTTAAATAGAATTTTATTTTTTTACCGTGTCATACTTCCAGGGTTCATCGAATGAATATTTTCCGGATTGCGCGGACTGAATTACCACTTAACCGCCATAGCATTCGTTGATACACACACAATGGATAGAAACGGAACGTGGAAAAAGCGTGGCCGATGCAAGAATGAATTTTAATGATTTCCTGAGAATATCTGAATTCAACGCAAACGAACGGAATCCACGAGACCATAAAACCTGCCGGGGAATTATTACCAGAAATTTCATGTTCTAGAACGGATCAAACACGCGACACCGCCTCGCGTATCAACGTGTACGCACAATGATAATATGTATGAGGTAAAAAGTTAAACTACCGTTACCTAGACGAGGTAGGAAACGGACGGGATTTAAAATAGGGGAAAACGACGGAAGTGACGCTCGAGTGGAATTGCACGTCATAGGACGAAAATTTAGTTAATTCTTCGCACTTTCGTAGAGGCTCCATTCAATAAGTTGAAAAAGTTACGAGAACCAGAGGACAGGCCGAAATGCAAATTTGAACACAGTGCGAATCGCAAAAGACTTTTACCTATACGATGACAAATACTTGCTCTAGTTTTTCAACACTGATCCCCTTTTATAACGACGGAAAATCGTTCGAGTATAAAAAAAAACGAATTAGCAAAAATCGATTAGACTTTCTCAGTTGAATGATTTTACGATCTAATATCATTCAAACACGGGACAGGTAAAAAAATATTAGATAATCATAACGATCAGGTAGGAAACAACTTTAAACCATCGACTACGTTCAGAAACGGTTGGACTCGTCAGATATAACGGTCGAAGGTTCAAATTGCCCTTCTCGAGGGCTAAGTCGGACGAAGTTCAGGTGAGTTTGTCCACCTGCCCAGTTGAGTGTAAGTCAGAGAAGAAATGTCTCCCTTGGCCTGCGGCTTACGCCGTTTCAAATGAAATATGCATGTACAAGGTTAGGAAGTACAATTTTCATGGAAAATAGCCGGGCGCCGCCTCAATTTCCCCCTAGGAAAACTTTTCCTCCTGGCGGAGTATAAAAGAAGATGTACCGTAGCTCCCCGGTGACTTATTCCCAGAGAACGTGAAAATCCGTTACTTCTGGCCCCGCGGAAAAATACCGGCTATCCGTCTATCGCTTAAACGAAACCCCGGCCTGGTACGTTTACGGGAGCAGGAAGGGAAATTAATATTTATTACGCGGCCATTAGCATAAAGCTTCAGGATTTTTTAATTTAATTTCACCGTACGTCGCGGCTTTTAATAGGGATAAGTATATTGACAAAGCGTGGACGCATAACCGTAAAGTATTATACAACCTACATATGTACCTACGTCAGAAAATAATTCTATTAAATATCTCGGTTAACCACGTTGGCGTGATATTTATTGGAGAATTTAAATCACGATAAAATATAGCGAATTATGATTTTTTCTTTTTGAGAATCTTCGAAGCGAGATATATGTATGTATGCATGTATGTACGGCAGATGAGTTCTTTCAAGTCAATCAGGTGTAGTACCTACGAGTATCGGCCGTTATGTAAATAACAGAACCGTAAAAAATTCAGCAGTGTGTGCAGTCGTAAAGAAAACGGTAACCCGGGCAGCAGGTAAATATAGGTGCGGTCTATATTGGATGTGTCGATATTTCAGCCATTTCTAGATCTCCGAGAGTTTTTCCCGATCGAGGCTGTCAAGCCGTTCACGTTCATGCCGCATTTCAATTCCGTTTCTCTGGCTGCGCTGGAATTCTTATTCCCTTTGCCGCCACGAAACGGCACACCCCTTCGAAAAAAGGTTCAAGCATCCGATTTTCGATGACAATTTCGGCAGGCACTCGCGTGAATCTCCGGGTGCGAATACCTCACCGTGTAAAGTTACGAGAGAAGTAGAAAAATAGAAAATCCAGGTGGCCATTTCTCTGATGAAAAGCTACCGTGACATTCAGCTCCGATTTCCTTTTCCGTCAAATTTTCCTACTCTTCTATTCCGATTTGTAACGTTGAAAACGATGACCGATAACACTGGAAAATATTTTTCTATCAAAACTAACTCCGACCGAAATAACATGGTTCGAATGATATGAATAGTTTCTGGTTGATAATTTTAGAGCGCATTATAAAGATTTTGGTTTTTCAGCAGGTGATTAAAAATACTGAGAAGTGATGGAGACGATCATCACTGCTAAGAACGTGGTAATGAGCAAAATCCGATTAATTCATCATGCGTCGGGTCCAAGTTTTAAAATGAAAGTTTTTAATTGTCCCGAGGAACGTCCGTTAGGTTTTAGTGTACCTTGATTTTTCCTATAATTAATTAAGTGTCATAGCACTAAGTTTTAACAACGTCAATGTGGCAAGTATTATATAAACGAAGAATACGTCATTGTTGTCATTATTATAAGCATGAAATATGCCCACAGTTAATCTGACAAAAAAATAGAACAACCTGAATAAAGTGTTTTGCCGCGAAATGACTAGAAGAAAAGAAGAGTAAAAATAGACGGCTGATAAAAATTACATACTATCTGTCCACTGTGCGTAGCCAACGGCATTAATAAATAAAATGCAGAGCCTTCTTTTTACCGAGTGACGCATACGAAGAGTCATAATGAATCTCATTTGTACGGCGAATAAAGACTGGACGGCCTGGACGTGGTAATCAATGACCTTAGTAAATACCTACACACCTAGTACTAGTGGTACCTATTACCCACACTGTCTCATAATAATTTAAATACACGTTTGTGATCTTTTCTCTCGACATTATTACTCTGTTTAAATTTTGACCTTACTGCAATATAACACGTATAAATAAAATAATAAAAATAAAATACATGTAAAATAAATACCATTATTAATAATAAATATTTGTAAAGTACGTCAATAATGGCGGATCAATTATTACTTCAATAATGTGTTTATATTTTTCATTTACCATTTAGTAAAAAGTACGTGAAAAACTTACAAAATTAAATCTGTCTTTCGTTGCCATAAAAGTTTACATATATTTTCTGATAATCTAACAAATTTACTTTCTCTTTATAGTAACATCCACTGATCAGAAGAGTGACGCGTAACTATTCGGTAAAGTAAAACTGCCCGACCGAAACTAGTATTGATTCGAGCAATTTATTATGGAACCGCCGATGACGTCACGCGGAGCATAGCTGACATGATCAGATTCTTTCGTACAGAAACATACCAGCGTGGTCGACGGATCATCATTGTTAGGGTTGAAACTTTTGCATCATTTCACAATGCAGTCGAGTGAAAAATTAGAGTGGGCCCCGTTTTGCCCCGTGAGACTTTATGATGCGTGCACGATCTAATCTGGTATACAGATATTCGTTTAGGCTTGTACGCATAATATAATTGCAATGTGTTTTGCGAATTCGTTTATTTTTTTTCCTACTTAGTATTAAGAAATTATATCTTAATATTTCATATTTTATTTCCTCATGCGTTTCAAAACAATTTCGTTAATTCAATGCGACCCGCCAAAAAGCTCGTACAAACATGGTTTAAACGCGAATGGTACGAACACCGAAAGATAAACGGACCGATAGAACGGAGAAGAAACAAACATAACAAAGCATTGCATAACAGAGCGATTCGTCAAGGTACTGCCGACCTTACTCACGTGTATGCACTTCCAATCAGTTAAAGGGTCCTCCAGTCATTCGGGACCACTTAGTACAAATCATCGTTACCCGTTAGCAAACTGCAAGTTCGGTAACTGTCTCAGTACCCAGCATATTGTAAAGTATAAACATTGACAGCAGCCAAAAGTTATTACAACTCGATTAACAATAAGTCATTTCCAAATTATACATCTCTAAATATCAAATGACCCCTGATGCTCCATACTTTCAACTATATAATTCACGTATATATCCGATAAAAGAGTACATCTTTCATTATTTTAATATCGATAATATTAATCCTCATAGTAAATAGTTCCAACCAAATAATTAGCAATATACACGACAACAAATATCAATATCTAATACGAATACCGATCATTGCGTGCTCGGTGTAAATATCCCCGTTCGTCGATGACAATTTACTCGTGTCTGATATTATGTATGTACAACTTTCAATGGGAGATTATCGTGTGTAATTCAGCTACGCGGGTTACATTCAAATTACTTAAATGAAACGCGGGTTGGTAGCGCAGGATACCTTGATGGGCCGGCGAATGTATTTTCGGACGTACATACATACATACATTGTTGCGCAGGACACAGAGGATGCACAGCCCTGACTCCGATCTAATCGACTGTTCGTCAAACAATCTCTGTCCGTTGTCAATCTACTCGTTTGACTATGGACACACTGCGGCGTGAACCAATCGATTTAACGATTGCACAGTCGATCGAGCACCGTCACTGATGTCGATGTCAGTGATTTGGTAGTCGTGCGCCACGGCTGGGAATAACAATGGGCAATTCTCGGTTCTTTTTAACGACATTCACACAGGCTGCTTTGTATCACGGTCGTTTGCGACACGCGATAATTAGAGTTATAACAAGTTTTGGTATTTCCATCTCGATATGGTCAAACATCGATTTATTACAGTCAGCGGAACTATGAAGCTTAGATAAATATTATATTTCAATCTATTTCCTATTACGTTGAATATCAATCGATGTTCAAAGCTCGATCGGTAATACACATATAACAACTCCGGTGACTAAATATGTGTTTATGGTGACTCATAAACGTACCGGTCAAATACATATTTCAGTGAAACATTTGTACAGACTGCAATGAAATTAATTAAACTTTCAAATCTGACATATTATAGGCTACTTAAAGCAAGAATCTCGTATTCATTAGTTAGGTAGCATAAATTTTAGAAAATGTTGCGGTAATTAAATTTACTCGCGACACACGTGGATACGAGTTCAAGACGGTGTCTATCCTTAAGAAATCCTATCTATCGGTACAAGTATTCATTAATATTCAGGCTGTTCCGGAAAGTTTTCGGAAACGACACGATTTGCCGGAAATTGAGTGCCTGCCCATAATCCCCTATTAATATCAAGCTTTAAAGTTGTTCCCTCGTTAGGAAGCTCCGACGGCGACACGGCAGTTACCCCTAGATTATGAGACTCGACTGACGTTGCTACGATTAATGTATGTTGTCGCACCGATGAAGAAATTTCGTTCGTCGTACGTGCTGCACCTGTGATACGCACCTGTTCCGTCCACCTCGTGGACATCTAATCGTGCATCATTACACTTACGCGACACCAGTGACATGAACTATAAGAATCGATGACTAAAAAAAAAAAAAAAAACAGGATTCGAATTGCTACTATTTGAAGTACCATAATTGAATTGCGTTCTCACATTTCCAAAGACATTTGGGAACGTAGTTTGGGATAAAACGATGCACAAAGAGGTGCTTTATATCGTGAGTAGTCTCTTGAAGATATTAAAGGAGACGATGATTTATAGTTATCGAACGGGCTATTAAATGAATCATTCGGAGTGGTATAACCAGGTTACAAAAACGATCGGTAATATATCGTAATGGAATCTGATGACGTACAATATTCCATTGCATCTGGCTTACGAATCAAGTGGCGACAGGCAACCGTTCAGACGTGTCGAATGAATGAGAAATATTCTCCCTAGAAAAAGTGACTCGTAATTGTACAAGTTTTTCCACGAAGTTATTTGTAATTGTAATACCTAGATAACAATTGAATCATTGTGCAACGGCACTGCGAGATATTTCGTACTTTATGTTCCTGGGCATGGAAATGACTAAGGAATTTCATTTTAACCGCCCCGATACCGCCGCCATCCGTTTCACAATTCCTTGGAAACGAGTGTATGTACATAAACCGCGATATTAAATACGCGAGTGACTATATAATTGAAAATGTGAGGGACAACGGATAAAGAGATATTGAAAAAGACGCGGACAATGCCGGCATGGAACTAATCATTTAATATCACGGTTTGAGGCAACGAAAGAAAAGGAGTAAGGTTGCACGGCAAAAACGACCGACATAGCTGCCTTCAGCAGCGAGTTTTGAAGCGTCACATGAATTATGAAGAGGAGACAGAGAGGAAGAAAGAACTTACGAAGTGTTTAAACTTTAAACGGCCGGAAACCATTTTAAGAGTTCAAGCTGTACGGCCTGCTTGCTTCCGTGAATATATGTATACAGACTTGTCGCGTACATCACGAAAAAATATTACTTTCTTCAACATCTTGGAAGGCGACATTCACTACGAACGGACATACCTTTTTTTTTCACCTCGCGACGACGGAGCCGCGACTGGATGCGCATCTGAGTGCATTCGTGGCTTTCAACATACCTGCAATAAAATTGAGAAAAGAAATATAGTTAGTAAAGAAAAGAGAAATACGTCAAAGTTTATCTAAATTTCAGTCGCGACGAATATATGTATACATATGATTACAGTAAACAGTACGTCTGCGGAAAAATGAAAGTATATAAAACCGAATGGAATGCGTAAATCTGAACGTTTTCTATTTTCGTAATTAGAATAGCATAGAATTAGAGTCGGGAAATAGAATTAAGACATTTCCTCCGATTTCAACAACGGTAGATTAGGTTCGATCCCAGTAGCATAAAATGTGGAGAGAGAACAGATGCAAGAACTTTTCCCGGAAGTTAAAGTCAGAGAGAAGCTTTCAGGATATCGAGAAACTTCGGTTACCGGCGTCTGCGATTCCGCAGAAAATGATTAATTGCACTCCAATTGGGGCGAGAATACCTCCATTCTCCAAAAGAAGACTCAGGACTGTCCATCGTCCTTTGCGTTTCTTCCCTGCGTCCTTTTTTTTTTACTATCTGTGGTGAATCTTTGCAAACTGTCTGCATGCCTTTGAAACTGCACGAAAATTACTTATTCGATATTCTTTAGACGACGGGAAGTCATTTCTTTGGCTTCCTTAAACCGACCGGAAAGATTACGTGCAGAGGAAACGAAGTTTGGTATGAATAGAGTATCATAATTGACGAATTTCAAATAATATGAATTCAAAAGTTTCACCTATTCACTAACCCTACCATTTTTCCTAAATTCCAAAAAAAAGAACGAGACTCACTTTCTTTTTACAAATCACATCTTTTGATTGACATACATTCACACGTCATGTCATTTAAATATTTTAATCATTCAACCCCTACACTTCCAACGAAATATACAAAGAATACAAAAACAATCTTGCAATAACGAGCCGGAATAACAAATGTTGCGGGGAAAAAACAGCCCGTAGGTGGAAGTTGTTCGGTCGCATAAAGATGCACAAAGAAATTTTTCTACAAAGACGAAAGAATAAAGAAAACACGGGGAAAAGAAGAATATCCGGGCAAGTGGATGTAAGTACTTCCTCCGGGGCCCAACGGTCTCGAAAGGGAATGTGAGAACTACAAGAACGTTCAAACAAGTTGTCGGCCATACGAGTTGGCATGGAAGAAACGGAAGCTAGAATGCCGAGATGAACCGATAAAATCTACCGACGACCAGGCTGCGTATTAAAGTTCACTGTGTCTCTCTTCATTTCTTCAACGGTCTTTCGCGGCTCGACGCATGGCCACTGCCCTTTTCGTCTTCCATCTCGGATAACATCGGCAAACGCTTTACTCGGGGAGCCAGCATTCAGCTTTAAAGTTGTGAAAGGGTCCCGACATTTCGCGGTCGTATCGCGAGAGAGGAAAGACAACCTGCGGCTCTTTTCCCTTGAAACCATATTATGTTATGTAAGTAATTAAATATCTCTTATCTAGATGCAAATAGGCCAAGGAAAATTAATTTTATCCTTACAATTGAATCCGTTAACTCATTCTCGTTGCTCACAGAAGCAGAAAATACAAGGAGATATGTATGTACGAAAAACTATTATTAAAGAATATACAAACGGGTGAAATATAAAATTTATAAATTTAGTTATTAACGATTTGCTTGATTAATACAATTTCGGGAATACGAATCTGATCGTCTGTGGAAAGTTTGTTCGAAAATATCGATTAATCTAAGTTGAACCTTCAAGGGTCAAAGAAGTGGTAAGTGTGTGACTTGATTTTTTATTTAAATAAACGACGTTAATCACAGATGTGATCTGCCATCTTGTGGCAAAACGATATACGCGCATAGATCGGATAACCTGAATAACAGGTGGCGCACCTGTGAGGTACATGAACATTATCAGTTGGTGATCGTTGTTCAGGTAATGCGTGCCACGACGACGTTCGCCGTACGGACCGATTTGACCTCGTTACACGTGCACTTTGTGACCCGATTTTCACGATTGAATTACGGTACATGCAGCCCGTCGAATAAAATCTTATATGCGATCCCACGAAACAATGTTTGCTCGTACTACACGAACCTGATTTTTCCGTTTACACGCCAGGACATACGTAATACAAAAAAAAATGTTATAAAGTGCTGTCAAAATATAAATCAATATTACATTATCATATTTATATTCATTATTAATTTCCTCTTGTAATTAATTTATGGGACGTAGATTGTAACACACGAAAAAAGAAAGTGACAAAATGAAAAACAATTTGTTGTATAAAATTGTTTAATATTTCTGCACTATTTTATCTATTAATATGTCTTGCGTACACAGATTCTTGGATGACCACACACATTTATCACGTGTATCAGGTTGACGTGCGAAATCACGTTATCTCACTTTCCATTTCGATAATCTACTTCCCATGGAACAATTGTTAGCACATGTGCTTCTTCGTGCTTAACTTAGACACTCGCGTAAAACTTCGCGTATATGTGGTGTATACGTGTGTTCGGTAGCATTCAAGAATGAATGTATTACGTTTTCACCTACACTACTCGACATAGTGAATCATCACTTTCGGCAGTAGGCTGGGATACTATGTTTTTCTTAACAGCTGTTTGCCGCCATAATATGTGCCATGTGTATTTGTCATAACGTGTAATTTTCGAAAAAGTGACACGACTATCGGACGTGTACTTAGTGGACAAACTTATAATCAATATTGCGCAGCTGAATCGGACGTTAAATTTGCCACGCGAAATGTGGGTAAATTAACGTCTACAAGAATAAAGAACAATTTTCTGCAACGGTTGGTTTACGTGAGAACGAAGAACTTTTCAACTATCGATAATACGAATGCTTTTCATTTTACTTTTTACGTACCGATTATAATACCGAAATCTACATATACAACGTGTACGGAAATAGTAATACTTTGTCAGGGAAGCATGGTTATACACATACGCACGGCGTTTGTGTATTAATGTGTAGTTGCCTTAATTACATATCCATTGCGCGGAACCACTTTCCTCTAACGAATCATAATTTACCCGGAACGGTTACTTGCAGTGAAAACACTTAGTAAGAGCAAGCATCAACGAACCTTAGCATTTAAATGGAATCTAATATTCAGAGAGGGTGAGGAAGGGATCGTAAGATCGAACGAAATGTTCCTCGGGAAATTAGGAAGCGCTTATTTTAATGAAAACTGCAACAGGTATACGGTTATTTAACCGTCTTACATCTTGTCCGATTATGTAATACACTAATACGTGCCCGTCATCCGTAAATGTAATTGTACTATCAATTCCGTTGCTATCGGAATGAGTATGTAGACAGCCGGCAATAACAAATACGCTCGAAACAAATGAATTCCAGGGCCGAAAAGTACGCGGGTACAGACACACACGCGCACATACATGACGGATCATTAAAAATGCAAAAGGACTGGTCGACGACCGAAACGTAGTTTGGTCGCAAAAGTTACGCACGGCAGGACGCTGTGCTCACACACAGAATGCGAAAGAGTTACTCGCGCTATAAATATTAATGCACCGTACACATCGAAAGGACCACCAAGTGTGACGTGGTACTCAAACGTCCGACATTATTGGACTGGGTTCGTGTATCATTCGCGGAAATATCGTATAGATTTTTTTCTCTCATTTTTACACTTATTTCCACTACTATCGAACCACCTTCGAATCACCCTCGCGTGTATAGCGTACATAACGATATTTCCGCGGTGGATCGATCAAATTTATATCTTTTCCAATGGAGGATATAAAAATCATTGATTTCACAATTTGAGGTCGGCGGACATAAAAATGTATGCTAGCGATTCCAGCGATTCAAATCGTATCTATTATACGCTACGTCACAGACAATTTGCATACGAATTTATATATATCGCCCCGGTGTTGGGTGTTCGTATTAAAAAGCATGGAAGTTCTCGTTGAAATCAAAATTACGACTAAGTCGCATCCTTCGTTATTCGCGATCCCGTCAATGTTCTGGAGTGTGACGAATGGCTTGTAACACGGTTATAAGAACGAAAGGCACAGAATCATCTTGACGAGAACCCACAAGCCCGTTCTCGTGCACCGCTCCGTACATTCTTCTCGGCAGCGAAACTCTAACGGATCGTATCTTACAATTTTACGCTGCACCGTTATATCTACGCTGAAGCAAAAGTTAGGTTCAACAGCGTGACGAGTTTTATTCTTCTCTCGTACGGTTTAATTCTTCGTTAAACGGTACAATAAAAACAGCGTTCGTTTGGTTAATTACAAGCTTTCATGTACATGTCACAAAAAGTTCAATTGTTGGTATTAAAACGATCTTGAAACCTTAGTAAAGTGCTGAGAATACACACGTAGGATATCTAACACATAGAGATACTTTATTATCTACCTGTTTCTTTTATCCTTTTGTATAGAAAGTCAGGTGTAAATGTACCTAGGTTTCTTTCGTGTCCATCCAGAAGATTTTATTTACCACCGCCGTGTACGGCATTGTTTCAACAAATAATACCTTGCGGAATTCTATCCTACAACGGAATACGTTTGGAGTATAATCAAATCTTCCATTCGGTATACGTTCATGGAGTATACACTTATGTTTGTGTTCCCCGAAACGGATATGCATGTAGATTGAACATACATACATACAGCGAAGAAAGATCTGTCGGCGGGAAGTGCGTTGAACCGCAGCGTAACCTTGATGCCGTCACGGTTGCTGCATCCCCGTTGTCAGGTGTAACAAGCAACGAAGAGAACCCACCACCGCAAACCGGCACAGAAATCACCATGTTCCGTTCCCGTCGCTTAGCAGTTTTCACTTCCCCCCCCCCCCTTGGCGCGCAACTTTACCTCAAAGACACCTTTGTCCCTGTTTCAACGTTATAAACGACGATCCTGCTTATGCCCGATGAAAATCGAACGACACGCGAATCGTTCCCATGAACGGTAACCGATGGTGTAATTCAGTGCACGGCGTACACGTTGAATTCGAAAACAATTTCCATAGTCAGCACGGTTCAAGCCCGATGCGACATGTTTTCGCGCCGGCGAATCCGAAACCGTTCTTTATGTGTCACTGCTATTTTTAGTTATGCAAATAGTAGCACTTTCATGCATCGAATAATTATAATTTTGCAATCTAAGCGTATGTATAATACGTATCTGAATTACTGTTTACATATGAAAATGAACATGACGCGAATCGTACGGTTAAAATTTGTTAAACTAATTAACAAAAAAATAAGTGAATCTTTTTACTCCGTCGAAACGGAATGGACAGTCGCGCGAAAACAGGGTGTTATTCATAGCACAAGGTGAAATATTCCAGTTCCCAGACACGCCGTCCAACAATTTCTCTCAATTCTCGTCGGATCCAAACGATCAGCGGATTTTCTTTCATCCCCGAAAAGAACGGACGTATATCGAACAGCATTGTCGTATCAATTCCTGACTATGGTTCTCCGATACGTGATAAAAACAAGTGACGACATAAGAAGAAAGCAATATGTTTCTTTCTTACGTCCACGTCGTATTTTTCGGTCTCTTTCGCGGTGTCTTGACCTCTCTGTTGCTCCCTTCGTTTCTCTCTCTCCTCTCTCTCTCTCTCTCTCTCTCTCTCTCTCTCTCTCTCTCTCTCTCTCTCTCTCTCTCTCTCTCTCTCTCTCTCTCCGTCTCGCGGAGCCAGTAGTCAGAGGTGTCTGCTACGGCTCGCTGACCTGTTGCATGCTCTTTTGTCCGAGACCTAGCGCGATCCCGGTTTTCTGAACCATTCTGTACTGCACTTATTCTTTTTGGTGCTCTTGAGCGACGCCCACGAAACAAGAAACCGTATTGTTTCACGTTGGAAATACTGTAATTTCAGTAGATCGACAACGCGGCTCGGTATGCGCGTTCGCCATAAACCGACGTATTTTTCGTCGTAGTAAATAGAATTTTGCCGAGGACTGGCGGACCCCGAGGATGTTACGGGCAAGTAGTCTCCTTGGAAATAGAACTCGGAGATGATCGGATAAAGTATTCGAGTGGAATTAAAGCCTGTTACCAATGAATCGTGTTATTTAGAGCAATGCCGTTACAAGTTTCAAATTACTCACCCACGCCCGAAACAATATAATAAAACCGAAATGTCATCCGTTCCGGATCTTTAATTAGTTTCGAAGATCTCGTTATAACACGGGAAAAACAATACGATTGGTGTTAGAATTAGAAAGTAGGGTCTTAAGTGCTTAAGCATCAGGTTCGAGCGGGAAGGATTAATGAAAGTAGAAAGAGACGAATTATTTATACTAATCCGAGCTACCGTTCAGCATAATCTACTTTCATGCTCCAGATAACTTCGGATAATCATGCGCCTTTCTCGTTATTGCCGCTACCAAGAACACCGTGTAAATTGGGGGAAAAACGAGAAACAATGGTACGGAAATGGGTCAGCGTGTACTCATCGATTTCTGTTTTCCGATTACGAAGCACAACTTTTTCACGCATACTACGATCTTACTGGCATGTTAAAGGTACTTTTTAAACAGTATGTCTGTTTCACGAAAATAATATTCTATATACCAGTCACGTACAATCTGACACATTAATGTATATTAAATCAATTAAATGTGAGTCACAAAGTATTAACATAAAAATAGTATTAACAATTTCGCAATGAGTCAACTGCGAATATATACCGGCATAGCTCGATGAGTCACCAACTTCTTTCATTACGATAGCATTTCATGCAAACGAGACTGATTACTCCTAGCAACTTGTCTAAACCACTTTTCCATATAACTCGTACTTTTCTTCAAGATAGTATAGCGCGCACTTACGTTCAACTTAGAATTCTCAATTACAGTCGCATCAAAGTGTCGATAGGGACATACAATGCCTAATTAAACGAGATACGGAATAAATAGAATTCAATTTCCAAAACTTGTTATCGTTACGTTCGTGACCGTAATGGGGGCACGAGAGGTTCGTGCACGGTGTTCCGATGTATTCGTCGTTTATAGCGAGATGTAATTTATATTCGATCAAAATCCGCTGCATCTGCAAGCTTGACTTCTGATGCACTCATACGTGTCTACAGAAGTGCACAACAATTTCGTTGTGGAAACTCCTTTCCGAGAGAAATATTCCAGAAACGAATGAGCGTCTAACCCTCTCACAATCTCGTTTCCACAGAGTTTTCTCACAAAATCGCGAACCAGTACGAAGCATACCGTTAACTGTGTGCGAGTGAACGTGCACGTATACGTATACGACGCTTATTCAAGGCAAAGTAATATTTTCTCGTCACGTGCAGCAGAATGCGCTCTTACTGCACATCAGCGGAAAGACTGCCGCTTCTAACGTAAGGCAAGAATTACGTAAAAACTCGTTTGTATCGATGAAGATATTCGCGGGAAAACTCTTTTCTTTTAACATACGCGAGATATTTCAAGGAACAGCGAAGTGGCAGCAAAACTGCGACACGCTTTTTACAATTTTAAATCGCATTCTCATTACGGATACATATACGATAAAGTTTCATCGGATTAACACACGGATATCGACAGATAAAATACTAGAAAATAATTATAACAATATAACGTCGAAAGATTAAGAAAATTATAATTTAAAGTACCATCGTCAAACTTTGATTCAAATATTTATTATAACCCTTGTAATATATTATATTTTTCATTTATAATACCGTTTCTATTAACGTCCCTGTATAATTACAGTGTCGATTAATGCTACGATACACACGTATGTACAATAATGATTTAGCGTGGTATCAATTGCGGAACATAATACCCCCCATCCGTTCGCCAGCCTTCCTTTCTCCTTTCTTCATTGTCTCGACCGTTATATGTGAGCTACATACAGGACTGCGGATTATTCTCGAAGCGTGGAAAACAACTTAACGAAAGGAAACACTTTCTCGCAGTTCCCGCTAGAACGACTACACCATGGAAGCCTTGAATATAAAGATGGAACGGTACCCACTACGGCATGGGTACAATTCACTTGTAGGAAAATATAGCGACGCTCGCCGACAATGTACCGAACACAGTCTTCCGATCGTGAGAGTTTGTTAACTTACGAATGGTGGAGCGTGACGGTCGTTTACTCTTTCAGATACAGTTGGCAGGTGGAGAAACCTTGCTAACAGGTCTCCGTGCTTCGCTTTTTCCTTCCGTTAGCCTATAGCAAAATGCCGCTAAGTGCCCCCCTTTTCCGCGCGATCTCGTCGAATGTTGAAACACTAAGAATGTTGAAATAATAACGGGTTTCGAAGTCGAGGTCGAATCGCACTTTACTACGATCCTATGATAACCGACCCACGTGTAATACGTATACTATCAATTTGTTCATACGCTGTATCTACATATGTATCCCGTTTGCATCATCTTGAAATCAATTTCAGCGCGGCAAAAGTTCTCGAAGTGTAGCAAAATCGTTACGTTATCGGATCGTATGGCAAATCCGATTTCCGCGATAACGGCGATAACGGAGTGTACAAACATAACTGGTTTGAAAATTCTCGTTTTACCGGAATCTGGGACGGCACGGCAAACGGAATTCTCGATGATGGAAACTATATAAAGACCATCAGGGCGTGACTCGCGCATTCTTTTCACTACCTTTTGCAGACGCGATAAGTGCCATCGCACGTAACCATTAGACATTCATGGTTTCTGTAATTTATCTACTTCGTGGAAGGGCAACGACTTAAATCAAATTTCCTTCGAGCTAATTCCCTTCACGAGCGACAGATGTTCTCCGACCACCGATGAAATCGTGTACATTCCTTTTGAGCTTGACTAGAGTCTAGCCAGCTAGACGGTACCCCGACGTGTGATTCATCTGCATGCAACACAACTATTCGAAGTATCATCGACGACGTCAGAACGGTAGACACCAGAAGTACACCATCTAACTATCGCTTCCCTATCTTGCGTATCTTCCCTGCTAACGAATTCGAATATGCGAATTCCGGAACGCGACTGGAGAATTTACCGTTTGATAAATTGTTATTACACGTAAACTGTACTATATTATATAAACGAGATGAAATTGAAATATCTGTAAGTTATCGGTAATTTAAGGTATCTCTGATAATTTCGTGTAATTAGGAAGTTAGTAAAGTATTTCACTAAAATTCGTATGGTTATTGAACGTTCACAAAACACGTGCGATAGATCGGTGAATATTGAAAGAACTTTTAAATTTACACTTTCCAGAGGCGACCACGACTACGTCATGTTACAAAAGTTCCACACGTTGGATCCTCCAGCGTTTAATATGCGGCCCACGGCGGGTCCTTCTCGAAGGACTTTGTGAAAGGGACGTGGCGGGACCATTACATGGCAAACCTTCCTGCGAATCGTTTTCCACTAACATCGCGGAATGTCTTTGAAAAAGAAGGGAAGGCGGAGGCGATATGACACGTCGGGGCTGAGAGATGCCGGAAATCAGTTCGCCATTGCGATTCTATATAACAATATCATATATATTCACGTTACTTTGTATTCGTACGCACACACACACACACTTTCTGTAAAGGATGAAATTTCAGTTGGCACGGTTGTTATCGCGCCACCGTTGTGCCAGTGTGAACTGTATTACAATATTTCTAGACTATCATTCATTCTCGTCAGAAGTTATGAGAACACATAGGTTTACAGGGAAACACGTCTGACGCAATAAATCAAATTCCATAATTTCTGCATACATATGTATACGTATGTATGTATGTGTATGCACTTGTAACGGTGGAACACCAGGGTGAATTCAAGTTCGAGTTAATTCCGATGCCTACATTACGAGCTGTAAATTCTACGATAATTTCATATCTCGCCAGTAAGATATCCGTTTAAGCACAATAGCCATACGGTATGAACTTCATAATACAACAGAATGAGAAATATTAACGAAGCGATAATTGTTGCGGATAACTGTAAATCCGAACTTCCCTGGTTCGTACCAACCGTGCGAATTTGTAGCTAAATCGGCATTTCTGAATAGAGTACTTTAAACAGGCCAATTTAAAGACTGCTTCGTTGCTTAACCGCTACGATGTTTACTGTTGCTGCACGCTTGAGACCATTTATTCCTGCGTACTCATACAAAGATAGTGGTAACACTGAGCCACACAAATATCTCGTAGAAACGATAGTGTATTCAATCAGAATATTTAGGTAAAAATACTGCGAATTTGTAAATGAAAATTGTAGACAAATTGATCTAGTTTTATCTAAAGATTTCGTAAGATCATAGAAGAAAAATATTATATAAAAAGTACTTCTATTATTATAATTAGCGGCTTTAAATTTCTATACAATTTTTTTCTCAAACGCAAAACTATTTTTCTTAAAATTGTACGTGCCTATACCCATTATTATACGGTTGGTATACTAGTTAGCATACTAGCACACTAAAAGTTCATCGTAGTGGAAGTCGGACACGAAGTTGAATCAATACGACTTCCAACCTCGAGGAAATGTTTTTGTTGCGTACATTGTCAGGACATGCTCGCAACTTGATGTCCAGAATGAAGATCGAGCGCACGGGTAAAATAAAACGGGGAGGTACGCGAAACGTAGGAAAACTTTTCAACCGTGAGGTTAGCTTTCATATTTTTAGTCTTTATAAACAAAAATCTTGGCAACCATTCGGAAAAGGGTCAGTACCGTCACGCGCGCAACGTTCGCTGGAGAATTTTTCGTAAATTTTTCACGCAATCCACTCGTTCTCTAGTTAACAGAGTTTGCGATTATAAAACGTACAATCGCGATAAAAATACGAAACGTATAACCGTATGAAAATTTAACAACGCGATAAGGAATATAATTAGAAATAAAATCACTCTACTATTACAAAAACATTGGGAAGACTTGTATATTTTCAATACCACCGCATAAACTCTTTAAGTACGCTACTGCGAACCGAGTGTACGAATAAAACCGTGATGCATTTTCTAAAAAGAAATGAACACCAGCAAGAATGAAGCAAAGAGACGGTAGACACTGAGATCGGATGACCATCGTCCAAGTGGCACGACACTAAAGCAAGCTTAAAGCTTAGGTCGAAACGAGTTTGCGCACCGACGTATCAGTAAATTTAACGTTTCTCGATACCGGCAGACATTTGATCGGATATCCTATCGTTCTCCGATAGCCTTCGCTCTCGATCAATGGTGCAGAACAGGAAAAGACAATCTTTACAGTAGTACCTACTGCCGAATATCTGGATCATCCTTTCTAATCATGATGCCACTGTTTTTTTGAACCGAATTTCCATTTTAACGAGAAAACTCGAGCAATACTGCGACGTCACTCACATAATTAACGACGTGTCATTCCAAATCTTCATTTTTTAATCATTTATTTTTAACTGTGTATTTTCTCGATACGTATTATCAGATATCAAACAGAGATTCGCAAAATGAAATATTGAACGTGATACTCGTTTAAGAAAATTAATGTAACTCTATCATCGTGGGTCTTTCAAATTTATTAAAACTGCTGAAAAGACAATATGTACTTCTGCAAATTAAAAAGGAGAAGAAGTCTTCGGAATATATATGTTATTCTACATATGTTCTCAAATAAATTATATAAGTAAAACTACAAGTCCAACGTGCACCATTACATTTTCTCTAAATCCCTATTCCGGCAAAAACACGTAGCTGACTTTTTCCGACGTTGCAAACAGTCCGGCGACGTCCGTCGAAAAGAAAGATTCTTCCCTCTAACCGACGATATCTTTTCCAAAGACATACATAAACAGTGCCTTTGGCATGTTTCCCGAGAAAAGATGGAGCCACCGTCCGTGGCAATTCGAAAACTACCTGAAGAACTTTCGAGCATATACATACATCATACACAGAAAACTACTGCAATCGTCGTACAACTGGCAAAGAAAACTGTCTTCCTGAAAAAAAACTAGACTCTTTACAATTTCACGTCAGTGTTAAAAGAGAAAATCGTCCCGTTCTGTCTCGCGTTTCAAACGTTACAGTGAAACACCCTCTTAAAAAAGAATACTGTCCATCGATCGACCAGCTTGATAATGATATATTTCGTGATGTAACGATCGATATTTTGTGTTACAATTCAAGGATACTCCCCCGGGCGTTTTTACGTTATTTTACGACAGGGATTCATTATTGTCAGCTGTAAACATCGGAGTCACGTTGTGCGATATATTCCCAGCGATGCCCAACGAGTGTTCTTGAGCACAAGAAGCGGAGGTGTCCGAGGTTCTCTGGAGAGTCCAAGCATCGCCGGGGCAAAGAAGGAGGCTAACGGAGTAGAGGCTTTCGCCTACTCGATCCGAGAAACCTGTTCGACCGGTCTTGCCTGACCAACTGCTTCTCTTTCTATCTTTATGTCCGATTCACGTAAACGTACACATCCGAGAAAAGACCCCGGTAAGAACACAATGATATGCTCCACGCTACATCACCACGAATCCTTTCGTATCTGGAGTCCAAAGACTTTGAATCATGCTGTTTACCGAACGGCTTTTTACGTTATTTCTAAACCTCGCGAACAACCGCAGTAAGAAAGTTAATCCGTTGTCGCTTATGAAATTGGATGATTACTATCGATTTAAGACGGAAATATTAACTCTTTGTTTATTTTTTCAATGTCACGTTAAATCGCGTAGGCTTTACGTAATTTTAGGTTTGTCTAAGATTTCATCGTTAATCCGAGAGTACGCAAGACAACGTGGAAGATATTCAATAGAAATATGATATCTCGCAAAAGTTATCGTAGGAAACTCGATTTCACGTTAATGATCGAAATTATGGAAATTGGTTTCTAAATATCGGGAAGTTTCCCCATTACGATCGCGTGCCGTTGAGAATGAAAAACGATTGTGATAATAATAGTACGAACACGCACTATTTCCCGAGACAACATCATTTTTTCGCGTAAATAGTTAATGCCCGGAGAATCTGACTTCTCGTAATGTTGGTCCCCTCCTCGAGGATCGTTGAACCCTATATAGACAGCCTTGAACTCTTCGACCGGCTTTCTTTTGCTGGCACCTTCGCAGAGGTTCCAGGAAGTATAACGATCACAGGTAAAAGTGCCCCCTCCCCCTCTCCCCACTCCCTTATACTGTGCTTTGTTCTTTCTTTCGTTTCCTGAGAATGAAACGAGGGTCCGTTTCTCGTTAGGGTCAGCACAGGGTAAATATTGCCGTAGGGCCAAAGGCGTCAATGTGGTGTCGAGAATGAAGACAGTAAAATCCCTTCTCTTACTTGTCCAAGATAATACCTAAGAATTATCTTATTACCGAAAATAAGAGAAACATACACGTGAGAGATCAACCGATCCTGTTATCGATTTATCAGGAATGAAAATAACAATCTACGAGTGGATGTTTAATGCAACGTTAATAACTAACGTCTTCAACGATCGTAACAGTAATTTCCGTTAATGTAACTAAACTTTGTTCTATCGAACATCGATAACTGGTATAACCACTTAAGTCTCCCAAATCGCGAATTTGTGTTTAGAGTGGGACAGGTAATTGACCAGAATTCTCACGTAGATCTCCGTTAGAGGATGGACTCCGTTATACATATGTATCCGTCACGGACGTCGACGTCTACGTCCTAAGTTTGGTAGGTTTCCGTATTCGTGTGTGTGTGTCTCTCTCTCTGTCTGTATGTGAAAGTGTCCGATCGGTGGTGGTAGGGTAGTGGCCCCCAGAGTGTACTAGCGACGGGGTAATTACGAGCAGCACACCGTCTCTACCACCGACGGCGCAGATCTATGATCGGAATGGATAGCCTAGCGTATGAAAGAGAAAAAGGGGAAGACCGGAGAGAGACACAAGGGGAAGGAACATTTGTGGATCGAAGAAGAATGGTCCGGAGGATGGAAATTCACCGGGTTTTGGGTACGAGAGAAGGAGGCAGAAGCCTTTATTAACGTCTGAAGGAGAAAGGAGTGTCATTGGAAGACGAAGGATCTATGGAGTGGATCGTGGATCGACACGTAGGTGTGCACCATCACTCGCGGCCCTTCTCTTCTGCTCTCCACGCATTTTCGCCCTTATGTGGGGAGGGGGGGGGAAACCATTCTTCGTTTGGATCTCAAAAAGCTACGAACGGAGTGATTTCTTTCTTTGAGCGACTAAATTAACTTCCCTGTAGAACGTGAAGTGGCCGACGATGGATGGTAGAAGTTTATCAGAGGGAATGAATATTTTTTTGGAAGCGAAATTAAGGAAAAAAAAAGAAAAGAAAATGATCGGGAAACGGTAATATCGTCCGTGGCGATCGATGAATGTATTGTTCACTGGGGGGATCTATCGTAAACATTCGATAAACCTTGAGAGTGTTTGTGCCGTGATGGAATGCATGAGTTGTTGGTAATTTTACTCACGGAACACGCATCCGGTAGTAATACCATACCGTATTCGTGAGTCAAAACAGCGACATGAAAAGCCCTTTTTACATCGATACGCGATATCTGTTACATCGGAGATCTGTTAAAACGATGACACTTAACACATAAAACGTTATTTAACTTACGAGGAACTCTAAACGTGAACATACATTGATATATAGAACTGCGATATTGCACTTGAATAAGAGTAAATGAATTTATGACGACGAATTACATCAACGAAAACGTAAGAATGATGAAAATGGTACTGTCCTTCATGGTAACGCGACGCGAATAATGTTCACTCTACCTTTGAATAAGAAAATGAAAAGGAGGAATAGGATGCAGGCTTCCCGTGACTGCAATTAACAGCATGGAAATCGTGGTTTCGAATTACGCAGTCGATATAATACACACAAATGTTTTCCCTTGCCGAATAATTGCTCTGTCATTTGCAGATCCTAATAACATAACAAAGTACCCAATTAATTGCGCAATTTAATATTCATTGTAATCAGTCTAATATTTCACTCGGCACTTCTGTACATTACGGTTCTTTGGCAACAAATGAAAATATGAATATGTGTCGAGAAATTAACTTAATCATTACTTTACAACGACTGACACAATAGAAATCCGCAACTGTAGCGATACAAATCAAATCACGAAAATAATCACCGTGCCGGATCTGTCAGCCGACCAATAGCGAGCACGAATGTTAGATATACTCGAATGCATCCGTCGAACAATAAGTCTAGATTTCACCATTTTACTTCGATAGAATCACAAGAGCTAAGTCGACAGGTAGAAAGAGAGTCTGGTAGACTCTACTGACAAGTCCGCTTCGCACGATCTCGAACGAAATGGTCGAGGACAACGACTATAAATTCCTCCAGCGACCCAGAATAATAATCTCATTATTGTAATTAAAAAGGACAATTACATCATACATTCATGTAATCTGGAGAGTGATAAATTTCCCGGTTTAAGACAATTTATATCATACTTATATTGGAGAAAAGATTTCAGGGATTACCTTATAACCAGAAATTGAATAAAATTTCAAAAAATATTCCTGACGAATCTTCGAAGAAATTATACATCGTACGGTATTTTAAACGCGAATAGATATTTAAGACGATCACAGTCGAATATAGAACGAACGTCGAATCGTTGATGAAGCAAAAGGCAATTACGTCCCTGGGAAACGAAGTCGGCAAGTTTTAACTGAAACCTCACCGAAGGTCTGTTTCTACGACAAACGAGGTTGAAGCATCAGAGTCGAAGAAAGAGCCGAGTCACGACTTTAATCGTGGCGTGGCCCGCGGAGGTCCACCTTGCTCGTCGCAGTGGTCGGGAAAGCGACAATACCTCGTTGTTCTTTATACTTGTCCTTTTTCCTTAAGCTTTCTTTTGCTGCTCAGCAAGAAAGTTTTCGACGCAGCCGGAGCATCGGTTAACGACGTAACGGTGCTAATTTATCAGATGCAACTGGGCCGCGTGAGTCACTTCTTTAATGGGTAAGAGGAGATGTTGAACCGAATCATCAAAAACTACTCGAAACGAGCCTCTCTTTAACGACGAAGGTTAATTGCAGTTGACAATGACAAGACGTTGAATAGTCTAAAATTTAGACTCTAAATGTATAACTAAATTACTAGATAATTATAAGATTCTATTTAAACTAATGTAATTTCGCTAGTTCGTTTACTATCTTAGAAATTCGACGAATTCATGTTGATAGGATGTATCGTAACAAAAAGAAAATGTATGTATGATTTTCTACTTTCCCGTTACTAAGAGGAACTTCCGTTTAGCATGTGAAGGCAATCCTTCCCGTATACCGTAGGATTCTAAATTATGCCCGGCATATTTTGCGATTTACCGTGAAAAAGGCTGGTGGTTGATCGATTTTCTGTCGGAAAAATGATACTGATATACGAGACCCAGTCGATTCCAATTCCTCTGGGGTCTACCCGTGAGGAATACAACAGTGCACTGATCTGTAAGTCGGCAGACATGTTATTCCTTCTGCCGACTACATACGTTACGTATATGTCCACGTGGTACACGACCACATACCGGGTGTACTTATACGTAGAGGATATGCACGATTGTCTAGCGAAAAACTTACGCTTATGCTCGTCGCTAGATTGGTCACGGTCTCTTGAGACAACTTCTTATAACGGTGAAACATGAGAGTGAATTGCTCACGCAAACTGACCATGCGTTCTACGTCAAATTAAATACGATTAACGGCCGTTACTTGCTTAACATTACTAATTAACCAGCAAATGCCACTTCACGAGTGCTCTTATACGGTTCTTATTTCTTTTTATTTCGTCGGATTTTATATTCCGACGGATAATTACTTACTTACTCTTCATTCATTCAGCTTTTAAAGTATCACTTTGTATATTCGTTTGTATATATGTCCTATGTGAAACATAAGAAATTTAATTTGATAAGCTGTGTTGGTTAACTATTAAACCGTAGGATGCTCGGTCAACTTTCAGTGCCATTTAACGGAGTATTAAGGCTCGTGAGAGAAAAAAAAGAGCCGACCTCGTTCTACGAAAAGTACATTTCACGGTGATAAATTGCAAAAGCAAATAGACGCCTCACACACAGATTTACAATAGTCGTATGTTCTGAAAACGTATTTTCTAGTATTACGCGAAGCCCGTTGACACTCATTTCTTCCAGGCTTACGAGCTCGTACGCAATATTTGTGACTTCAGGAGGGAACCCATTGCTACCGATAACAGTTCCATAGTTTATACTGACGTGCAGCACGTGCGTGCATCTGTTACACATATTTCCCAAGTGACATATGTACATAAAAGTCACCGTTAAGTTGTGCGTACAAAGTTTAGGTAACGATGTACGCATGTTTCGAAAACGTGAATTTTTTAACACGGGGAAAATGTTGGGCACGTGGCTGTAATTTATGTGCGTGCATTTGTCATCTTATCTTGGAGGAAAAATATTTCAATATAAGTACACTCATTGTTATGGTACGTTTATTGATTAAAATTCTCGTTAGTATGTCACGAATCTGGGTTGAAACAACAAATATATACGGTGAAATAAAAATATTTCAAAATTTCGGGGAAAAAATTTCATCGCGGGGGATTAGGATATGTTTAAACAGTTTCTAATCAATAAACTTTAATAAAATCCCGGTGATACAGAATAGATCCCAAGGAATTGAAAATTATCTCTCATTCAATTGGGAGAACAACTCTATGCCGTAATAAGAAAGAGCCGGATTTAAATTGCATTTGCAATTCAGATTATATAGCTGGTATTTATCTCACTCGATATATTTTCGATGCGGAAAATGCAAAATAAGTATTATTAAACTGAAAACAATCACATTCTCAAAAAATATTTCCTTCCAAATATGGAATTATACGGTTTTTCCAGTTTCCATATTCGCAAAACGAAACATATAATATAGTATCCACTGAAAGAAAATGGTAAATAACGAATACCTATTTCTCTTCCATTATTTTACTAATGAAATATACTATTTGTACAGCTCACTGACTAGATCAACGTGGTTTCCAACAAATGAGGAACATAGATGCAAGTTAAAGTTCGATTCAAAGTGAATACCATACTCGTACGCATGGATATTATGAAAATAATTATTTACATCGAATAATTACTGTTCGTATCAATAATCTAACCGCAAACGCTGGTCTGTGTATAAATTGAAAAATCTTGTATGGCGGTCATAATATAAAAAGTATATCCAGCGCAAATTCCTGCTCAATGGGGAACTCGAAAAAAGTGCCTACTTATGCGATTACGAATAGTTTTCATGCTGAATTGCTGTTGTAACGGCGAAAACTCGCGGTTGCGAAAATCGTAATACATTCGTACGCCAGTTAAAATTCTTTCGTAGAATTCACTACTTCGCCGTCTATTATAATTAGATCGCTCGTCGATTGCATGCAGACGTTACGTCGGAAGTCGCTAATTAATTATAACGATCTAATAATGAAATTAAATTATACGGAAGGTATAATACTAACTGTAAGAAATCTTAGTATCAGCCTTGTTTCTCTCTATTATTAAATACATAAAACAAGAGGGGCCAAAAAAAAAATTATTCTACGAAGTGCCACGTGAATGTTACATGGTAACGGTAAAAATTTCAAAGTTTTCATCGTCACGGCAAAAGGCTGTCGGTTACGCGCGGAGCTGCGTACAATGAATTCAGTTGCGTAACCATTGCGAGGGAAAGTCTCTAGCAAGCGTTTGGTTCGCGTGCACTTTACGAGGTCCCTTTCCGTGACCATGTGCTCTTTAGGATCGGGTCAATATCCTCTTTTCATCTGTTTAATCACGTAGAATTAAACCCTGTGCGAATGCCTGTCGATTAGCTGAGACCTACGTAATGTTTGCACTGTTAACTATACCGCGCCTAGTTTGGTGTAATTGAATTTTCCGAAGTTTAATCATTCCTTTGTTTAAACAAATGCCTCTCCAATCTAACACGGAGATACGAATAAAAATCTCCGATTTCTGAGTACTCGTAAATTTGTTCATTAAAATTGCGCCAATATATTTACCGTGATTTTTTTAAGAGCAGAACATGATAATACACACGCAGCACATTAACGCGAAACAGGATTGTACATATATAGGTATCGATATAAATAAAAAAACGTTAATTGTTTCAGATTCGAATAACCAGTTATAGAAACGAATTTTAATTTAAATTAATTATATAACGGGAGAGTATTTAATTACCTCCACGAGACGCATTAAAAAAAAATCATATTTTTAAACCTCGATGGCGTAAGCTATCACGCAACTTAATAGTCACACGGTATGTCCAAAGGTCACCAACTTTTATTTTACATTTTTACCGCTAGCTTTTGGAATAAAAAGTGTAAAAGATTTTTATATTCCATCGTACTGTTTCAAGTATGGAGATGAGTTCTGAGAAATGTGAAACAAATGTGTCCACTTTACGCTTTCTCGAGTTAATCACGATTATGATGCCGCTGTGTAGTAATATTTATGAGTACTTCCTAGAACGATTGTTTCGATACCGACCGCGTATCCCATACTGAATGTATAATAACGAAATTCTCCTGCGAACCGTCGTTTTAACGTACAGCGGTGTCCGCTTTCCGTTCGAACCGAGGCGGCACATATCAACCGGTGAAATCGTCATCTGCGAACATTGGCCCGAATGCGTACAACGGATACGAAAGTAATGTCTATTACCGCGAATCACGATTCTCATTAATTATGCGTCGCTGCACACACTCTCCGACGCGTGATAGTTCGTAATTCGCTGGCATCGAAACTGTTTAGAAAACGCTCAACCACGGATATCACGGTATAAATATGTAATATCGATACACACGTATTCTCACATGAATGCAATACATTTACATACGTGTGTAAATTCATTGGACAAGTTGGTTGCATGTAACGGTAAGTGAACACCTATATTTATACGAATTACAAACGTCTTCATTCTGACATTATCGTCCGCACTCTTGCGAACGGACAAGATATGTTCGTACAACATAAATGATCTATGTATGTTCGTGTTGAATAAAAAAACAAAAAAAGACACGCACAAAAAAAAAGCGTTATTAATTAAAACTTTCTCTAGAGAAAAGTTAATAGCCACTTTTCGCCTGGCGAGAAACTTGTGAACTCCCGTAAAAGATTACATTCTGGTAACTGTTTCTCGCGTAATTTAAAATTAATTTAATCTACAGAAAAAAAGAACAGGCGTGTTAAAAGTTAAACAAATAAAATTTGCCCGCAAGATATTACGGTGGATAATATAAATTTTCGAACGTTTTTAACGAATACTATACGTATGCCAGGGCTTCAAGGAAGAAAACAAAGGATAGGGCAGAAGGCTTCCTTCGTTGGGCGTAATTTGAGGAGTTTAGGCGGCGGAGGAGGGCCAAAAATAGGTACCGAAACCTGTTCCGGAGAGAACCTGTTGGTCGTCATAGAGGTATACGTATAGTTCTACGCGCGCCTACACAAGCAACCGCCGGTACGAGCGTACGCACGTGTATACACACAAACAAGGGACGCACCTGCCACGTAACTTTTCTTCACAGGGCGTTCCACCTTTTTTTTTTTCCGTCGCATCTAAACGACTTTCGGTTTGTACGGCTTCGACCGTTGTCTTCTTTACGGCTATTTCGACTCTTTAACATGTATCGACGGTAACAGTGCCGGTGGGTTACGAATACTTTGTCAGTTTCGGTCGTAGAAATTGTAAAAAGAATACCATCTCAAGGAACGTTCGAGTAAACCATAAACGAAATGGAAATATTACGTTTTATACGATCATCGATACATGGATTGGCTATGAATATAGGAAGTATAAACGAGCAACTAAAAGTTCGTGGGACGACAGAATTTATCGGATGATATTTAAATAAAATTTACGAAACAAAACTACGTTGACGTAATACGGTTGTGTGCGAATACATTTTGTGATGCGATGTTACGTGGTATATGACAATCTAATGCACGACGCCGCACTTTAAGCAATGTACGCGAAATGATTCACCGTACGTAGAAATACCTATAGATAGCACACGGATACCGGAACACTTACGAAGCGCGGTACATACATCTAATGATGTTATTGAAGGACATTACGAATAAAAGTTATGTTACGTGAAATCATTACCCACTTGTTATCCGTACGTGAGTGATTGGAATTGTTTTATGTAACAGCAAACTCGTAGATAATGCCAAGTACATGCGAAATTAAACTTTCAGACTGAAGAAAAACTAGTACGATTACTATAAGTTGATGAAACGTTTGAAACAGTGAACAGTAAAATATCTGAAGACACCGTAAAATCGACCGACGTTAAACAGTATACAGTGTATGTATGCATGTATGTATGTATGTATAATGCTTTCACGATGTCGATGCATCAGAAGGTGTACACACGGAAAACGCACGTGCATGTATGTAGATTATGTACAGACTTTCTAGTTGCATCAGTGAACGTTTAGCAATTAGGTCGCCATTCTGTTATACGTTGCATGACATAATCTACATTCTTCTATAACAAATTTCATTATGCAACACATTCCGCCACCTCATATGCTCATAATCAATTAGATCAATAAATTTCAAACACGTGTACCTCACAATTTTGGACAAGTGTACCGGCACGCTGAAATTTACATTAAAGTAACACCGATTCCCTATTCACGTGATACGAACATCAAACATTTCACAGGTGGCCAAGGGAATTATATCATATCGGAATCCGTTATCTGAATATCGGTAGTGATAATATCACGCTTTCGTACAGATGCAAAGATAAGATTGTTCAATACCATACTTTCGGATGAATGGTGTTGAACGTTTTCCCGCAGTACGTGTATAATATATGCAAAGTTAATGAACTAGCAGTAAATCTAAACAATCTTTAAAACTAAATTGAACATTCCATCGAGTTAACGAAAACATATTCAGAATAGATACACACTTGTGAAAAATAAATAGAATAAAAATCACGAGTGTCAAATCTCCTTTACGCACTAAACCGATCAGACGAAAAATTTAATAAAAAATTCATTTTATATCAAACTATCAATATACTTTAATAAAATTACTTTGAAGCCCTGGCATGTAAATACAGATCGAATTGCCTCTAGTGACATGAAAAATACGTATTGTTCGAGCTTCTCAAAATACATTTCTCCTATGAACACGAGCCTTCTACGTTACCGGATCGATTCTATGGATAAAATCTTCCACTTATGGTTCACTAACTTCAACCAAACTATACGCCACAAATCGTGGTGATCGTAGGTTGGACATTACCCGCCAAGTAGCATGGGTGGGCTACGAAACTGGATTATCAAGTACGGGAGATGAGTTGTATATGACCGGAGTTCCACATGGGTGTGTACGAACGTGTGGCTACGCTCCATTTGGAACGAAAGACGGATATTCGAGACGGTATCCTTGGATCGACGACGCGTACTCATCGACCAATGTTGACTCACCGAATCTTTAGACTTCAGGTCTGCATTCTTTCGAACGGAGGATGCAGTTGCACCACGTAGAATTCATGAGACTACTATTGCATTTCATTGCGCGACCAACATTTTCCAGCAATCATCTCCTTAACTCACATGTTACAATTACAAAGATATCCGTCGCAAGAAAAAAAATGTAATGAAAATCAATTCCCAAGCTATCGCATTTAAATTGAATTTCCTTGAAAATCGCATCACTTACAGGTTGCACTACTAACGAGAAATACATACTATCTTTAGCATTTTCGATTACGTCATTTGCATCGACCTTTCTTTACAGCTCAAGGTAAATAGGAGTTAAGTCAGAGTCGCATAAAGCGAAAGGCATTTCGTGTAAATGTGACCTTAAACTTTCCGTATACACGAGGCGTATCCCTGATCGTTACGATGTCGTACACGTGGACAGCATTATAATTTTTTATAATAATTCCCACCCTAAGTGTTCGTGCGTCACTTTGAAGATATCTTGAATCGAGATTGTTAGTATTAGATACAGATATTGATGATGTCAGACACAATTATATTAGTTAAGTATTTTACCTCTCGGGACTATCGTCTTAAACTTGTTACTTTCTCCGGAATAAAGTACACATAAAATAGTAATTATATAACAGAAATTATATATACTAATTTCGCTGTGCCCACCGGAATTATTCACTAATATTTAATTAGAACTTTTCATTTACCGGATTACAGTAATGAGAGCTGCAGCTTTGATGAAAAATCATTTCAATAATGTATTATGACATTATAATTAATTTAATAATCATCTCAGACTTGAAATTAAAAAAAAAACAGTATCTGGGTAGGCCAAAAACCTCGGATCTATGAAAGTCCTGTTAAAACGGTGAATAACAGAACATACTGTTGCTTAATGCCAGGCGTTGTTCATAACCTAGATCGATAACTGTCCGACATTTGCCTTATTTTATGTGCAGTTTGAGAGAAACTGTAGGTTTCCTATTACTTCATATCCAAGCCGAGAAAAAATATGAAAAACGATAGAACGAGGGAAGGCCTGCTTTGCATGATAATCAAATATGTACATACATACAATGTGGCGGCTAATATCATTCAAACTCTTCGAATTTATTATTCATAAAGAGCAATATCTCGATCCCGACTGTTATTTTTTTTAATATAAACAATTTCTCGTAAGTACACTTCAGTCAACTTTCTATACAACTATCGGCAGATTTCGACAAATTCTATTTGCGTTATTCATTGGCAACCTTTAATTACACACGTCGCATCAATACCCGAATGGTATTCGACATAACTTGTTGGTAGAAGAGGGACAATATTTTTTAATTAAATCCCAATATAAAGACTTAATCGAAAAACTAATCCGGTGTACGGACGACATTTGTTATGTTTAATAATTTTTCAAAGTAATAGTATGTCGATTACGAATTGTGCAGAGTTGAAAGTACATGAACTAATTGAAAGACAGACGCTACTGAAATTACAACGAAATTAAAACCGATACGACATGGACAGCGTTCCTTTAAGAGCTTCTATATAAAATTGCAATTAAAAGCCATTGAAATTCCTCTGTATAACAAATAGCAAATAAAACTCCGTGCCATTATTCGAGTTTATACGGGTAAGACGTACCAGCATAGCATTCTATTATTATTAACAACGAATTTTGAATTTCATACATATAGAAGATCGGAGTATGTAAATCGGGGTATCGTAATAAATTTTCCATTATCGCGTGTAATAATTCACTCGAATCTTCTCCTGTCTCAGATCCCTGCTCCTACGATAACTTTCTAAACTCTGAATTTCCTAATCTCCTTCCTGGCCCCCCGTACTCCAATTCCTAATATTAGTATCTTTTTCCGGAGCAATTTCGAGATATCTTATCGATTAAATCCCTCAATTTCGAAAATAAGAAAGAGCAACCTTTGTGCGTACTACAAGGATACCGATCGACGAAACATAAACAACGCGTCACAAAAATAAAATAAACAGTTCAGCGAAAGGCTCTGTTCGAATGTTTTCATTCACGTATATTTTACAATTAATACGATAGTGACCTCCGTACGAATCGTCTGACCTTTCCAACGACCCCACCAATTGTCACGTATTTGTCGCAGCAGTAAACGGATGTTTAAAAGTAATTCTTACGACTTCTTGGTAATAATTCTCTACTGCCACCGGGCAATGATTCATTTAATAATTTATGTCGAACGGAATGTCGAAACTTAGTTAGTGTCAGACTGCCGCCAGTCTGTCTCGCTGGTTAATCGAATATCATCTCGGAACTGGACACATTCATGATCGATCAATTCGTTACAAGCATTAGCAGCGTATGCATCAACCTGCTATAATTCACGCAGCCTATTACGCTTCGAACCGGTGAATTTGAAAGTGAGGTTATGACTCATTACGCGTCCCCGTGATATTACGGTAAAAATAAATTCTCTTCTATTTACGAAAAACTCGACCACCTCTATCTAACACAAATACATATTTTCCCGCCCGCGGAGCATCGTATTCGAGTAATTTCAAATTTCCCGCTAAATCACTTTCACGTGAAATATTTTCAAAACCGCAAGACGACGCGTCACAATGGACAACGTATCTACGTATCGTGGAAAACTTCCTGCCGCGTATACGCGACGTCTTAATACGGGAGCGTGAAACAAAAAAGGAAATAGTAAAGAAAGTAACAGATGTTACTTCCGCCGCACCTTTAACGAGCGTAGAACACAACAGGGCGAGGAGGCAGACCCAGGCGATCGTCATCTTGAACTGGCTAGTTGATTCCATGCACATCACAAAAAAAAACCACTGTCTAACTTCCTTGGACGAACTATTGGCGCCGGTCACGTGTTCCAATGGGACGGAGCACAGAAACTCGTGAAGGAAAACTTACGCGGTAAGGGATTAACGCGTGTACGAGGACAAAACCTGGTAAGAACGAGGGGACGTACGTTGTCAATTCGAATATAAGTACCCGACTCGACGCGAGTGCCAACTAGATAGCTCGGCGCGCGAAGACCGTCTGCCGCGCGCTTTGCTTTCGGCCCGCTTCGTGAGACATCGGCTCGAGCCGAGATCGCCCGAACACTCCGATCCCCCGATAGCGCCGTTTGATATCGTCCACGGTGTACCTACTTTCGTGCCTAACCTATCTGCACACACGTTTACCGTATACCTGACTCTACGAATTTATCCTTCGGACGCATCCGTATACCCGATTCTAAATTCGATCTACGAGTAGGCATTTCAATCTCTGCTGCAAGATTTCCGACTGTTATTAACGGTTTATTGAACCGCTACGTC
This sequence comes from Mimumesa dahlbomi, assembly GCA_917499265.3. Lineage (NCBI taxonomy): Eukaryota > Metazoa > Arthropoda > Insecta > Hymenoptera > Crabronidae > Mimumesa > Mimumesa dahlbomi. The sequence continues at coordinate 8,629,776 of OU824116.1, read as the reverse complement.
GTGGTGACAGGTAAACCTCTTGGTTTGGTACAATGGAAGAATCATAAGCTAAAGATGAATTTCAATATTTATTTGCGATAGTTTGGTTCATTCGATACTGTAGTACTGTGCATAGTTTTGTAGTGAGAATAGTTAATTATAAATATATTTCAATTGTTTTTTCTTTAGCGTTACATATAACAACGATGTAAATTGTCCATTTGTTTTTCTTTTAATTCGAGGTAAATATTATACTTGAATTAAAATATTTCATTTGTTATTTTCTGATCGTTTCAATTGGTACAGACAGATACGATTGGATTGCTAGAAGTAAACGTTGATAGAAAGGAGTAAATCATAGGCGAATGGATACTAGAATTACAAGCGTAAATAGGTTGACGCTCATGTATGCATGTATTATGTTCTGTATATGCAGAATGTTTCATCGCCGTGAAGTGTTATACTTTCGTTGACCTTTCCTATGCGCTATACATATGTATGTACTCAATTCTGTATACATTACAAATAGACGGCGACTATAAATAACCAAACCCATACGAATTTCGTTTCATCGAGATAAAAGTAGTTATTGAGTCTTGAGTCATATTTATTATTTATTTATATATCCAGAGAGTTTGCGTTCTGGGAATTTTTGTTTAAATAATCATCTTCTACAATAAATTATAACACAATTTACCAGAAATTAAACAACTAATAAACGAATGGTTTCGAAGAGTATAATTAAAAAAATATTAGCAACATTCTGCAAAACAATGGGTAAAAAAACGAAAAAAAGTGTTACAGCTGTAAGAACGGAGGATTATCGGCAAGTGATCATTGGAAAAATAAACAAAGAACTTCATGGTCTACACGCTAGTGCGTCCGCAAAAATGTTCGCGGTATAAACCGTAGAAAAGGGGCTAAAGATACGTCAAGATATGAAAGCTTATACACAGGTACGGCGATATCGTGCAACGACCTGCACGGTTCGACCAGATGCAGCCTCCAAGCGTGCAAGTGTACGACTATGTGCATTATGACAATGCTTTCCTATCGATGTTTACTCGGCGATAACGTTGCTGGGTCCTATGAATGCGATTCTCCACGATGGCGTACGTGACCGATATGTCGAAGGCGTGCCGTCTGTGACCGCAGAACCTGCAACAACATATACCACCACGAAGATGTACTAAGAACCGTAGTTTCGGAATTTATCAATATAAGATGGTATCTAATTTCAAACACACAGTTATTTGTGCGAATGAATCTACTCGAGTAACCAAAATTATATTCTACACATTTTTTAAAAATTATTCTTGTATCTAAACTCTATGTTGTATATGAAAGTATAGAGTTAATTGTATAATTTATGTGTTTTTCTAGTAATAAGTATTTTTCAAACAAGATGAATGAACTCCAGTGGCCTGATTAACCGTTCGTTTTATTATCGTTGTTCCCTTCTTTTCAAACGTGAAATTAGGTTTAGAGCGTAACACGTTCGATTGTATTGAACGGTGATCGTGTTAGCGTTCCCGATAAAGTAGTTATGGATACTAAGATCTTTGGAGTAAAATTCTGGTTTGCGGTCAAACAATCTCCGTAGCAGACCGCCGTTTCTGTACCGCGATAGAGAAACACTTGTATGGATTCTGCTAATCGAGTTGGCAAGTGTTGTGTGGCCATACACATACTCTCATGATTGTGTTACTATGAGGTAGCTGAACCGGCATTTGCTGTCTAAAACAGCTGTATGGGTAATAATATCTAATACTACTTTTATTGCATGCTTACGCGAGATAAACATAATACACATGATACTTTCGTAATTATGTCAACTATACTGACACCCACGAAAGTACTTAAGACAGTTACCTATCATCCTATACTCATAACATAAATCTCATCCCATTTGGATCTCTTTATGATTGGTATCTTACAAGAAGCTTAGCGTTCTACGTATAGGAAAAAACTATTTACGCGCACACAGTATTTGTTAATTTGTTAAGAACATCATCTTAGAATATTTTTTATTATCGATAACTGTATTACTTTTTAAATCGAACACTTTTATATATACATCATAAATATATAAAGAGTTCAGACAATATTAGTTAATAAAATAGATTTAATGAATGTGAAATAATAGTTGGGCAACTACGATCAATGATCGTATTAGAAGAAGTATCTGTATGTATGCAGAGTAGCACCAGGCAGCTTCCGACGCCTGATTACAGGCTACCCGCGTTACATAGCTGTATTACATATCCTTTGCACTCTTCGCGTACATATGTTTTAATCCACACGCCCATGTAAAATATATGGTGACAGATATTGTATATTGAACGTGTAATTTCACAAAGACCTAAATTATAACTTATTCTACGTATCATGTAAATATTTTCCAATGGTTAATTTGTAGATGTCAAACGTACATTCGACTTTAGTATCGAACTTGTTATTAGCGTAATCAAACGTCCCTTTGCGCATTCAATCAATGTGAATTCATGTCGCCTGAATACTTACTCATTACTTTGATTGATACCGAAAGTTTTTTTTAAGCTACCTACATGTTCGTAACCCAGTATTTATTTCTACAGAATGCACTTGTTCTATGGGTAATTCTCACGTGTTATAATTTAAGTAATTCGTCCGGGAAATACAACCGACCTTTCCGAATATTTTTCAAAGGATAAACAAATTAGAAGATTAATTCAAAGTAGGGTTTGTTAACCGATCGAATTCGTTTGTTATATTACAATAACCTATTTTAGCCATACGTATTTTACCAGTACAAGCACTTTCGTAACCCATCGTAAAGTTATTTTCGCGGCACAAACCGTAAAAGCTTAAAAATTATGTGTTGTAGGGTGCTGACAATTTTACAACCGATTTTAAATCCTCTGCGAGCGTATACATATACATCGGCTTTAAAAAGTTATTGGGCGAAGCTTAGACCATTAAAAAAGTTGGCGAAAAACCAACATATAGTCATCTTCATACACGTTGTCATACACGTAATTTGAACACTCGTTATAACGTCGAATTAAAAGATGCAATTCCATTTCAACGAATTAACAAGCATTGGTAAATATAACGAAAAATATATTTTTATGTGAAATCTTAAATATATCCATGCCAAGTACCATGGTATTGGGAATATTAAAATTGATTATTCCAGGTGTTAGAACATTACGTAAAAATAGATTTACTGCCTCGAAAATGTTATGCGAATTGGTTTGCTGCTCTCCTCTTAAGGTAGATGCCTTGAGAATCGCAATTAGCGCCCTTCTAGCACCTCCATTTATCTTGTTATTTCCAATTTACAGTAAAGGTTAATTATCTGCTCGCCTTTGTTTCTGAAAAATTCGCAATTTCATACTTTTTTCTTGTTGTTTAAATGACGATGGGTAGAAATATTTTCATGAATAAAATTACGTAAAATTTCGCAATTCTTTAACATTTTCAAAAGCCTTTCAGTCATATCGAATCGATTTAAAAATCTGTGATTTTTTAATATAAAATTTAACGCAGTTTCCTCTAGATTACATCAATAATGATCAAATGATGATAAACGTAAATTTGGTAATACATGGTCGCGGGTGCTAAAATTTATTCTGCAACGCTTCTATCACGATTTAATTCAAACCAAATTAAATATCGGATATACATGAATTACAAACGTACATTAATCCGTATTGATTTAAAATGTTCGCCGGACATTTTAATCTCGCGGACATGTCCATTTAATTTCCTGCCTGTTGAACTAATATCTCTCAATCAGTAGTGACAATACATTGGCTAATATCGATACGAATGTATTGTTATTGACTGTTTTCTTCTCTATGATGAATTATCACGTTTCTGTATCTCGTTCAACCGTTGATATATTTATTCGCGTTTAACGAGCGTTTCTTACTACAATACGTTTTTAACCGCGACAATATAATACCCTGTTCTGTTACTGACAACGTAATATCATTTCTGTTATTTTAACGGTCAATAATCGTCTGTCGGAATGTAAGAGCCGATGAATTCACTTACAGTTACACCGATGTTCTCGGTATACGCGAAAGGCATTTAATATCGCTACAAATATTTCCCTGGCGTATGCATAAATCGTGGATTGCTGCCCTCTGAGTTGGTACCGTCGGATGTAGGTATTAAAATATCCGGCATACCCATACTACAAGCATGTATATTACTTCGAACTAGGTTCCAGTTTCCTATGGATTGGACACGTCTCGGTATTTGCCGGGAAATTGGATATTCTCCGAAGTAAAGAACGCAAAATAATTCAAGGTCTGACTCCGTTCGGTATATACCGTTTATTTCTTCTATTCCGGGGGGTTTTAATCATCTCTTAACACGGGTCGATTTTTCCATTGAACATCAGCAGAGACCGTAATTATACTCCGCCGCTTTTCTGTAATACCGTTTGTTACACGATTGGTATTACGGAGAATAATTAGATTACATACGTAGTACTGAATTAAAGCTATAAATCACACGAGAATAGATTCACCTAGACTTATGTAATCTTCGGTGATTAAGAACTATCTCTACGAAGTTAATAATTAAGATTCACACGTTATCTGGGTACGACTAGTATTTATTTTATGAAAATCAACCATTAAACGATTCTTTTCGATTCCATCCACAGAAGTCAATACATATAACTTTCAAATAATGTTGCAAGATATATTAGAATCTAATATCGAAGTTGTTGAAGAAACACCGATATCTTATTCAAGCATATTGGTAGACTGTATCTGAATTCGAAGTGCAAGATGTTTCACATAGTACTTACAAGTTAGAATCCAAACAACGGATACACATATACATATGTATTTATCCTTTGAAATTCACGCCGCGTTAATTATTTCCAGCTAGTTGGTGGGTGCCGTAGTTGATTGACGCGACCGCAGACAGTGAATTAGAGTTTCTGGTGAACATCGGCCACTGCGTGGAAATTGAATTTCGATGACAAGTACAAAATATTAATGGGCAACGCGGCACTCTAGCGTTACATAATATCTACTTTGGTCTCTTGTACAGTACCAGAAATTGGGCGCAATTGTGCAATAATTGTGCATAATGGTCACACGAAAATATTACCGATTCACTGAATCCCACCATAGGGTTGTGCATCGTTGAAACATTTTGGTCAACCGATAACCATAGATGTCAACGAGGGATCAGTACCAATTCCGTAAACAGCGAAATAGTGTTGCAAACTCATTATCCGCTATGATTAAATAATAGTTATTTAGTTATATCTTTCGCGGATAATGGAAAATCAGGTAAAATAAGGATATGTGTTGTGCGCGATCGTATAATCGTTTCGCTCGATTATTAATGAAAAACATAATTAAAATATTAGATTGTTGTACGTTACGATTAAGACTTTGCTTTTCGTAATATATTTTGTAATAAGTCTCCAAATTAATTACATTTGCATATTATGTAATACAGTATATTCGAAAACTGTGTGTGTAAAACACCGACAGGTCGGAAGCACCGCCAAAACTGTCCACCGAATGAGAATCCTGAAGCGTAGAATGCGCTTAGACTTACGCGTCAAAAGAGATACACTAAAACGTAGAACTGGATCTGCGGAAAATTAACTGCACTCAGTTTGAAAGGGTGCGTGTATAGAGCCGAACGATCGATCCACCCGTATATCGTTCGAGTATAATCGCATTTGCATGCTGTACTTTGATACAGGGTGCCTGTAAAATCCTCTTTCGAATGTTCAATGAATGGTGCTATTACGATCAATGCCGTGATTTCATTTCTCAAATACGTTGAAAATTGTCATAGCTTTCGGATCGGGGTGTGGTTGAATTTTCCTAACAATAATTCGAAACCGCGATTGCGCTTTTTTCCAGTGTGTACACAATAGCATAAAAATCGAAAAATAGTCAATCTCATTTTACATATAAAGACTCGTCTCCTCTCTGTATATCTCAGATTCGTTGAAAGCTGCCTTAAAGGGAATGGTAGGAGTTGCAAAGCACATATCGGGAATAAGTTTATAACAACTTCGGATCGAGCGTGTCGGATAATATGACAAATGTTATAAGTACGAAATCGAGACCGTGCATCAGCGAAATTACACGGGTGGCGGAGAATGTCAAAAGGTTACGCTGGCTATTTCGCTACGAATCGAAGTTCCACGGGAGATTCAATTTCACGGCAAGAAGGAGAATCTACTTTACGCGAACACATCAGCCCCCGAAAAACTTGGTTCGTAGTGAAAGAAAACTTGTTCTAATTCCAAGAAAAAGATTAGCGAGCGGCATGTAATCAGATTACCCTAGTTTAAACCATGCTTTTCGTTTATTTCTCCTCCCGTTGTCTGTGCTAATGACTACGACGCAGCAATTGCTTGTAAGCGGCATCCCGGCAAGCGATCGTTCTTCTAGATTTAATACGAAACTCCAGAGAAATCCCATGCATTTCCGAATAGTACCCGCAATACTTTCGGTATTACGCTGCAGTGTCAACTTTTAGCATTAAACGGCAAATTTATAATTACGCTTGAATAGTTATCATTATTTACGTTAATTCTACACGAACAATTTCATATTTAATAGTTCTTATGGAAAAGAGGTTAACGTTATCATTGTACAGACAGTAAATACAGTATTCAACCTTGATATGTATTTTAAAAGGGTGTTTCGGTGATGTTTACGCTTATCATAGTAATGTATAAGCAGTTATTGAGAATAATCTATGAACCACGTTAGTGGGGACAACCGTGCGTGTAATTTTGATTGATTACCTTTCCCAGTCGTGACAGATGCTAGTCACATATGTAACTGTGCGAATCGATAAGCATAAGCTTGAACCTGACAAATTCAAGTTTGCGGTTCTTCAACCGAGGAAAAATAAACGACTCGTCATCTGTTAGAACACCATATCGAATTTCTTGTAATTCGTCGTTATCGGGCAAGGAACTTTCAATCGAATCGGCAATACAATGTAATTCATATAATACGATGTTAAAAGGAAGCCGATAATTGGATATATGAAAGCCCTATTGAAATGTACACATACATATACATACCGTGCGTCTAGCTTCGATTTTCAATAACTAGGTTTCGATAGACACTTGGTTCTTGTAACGCGATATTCTTCGTGTATGCGTAATGTACGTACATTATTGAATTAAATCATGATCACATTCAGCATCAAATTCATCAAACTTATCGTCGTCCGTCAGAGTAGTAATTCAAGAGTATAATTCAATGATCTCGATAAGAATATTAAAACAAGATGTTCTCATTTTAGTATCATTAGGGTATTCTACAAACTCAACCACAGAATTACAGTCAACCGCTGTGGTTCTCATTGAGCACCGAGAATAAAGCTTTAATATACGCAAAAACTCCTTGGAAAGTCGAGGTCTGCTGGGGGAAATCGTGGCTGGGACGATATCCCAAAAGACACAGCATCTTTTCCATATGGTTAAATTATACAAAACCGTAATTTAACAAAGCGGCCACGGAAAGGACCAGGCTTAACGTAAATTGGACGCAAAAGGTCGAATTATTAAAATACGTTCTTTACTTCGGTCTTATTAAGGTTATATACATCTGTAATTACATGTAATAATCATATGGTGAGTTTCATAAAATCGCGTTTCTAATAACAGATTTTTGGGTCATGGAATAATTAGAAGAATATATATCTTGTACTGTTCATTATTATTAACGATCAATGGTTATCTAGATTTAATGCAATAATTTTCAGTTGCCACAAAACGACAGTCGGTTGTCAAGATTAAAGCCACTGACGTTTTGCATGGACAAGTAATAAGCGGCTTTGAACGAATCAAGTCAAAGTTCTATTGACAGCAAAACCCTAGACATTATTACTTTCCAAAGTGCCATCGAATAATTCTGTGGCCTAGTTTTATTGTTCGTCGCTTACTGATAAATTCTACAAGGCAGCAGATAACGGTTGCATCATGAACAAATAATATGGTCTTAGTAATACTAAAATTAAGGATAGTTTATTTTTCAGTGGATATATTGCGAAATTAGAATCGGAAGAGGAATTGCAGATTTTTTTTTTCAATAACGGAAGGTATACGTGTCACGTATATAACTTATCATATCAAACGTGAGACGCCGCGATAACGAATAATTCATAACTTGAAAACTGTTCTCCGTCCAAACGTGCCGCTGAAATATATGTTTAGTAGATATTCAGGCGTTGTTGTGTGAAAATAAGAGAGATATTGAAGTTTTGAAAATGGGAAACATTTTCTCAACAATTCCTAAAAAAGATTATCATATCCACTTCTATATCTATTACTGTTCGAAAATTGCAGATTTCGAAAAAAAACAGGGCACAACAAATATTTAATGTTAACCATATATACAATATACAACAATTTCTAAAAAGTTCTTAACATAGCTTGAAAAAACCTTGACCGCTCCACCTGAGACGTACCAACATTAAAATTTCACAGCCTACGGAAGTGTATCTCCCATATTGTCTCATCGTGGATCGTGCAGAGGTTGCCCACGAATTTTAGTTTCCTTTGTTGTAACGGGATAATACCAGGAAATGATACAACCCTATTTACCTACTACATTTTGCCAGTGACTTGATCCTGACCTTGTAGTCCTGTGGAACACAACTATGTATATGTTTTCCATATTTCGTGGAATTTTCCTTTATTTATGGTAACAGAGTGCGATACCTTCGCCGACAACACAGTTCGCTAGTTCTTCGAAATATTTACTGGCTGGTCGCTATAGAAACAAAAACAGCTGGCTTCTATAAACTTTGAAATTATTTTCCTTTCTTGTTCAATTCCTAGTTTCACCTTGTCAGTATAAGGTGATGAAGAACATTAGGGATTCGCTAGGATAAGTTCATTAATTCTAATCTCGAACATCATATGCTTGTAGCTTAGTTTAGTTTTGTAGTGTAGAAAATGTATTTATTAACTTTGAATTTTTTTATCGCTTTGCCTGTAAAATGTGCTGTGGCTATGAATCAATAATAGAATTGTTTTATACTTACTTTATCCAGTTATGACTGAAGCAAGTTCAACGTATTATTAACCAGTTAAAAAGATTTATTGTAAAACCTTTCCCATCTCACAGGACTTCTAACGCTCATTACATTAACCTCGTTCATGTCTCTATTTGGCTCGAACTCGTTCGTGTACCTAGGTTTTATTCGAATGTATAATTGCGGTGAACGTGGTTTTAGTTTTAATTTTAATTATTTTTGTCTACTGCTCGCAATGTACTGCAGATTGTGCACGATGTACTTTACACATGATTTTCATTTGACTATCTAATTTTCTGTTGGCCGTGCGTCAATTGATATTTATAAAAGATTTTTAGTACTCTGTTTCATTACACATTTCAACCCAAATCCATGAATAATGAAATACTTTGGTATACACTATAGTTGTTTAAATAGACTATTATTAAATGTTTATGTTTGATAAACGCTAACTTCGAATACAGACTGTATTTGTAGAATAGTACTACAATGCAGCTATTTGCAGACGTAGTTAAACGCGATAGTCTTTAGTCTTGTGAGCCGATTTCAGTACGAAGTACGTACTTTAAGGTATGAGCTGCTCCGAGTGGGTGTTAGAGATGTCCTGGAACATCTCTGTAAGGTAAAAAAAAACTGACTTTGTTTAAGGATCGTGGAGTGATATGTATTGGTACTCTTGCATTATTTCCTTTTTTTTAAATATAGAATTTAGGTAGGTAAGTAGTGTTGTTTCTGGAATTTTTATTCTTTCAGGCTTTAACTAATCAAGTAAATCAAAACTCAATAAAATAGACATGCTTCGATATTTTTCTCTTAATATAAATGGCCACAGTAATTTCATGTAGAGTTTGTTCTAACACGTATGGAAAAAAATATCAACGGAATTGATTGAAAAAACACTAGAATCTAACCAAAACATTGTTTAGACGATCTACCTTTTTTGGAGAACGTAGTGGAGTCCGGTGGTACAAATCTGGACCAGGATGACCACGGGCGGATTAAATGGACTGGCGGACTTAAACGAAGAAGTAGTCTTAAACGTAATAGTGGAGACATTTTATAGTAATCATGATACCATTACGACTACGACTATACGACGATCTTACGACAAATAGTTTAGTCAAGACATTTATTAACGCTGAGTGGTCTCTCAATCAATTACACCCTTACGTACATAGGTAAACACAAAATTCATCTCTACATATATATAAAGTTACGACACATTGAAAAGACACCCCTATTGCTTAAAATAGTAGCTACTTTGTCTCATGTTAATGGAAAGTTTATGTTACTACTTACTTATTATTAACATAGTTCAGAAAATTTACGAAGCTGTTGTACAACGTCCATTGTTAATCGTCACGCATTCTTTGAACATTCATTACGCTAAAGATCGAAACGCAATACGATAGAGGATACATTCTTCGCGTGCGTTCGCGAAATCACAGTGCACAATTAAAAGTTCGTTATCGTGCTGGCAAATAATTATCGTGCTGACAGTCTATCCGGTTTGATAAGTACGTCTTAATAATACGATAGTTAACTTACTAATTTCATCGGGACCCATCCACTCAACGACACGAGGAAAGGTCGGTACATAAATGTGGAAAAGATACTGGGCCTGCACAGACGGTTAAAATCTCGCCATGAAGAAAGTAATAATCGTTATGCAAAGCTATAGCCTGTTTGAGATAACTGGCGACGGCCACTTAAAAAAGATCTCTTCTAACCTCCAGCAGAACGGCAGGGGTGACTCTCCGGTGTCTTACATTTTATAATTTGAGAAAAAACGACTGCCGGGGAACAGTGGTCTACGATAAGACCGAGCACGGAATTAAGAAAAAAAGGGTACGTGGGAGCTACTATCAAGGAGGGTGGTTACTCCATTTTCTCTAAGCACCAATGAGGAACGCGTTATCAGCTCTTATGTTTATAATATATCCGGTATCCGCCCTTTAATGTATGTACATACGTTCAACAAAATAGTCCCCTGATTTTCCTCGTTATAACGTGGATTACGTCATCTTAAATTTTCTATTGATACTAATTATTGAAATTAACCTATGGATCTTTTGTAATGGCGAAAGCTTACGGGATAGTAATCGTTCCTCTTTAAAATAGCGCATTGGAACGCGAATGTAAAAATGATCACGTTTTGTGCACCGTGAAAAGTGTGTTCGGGATGAAATCCTTTACAGTTTGACCGGCTGTACGGCTAGAATAGTGTGAGGTTTGGCAGCTGATACTAGTGATTGATGAAGGTCTGGCAGGGACACCGATTATCTAACGACATGCGGTGTACATAAAAAAATATCATCTATAAACGACACCAGGGCGAGATGTTGGTGAATATAGCATAAGCTGATCTAGAAAAACCATTGAATGCCCCTCGACACCATGCTTCATGGCATGCATGAAAAAGATATCAGCGACAGTTCTTCAGAATTTGCCTTATTATAATAATATTATATAATGTGGAAAAATATGATATTATTGATAGCATGTATAATAGAATACAATATAAGTATTTGGGGATATTGGTAATTTATCTCAATTTCTTTTGTACTTGGCGTTCATACTTCGTCTAAGATTTCAATATACGTTTAATTAAAATATATTACAGACACGTATAGTGAAAATTGTAATGTTCTTACATAGATGTGCCAGGGATATCTACCCTAACTCTTACGGACGTTTCGCTGGCTGAAGCGTCAACTCCTGTTGGAAGCATTCTTGTAAAAAAGCTTCCCCTTTTTGCGATCGACACGGTCGCGGTCCCGTGATCGCTTTGCTCTCACTCGGATAAATGATATTTGTCACGTAACCGTCGGAATTTTAATAATATCGATTTTAGAGAAATGGGAATCGCTGAAGCAAAAGCTATTCGATTATTTTGTAACATTTTTAAAAGGGAAATTTATTGCAAATATAGAATTTCGTAAATGTTAATTGACGCCAAAAGATTATGGATTTGTGATTTTTTGAATTGGTTATTCTTTTTGGAATCTAACTTAAATACACTGTATACATACACATTATCGCATTTTATAGTGTTTGGTTTTGAGAACTTTATTGTGAAACACGTATCTTACGTTTTATGACGCAATGGATAATCAACCCGTCGAAACTTATACCCAATAAATTCGTATCGAACGTTCGTACATTTATTTACAGATATATCACTTTTTTTATACTCCAAGCATTTTAGAAATATTTGTCACAAGTAATCCTAGTATGTCTGACCTGCAATATGATCGATCGATCTATTTTTCACCCATTGTCTCCAGTGCTTGAACAATACAATGATAAAGTGGCAAGGTGCAATTTAAAATTACAATTTACGTTTTAATGCTATCATTTCGATATTATCTTATTATTACAATAAATTTGAAATGGTTATTAGGGCAAAAATGGATCGTCTGCAAATTTCCCATTAAAAATGGTCTCTCAGTGAGTTTCATTAACAAAACATTCCATTAGCTTTTCGGTTTAAAGCTGTCGGCGGCCAGTAACAGAACTTAACTAATAAGCTCAAGTTTTGACTAAAAATATTCGTAATTATCTGTCTATTTTAGCACTTTGTACGTAATTATTCGACGCCTCCATTGAGTTTGTTCCCGACACGAGCAAAGTCGCGATCATGAAACATAAATTCTCGTTTACATGCAATGATAACTTACACCATGCAGCGGGTGAACGACCGAAGGGAAGAAAATTTTGTCATCTCGGTGCATTGAGTTTCGGTGATTACCTTGGCAAAATGTATTTTCGGTGAACTCGAGTGAATATCGGGCCTGACACCGTGAAATCGGGTCGTATATCGATCCGAGGTTGGAGTTTCTCGTTCATCTCTCATCCATTTTCGCTCGCACCAATGTCATAGATTTACACCCTTCGTCCCGTCTCTCTAATCTATTTTTTTTTCCCTTTTTCGAAGGTACATTTATTTACCCGGTGCTAATGAACGGAACTGCTGATAAAACAGGCACGTACTTCGATTTTCGCGCGCGGTTAGCGATCCCTATAAATCAAACGCTCGGCGACGTTTCGACTCTGTTCCGGATCTCTTCTACTCGTCCACGCCAAGTTTCATTCACTTTCGATACATTCACACGGATGTATACGTACACGCGCGCGTATATCACGAGTTATACTGTCTCCGCTTTCATTTCATCGCGATAAATGTAACCAAAGTCTATGTCAGCGAAATACGCTGTACCTATCTATATACGTATACACATACATATACATATACATATATGGGGTTTCGTTAAAGATCATCCAATACACGATACGTGCGATTCGATCAAATGATAAATGATGCTATCCGTGCATCGTTGTAAGCAGAAAGTGATTGTTCTGTATTATTACTACGTTGATGTCTACCATTAAACTGCGCGACGGTAAAGTAGATCCATATTTCATAATTGCACGTTAACCAGCGAATTTACCGTAGGTGAAACCATTAGACGCGTTGCTATTTCGGGCACTTAAAGTCTTTCGGATCAGCGGGCGAACAGAGTAAACACGTAGAGAGAAAGAGATCAATCTTCGACGTGCTGCACCTCGAAATGGATATTACCCCGGTTCCACGGTTTCGTCCGAGACACCGATCCAATACGGGAAAGTTACGAGTGACTCTCTCGAGGAAGCTTCGGTTTCACACGATATCTTAAAATTTAATCCGGATATGGCGTACGTCACCGCCCGAAATTTCGGACGGACGAATCGAACATTAGGACGTTCCATCTTCGTCCAAATCCTTGGTATTCTTTGTATTACTGAAAATATCCTTAGAACAATGTATAAATGAAACTGGAAATTATGGGATAAATTAGCAGACTTTATATAATTTTGTATATTGGTCATAGACAAATTTTATTATAATTATGATTGGTGAAAATTCAATACCGCGGAATATGACGGGTCACTAATACGATTACGTTATTTCTACAGATTGTAATTTTTGCAATGGGAATGAATAATTATATTTATGATGTGCTAATTATTATATTTCCGTAGAAGTGATGTACAGAGAAACTAGAGGACTTAATTCTCCACAGTTGTGCGTACCTTTAATTCCAACAAAACCTGCGACAAAATTTTGATGAAAATCCTGACGAAAATCGTCCTGCCATAAAATATATAACGCGAACGTTTATAAGTAGTTTTACGAAGGTTTTCCAACATATTTTTAAATTCCAGAATCGAAAAATGGTGGTGAAATTTTGTGCGCGTTTTTCGCCCGCTATTGCAAATCCTAAAAATACTTATACCGGCGTATTCCGCGCATTTTTCTAAAGGGATTTCTTGCCGAGGAAAACTTTTAGCATTAATTTTCATATTCATACGAAGGTTTTTGTGAAACAGTCTGTCTATATGATTTCACATATGGTCATTGCCACTCTCTTTCTTTTTATGTTTATGAAGCTTGGTACCTGTTTTACACAGCTCTTCCTTGCCTTAACTATAATCTTTTCAATGTTTTAACATATTCCCCTTTGCGTTATATCCACCTAGTTTTCCATCATGGGAGGAACATGAACACGTAATTTCCGGCGTATTTGTAGTGGCTCTAATTTTTGGTGCTTCGGTCCTATAAAAACTCGGCAAAGCGTCTCTGAAAAGTTTGTAAATTACATTTCATTTTACTAGACGCATGATATACGGTACATGCTTCCAACAAACCACGATTTGTTAATAAACAGTTAAAGAATAATTAAGCGTAATGAGAAACAGTTGTTAAGTAAATCTTACCGTGGGATCATTCGCGAACCTCTCGTAAAATTGTACTGTATTACGTCACAGCACGTTTTGTTCGAAGGCCTCGGTCCATTGTGATAAAAAGCATGGTGAAACCTATGCGTATTGCACACGCATGTACAAAAGCTCCATTAATGCTGTCCGTGTGTGTCTCTCTCTTTTTCGTTGACATGCCACGCCGGCACTGAAGCACGAGGGAGAAATAGAACGGCGAAAAGAAAAGGCTGGGAAAATATTCGACGGACAGTATGAATGAAGCTTGGCGCACAATGATATCAATAATTTCGTCTATTGAAAGTTCACGTTCGACGCCACATAGTTCCCCACAAATTTTCCAATTTCAATCGCACCGCATTTTATCGCAACCGAGACACAAAAGGGAGCAGAGTTTGTTTCGCGAGATACATTACACAATATTATGCATTAACTCTATATTTCGTGGGTTGTTGTACGTATTGCTATGTATTATATTAACAATGTTAAGCTACTAGAACTGAAACATTTTAAATATATATAACATATGATTTCAAAGGTTTCTATTTAACATTAAAGTTTCGAAATTGTTTCGCGATTGCCACGTTAGTGTTCATACTTCCATCCTTCATATTTCTCGGATACTTTATCAATGGTGTTACTCATGTCTAGATACACGTGGGCGTGCTGTATACACTGTCAAATATGTAAATATTTGCCCGCTGGATTTCGCGTCCAGGAACGAGCATCACGCACGCTTCGGCATGTAGAGGATATTTTCTAACAACCCCCTCTCGGGCTACAAATCCGGGAACAATCTTTTTGCGTTATACAACTATTCTGTCACACCTTCGTCAGCGCGGACGAATTTATGAATATTTATTTCTCTGCAAATAAACCGCGTTCGTTTGTATCGTTTCAATTTTTTAGTTACACAGCAGAACTTCCTAAGGGAAATTCTTTGTTAATCGATATCTGCCAGTGATAAAACGTATTCAAAGAGATAAACAGTCTATCTACAAGATGTTTGGTCCTTGAAAATTCTCATAATACTTTATCTTTCAAGAATGAATCAATCAAAGTATGAAAAAAATTAAATCCAATAATTTAAAGAAAAAAATCCTTCTTGTATTTAATTTCCACCATTCAATTGATAAAGATATAACGAATACATTCGACTAGTTTGTGCGTCCGTATCGTTCGAACTGTCACTATAAGGAGCTTTATATTGCACGGCTATAAAAGCAATAATAGAAGTTTCACGACAGTATTAGTAGCTTTATAGGAGGCGTCATTCAATAGCACTCGTCATCTAGGGGCGACATCGTTATCCCAACAATAGGTATCTTAACTATGCGCGTGTCGCGATAATGATGTTTTCTATAAGACGAACCGATCGTGGCTGCAACCAACTCACCCTCTATAAGGTCTGTATCTATAACCGTACGTTCACCTCACGCTAGAAAAATGCTCGAACAAGAAGAATATCAACGTATATTCAACGGTTACTACGAATACAGTTTCTTTTCCCCTTTCTCTAACGCCGCTTTATCCCTTTGAAATGCATTATCGACGTAATAAACTTCCCCGGGATATTTATGCGAGATTGCCACGTTATCCTACGTGAGGGATGCTCATTCACGCCAGTAAAATTGCCCCACGAGGAGGTAACTAATGTATTAACATGCAAAAGCCGGGAGGAAATGGTCAGGACTGCTATCACTGTCTTATCTCGATGAATAATAAGGCTGGATTATGACATTACGTACTTCTATTTGCCTAAGCCTAACGAATCGATAATAACACTGAATACCAGTATTCTTTCCTTCAACTGTGGATCATATCTAATTTTTAATTTTCCTGAAATTACATCTGTCCTACTCGGTAACGAATTGGGATTTTTCAATTTGTCCCTGCGGACGAAATTACGAAATCTTTTCTTTCTTTCTTTTTTTAGTGTTCGTGCATAGTTTTATTTTTGGAATAATTAAATTTCCGTTTCGGCTTGGAATGAAATTCTTACTATGTTCGCACACGACATGGTGTGAATTACTGTGCCTCGTGCTAGTGGAGAATTGGACTCTTTTTCCGGCGTTAAAAACACTTATCAGAGTAACCCTGCGTCGAGGAAAACTTTTCGTGTTTCAAAGCGTATCACACGAAATTTATGAATCTCTCCTTTTGTTTATATACCTCGCGTATATGTTTACTTTTCGAGGAAATATGAATCGCGATCGTACGTCGGATTATCGTGTGAAAGTAAATTGTTGTGTGCCGAAAATTTCATTTTACCCTATAGGGCAAAAGGACGGCGGGTTGTGGTGCTATCTCGATGTACGGATTTTCTTTTATTATAAAAAGAAATTTCGGTCTTTGATGTTCCGTTGCGCATTTCTCTTTAAATCGCCTTTAAACATCGCATTCATCTTTTATTTTCATTACGATGCTCAAACAGCTGTAAAAGCTGCCGCCCATTAGAATACCAGATCGGTTCAAGCAAGAAACATTCAAGTTTTCCTATTTCTTCGAAAAGAAATAATTAATGGCAGCTAAAATATCAGCGGCATTAAGATATGTTTTTGTTGTTGTCAAATGCAGAGAGGTTTTGTACGGTAAAAAGTTCATAGTTGGCTTTGCGAAAGTTATACGTATACAATTTTCCCAAATAGCGTTACTCTTTTCACATTGTACGTTTCATTTTTACAAAGGATTTCCTTGTACACCACGGAAAAAGGTAGCTTAACTAAGACATAGGAATAAAATTAATTTTGCATTCATTCTACGTTTGTATATTTATCCTTAAAATGTACGATAAAATGAAGTAACACACCAGGTATTATTCCAAAATATCACAAAAGAGGAAATAGCAGAAAGAAGTAGAAAATTATTTCGGTAATCAGACACGAAATTTAACATTTAAAACCTTGAAAAACAGGAATGACACGTGAAAAGATTCGCGTGTAACTCCACCAATCGGAGTATAATCAAAATCATTTAATTCTACAGCGAACAAATATAATTCCTCATTTTCGCGGGGCCTCGTGGCACATGTACATATTTCACTTTCAGAAACGAATCATAAACCCGAATAACGCACATATAACTATTATAGACCACATTCAACAACGTACTGGGAAACAATATTGTTAATTTCAGAGACGCTATTAAATTGCAATTAAACTGATGTTTGTACTGTTAATATTAATTACGCTTTGTGATTGTGTACATTCTGTTGCATTAGCGACAATAACTTTCTCCGTTATAGCGAGGCTACAATATTTACGTGCCACATTCACGTTGGTTTACCTGTCACACATATTACGTACGTGAGAATGTATTGTTACGAATGTGTTCACTGACTTCTACGTCACATTCATCGGCGGCTGTCGTCCTTTTCGTTGCTAGAGGTTGTGACATTATGGAAGTCGAGCAAGGACTGTCGATGAGTGAACACCTCAATTACTTCTGCGTATATTTTTTTATTCTAATAACTGTGCTATTACTTACAACATGGCGGGACCTAAATTGTCTGTGTGTGGGTGTGTGCTCGACATTACATTTGGTGAAAAAAAAAGAGAAAAAATATTTAACTTCACTCTGTTTTTCGTGACAATTGTGTAAAATATTTGCCAGTAAAGTATAATATTTGTATATATTATTAAAGAATGATTCCAAAAATATGGAATATGAATTGCAGTATCGAGGTAATCTTGACATATCTATCGCACTTTTGTTTACCAAAACAAAAGGTGTCGACTGACGGATATTTTAACCGGCAACATTTACATAAACCCCATGAAGTTAGATTTGTGTATAACTACGTAAAAAAGTTCGCAAATATTCGATAGTATCGGTTTGTCCTACATCGTCGCCGCGTTTTCGCGTTCACGCGAAGTAAATTGTTTAAAACGAAACAGATGCGCGAATATTTTGTTCCAATTTCCGCCTTAAACGCTACGAATGTATGAGAGAATCAAGTAGAATTCAGTACGGGCGAGCTAGACAATGAATGTAAAAAATTCACCCTGTTGCAGGCGGAAAACGTATCACATATTATTTATAAGTATCACAGATTATCCACGTCATTCGACGATTCTTTCGTTACAGGGCTTACAAACAATATAAATAATCGGTATGATATTTTCCATTCTCGTACAATACAGTCGTCATACTTGATCGGTTTAAAATGTTTAAATTTATACGGATTGTACGCGTACAATGCGAATTGAAAAACAACATAATGAATACCACTAACCATCGTCTATATCCGTATGATTTCGTCTCGAACATCCATTTATTGAAATCCGAATCGGCGCTGCAATTGCAGCTGATGCATCTACTTGACCAACGTTGGGTTGCTAGACATTGAGTGTCATCGATCACCCTAATGCATGTGAACATACACGTATTTCCATGGGAACCTGTATTTGTAACGAGAGTTCGGTAGGTACAGGACGTTCCACGTGAAACAATATTCACGTTGCCTGGCCACGGTGTTGTTTAATATCAGTTTTATGTTAATATCGATAATAATTCACTGCCAAAATCTATTTTAAAATATCATGCAACCGAATCCGACGGAATTAAACGCGAAAATTATGGTTACGGAATTTACACAGATGAATATTTCAAAATACGTTAATTATAATTTCCGTGTTATCCACATCGAAATTTCGAAACTCTTGTTGCGAATTTCAATTTATTGATTATATTAGAGAAAACCAGTGAACGTTCCATTCATGGATTAAAAAATTACGTTACACAACGCTGCGGAATCAATTTCGAAAACCGTATTCATATATGTAACACGTTAGAGCTCGCAGCTTTATCGCGATATTTCAACCGAGGGAAAGAGAAATAAAATTTTATGTTAGCGACCACTGTGAAAGATGTTAATTGAAATATTTCTGGAACTACGGAAAAAAATCTGGAAATCTCATTAGAAACTTCAAGTTTTTCGTTATTTAAAAAACTTTGAAAGTTCCTCACACGGTTCCGTTTAAAAATGGTAATTGACCTGCAAAATTTTAGATTATTACTTTCTTCTAAGGTGATTATTTTTTCGGTATAAAAATTCTCAAATTTAAAACATGTAGAATTTTTATACTTACACACAGAAGAATAATGACCAAGTAGACATTCTACAAAATTTGTCACTTTGAAACTTTCAAATGAGGCAAAAAGAAAATGTAAGTTGAAAAGTTAAGCAATGTTTACGAAACTTATACTTTCTAGTGTCTGCACAAATTTATATTATACTATCTTAATTTAACATGTTGCCAATTCTATTACCTCATTATAAATCGTTATAATACCTATTGTGTATTGAACTGACGATCCAAATTTTGCAAGAATTGAAAATTTAACAATTTCTACATATATTTGCTTATAATTTTAAAAAATATCGTTAAAAAGTATCAATTTAATAGCTGCTTCCCTTTAATAGGAATCACTGTATATTTCTTTCGATTCACACCTGCAGGATTTAAATATAAATGTATCGACTTTTTAGACATGTGCATATGTGCATTACGCGATTGAATGTTCCGATTGAACAGGCGTCACGGTAGGGGCAGGGGGGGGGGCTTTGCAACTGTATTGATGTAATCTCAACAAAACGTTATATCACTTCTCCAAAGGACGCGTGTGTATCGCGTGGAGAAACGGAATCGACAAACAAATCACGTTCACGGAAAGTCGAACGGTCTCGCCGCACAACGAACGTTCCCTATTTAAATTTAATCTATTCAAATTTGGACCGGTTAAAGTATCAAACGTCTCCGCGTCGCGTAGATTTATTCCGTTATTTCACTCGACGTTTTCGCATTTATCACACCGCGAAATATTCCCCAGTTCATAACCCATAAACATGGGAACAACGGGAATGCAATACGCGAGATAAATACCAGTCGGACGGCGAACAGTAGTAGTGTTTGAGATATGTCAGACGCGCGTCATTTATTACACATACAAGCCGGAACTGAAAAAAATTAAGAAAGCCTCGAAGTGTACAGTCGTTACGGCCCGTGAAATTTATAGCAGACGAAAACGCGTAAATGATAAATAGTTTCGTACGGTATAGAACGGCAAACGCGAGAAAGGAACCGAGGAGACGGGTAAGAGTGTGGGGGGTGATACAACCACGCAACTGGACCGCCCAACCAACACTATTAATCTAGAGATGTTTTGTTCGTTTTCCGTGGCGAAGATGCCGTGATGCACTCCCCGCCCCGTTTTTCTTTTCTTCCGGTTGACCGAACGTACCGTCAGGAATTAAAGCTGCCACTTTGAGGAGCGTCTGATACATCTTTAACTATTGTTGATAGGTATACATATCATTCTGTTTCCATTGCTGCGTATGTAACAATTTAATTTGATCTAAATTTAAACTGTATGTAATTTATATTATAACTATAATTTTTTCGGTAGAATATCGTTTTGTTTCTGTTTCTTCCGATTCGATTCCGGAATGAAACGGAATATCGTCACGTCCTTACTTTCCGCTTCGTTTTATGTCTGTTTGCGTGCCTGATTTATAAACTTAATGTTTTCTCTGTTTTATGATTGATAGTTCAAACTTACGCGGGTCGTTCGCCGGTTACGTTGATCGTGTTTTCAGAAACATATGAGTTTTTATACTTGTTGAGAAACATTTCATTTATATACATGCGATTAGTAAGTTTATTTAATTTCTTTGAAAAATTAAATCGGTAAAGTTCTCCGTATCTCTTGGCTCTTGAAACAACAAATTTTCGGCAATAATAAATATATTTTCCTAAAAAATTCAAATTATACAGCCAATTACATACGAAAGTTAGAAAATGTTCTGTTCAATAATTTTTTATGCGTAATTTATCACACCACCAACGTTAGAAACGTCAAACAATAGAAGGTGTCGGCCAATTTGGCAAAGGCGGCGATTTCTTAATAGAATAGTGCGGCTGCAGTGAAACACGAATACGGAAAGGTGGTGCACCAGCGACCGACAGTTCGCTGCAGGACATGCCGCTTTTATCATTTCAACAGATTTTTGTTTCTGTATAACATGCGTGTACGTATCCTTTCATGAACCCTCCGCCGGGGAGGAAAAGAGCGAGAGCAACGAAGGATGAATTTTCTGGCGCGTTTAAAGCTCAAAGAACCTTGGTCCTCGTAGTCTAACCAAAATGTTTTAATTACTCATAGTACAAAAGCATAGGAAATATAAAAAGTGTGTGTGCGCGCGCGCTGGGGAAAGGTGAAAAGCGACAAAGGGCCATTCCCACCGTCGGGAACAAAGAATTAAATTGGAAAAAGGGTAAAAGGAGAAACTACAAGACAATGACGTACACAGCCTTCTATTTCGTTTAAGCGGCCGGGCAGTATGATCTTTTTTCTTCTTTTTTTTTACACATTGCACTGTTTCTTACGCGTGAAATAAATGCGCTGGAATAGTCGAAGCGAGAAATCGTGCGATTTAGCATTAATTTACTTTTTGATAGTATACATACGAACAAAAATTTTCGTTGTTTTGGAACTTCTTTGATCTCGCGAAAGAATTCGTTTCGTTAGCAGCAAGTCAATTAAAAATAACTCTAATAATTAACGAATAGACATTCCGAGTTGCCTTATGCTCAGATAGTTTCCTTAAAAAAAAATCAAGAAAGTATGGTAAATCTATGGCTGTGGAAGGCAACCTTATTGTCGGTGTGAATGCTAATGTAAACGCTGTTTGTGTGGGCAATACGACGTTTATTAAAGTTGTATTTTCACTGAGGTAATAAGTCCGGCATTTGTTTCCATCTAACGAGGATCTTATCCACCGGAAGATAAATACATCAGGTTCGTATATTCCTTTTGATTATACGATATCCCGGAAACAGCGTGAAAGGACAGATTTTGACGGGGAATACAAAATTCTATTTTCTCGTAGGGGATATTTTATTCCTGAAATTTCATAATATAACTAGATTTTATGCTGCTAGCCGGGAATTCCCCAAAATATCAGTGCAACACGAAACGTAAAAATGTTTTTCGCAAAACATTCGCCGTAGAATAGCTAGCCACCGTCGAAACGGGCATCACGTGTTTCTGGTTATTTCCGAGCATATAGGATCCAGGTATTTACAAACATTCAGATTTTCTCACGTTCTCTCTTTCTCTCTCTCTCACTCTCTCTCTTCTCCGTGCAACGAGTCACCTTATTTTACTTTCATACGGTTGATGGTTGCGCAACCCTCTGCCGGGGGTTCTCTAATTCCATCCCTCATTTCTCAGGCAATAAACACGCAGAAGAAATCCTCCGTGCTCGTAAACCGGAAACTCCTACTAAACTCCGCCGAATTGGCAGAAGACGATGCCTACGTGACCTTACATAAACTTATGAGGGGGTGGCACTTGAAACGAAAACGGTTTAACGTTAACCGCGTGCTCACGATTTTAACGAGATATGCATTTCTGAGCAGATTGAAAAGGGGGCCCCCCGAGCCCGTGTGAAGTGGCAAGAAAACGCGACGGTTTACTTATTACGTCACTTCGAACCGGTTCAGAATTTTCGAAACAGTTCCACTGACCCTTATTCGTCGCGGCGTTGCACGCAAAGTTTCCCATTCGGAAGAATGTGTCTCGAGCGACCCGAAACCAGCGAAGGACTTCGGTGGCGACTGGGTTAACGTTTGGTCCTGCGGTTACGGGAAAATTCTGACTAGAGTGGGATCGATACGAATCACCGGCTAACGTCAAATTTTCCTTCCGTTTTGGCTGAACCGGCCCTACCCACTCCTCTCTCTTGTGGTTTGAGGGGCCGCAGAGTTAGTTCGCGTTGCCAACCGGTCCAGGGGGGGGGGGGGGGGTAGGGTCTTCGCCGACCGAGTCGAGGGCAATGTTTTCTTGAGTTTACCCCGATGGTTCTGCTGCTACCGGCAATTGCCGCTTTCGAACTTCGGGCGAAGATGAGTACGCGTAAAATTTTATTCGGGCGTAACACGTTTTAAATTCAATGTTATTTACTTCCAACTCGCGGGACCGCGCGCGTTCCTGTTTTATGATGATTACTTTTTGTTACGACTATTACTTACATGTGGAATGTGTTTTACACCGGCCGTCGTTTCGCCCAAGTTCATCGATTGGCTGAAACTTTCGAAGACTTGCGCTCCGGCATTTTTTAATTAAACGTTCACACGTTCGATCGATCGGACGTAACGTTAACGGAATGATTTATTCAGCGTTCAATTAACTTGGAAATGCGAGGCATTCGTAAGCTCACCCTTCCGTTGACTCACCCTCTGTAATTCTTACTCAGCATCATCTTTCTTTATCGAGACTCGAACGATATGGCGGAAAATAGAAACGTGCCCACTTTAGTAATCGCTATCCCGCCCCCCTCCCCCTCGTGTAGGGGTTACGTGTATGTTCATCCGAGCAGAAAGGGAAGAGATGTAAACAGCTCGGAAAATTCAGTGATATAACACGGATGAATATGACTCACTCATAATCTATAATCGGAATTAAGGGACTTGCTGCTGAGGTAATAAAAAGATACGTGAAATTGTTCTTATGTATTAAGTCTTATTGAGCTTATGTATTAATATATACAGGATTAACTAATACAAAATTTTGAATGACTTATTCATCCTTTTATTACAATTCGATTAATAGGGTCTTAATTATAATTCATAATGCTGAGTACGCATCTTATGATTTTTTTAGCGACTGATCAGCTTGTGTATTTGAAGATAAAAGAATTTGAAATAATGCTATGATATAGCACTGAACTTCGAATGCGTTGATTAAATGATAATGGTATAATTACCGCAGCGAGCAAATGAATGGAAAAAAAGGAAGGGAAAGTTTGCCATATGCAGTGCAGTGTACTATACTATAATATGGAAAACACATTTAATACTGTAAGTTAAATAGAAATCACCCTAAAATGGAACGTAATTTCCACCGATATTAAAACTGTTTTTTTAATTAGCGTGGAACTCTTGAAAGCCATGGGGTCGCTTTCGAGTCGTTCCCGTATGTTTGCACAGGTTGTTTTTTTTTCAATCATTTTAAGCAGTACAATAGCTTTAATGTATTCGTTGTACACGTACCGAAATATAAAGGGTTTCGTTTTATTTGATTAGCAGTCAAAGCAATCAGAACGCGTACCATGCCCTCTGAAAACATGAGTGCGGTATTTTAATTGCATATGAATAATTGCGATCAAGCGTGAAAATTCTATAGCCACAGGCATCGGGAGGTGCAAAAGTACTAAATTATCCTTTGTTCACATATATTATGCTTCAAAATTAATTTGCCAAATTGATATAGGTAATATCATTCTGCATGATATATGTGTTGAAACCTCAAACACTTAATTTCAATTAAATGTGGCATGTAATGAAGATATCCTGGAAAAGTAGAATTTCATAAAGTTGGAACGTTCGTTAAAATATTGGTTCCTCGGTCATTTTCCGAAATTCTGAGGGTCTGATTTTTGCTGTAGTATGATTCGAAAATGCCGTAAAACGAGGAAAAGCGTGAGAAAGGAAGCCCACGAATCTTCCCTCGAAAATCAAGGTTTAAGAATATAAGTCTTGGTTCTACTCGTCGAAGTAGAAAAATGAATAGTCCACGTGAATACCAAATTACCATTAAAAATACTTAAAGAGACACGAATCATGAGATACACGTGTCACGTTCATGTATAAATATTTCGATCAAACGTCGAAATTGAATGCTTTGCCGTATGATCCCGGGATTCTTCATTTTCATCTATTTGAAAGTTATTGAGAGACAGAGATTACCGCATGACAGACATTCGTCTGGTATATCTGTCAGAATTAGTGGCGCAGCCATATCACGTGATAATCTATTTCCGCCTATAACTTGAAATTGGCCGAAAATAAAAATGTCGAAATAATTCAGCCGTATTCCAATTTCGATTTTCAATATATTTAAATGAATAATGGACATTCTTTTCATATATCCCTGCACCTTTAAGGGGCAGTAAATAAAAGATTGATCGATAAAATACTTGAAATCAAATTTCAGTCCTTTATCTCTAAGATCTGCAACCTCAAAAGAAACAAGTACTCATCCATGAGGATCCCTCTAGAAATTCTCCATACAGTTACTCATTATTTAGCGATAAAGTAAATTTCAACGATACCATTGAAACGTTCAAACAGCGAATAGGAAGAAAGATACGATCCTGAAATATAATAGGTATAAGTATAATGGACGTGAAGACTGACCATCGTTTCTCATTAATGATGCTCCTTAATCATTTTACAATTACCGTGTTCATTTCGTACACGGCTATGTCACGGGATCTAGAAGAAATACTATACGTACACGGTCGCGAGTGTGCATATGAAAACTCGATATACCGGATATACGATATACTCGTGATTCGATGTCATTTTTACGCGGCGCTAGCGTCGACGTCGGGACGCAAGCCTCGGCCTTCGAGCGTAGCAGGGAAATGGATCGACCGCCCCGATCGGCAGACGTATTTCAATTTCATACGCGAGTGCCCCCGTCATTTTCTCGTATGTAGAAAGTGTCAGGGAGTAATGAAAAATTTACTATGCGACGACGAAACCCTCGTCCGTTCGGTCGCGGGGGGGGAGGGAGGGAGGGAGGGAGGGGGGGAGAGGGGTGTTGTAGCGCCGGATGTACCAACAGTCATGTTTATGTCACGAGCACGTTGTACGTACAATAATGTCCGTTTTAAACTGCGACAATTTCCTACAAAACGTTTCGCTTCTCTGCGACATGGTTTGTCATACGGCCGTGACAAACGTCATTAGTCATACGTAATTGAAAGGCAATTTTAATAAGTGCGCGGCGTTACGTAGAAACGCTCGAATTAAACCGGATAACGAGCTGTTGGAAATGAGGCTACGCGTTTTGAAACGGATCGAACAAAACATAAACGTTGGAAAAATGAACGTTCGTTTTTCGGTTACGTGGAAGAATCGCAGAACGCGGCGAATAGAATGTATTATATGTATATACGTATGTATACATAATATGTTATATTGTATAATAATTGTACACTTGTAATTATACGAACTGGGGTAAACGAGATGTTCGTTATTCAACGGCAACGAAATTTGTTAAAGACCCGGTCGTTATTTTCCTTTTTTGTAACATTACGTCAGTGTCACGTGCCACACGTGTATGTATGTATGTACGCGTAAGTACGCATAATCGCATATTAAATTAGACGATTCACGGAGATTGAAACGTAGAGACGACTGCCTCGCAGCCATGGAAACACATAACTGAATGCAATTTATATCACCGGGTACAATGGGTACGGTGAGAATAAAAAAAATTCTCCAGTTTCACGGGTGATAATAATTAAAACGAGTTTCTACGTTTCTACAGAAGCCGAGATGTTAAAACATAAACTCACTTCACTTACTTAATTACAATTTCTGCGACAAGTGAAACTTCCGGTTAGGAAATACACAGGCAATACGAATGTGCTTGTATACGTGTCGTATGTACATACAAACGCGCGCGAATGTGTGCACGCGGGAGACGCAATGGATGTAAATGCGGTTATGAAGCTCTCCCGTAGATCGAGGAGATGGTGAATTCATGAAGCAGGCAGAAAAACAGCGGCAGAGGGGCGCTGGGAGACCTTAAACTGGTGAAAATGGGAAGTTGGATGTGGTCCAATGTGAAGGTAATCGGCAGTCTCGGATTTCGTGCAAACAGTAAAAACTCTCGAGTTGGAACTCGACCAATGGATTCAGTAGTGCACTGTAACTTTTTCCTTTCCCGGATAACAAGTAGCTTGTAAAATTGAATACTTAAAACTTAGAAGACACACCATCGATGCTGCGTCGATGAGTTCTGACGTTTACTAATAAAATATATAGAACTTCGATACATAGGTTCCAGTCGAGCATATAATACTATGAAAATTATGTAAACTTCTCGACGATTCACCAGAAACAATTAACACTAAAGCTACCGAGACCGATCAAATGATCGGTTTCAAACTTTTTATTAAAATGTCTGCATGCAACGTTATAACTTTCAACTTTAATTTCTATAATTAATATAAGAAAAATACAGTTCTTTATGCCAAATTAACTATTACGTGAAATTAATTGTAAAAGTTATCATTCTTTACGGATTCGATAAACTGTCGGTACGGTTAGTATTAACTGACAAAGTGGAACGAGACGTATAGACGAATCAAACCAAGTAAAAAAACAATAAAGTGATAGAGAATTAGGAGATTCAATTCGACGAAGTTTGTGGTTGGTGTAATCTAACGAAACAGACCGATGTCTCGGAGTTCGAACTAGCCCAGAACCAAGATTAATCTTCATTATTCTCCTCCCGGCGTGAGGTACGACGAGAAAACAAATCCCTGAGACGCTATCGTTGGAATTTATGCGAGGAAGAGTGAGCTGATTTGATACCACGGAGAAAGGAGAAGAAGCGATAGGAATGGTTTTACTTAAGAAGCTTCCGGCCCACCTTACTTCACTTAGCTCTACGCTGGATGCGGTTGGAGTTTGAAGTAAACATCCGGCTGGGCCACTTCCTCTCAGAAGCGAAACTCTACGGCATATCAAATTTTCTAACCGATCGTGGTCCAATAACTTTCACCCCTTCAAATCTCTGTCTCTCTTTTCTAGCTCGTCTTAAATTATTGCTGTTATACTATATCTATAGTCGTTGGCAATAATCTGTAACGAAAGTTTGAAAGTCAATTTATTAATCTTGACGGGTTTATTGCGAATCCAGTACCACGTGATATAGAGCATGATTTTTCGCTAGTTTTCTAGTAATGTCTTCGGTTACGATGACACTTTTTCGTCATCGAGAGTAACTTTGCAGTCGACACGTATATTATATACCATCGACTGCAAAATCATTCTTATATGTATAAGTATAATATAACAGGTTACAAGTTTCTTATTACGAAACGTGATACATACGAAGTATTTTTCTCAAGTATAAAAATTCCAATGTTTTTTTTTGTTTCTGTCGAACAGTATTATCAGCATCAACCCATCGAACGCGGAACGTGAAACCGTCGCATCTGGATTCCGATCTCTGCGTTCGCACTCGACGTTGAAATAATCGTAACTATTATTATCTATTTAACGGCGGAGTCGTTGACAATTTAACACTAAACACGTTATCCCGGGGGGAGAGGTTTCGCGACATCCGCACCGAACCGTGCACACTCGCAACATGCCGGCACGCGCGTGTGCGCGCCAATGACAATTTTAATGCTCGCATTCATCACGAAAACCGGCACACGGCATCGTGGAAGTCGCGCGAACGCGAGCCGGAGCAATGGAATAAATTTGGCGAACTCTGATGCGGCATAAACGGGATTCTACACCCCCAACCCCCCTCCCCCTCGCCCCTCTCTCCCACCCCTCCTGATGACCGGACACCCACCGTTTAAACGGGAGCATTATTCACGATTCTCTCCCCCCCCCCCCTCGTTCTGTACCGACCACCATTTTTGTCACCCCCCCAACAAATTTACGTGAACTCACCCTGGTTGGTACCCAATACGCCTGAAAATTTAGGCTGGAACGTCTATTATGTCGCCGGACCGAATGTCCAGACAAAGTATGCCAACGGTATAGCATTTTATTGTATAACAAAAGCGTGTCGAGTGCGCACGGTTTATTTTGTCGATGAGAAGTTACGAAATTGAATAATGTTACAGTGACAGCGTACGGTTGGAAAGTATCATTTTTAATCCATTTGCGATTATTAATCAGTTTTTAAAGTGTATTGGTTATTTAATTTATTTATTCGCACGTATCACGATGGGTATTCTATGTTCTAATATTATTTGTCATATCGTTAAGAATTAGTATGGGGAATAGATTCTAATGCAGATTTCTTTATCTAGGAAATAATGATTTTAAGAATTTAATTATATTGATAGTTATTTATTTTCGAGGGTGCGCGTAGATTTTTGACAATTTGCTTAGTGACAGTGATGAGTTAGGCGCACGACTTCTCCGTGAAAAAATAGTTATTCGATCTGGTTACCGAGAGACGATTAAATGGCAATTGGTAGAGGCTACCGAGTTCGACTGAACGAAGCGTTGCTTAAATTGATCAACGTATTACGTGCGCTAGTTCCTGCCAAGCGGCAGGACGGAACGCAGAGCCAAGATTCGATTAGCGTGTCGGCACCGACGCGCTAATACTTAATACGCACTAAACCTGTACGCCCGTAGAAATTAACAGTATAGAGAGGCATATCTGTCCATGACGCGATTGAACGAAATCAAAGTCATTAGAATTAAATTAAACGTATCTGCTCTGCTCGCAATCAATGAGATTTGATATCTCGACCGATTTCTATGTTTTTATTGCGCGAATCACTTCTATTTTCTTTAATAAGATTAACGCTATTTTCAGTGCTACAAGAAATATACTTTATGACGTGATCAAAAAAAGATTACCCCAAAGGATGTTGTATACAGAGTACTCATACCTTTAAGGTTTCTTTTTCCTAATGACGGAATATCAGAGAGCTATTTTGTATTTTTGAACTAGCACCGAATATTTTGTATATTTGGCATTCCTTCAGAATATACATATACACTATAAAATGTGTAGTAATTATAAAACGATTATTAAATATGTTCCTTTAATCGGATTAAACTTACCGAATTCCAGATTCGGTATGTGTATAGTTCCATATTCCTATCTAGATGGAACCATAAATTTTTTGAACAGTTTCGGTGCGATTGAGTTCATTTAAGTATCAGTAACAGGAAACCAATCTACTCCATTCGACCGCCGGAAATTACTTTCACCCGTTGGCCAGGTTGCGTTAGCTTCAGCGTGGCAAGGTAGAAAAATAAATGCATCTCCGGTATCATAAAATTCGCATGCTAACGGTGAATAAAATTGAAATCCTTAAACTTCTTATCCTGTTTCCACCAATTCCGATATTATTTTCATACAGAGCCGACCATCCTTTGTGGCTGCATGCCATTCACGTTAAAGTTTCCGATTACAGACATGAATACTGTTATAAATTTAAAATTTCTGTTTCTACAGAAATCATCACAGTTGAGTTAACCGAGGTTTCCGTTGAATTCTAAAATTAAATTGTTACTCATATCGGGCAGAGATGTTTAAAAAATAAATCTCGAAACAAATTTCAATCCATATAGAAAAAGTGAAAGTATTTTAAATAAAAAAAGAATAGCAGCGCGATGTGGAAAGTGAGAAATTAATTAATGCGGTAATTTTTTTTATAAAACGATAAATATCTCTGAAACTATGGCTCTGTAATTTCTACTCACTTTTTCGCGTACGTATTATATAATCATGGATGCGTGCTCTAAATGTTCCGTGAATTTCGTGCGCACATTACTTTTGGTTTTATATATTATATCTAATTTTTTATTTATGGACGTGCAATGGTTTAAGCTCCTATATGAACCGCTCGAATGCGCCCGTTTCATACCCGCGTTAATAGCTTTTAATCACACTAAAATGCACATTTTTACAATTGAAGCATTTACTTTATAAAAGTATGAACACTATGACACTCTGGATTAACATTCCTTGAATAATGTCATTAATAAATTATAGTTATAAATAAGATAAAAAGACGAGTTTAATACGAATGTATCACGAGTTTAACGTACGTAGTATGCATATAACATACACACGAACATTTCCCCCGTGTATTTCTGAGCGTGAATATAAATTTCATATCAGGTGTTAAACTTTACAATTCCGCAGGTTTTTTTTACAATAGTATTACAAACAATTTTCTGCGACCAATCTTATACACACTTCTCATATATAACATCCTGTACCCAAAACAAGACCTGAAGATTTAACAAACAAATTATAATATTCAAATTAAACAATTAAGGGGGAACATTTGATATTTCATATCTCAATGAATCAAAAATACATTTTATTCCCAAATAAACTAAATCCCCAACTTTATAGCGACATTCACTTATCTAGTATTGTAATTTTATCCGAAATTGAATCGTAACGATTACAAACCGTTAAGAGATTTAGACATTTCGTTGGGTATGTATAAGTGACGTCGAACCATCCTGATCGGGACATTCGATCCTGGGTGTACGTATATCCCATCATGTGTGCGATTTCATTGAATCCTTCGGTCCTGGGGCAGTAATGTGACGCGGTTTGCGAATCTCCCTTCTATTATGTGAAATTGAAACGTGTTTATGGAAAACGGGTATCGTAAATGCTGAATAATGTGGCCCGTCCACGTAAACCGGCCGATCGACGTTCCCCAGAAATTAACGCTGTCCCTTGTAGCGAGATCCATATACGACATATGTATGTACACGTACTTGTATGTACATACGTTTATTTTACGATAAAGTGAATGATTTGAAGATGATATACTATTACGTGTGTTATCTCAATACGGAGCTTGTTCCATTGATTTTCCTCGATCACGCATTTCTAATTTTAGAAATCCTCTGTCAGGAAAATCTTCATTTTTCGAAAATCTGATGGTGTTAGGAATTGTTGATATTCATAGTTGTTTTGAAATATTCATTTTTCCGAAGACACGAATAT
This sequence comes from Mimumesa dahlbomi, assembly GCA_917499265.3. Taxonomy (NCBI): domain Eukaryota; kingdom Metazoa; phylum Arthropoda; class Insecta; order Hymenoptera; family Crabronidae; genus Mimumesa; species Mimumesa dahlbomi. The sequence continues at coordinate 8,597,472 of OU824116.1, read as the reverse complement.
TACTGTTGAATATCGAATAAAGATAATATATGTATGTTTGTTTCAGTATTATACATGAAATTATGTATGCGTAAATACGAACAACTAAAACGATTGTAATTTGTATTCGTGATTGAGTATTTGACCAACCGGAGTAGTGTGCGGATCAATTAGTTATTGACGATCCTCGGATAATAGCGGATTAGTCTGTCATTTAATGGAAATGGGTTAATCATGTCAAAGGCTACTTTAAACGAGACTTTCCAGGCAATCTGATATAACGGGTATTTTTTAACAGACTTACGATGATAACCGTCGGAACTCCGTCGATCTAATTATTACCGTACAGCTGGAACGGCAGCGTGATTTCAGTATTTTCCGCGGCATCGTAAATTCGTAACAATTTTAATCGTTTAATCAGACGATCCGAACGTGTACTTCGCCTTTCCGATACCTCGAATTAAGCGATCCTCAGGGACGGGCGAAGGGGTTGCCAACTCCCTCCCCCTCCCCCCTCTTCCACCCACTGGCACAGAGTCGAGTATTATCGTCACAATGAAATTTCGTTACGGTAGCGGAAGTACCTGGGAGGTCGCGACACGCAACCTCGCGGAAACAAAGCGCGACGATCTTGGTTATTTCATACCTAAATGCGACCCTCGTAGAGACGTTTCAATGTGGACGACATAATGGGTTGCCTAGCATGTGGTACTATCGCAAGACCAGAAGGTAATAACTCATTGTCCATTGCTCCACAACTCTGGAGTCAGGTACTGATGATTTCCTTCCGGCGATGTAGGCCTTGCTTTGCCCTATACGTCGAGTTTCACGTAGGAACGGATGGTGCTGATGGATATTGCACGGAGACTGCTGTCCCGGTGATGTACCAATCCGAATAATTTACCGAAAGTACCCGGGCATTATCGACGGCTCGATTATTTCGACTTGACCCAGTAATTTCGTATCGGTATTAACACTTTGGGATCGTTGATTATATTCAACGTATACGTCGGGACGTTCTCGGTAATCAAGTGAAAAAATTTAGAAGGTATTAAAACTGTGCGTGTTTTTTTTTTATTTATTTAAATTGATTTAATTAAAATATTTTCAGATCTCATTTAAATGGCGGATAGTAGTGAATTGTACGTATAAAATACTATCTTCTTGTAATATTGTTACAAATGGTAATTAATATGGTTCTTATATACACACATTTTATAAAAAAAATAAAGAATTTTCACCTTCCCCGCGAACAACGCAACACTTCCAGTTGACGTCGAGGATTCGAGTGGTACCTGGCGTCGCGACGCGGTGTTCCCCTCAGCCGCCATAAATTCGCATCGGCTGACTTTAGTGCCGGCAGATAATCCATCAAAACTCGTCCCACAATTCACGTCGACCTGGCCGAATGCTTTGCAACTCCCCGGGAATCATCGGGGGGAACTTCGTCGTACATTCTCGTCGTCGTCGTCGTTGTCGTCGCCGTCTTCCGCGATGGCGATGCCAACCGCTTCTCGCGGCGACGTGAACAGTCGAATGATGGAACGCCCGGCTTAAAACCTAGAATCACTCCGGTAGGGAAAGCTAAAAGGATTTCGATAGATGCGTCGAGCGTCGTAGGAGAAAAAAAGAAAAAGGAAAATAAAAAATAAACGGGAGATCGGTACAACGAACCGACGGGTGAAAAAGATGGAAAATACCGCGAAGGGACGAGGAACATGTCGTCTGTGGAAATGCAGATGTTCCTCTACCAGCAACCCCGTCGAACCCTTCCCTCACATTCGGTGCTATCACCGACGTCGCATTTGACAGGAATACGCAATAATCTCTGCTAGCAGTATATGGTGGCGCCTGTTGAGCATTCATCATACCTGTCGATTTCTACGGTGCATCTATCTAGACACCTTCGCTTCCCGCTCTAAATTATCGCGTCTGCTCGCACGTACACAAACACGGTAAATATTGTACTGAGTGATTCAGAAAAAATCCGGACAATTTCCAGCGACGTATGGCGTGCATAATAGCAATCCCTTCGAGGCACACGACGAAACGAACAAGTAAAACAAATCTGGCATTGTTTCGTAGAGGAGAAAAAAAAGGAAATAGACTACACCACGGGTATGGTATATGTATACGTGTATGTATTGTATATTTTTTTTTGTGACACGGGATAGAGATTCCTCTCGGAAGGTTGGGAGAATAATATTTTCCTCGGTTTCGAATAACTTTATTATTGAAAATAACGATTAGTACGTTCGTGCTTATCAAAACTTTTTAGCTTCATTTCATAGGTGCAAAGAGTAGTAAAAATTTAAATATATATTTCGTCATCAGCATGCAACACGAAATAACAAGGGATATCACCGACTATATCGTGGTGATAGAAAGGTGTAACTACCGGTGAAAAGATATTACAGGTATATCGGCGTCCGCAATATTGATAAAAATTGCATTTTAAAAATGAGTATCGGAAAAATCTGACAAGTTATAATGACACTTTATGACGTTCTGATAATTTTATACGGTTTTACGGGTATGCTTTTTCCCGAGGATATCGTCGAGAGATAATCTGTATTCTAAAAAAAAAATCTCCTGAGGTTACGATGATAATTTCAATTCGAAGAATGATCGCGGGAAAATTAGTTGAGGGAAGATTTCGTTTTACTAGGATTTTTATTCTACGGTTTTATTCAGCAAGTATAAAAAGCTAATTGAATTTGAAGGTGAAACAAAGCGTGCCTTTATCTGATACTATTCTTATTATCCGCGTACTTAGTTTAAATCGAAATTAGGGTCCACAGACTACTTCCTAAAACAGAAATCCGCTCATTTTCCGCGGAATTCTTCCGAATAACTTCTGAATTCCCTTCGTCGTTCCATTACTTTCAATTTGATTGCGTAACGTATTATTTTGCGCAATTAACGTTTTACGATATTCAAAACGGCGCTATTCTCTTCCGCCCATCTTTTATCATTTCAAAGCTGCAGCGCTACGTACATATATTATATTATATTTTATCCGTAGATTAACAAAAGCGGGTACAGTCGTAGAACGTTGTACGTTTGAATATCGTATTTATCGCTAAAATCTAGTTATTTAAATGTATGAAATATCATCGTGTTCCATTCGACGTATGTACTACCGACACTGTACTTAACTGCGCCGGTGAATCCCGAAAACGGATTAACGGCTTGCAAAGTCTACCGGCTATAATATATTTTGCACCGCTCGAAATACATGACGTTTCGCGATGTAACGCAAATTGATGAAAATTTCAATTTCACGGATATAATGTATTTTTTTCATCCCAGCCATTTTCATAATTACCGTGGCACCCGTTCGTTGCGGTGTATTTTATTTTATGACTGAGTCGGTTGAACGCTACACATACACCGTATCCAAGAGCTCACGTGGAATTACAGCGAGTGACACTAACAAGTCGCATGTTGTACACACAATACTGATAAAGTAAGAACACGGAACCGTCGTCCGGTTAATTTGTCACTGTTTCTTTTAGACGGGCGGTACAGTGGAAGATCGTCAGGATAACGACTGTACTTCTTATCACGTAATGGAGTCCGATTTGTGTCATAAGCTAGCTAATTATTGCTTCCCTCGATTTAATTAACATTTCGTAACCTCGATAACTGGCTTAACGTGTTGCCGACGACGGTGAAGCGGAATTTTCACATCGTGCCGTGTAATTAAAGTTTTGCTAAGAATATATATATACATATACTCGTAATGTTTCAGGTGTTCTGAATTTTAGAAGTGTTGACATTCACTTGATGCAACAATTTTAAGCGACATCGATAACGCCGGTCATCGGTGACCACCGTTGCAAGTGAATTAATTAATAATAAATATAATATCAAAATTATCAACTCGGACAACTCTCACGGAATATGGTAAATTAATTAGTCGAGGAATCTCGGGATATACTAGTCGATTAAAGATATTATATTTGGGTAAGCATCGGCCATATTAATTCCTATATATTTATTACATTTTATTTCATTTTTCGTTCACATACCGTCAATTTATGTATAAAAATACGATGTTGTAAATTGCTTATGTGTCACGCATAAATCGTATTCGTCGAACGAAAAGGAAGTCCGGGACGGTGGAAAGAAAACCGGAAGTATGGTTTTTACTCGGTTAAAAGATGTGCTAAAAGTTGCCTCTACCCTTGTATACCCGTACGTATATTTCTTCGAAGTTGAACTAGTTTTCAGTTGATCTGAAACGTTATCTTCATGCTGTCACGTTTTGTGCGGTGATACGACGGACGAAGGAAACAAGCAGGACAATTTCTAACCGATTAAGAATATATAATCTCTCTTTACGTACGGCTATTTCAAACGATATAACGTTTTTAAAGTTTTATTGCACAGCGAGCTGTCAGACGGTCATTAATGCAAATATGTCGTTAATAATCACGCGAAAGGCGTTTTGGAAACGCGGAATAGTGCGTCCGACAGCCAATTATAATCAGTCATATCCGGCCAATTAGGCAATCAAAGTGTAGATCGCTCGGAATAATCGGAACAAATTACACATTTCGATTAATCGTTCAATCAATTGAAAGATAGTTCTCATTCAAATCGGCGTGAACGTAGGATAAATAAGCTACGTAATGTGAAATCTTAAATTTTTCATTATTCGTTTTTCATTAGCGAACAGCCCGACGGTCTCGTATTTTCCCGGTTCAATAAGAGGATTAGGAGATTTCAGAGGAAAAACGGGCTGCCGATGATAATCATTATGCATGATCACGACGATGGATGGCCTCGCTCAATAATAATGCGTATTTTACACGGTCCCCGGGTCCGCACGTACGAAACACACCATGTTACGCGGATAATCAAAATATGTAAAACGCCTGAATAGCCAACTACAATACAATGAGTTTCCCTCGCTTTACAGAAAATTACATGGAATTTGGGTTGGTCTTTTCACCGAACTATTCGACAGTTTAATAACCGTGCGCACTAAACGAATGACTGAAATCAAATGCGAATTTAGTATCATAATTTATGAACCCTTTGACCGCCTGACCGGCTGCACCGCAAATTGATTTTAATTTGTGATGATATTAAAACAATCTTAATAAGCCGTGAAACAAGTTTCCATCAAACGGATGTATGTTCTTGTGCAGATCCATGCTAAACAGTTCGTTTGATGTTGCACGAACTCAATTATATGTATATTAAACTATTCTAACATATTATATTAATCTATCAACTCTATCATAAAGAACATTGACATTTCCGATCGAATCTACGGTATTATTACCGTTTTCGATGAATCTCCTTGATTTCCGAATATCGTTCATTAATAATTCTATCATACAGCTCGCGTTCTAATATCGTTGACATTTGCCTAGACTACGTACAAAGTACGGAATAGTACCTACGACCTATACGATCGATAGCGTAATCCCCCTCATTTACTGACGGTAATTCAACAACAAGTGGATTTTCGAAATAGTCGGTTACATTTCCAACGGATAAGAACAGCGAGCGTATATGGAAAAGTAATAGCCGGAAACACGCTGTTATTAAAATCCAAAGTCTACGGGTAGGCAAGTCCACGGTAGGGATATTGAAATCCCGTCGACGGAATGCGAGATTCCTTTACGCCGCTGCCGGGAAACGTACGAGATAGATACGACTAACGTCGGGAAAATTCAGTGCCACGGTTCTCTACACGAGCATATCTACATACATACATACATACATATATACATAACACGTACGTCCGTCTCGTACATGTATCACGGTAAGAAAAAGAAAAAGAAGAAGACGAAGGAAGAAGAAGAAACGGAGAAACCGTCGGAAGAAAGGGGCGGAAAGCGAAGAGAGAAAGGCAAGACAGCACCGACAATAACAGGGTACACGTCATATTAAATCCGGTTCCACCGCTTTCTTATTGCGGTGGTTGATATGCGGGTTTATGCACTCGCGATGCCTGCCACTGGACTGTATTACTTTGAACAAGCCAAAAGAGAGAGAGAAGAAGGGAGAGAGAGAGAGAGAGACTCTCCGACGAATAATTCGCAGCACTCACACACATCCACCCTTAGAACCCCTCCCTCACGGTTACCGACGCCTAGCTTCCTTTTCTGTTTCACCCTCGAGTTCTTCACACTGCAATTTTCTTGCGGCGGTTCGGCTAATTTATCTGAACCCCGGCGAGGAATAAAAGCAGATATCGCGGATAATTCGTTCGGCTTCACGCATGACATCGCGATCGATCGGTATCGGCACCTGGTTATCGTTTCGTCAGGTAGATACATGTTTAAGTGAGATACGAGATACACCGCGATACCGTCTTTATCGTGTTAGAGAAATTGGTAATACATCATCTTGGTGTACGTAATATCGGAGAGTATTCCGCATGATTGATTTCATCTGAAACGATATTCTTCTATCGTTTCTACTTTATCCAATTGTTTTAACTATTTTTGTATGTATGTATGTATTATTCTTCTTTAAACTCTCTATCTAATTGTAAGTGCTTTTTTTTTAAAGAGACAAATTTGCGTGTACACTATATGTATATTTCATTCTAATGGTTATGAAACATTCTATGTGTATGTCATTAATGCAGTGTAACGTTCTGTAAGGATAGTTTTAGGTAAAAACCCGTGATCTATGGGAGTAGTTTTGAGTCATTGACACTATATTCAATGATGACGAATAAATGCGGCTAAACGTGATTAATTCAACGAGACTATGAACATTTGACGTACAACGGTAGGATAGTAAGCTCAGTCAGCTGTGCATTACTCTCTAAAGTCCCTAGCTGTTCATTAGTCCTAGTATAGGACGTATATTGATGCCAAGGTACGAGGCATATCTGAACCCCCATATCTGGGTCACAATATAGTAACTACGATGTGTATTATATTGTCAGATATTATCCTCTGTTGCATAATAATTCCAAGTCGTGAACCAACTTCCCGTTGCAGGGGAACATCGTTCCGCTTTAACGATACATTATTATACGTATGGTGGTCGGCTGTCAAGTGAAATTTGTACACGGTATTTAATTAGTGGCAGGGAATCGCGAATTAACGAGACGATAATTTTGTTATCCTTTATAACGTTATCGGTCTTACGTGAGAAACCGACGAGCATCGTCTGAAATGAAATTATCACTGAACACATTAATAAATAAACGTACGAGTTCGCACAGTGTTCCAGAGAATTAATATAGGTTAATTATGTAAAGGAAGTATGTACAGTACTCTTGAGTTTTCAACGAGACGGTCGTTAAGAATGCCGGAAAAATGTATGTACATAGAAACTTGCCGAATTCACCACTCTAGCCAAGATCACGAATCACGGTCCCGGTATTTTTCAAATGAAACCAATTTTCGCAACTGGCGGAATATCGTGTAATGCGAAATGTGGATAGAAGAATGTCGGTTTTTTACGCGCGACGTCTCTTTTCGCGGGATGATATAATAGAATGAAAGTACGTCGTTGTCCGAGCGTTAAAAGCTACGGTACGGGTTACTCGATACATTTTATCAACTTTAAAATCTACAGTGTAAACGTAATTTCGCGTTATAACTTTTAAGTGGCCACCCTTCAGCAGGCTCCCTTGATTTTTCATTAGATCTCCAATCTAATTTTGTAGCATGTATTTGCACGGTTCGCAAATAGCGTCGACTAATTCTTAATTAAGCCAGGCTTGCGGTTTGTCAAGAGCGAGTATATATAAATGTACAAGAGCGCATTACAAGACTCTCAAATTAGAAATTTTGGCGCTCGATGTTTCGCATGCTTGTTTGCCCCGAAGCTACTATAAAACGTTGCCGCTCCAGCTACTCATTTTCAGAGAACCGTGCTTTTACAAGATCAAATAAACGCATTTGCATTTTATTATTAGAGATTCCTGAGTGTCACCCTATGATTCCCACTCGCGAAATTGCGGGAAGTTAGGTATTAATCCTCTTTTAAAAATATACCTATCTATATTTTTGAATTATCATTTGCCTTTCGCACATTTCCAATGCAACGTGCAATTTTCAGAAAATTATTGCCGATATCGAGCGCCTTGTAAAACCCGACTCATCGACCGTTTTAAACGTAAAGTACTGCTGTACATTAAGAACGGCTTCCCCTGCGAACACTTTCGAAGGCAGAAAAAGAATGAAAAGGAACGAAAGTTGCAGCTTTTAGTAAACAAAACACTTTTGGAAGGGAAATGTATCGACAGTATCCGCAGCTGTATCGATTAGAACGTCAGGGAATAGAGTCAGTAATAAACGACTGAAAACGTAAGTTCTCGGAGAATAAATACAGGGTAGAGTATTTTTCAAGAATTAATTAATTACTCTTGAATTATAATAATAATTCAGTAATATCCGGATCGAGTAGGCTTCACAAGAGTGAAATATCATTTCTTTTTAAACAAAGGTAGCAAAAGAAGATATGAAAGATTAGTTGAAACAAGAAAGCGCCACTTCAAATTACAATCACCGACTGGAAACTGGAAGCTTAATACATACATACCTGGTTCTCTACTTTTAAATCCGTGGGCGTCGTATTTGAACACCTTTTTGTCTCTCTCTCCGTTCATATTTATCTTGGATTCAGGGAAGGTGGAATGTAAACTGCTTCAAAAAATCGTATGACAGAATCTGAGCAATTATTGACATAAAACTTATTGTCTGTATCCATATTTAAAATATGAATTATATTTATGCGTTAAGGATTCTATTTACATGTTAAGGATCATATTGTATCCAGTACATTCAGTAAAATAATTAATATAATATATTCCCTCGCGAGTTGCGACGTTTCATAAATATCATACATGTATCACTTTACTTAACGTGTAATTTTTTTAAATACAAAAAAATCGTACGAAACAAAGTGACACGCCGTGAATTTGTTATTTAAACTGAGAACCCCTAGCCGACGTAACGAGACTCGGAAGGAGCAGTACCGGTACTGGCATGGTTCTGCACCAGTCGCTACACTCAGGGTTCTGACAGTTGTAATTAATACAAGCTTTGACCATCAACTCTACGTCGTAGCTCACCGCTCCGACTTACAGTTTCTCTGAAAGTTCTACGCTGGTATGTATTTGCATCTGTCTGGAGGCTAGAGATCCTGCTAAAACAACGTAGGATCGTTTATCAAAAAGAACAGTCGCGGGGGGGCTATATTACGTACGATTCAATTAGGTAATTGGGTATAAAGGGTTAATATAATTGGGTAATAATATACCGAATAGCCGTGAGCGACGACATGAAAGTTTATTTCTAGCGTATTATACTGTTTGTTACCTACGTTAGCGAAGCATTTGATATCGCGATATGAATAATTGCCACAATGAAGTACAATTTAATTTCGGTGCTTATTTCTGAATTAATTGCCATCTCGTCGTACGGCACCAAGTACGTAATAACCAGACCGCGGGATTTGTGTAAATATTATAGTATGTTTTCCAATGTGCGAAGAGAATTTTTTCCTTTTTGTTCTCAAATACGTCATACCGACGCAATTTTATGTATTCACGAACAAAATACATATTTGCGTAAACATGCGCGTTCTAGTAATATCGAATAATTCTAAAGCGTCTTCTCCGGGTTTATTTGTGATTTTCTAATTTCGTTTTATCCTCGTATTTTATAATCTCATTAACATCCCCCCCGCAATATTGATTTTACTTGTTTAACGAAGCTTCGATTCCCGTTGATTTAACGATGGTAAAACCTCGCAATTAATAAACACATCGCGAGGTCGAAATATACATGACTTCCTTTTACGTACTCTTTCAAATAATTCCCCTCCCCCCCCCCCAAACCTCCCACTTCAGTATTTCGCTGATTGTGAGAGGACTCTCGTTAAATTTCACGCATCGACAATGCCTCATCTGAGTGGTTATTTGGTGTACTCAATATCGCAATAAAAAAATACACTTGTATTCGTTGTTCGATTGGTTTCTTCGATTACGGTCATAAAATTCAAAGAGGCCGGGGATCAGTTCGCGATCACGTGCGCCCAATAGTCGGAATACTTTTTACTGGAATACCATTCAAGTTCGAACCGAGCTCGTACATCAGGAGAATCCATTCAGTACCTATCTGCTGTAGATAGCCGGTCTATTCGTCTTGTTTTTGTCCGAGGAATAGAGCTGGTCAGGCCAGCGTCAGTATTACAATCGTGAATGAACAATGAACACCGGCATTGTTACCGAAATAGCTCTGTGTCACCTGCAGATCGGCTAAATTAATTGGGCCATAAGCATGATATCGGAGACCCTACGGGCGGCTGATGAAAATTTTAAATTGCCCACCTACTCACAATTTCGCCAATTGTTTCCTCTTTTCACGTGTTACAACGATACGTTGCCTCTCTATAAATCGATTTCTTTTCACCTCTGGGGAGAGAAATATACGTAACAGGGTAATGGCAAACATTCATCATGGTATATAAATTATAACACGAATTTCAAATGGGAAACAGTTTGGCATAAGAAAGCGAGTTATTATGTATATTATAACGTGAGTAGTAATCGATCGTTTTGAGAACAATAATGCGTCGAAATTATGACGATTCATACACAGGAAGCAAAGACAGAGGAAGCTAGATTTAAAAACATATGTGTGGAAGTATATGGGTATATGTATAAGTTTCAGATTATACATGGTGTTAGGAGGGGTTAAAAAGAAATATCCGGGTTTATATCGTTACTTTCCATGGTCATTGTAGATTTATTTTCGTTTTATATAGTTACCGCGATATGTCAATGGGCACAATAAATGAATAACGGTATTTTTCGTGTAACAGGAGTATTATCGCACTGATTTTTTTTTGCATATTTTGGATATTATCAGAGCCATAAATTGCATTCTACGGGGTGTACCGATTACTTTAGCGTTGCAAACCAGTCGTTCATATCTCCTTTAAAAGCCTCCATACATTTTTCCTCGTTCTGTGTCCTCCGTTCGCAAAGCGTCGATGACAAAACGCGGAGCATAAAAAATACTCCTTCCTTCGGAAGGGAAAACTTAGGAATAACGTTTATGACAACTTTCTTCCGGAATGACGCAGGAAAAGCGGAACCCCACAGTTTTTACGACCTTTCGCCCTAAAACCTTTTGACTTTATATACTACACAAATTCCACTTAACTATCTCACCCATAAAACAAATGGTTTTTTGGATGTAACAGGATTATTTATTGTGATTCACGATGCGACGGATCACGTAAAAAGATATGTTCAATTAAAACGGGATAAATCATGCAAATCATAATGGAAAAATACATCGATTATTTAATGCAAGATTTACTATGGGTATTGACAAACTCTCTGCTTATGTTCATGAGAAACTGGATGATTTATCATAAGAGGAATAAAATCGATAATTATTGTGATAATGAGAAAAAATATTGATCAGTACATTTCTTTTATTTACCAGAACATTTTATTCAATTTAGTAAAGAGTTAAAGAAAGTTTAACCACCTCTGGAATGCTGGTACATACACGAATCGTACATTTAATTTCGTTTGTTTAATTAAATTTTCATTTACAAAGGAATACCACCAACAGTGGTAAATAATTACCCACTCCACATCCCCCGAACAACAAGAAGATAAACTACGTTCTACGATTGATAGATGTCACATTTACGTCAGTTTGATCGACGCGGTGCTAAACCATTTCCAATAAATTCATCCCCGAAGTGTTTAACATATTACTCCCAAGTTCCGAACGTCCCGAAATAAAAATGCTTCATTTCCCTCAGGCTCGCTTAGCAAACATTCCCCGGTATAATGGGCGATAACGACGCAGCTTGTTTCTTGGCGAGTTAGCGGTACTTTTCTCTTTCGGAAGGTCCCCTCGACCTAGCGTTGTTCTTTACCGGCTTTAGTTTCGTGCTCCGTACGTTTCACACTTCTCTCTACCTCTTTCTTTAACGAGTTTTTATGAAATTCAGGCTGCCTCAGTTCAACAAACTTCACCCCAAGAAAGTCTAGTCATCATCTTCGTATTTTTAAGGATCGTTCCTTATTTTATTGGAAAATAACGTTTTACGGTGTTATTCGTTACGTGTTTCTGCCTGTTTGTCGATACGTGACGTAACGCGAGAAACTTCCGACGTCCGATGATAAAAGTGATTCATGGCGGACACCTTAGTGCGAAATCCAACGGGACGTTGCCTGATTGAATGTTGATTGCGTAGTCGTCGCCGTATATCCTAATTCAGATCGAAGGGAGAACCTCCTCGTGCATCATATGCCGTACGTGTTTCGGCACCGCTAACGGGGTGGGGGAGGGGGTGCTACTCTGATTTCATCGTAAACAGATCGCCGAGGGTAATACGGGTCCATGGCTACCGGCAATGAACGAAACAACGTTCTTAACGGGAAATTGGTTTATCAAATCGAGCAGAATTCAAATTTATATCGCGGCGAAACGGCAACGGGTTTCCAGCAGCCGTATCGACTACGTTTTTATTCGGTCCGAGGGATTATATAACGACGCTTTTCATACGTGATTCAATGCTAAATCGTTCGTAATACGATTATTATAATAGAACAATAACAACGATATTGTTGCTCGTCACGGTACAGCCTGTATTTTGCAAAAAGTATATAATATCATCGGCTATAACATATACAATAATCCTTTTTCTATAGGAAGCATACGAATTAAACGTACGATTATAAATAATTGTATCACTTTGCAAAGAAAATGTTTACACCCACGATCGATCAGTGAAAGTCTCAGTCAAAGTTCGCGGTCTATCGGTCTTGCACCCTTGCGCTTTTAAATCGAATTTCCGAAACAGTTCGTAGTATGGAATTCGGTAAATATGTCGCGAAGATTGATGGACAACTTTCCGTGGATTAAAATCTTCAAGTATTCTTCAATTGACCATCATAGAGACCAGTAACACCATTTCAAACCATAGACACTCAACTTACGTGTTAACATCTCAACGTTACAGTCGTCAAAACAAAGTACGAAACTTCACGCTTCTTATCCAATGGTTTAAAAGATCCGTCCCCTTTAATCCAGCGAATATTCGACTCGGCAACCGTCTTGAACTTGGTCCTCGGTCAGCAAGTCCATGTTTATCCGGGTACATGGTTAATCACAGGTTAACCATGAGGCCGCAACCCCTGCGTCTAATGGCGCTTGAGCGGCGAGCCGTGCATTGTTACTACGTTGCACATCGGAGTGTTTGATTAATCATTGGCTCAGCCCGTGTAATCCAGCTGTTAAGGTTCTGCCTGCAGGCTTTTGGGCGACTCGTATATATGTATATATATATATATATATATACATGATTCCATCCACTGTCTAGTATAGGTGTACACAGGTTTCTCTTTGTAAATGTGTAACCGGTTCGCGTTTAAGATAGGCCCGAGGTTAGAATTACTATTCGTGGTGGCGCACTTTCCTTTTGGGCAGGTTGCGCAACCGGCGCGGTGCGAAGTGGAGGATTTACGAAAATTCCGGTTACGTCTTCTCCTTTCGTTCTATCTTCGTATCTTTCCACTTTTTCCCCCACTCTTTTCGCGTTTGTTCTCTTTTCTGGCTCATAAATCCGTTTAAAAGTCGAGGATTTACGTTGTCGCGGTATCATGTGTGTACGTGTGTGTATATGTGTACGTGTGGGTGGATGTGTGCGGTCGTAGGGACGCGGAACTGCTTCGAATGGTTGCCGAGAACAGCCTTAGGATTCGTACTCGTTAAGCTGCTTTCCTTTCCTGCCATTTCTTGCGAACATCGGATCGCGTTGTTCTGTGAAAGGAGTAAATGATTTTCGGTGAGTCACGATGGAAATATATGGATACGATTAGGTGGTATTAAATCATTGCGAAGATTTAATTTCCTCGTTATTATTCGTCGTTGTCTTTAACGGAATTGTTAGGGGGGCACTCTTTTCTTATTCTTTCGGAAAAATTCTTATTAACCAAAAGGGAATTGTTTCAAGCCTGCATGGTAACAAGATACAATACCGGGGCTGCGACAGTATGTTTTCATTCTTTCACAGAAGTGTATTCTTTTTCGCTGCTGTCTCGACTGTCTTTATTATATATCTGTCTACAAGGAAATCGTTCTGAAAGAAATGAAACTCTCTGTACGTGCTTCTTCAACCGTTTACATCATTAGGGAAACACGGGAACTTAACGATCTTCTCGTATTCATTGCACACTTTGCACCGTGTTTATTGTGAACTGTCATTATTTACCAACTGCCAGTGTGTATTAAAATGTGTCTAGGTGTGTTGCTATATCTTAGGCCTCGGCCACACGAGCGTTAAAAAAAAATCGAGCGTTTCATAGGCGACGACGGACGTCAAACGTCAACGCTCATGGGATTGCAGCCACAACGTCCGTCAGATCGACGTCCGACGGAACGTTCGTTTTTTCATGGTTTGCGTGACCCTTCGGTCACCATGCTCTTCCTGTGAATAATCCATCGGGAAAAAAAATGTTCTATGAGAGTTCTAGTGAATTGTTCAGTCGTTTGATATGTAGGAAAAGGGTGATAATTATTTGGGTGATTTTAACGATGATGTTCATCGTTAGAAGAACGAAAACGGGCCATCAAGCTACCTTCGTAATTTGCGTCGAGTACATACAGTCACTCACAAAAATAACCCGGCACTTGATATGTTTGATAACACTTTGCAGAATATGTCGATTGAGATGAATGTTTTTTTCATATTAGTTGAAACATTTTTCTTTGTTCACGTGTTTTCGAATAAAGATCCGAACAGTACGTATTATGAAATTCGTTCAGTTTTGTATGTTCTGTAAACGTTATACGATTCGGATGAAGCATGGAGGTGGTATTGATTTTCAAACGTGTGAAAATTACAAATTCCCTTGATAGAAATCATGTGTTTGAAAACGCGTGACTCCTTGGTGACAGAACCACGATCAATGAAATTAGCTCGGCTCCTACACTTCGACGAGCTTTATGAAATGTTCGTCGCAGATTTTTGTATCCAGACGACACGCAAAATTTGAAAACGATCACGCTTTATCAGCTCGGTTGCGATTTCGAAAATTCACGGCAACAAGTTGAAAGGTAAATTGTATCAGTTAATATCACACAAAATTTTATTTCCATCGATGTATGTAAGTCGTTGTAACAAAATCTCAAGTGCCCGAATATAATATTTGCGAACGACTGTATACATGCACGACTCTATTAAATCAAATTCGCCAATTAAAATTTCTGCGTTCGCGTGAAACCTACAACATTACAAGTGGTCGTCACTCGTGATTCGTTTCACTCGTTAACTTCATATTTCAATGTAGCACAGGATGTTGATTATAAAGTATCGCGATGTAAACGATCATCGAGAATAATTGATTGGAATTGTGTCTTTTAAAACATTACATTTAAAAACATGACTAATTACTCGCTTAATAATTGTTACACTCCATAAATATATGTGTTCAAATTTAATATATATTATTATATCGATCATTTCTGTCAACCGGGGTTGATCGAAAAACGACGAAATGTCATTGGAGAAACGTAGAGAACATCGGAACGTGCAAACTGGTCGTATCATAATATTTCGTAATAAGCTCGGACCGATAACGGGCGTCCATAAAAATAGTTAATATCGTCAGATGTTTCATACCTTTTCATATGTGCTCGAAAACGCGGTCTACGACGCCGTTTTGCGTGCTAGCATGACGGTAGCCCGCAATGAAGTTTAAGTGGCCATTTGCCCAATTTCGTATACGCGGATAAAACGAGAATCGTTAAAGGCTATCCGCAGTTATTCGCCTGAACATTTAACCTGCGGAATGGATACCTGATACTCGTCTTATAATTGCCGAGAATTTTTGCGACTTTGATTCCGTTAAACAGATTTTTGCAAAAGTCAAAGGAATTATGAATTATAATTTTGCGACAACTGTTAAGTATTGTCTGTAACGTACTCCATAACGAGATCGAAGTGTTATTGAAGACAAGAAGACAATATTGGTTACAGTCAGATATAATACTAACAAGATTACATATTTTTTTGCAAGATAGCCGTCTTTGAAAATGCGAATAAATCTACCGTCTGGACACCCCTAAATTACGTGGCGTGGTATAACGTTTAATTTAGCATGCGGCGACGGTCGGGTCGGGTAAAAGACTTTTTTTGTTAGCTCTCTCGATATAGAGCAACGAAGCGTGACACGAAAGGAGTCTTCTGCTGTGAAACTTTTAAGGAACGACGATCGTAGGGTAATGGAGCTTTCAAAGATGGTAACCGGGCATACCTAGAACTGAATTTCACAACCTTAAAGGCAACACCCTCTGACGATCGAGGTTATTTTCAACTTGCCACGTTGTGTAATATCTTGAAACCTTGCAATTTCTACAAAAGCTTCAATTATCGTTCAATTTCCCTTAAACGACTTAATGTTTCGATAAATTTCCATTACTTTGGAAAATCAAAGCAATTACCATAATATATCAGACCGTACTTACGTAAACAAGATTTTATTATTCATATTAGCATTCGTATACCTAATACTTTAACTTTCAATTAAATGTTGTAATTATAAATGAAAGTTGATTATTAAGTTTCTTTCGCGAAATATTCTGCGTAAGTAGGTATATGCGAACGTTTACTTTTCTATTTATGCTCACGTGGAATTGGTGTAGCATAACTTTTCTGCCATTTTCGCTCGTCAGAACTGGCGATGTGACGGAGCGTTTCATATTGAAACACTTAAGGAACGATTATACGACAGTGGAGCTTTCAACGACAGTGAATAGGAAGCTCGCTCTGAATTGACCTTTCCCGTATAAGCGATACATTGTTCGTCAGGACAATAAATTGCTATTGCTTCCACATTCACGGAGAAGACTGTGAACTTGTTAGTTAGTTATATCAAAAGCGGGATGCCGAACAGAAAAAGAACAAACGTCATGTTACGCGTATCAATTCGGAATTTCCCTTTCGCAATCTGTCTCGCTTCTTAAAAAATGCTAATTACGGACAATTTAATTGTTTGATCCAGCGATTCTTATAATTTCAAGCTATCGAAAAAATAAGAAAGCTTCTACAAATGTGGTTATTCGGTTTGCGGATGAATATAAAAGTTGTTGTGAACCAATACGTTTGAAAATAGAGCGAGTCGAGTTCAGGAAGTAATGAAACGTCTAACGTTTGTCTGGGGCAGTGGAAAATGGCAAGAACAATAACGACATAAAAAAACAAACAAAAAGGGAACCGAGAGAATTTAGAAAATGATTTATTAAAGCTAGTAGTTTTATACAGAGTTTATTATGCGAGTGGTGCTTGTACTGAAGGAAATAAAGCACGTTCGCTGTTCATTCTTATGGGCTATGCAGAGATCTTAAAGAAAACTTAATGCTCCCTCGGAAAGACAGTTATTTCAGTCTAGAATATTCCACTCCCCGACGAATAATTTTGATAGACGTGCGATGAACGGTGATACAAGTGCAATATTTTACGAAAAGTCCCACTTTTCTCACTGTAAATCCCACAATTTTCAAATTCGTACAAGCGATTCGATGTCCTATCTCTTTTTTTGTGTCTGAAAATTCTTATCATCGAGTACCGAATTTCCCTTGGAACTTTGTACATACAGGGCGTAAAGTTTGTAACATTACTGTAAGCCAACGCGTTAGTTCTTGCGAACCGTGAGCGGAATTAATTAAAGCGTTTTTGCGAGAGAGACTTCACCGATGAGAGCAATCACCACCGCACCAATGCCCTAATTGATGTTGTTTTGCATGGACGTTCCATTTCGAAGATGTTCCCCCCGATAGATAAACGATAATGGAAGGAACGTTTGCTGTATCTGCTCAGCTTTTTCCGGATAACGAATCGCTCACGGTTCCGCAATTTTACTTCAGTGTGTGCTTTCCAGGATGACTTTAATCGATATACCAAAATGATAAAGAGTAACAGGCTTTCCATAACTGGGTCCCAAAAGAAAACACATGGGGACTTATTATTTTCTTAATTCTATACAGGATATGCGTTTAGAAAAGTACGAATTACTTTCGTTAAATAAAAACAAGAAACGTATCCATATCTACTAATTCTTTCATACATAGTGTATATTCTAAATGAAAGTTGTCTGGACTTACGACATTTTGTATAATACGCGGGATTTGAAATTTAAATATGAACTATCGCATTTCAGTCAGACAGTATTATTCTGTAAACCACATTACTCTAGAAAATTACTTGCAAAAGTTATTCACAAGTGCGCAAACTACCATGAATGTATAAACTTGAAGAATTGTTTAAAACATTGCTGTGTTAAAACATCATTTATTCATAATAGAGATGTTGGGTCTCAATTTCAACCCTAACTGTACATCGATTTCCCTTATAACCACAGATTTTTTCTTATCTGGTCCTGCTGCAATGCTTCTCTTAAATCGAGAATTCTCTCGCCGGCAGGAAAATACGAAAGCATGCACCTTTTTTTCAGTTCATCGATGCTCTTTCAAATTTTTTCAGATATCTCCCTCCAAGCATCTTTCCGCGATCTATTGTAATATTAAGAATCCCATGGATTCTACATATAAAACATCCCTCTCTTTAAACCCCTGGATTAAGTATAAAAATAAATCTACATAGGTACATATACATATACATTTCACATATAAGTATCATCTTTTTATTTATATAATTATCTCAACAAACGTAATATCCATATTTAATTCACGGTATTAATACAAATCTTCTCAAAATACACACTTTTACATATCACTCATTAAATTATGTTCAAATAAATATAAAGGGGCCAGAATTTTCGGACTTTTCAGTCCATCCAAGTAATTTTCGTCAAACAAATAGATCTACTCTACCGAACAGGGAATCTCACATCCAAGTGAGGAGAATCTTTCACGAGATTTATTAAATATCAAGTAATAGAACGCTCTGTCGAAATTGGACCCGAATTCCTCTTTGGTACAGTTTGGTACTGGGGGTACATACCCCCACCTACACTTTCATATCACGGACCCGAGCAACGCGTTGGCAGAACGGCATCCCTTCAGTCACTCTGCTCGGTTCAGAGGCGACACGAGTGTGTACGCGGCTTTAGGTTTCCGCGCAGCGAAGCGCGGTAGAAATATAGCAGTGAAGCCAGGTCCGTTTAGCGGAAGATAAAATGTATACACATCAGGGAAACGACTTGCTGTACTTTGCCTCGTGCATGCGGTATTGCGCTGGTTACACCTTGGCAGACACCGTATTCCCGGATTTATACAGGCACGCTGAGAAATGAATCGTGTAATGAACGGGGACGTGGCGTGTCTCTGGTTCGATTGTACCGCGAGGTGCCCGGCTAATTGTTCTTCGAGAATCTAGTAAGATCTTTTTGTCGTTTTTCTTCTTTTTTTCGACACCAGTACGTGTCACCGTTCCTATATTCAAAATCGGGAAAATATGTGTACCGTACACTACGGTCGAAAGGTTTAAGATGTGTTTTATTTATTCATAAATGTTGGGACCATGGGGTATCGAATATGTATATCTACCGTCGTAACGCAACGTCGTAACCGAAAACTGAATGTAAAATTCGCAATAAAAATTGAGATATCATAGAGTCGAACCAACCGAAGGGCGAAACGTGACTCGGTATGCTAGGGTCGAATTAAGGGAACGTCAGTGACCTACTCGATAACGTAGGTAGAGATCCCACATCGATTTGCATACTTAATGCAGTGAGAATTTATGAGCTATTTGTACTATTTTTTAAATGTCCCGCCCTTTCTGAGTGACGTCGAACTGACGATTTGCATGTCCGGGCCCAATAATGGGGTCGTTGTCGAGTATACCCCTCTTCCATAGAGTATACTTGCCCTAGAGTACTAAATGGTCCCAGGAACGTAACGTGTACCATCACTGACAATATTCATAATTATAGTGCACGTTAAACTTTAGAGTTAGATCAGAACGAGTAGCTACAGTAGTAATTACCATGAAAAATTAAAACACTTTCGCTTTTTCCGTTTCTACAGTTTTATAATTTCCGTAAAGATCAGTTTCCAACAAAACATTGCAGCAGTCCTAAAGCTAAATACGAGTCATCTTGAACTTATTGTCGAAGTGAAAACAATGAATCGAATATTAGAAACAAATCAATAAATAACGTCTTCCCCTCAATTTCCACAAATTGGCGAGTGATAAAAATTTCACGTACATTACATACCTATCCGCATCGTAGGGACGCATTAAGTTATATGTTTGTATAGTTTTTGCTATATTCACCACTACTTACTTGGTAAGCAGGGCCAAAATCGATAGGGTATGTCTAGAGATACCTGCAACTATCTGAAGTGGACGGTTATACATATACGTACGTACCTATACATATAGATCTATGTACTTACGCATACGTGTGTGTACGTACATACATCGACGTAAGAAAAGTCTGAGGAAGTCTATGGGGAGCAACGACTCGTAACTACTTTTTTCATAGTGAATGCTTGAAGACGGTAGGAAGAGTTGCTGTGACGTGCACGACGATGTAAGGGCTGGAGGGCCCACGAGAAGAGCTTATATAGCTATACTCTTAGCCTTTCGAAAGACGACTATTTGCTTACATTTCGACCTGTGTTTCTTCCGCTTTGCCTCGTCCGCCGACGTCATTGCGTCGGATCAATGCGGGACCGTAACTACTGCGGGAACTGTTATTTTGGTAATATAAACTGGATTTTTTGTTATTAGGGGTTATTTCGTCGATATTCATGAGATAAATGTAGTTTGTAACGATTTTAAGGGAATATAAAATACATATCGCATCGGTGTAATAACAATTATAAAGATGTAGTGAAATTCATATTCGTTAAAATATTTACCGTTATACATATTCGTATTTATTTTGAATAAATGTGATAGCAAAATATGATGTGGAATTGAGAAGTATTTATTTAATACCGTCGTATTAATGTTTTTCGTCTGTTTACAACAGTTCAAAAAGTAGTATAACAGATTCGATTACAAGTAGGATTTCATTTTTATTATCTATAACTTCATTTTATATAAGTAATAACGTATGTTTAAACTGTTAATTATTTGAAACGACACTTCTCCGGTTACAGCCGGAATGCTTGAAAAGTGCGACAAACGTCGCAACCGTGATTGTAATACACACTATAATACTACTTAAATGAGAAAGTTCCCCGAGCGAAACCGGAATTCCTGCAATTTTACTGCTCGGGGTTTGGAAATCCGTTAATCCGGCATTGCCAGTTAACCGTCCATCCCTCTAAATGAGCTGTCCTTTTCGCTCGTAATTTTTCTTCATCCCTCTTGCCATTTCGGCTCTATTCAACCCTTCCTTCCGAGATTCCGAGGAGCAGGTTGGAGCTTGCGGAATTATTAATAGCATTCTACGACGCACCGTTAATTAACTCGGATTTTATTACGCTCGCGCTTCGACTCCTCCCGGGGAAGAAGCAGTTGCGAAATAGAACCTCATGATGGATCATTTTGTCGTATACGAGTTCCTTTCTCGTAAGTTCCGCTCTGTAAGAAACATTTTTGAAACCCAGTCATCCGTATCATCCGCCATTCAAAGCTCGCGGTAGCTGGTCGAATAAAAACTTGAGATCTGTTATATAAACCGGTGACCTCAGCACGCGATATTTTTATGCCGTATCATTGGGTGATCAATCATGTCTTTTTTTTTTTAGGTAAGATAATTACCCATAACAGAACATTCACGGAAAGTTTGGAAACAATTGTTACGTTTCTCATCATGTTAGTCTTCATTTTTTCTTTGGTTACTTTTGTGCCGTGTCGTTGAAGATATACGTTGAATATAGCGATTAATAATGAAACGGAATAGATTATTGAATTGCGTACCTGTTGCATCAATTTGCTGGTTTATTATAAACCGAGCGAAAGGTTTATTATAAACCGTTCGAGGTTTATTAGTAATCTGCCAATTAGTTTAGAACCGATAACATTATTCCACATTTACGCGCAGTAGATATAACTGCCGACTTGTACAACTGATAATGCGATCCTGGCATTAATTAATTGCTACCTACGGTATATGTATATCGAGAACTATGGCATGATGTTTTAGAAATACATATCATGATGATATTGATGTTAGGATTTCCGTATTATCACGAGTAACAAATTTTGATTTGTCCCGCTGATATTTAAGGATAATCGTTAAAAAACTTGCTTCCATTTAAATTTAAACGGAGTGTATCTGGAAGAGAGAAGTTTCGCAGACCTATACGTAGAAGTATTGGAAATTTCTTCATTTTTTTATACGTAAAATCGATCGTAAAAAAAGTCCCGGATGTTTAGATACACCCTGCACAATGTATGTACGCTACATACAACTATGTACATGATAAATGCGAGCCATACTATACATACATACATAGTAGAACGTGCGAACGTAACGCAACGAACAAAAAATATGCAATATAGGCTATGTATTATTGTTCTCTACTTTTTTCTGAATGATTCACGATTTTTTTATTGTTCGAAAGCCGGGGTATGTATTTTTAACGTTTCAGCCGTATCCGCGTAACAATGAAAAAGTAATTCGTGGCTTTAAAATTATTTTGCTCGCTGGATATGCAATTGGCGAATTTAGTTACGAGTGACAGGCAAGTCTAATTTGAAAAATCATAAAATTACGACCGCTAGACGCGATTAAAAACTGTCGCAGTGACATACTTTATGAGAGGGCAACAGTTGCCGGAATCAGCCGCAGGGAAATGATATCGATTCCGTGGAGTTTGATAAATGCCGCGATTATAATCGGATTACTTGCTCTGAGTTTGACAACCCGTTACAATCGTGGACTTTCTATCTAACAGTCTATTAAGGCAGCACAAAACCTGTATTAACATTATGTCTTACTTCGCTATGTCGTATCTCTTAGCGATTAACGTGATCGATACAAAATAATTGCTGATAACTATGATTTTTGATAAATACTTCTTCGTAGAAACCATTAAACATAACCAACGAATCGGAATGTATTGTGTCGCTGTGAATTTGCAATATCATATTAATATCGTTACCCATTACAAAAATATACTCCGACCAAATTTCACGAAACATTCATCGGAAAATGTAATGTCTACCAGTTAAATTCTAGTATTTCTTCAACTAATTAATTTATCATTTGATCCTTCCTTTATAATGTAATATACATGTATATGTAACTACATAGTAAATGAACTAATTAACACGATTTTCATCTAAGCATACCGTTTCACCTCCGATTAATTTCGCATCCACGTAAACGCCGCTTTAAGCACGAGATATTTTTACTTTAAGCAATAAGTTGTCCTCTCGTTCGCAGTAATGGTAAAAAGAAACGCGAAACAATAAACGCATAATTCCTTTCCGGCGGGGATTACAATCCCGTAAAAACATTTATTAAAACGTCGGTGTGTAGAAGTATAACGTCGTCTGTGCAAACGGAACATGCAGACTGTGCAAGTAGAAAGAGGAGGGGTGGGGTGAGGGGGAGGGTGGTGGCTCCGGTAGCTTTCCCCGACTTTCCATCGGGGGCTGAGCGAAAAACAAGAACAACAACAACGGGCAGAACAAGAACAGGAAGAACAACGGCAGGAACGTGGCATCGTATTGAAAACTTTCGCGGAAGCGCGTCTCATTTTCAAATTACTGGCACCGCGCGACGGCGCCCAAAGGGGTGGGACAAGGTACGGAAAGAGGGGTAAGGGCACATTTTAATCAAGCGCTTATTGAGTTGAAAACTCGAATATTATTGCGAGGCCCCGAGACTGAAGTTTTGCGAGACCGTGCCGCAATTCCACTTACAGATGGAATCTGCAAGTACTTGGCGCGTTGTGTCGAGGTCTGATAATATAGAATCGATATTTTACACTATATACGTCGTTAAAGTTAGCGCGGGCCAGACTTTCACGGCGATCCATTTATTTTCACGTCACGAATATAACCGTCCTTTTAATTGTTTCCGCGCGTGACATATGTGTATCGCGTTTATATTTTATCCATTGTAAAAGGGAAAATGTCAAAAGCATTCTTTGATTATTATCGCACGCTTGATTCGTTTCGATCACTTGACCGAATTTTTGTTCTTTTATTTATTTACCTATTTTTTTTTTGTTATATTTAATCGTAAATATTTGCATGATTATTAGCGAATGTTCGAGCTTTTAAACAGCGAAACGTTGAAATATCGGGTATTGGAAAGCGACGAAACGATCAAATTGTATCAGCGGCGTCACAGCGTACACCCAGTGAAACAATATTCATTCTGCTCCTTCCTCGCAATGTGTGTGTGTGTGTTTTTTTTCCCCGCCCCCGTAAAACTCGAGAAAAGAGGAAATGGGTAAATCGTGCCGTAGCCGTATGCGGAAGATATCTCCTACGTCCATTCGTCCGAGTGCACCGGTGCGAGTTGATTTTTTAGTCGCAACTTTTATCTACCTGAAAAATCGTCCGCTCTCTTTTGTGAAAGTGTGACACCGACGTAGCAGGCTGTACGTATATGGCAGACCAATCCGCTCTCACTCTTTTTCACCTCGTTCCGTCTACCCTCTGTTTCTTTGTACTACAGCGAATGCAAATGTTGCGATCGATGCAAGTTTCATAAATTAACTGCTTTCCATGTCGATGGCCGTATTCACCGATCAAACATGCCGAGATTTTTCTCACCGTTCCGGTTCCCTCGTGAAAAGAATCTTTTTTACCAATATATGTATAGAGCTTCCGCGGATTAGGAAATTTTTTTTTCTACGCGACGGCGATGGCTTATACTTACCTCGATACAAAATTTAGCGGCAGTTACGGGATAAAACGTGCGAATTTATGGTCGAATGGAATGCGATAAGCGCGGAGGTTAACGATC
Source organism: Mimumesa dahlbomi (assembly GCA_917499265.3). Taxonomy (NCBI): domain Eukaryota; kingdom Metazoa; phylum Arthropoda; class Insecta; order Hymenoptera; family Crabronidae; genus Mimumesa; species Mimumesa dahlbomi. The sequence goes on along the minus strand of OU824116.1, from coordinate 8,572,631 downwards.
GTTCGTAATTTGAAAGCGTAAGCAACGATAATAACAGGCAAACTTAATTCGATTGCGCTTCCCCGTGGCGCGTATATCAGAAATTAGAATTTTCTTGCAGTACGCCCTTGCATGAGTGTCTGCTAGCGGGTAGGCAAGTGGGACGAAAGTGCATTTGCAAATTACTTTTATAAATTAGGTACAAAATTCGAGAATTAAATAGAGCAATATAAAAATTACTATTGCACTGATAAATTCTAACAAGTTGTAAGTAGAAATAATCCTCATGGAGTTTAAATACTTCACTGTACTTTATACAATATACATATACATAGGTCAATGATAATTTCAAATAGAATGTATTTCTGTACATTAAGTATGTATAAACATTAATTACATCTCAGGAAGATTACAAATCTAGTATCAAGTAAATTTCATATTTAACTTCCATTATTTGTTTCCGTCCAACAATAAAATAACAAGGGTATCTTCGCAGATGAGATTACACGACATCACCGCTGGTGTCGGCAATGATGTTGAAGCAAAGGAGGCATCGAATCGCAATGATAGATCGCCGGAGGCACATTTCAAGGGCTAAATATATCCACCTACGAGCAAGAATCACGATATTCCCCGAGAAATGCTAAGATTTTCCCGAGTTTCCCTTTATCGTTGGTTTTTTTCGTGAGTTATATAAAACTACCACGTCCTTGGCCAGTATTTCATAACCCCGTAACAGTCTGCCAACCCTCATTGATTGGGCAGATACGAGTTGGAGCTGGCGGCGGCACCGGAATAACCTTCTTCGTAGTGCTCGACATCAAACACCTCTGTGCAAAAATATATATATATATATACATATAGAAGTGTATGTATCTTTCGGTACATATGTGTCGCGTCCCCATATGCACACGGTTACATGTATATAAAACTACATATAACTTGTACGTGAATGGGACAGCATCGTCAGCAGAATTTTAAATTCCCTTAAAACTCCGGACCGTATCGCGGAACGCTGAATTTTCGTCAAGTCTCGAGAATACGTACACATATACGTGTCTATGTAGGTATATAAATATACTCGCGTATGTGTGTCTGTGTGTTTGTTTGTGTCGGATGAATATGTGGGATAGATTTGGATGTTAGATGTACCAGTCGGTGAGACCGTACTTTTTTCGCCGATTGCAAGTGACCGGCAATCGAATTTATCGATTTTCGTACACGTTTCGTAGGACACGCGGATTGCGACGGTTCGGGTAAACATCAGTGCTTGAATATAGAACATATATACATATATATATGTGTAGCTGTTAAATTCGCCAATGGTGTTATTACCGTAGTCGTAGGTGACGAATCGCTAAATGATTCGCGTTAGAATATGCGTACCATTTCGGGCGGAACGATAAATTATAATACGGAACGTGCATAATGAGAATCAAATGATTGATTAATACCCGAGGTTTCTTCGCCTAAATTCAACATTCAGTCGCCTGAAACGATTCAGTGGATCGCCACGTTTTTATCGAATTATTACGGTATCGAACGGAAGAATCGTTTTATTTTTCAATCTCTGTATATGTTTTAAAATAAATAATTACACAGTTTTATTAACGCAATTATAACAATCAATTGTCTGCATAACTATGACAATTCTGTGACGCAGTGCGAAGTGGTTAGAGTATATTATAATTCATACAAAGTTCTTATGATTTAACTTACTTGCTTTCGTTTAAAGAAAAATCATACCACATTTTATCCGATGTTCGAAATACTTGTTTAAAATGGTGGATGGACTACCCTATACTAGACTACAAATAAACGTAGGATATGTTCAATTTATTCTTCATTATTAGAAACTTATAAAAATGTCGATATTTGTAATAACGGATTCCTCGAGATAGATTCTGAATCTTCACGGTACCAAACCCGGTGTAATTCCGAGTCCATGATTAAGCGTTAATTAAGAATACTACGAAATGTCGATTCGCCTGTGGTTCTCCTACTCTTTTCCGTTCTGTCGAACGGTAGATACGAAAAACACGGAATGAGCGTTTGTAAACAGTGGTTATTATAGATAGGAAAACACGGTCGTCTACAGTTCGTTCTTATTTCCGGCTCGGAAGACGAACACACAAATCACGATGTAATTGCTAAATGTAGCGTGACGTAGTGCCGAACACGAACGAAAAAGTTGGTAGTGTATGGAAAATTGATAAAACTTCCCGGATCGGACCCTTGTATAACAAATCATCTGATGACATTCCGATTTACGCATACCGCGTCTACTATAATTTACTTCTAAAACAATAACTTCTTCTGTCTCTCACAAACAACGATTATTCAATTCGTACATAAAAAATGTTATTTTCACAAACTTCGACTTCACTTTCACAACAAATACGATATCTCATTTCTACTTATTCCTCATTTAAATATACAGCAATTAAATGCAAAAACGATGTATGAGTCGTACGCATAATTATTTCTGTATTCAAAATGTTTATTAATGAATAACAATGATATTTTTACAGCAGGTTAAAGATCACCGTTCTAATACGATGTAACAGCGTTACAGGGTTTCGAAGCGTAACAATCGATACCGTGGCAGTCTCGATCTTCCGTTGTGCCGCACGTAGGTACATACATACATGAAGCCGGATACAGCCGGTATTTGTCTACTTATCTCGGATAAATTCAGTCTACATCGTGTCAACGCGCGTTCTCTGAAGTGGGATCACAACGGATTTGAAGATGCAAATGCACCAGCCTGCTATTTCCATGCGTGCCCTCTCAGCTAACTTAGCCAACTCGTGTATCCGTTCAATTCGGAGCAGATACCCACGGGCTTGCAATCCCCGTGAAGAAGTCACGGGAAACACACAGATTTCGTGGTCATTCGAAAATAGTGACTTTTTAAGTGGTGAAACTAACATCTGATTATCGTGTTGATATGATTTCCATTTTACAGCCACTTTTTCCTTAATCTTTCGACATCGGAAATTTTCAATCATTAAAAATTTTTGTGTAATAAATATTCCATGCTTCAGAAAATTTTACGGCGCAAAATTTCAACGGGTAGAAATTTTCCAGAGAGACATTCTTAGGCGTAGAATTTTAACGCCTGAAAGTTTACGTGCAACATAAGTTGCGAATCGCAGAAATTTCTCATCGTGGGAATGTTGAAAGCGTAGAAATTTCCAAAAGTGGAATATCTAAACTCATAATCGTCAGGTTGCGAAAATGTTGAATCTAAATTGAATGAACATCCGTTTTATGCGAACCGTGTCACCGGCGATATAAATCCGCACGTGGTCCATGCTTTATGGACAGACGTGTACGTCTAAATGTACCCTGGCATTTCCCCTTTAAAAGTGAAGCACGACACTCGAAAGCTCGACGCAACGTGAAAGCATGCACAAAGTGGAGCCGGGGATGGAAGAAAGAAACGTAGAGGAGGATACAAAAGAAAAATAGTAGGCGAATGTGTCATTCCGGCGTTCTAGCGTAGACCCAGCGGCTAGTTTTTTATTAGCCGCTTTACGTGCCGTGACGTCGTTAATTACGTGGCTTATAGGATGCTTTTGACCACGTCAAAAGACGTAAATATATGCACGTCAAATGTTGTCCGAGTACACCACCATCTACGGTCGCGTTTTAAACGGCGAGATTACCTGCTACTTACTATCACATTTGTATACATATACGTATACATATATATGTATATCGTCAAACGATGCATCTCTCTTTCACGTTTTACAGTATTAGCAAGACCGTTGAATTCAGGATCCCCGTTTAAAATTTTAACGTTTACAATATTCTGATTGGATCTGTAAAACTCACGTCCGATTAACACACGTAGTTGAAGGCAATTTAAAATAAAACTGTATATATGTATAATACTATTTGCCACTGTGAGATTACGTTCGCTTTGAGATAGGAGATACGGTGTAAGTGGTTCTACTATACACACACACACACACATAGTGTGTTATATAACACTTTCTATATATATAACACTCGTCGTTCTCACCCCGTTATATGAAAATAAAAGCACTTTCTCTGGAAACTACATTCAGTTTGTTTCGGTAATGCGACTTATGCCGCGCCCCGTGCACGCCGTGTACTCCTGAGGTTGAAAAGCAACAATTCCGTTTGAAAAATATGCGTTGAAATATAACAGATAAAGCAGCGTGCAACGATGGCCACGAGCATGGAAACAATTCTGTGAAAGGTAAGAGGATAACAGAGTAAAACACTCAGTCTGGCATTGGACTTTATACACTGCGTTGCGTGAAAGTCAAACCGTAAGCTTTCGAGAGAAGCAGCAAGGATAGGGAGTTTATTGTTCTGTAGGTTTTTCTCGAGCCCTAAGCCGAGAAGTGACTCTGTTGAATTGTCTTAACCACCCACACTTCTCGGAGATATGATCATAAACACTATAACAGGAATTAAAGTTTTTATAAAAATAACAAAACAAAAAATACTAACACGCGACGACATTACGAAAAGGATGCAAATAGAAACTTTATTTTCATACTATTTCACTTAAACGTAGAATTTTTTGGATATCGCATGTTCGAAACTATGAACGGCTTGGTACCTACCTGAAAATATAGAACTTTGGGAGGACCGGATAAAAGTGAAAATTTCCTCCGGAAACTTCTTACTATTTTACACGAAGAATAAGAATAAAAATGAAAAGTTCGATCATTTCGAACGAACGAAACTTTCCCTCAAATAAGATCTAGCGAATTTTCAAAGTTCCCTCCTTTGATTCAATGCAACTTGGACTTCTCAACTGTAATTTTCAACGGGTTGACAGACATTTCTTTGCTCTCGCTGTCCCATTTCGGGGTACAAAATTGCCCATTAACGCTTTGACTGACGTTGTCAAACACTTGCTGTACTGAATGTGTATCGTCCTAACTTCTCCCACATAGGATGATATTCTGGCTACCCTTTTCTCGGAAGTATTATCTAGGCATTACGTCGGAGCATTTGAGGAAATAACGATGAATGTAACAACCCGGCCACACACGCGACTAGCTGAATTCAGGAAACAATGTTATATTGTCAGAGAAGAGCTGTTACTCCTAATCCGCAGGAGAAACTCGTACGTTTTCATTTAATCGCGGTAACATCTATTACTAGTCTGGCACACGTGATATTATTAAAGTGCGGTGCGCGTTTGTATACTCTTGCCCATCTTTATCTCCGATCTATTTTAATCTAGCAATACTTTTTCGAAGGTACATTCGTAAACCTATTCCTCCGATTTTTATGAAACTTGAAAAGTTTATGTCGAGGGAAATATGGTGGGAAATAAATAATTAGTCTGTTAATGTATTTTAGTGTACTCATCAAATCGTCCATCAAGTTAATGTATTTAAATATAATTTAATTGATAGTAACAAAATTAGGGATCTCAACTTAATTTTAGAAAACAAAAGAAACTAATGAATTTTACTTTAATCTCTTGTTTGTGTGATAGAGCTTTTAGAGTGAATCTTTTTGATCTCGTGGTTCGAAGAGATAAATATATCTGTCAAAAGCTAGTAAAATTCCCATGAAAGTTATTTTCATTTACACTATAAAGTTTCATAAAAATCAGGGAGGTACATTAGATCACGAGTCGTCTATTTTTATTAAACCTACGTACTTTCTCCATAAGTTACCGATTTTATAAACAATGACTTATAAGGTTACGTAAAACATTTCCAAGTTTCCGACCGAATATGTATGCGTGAAGAACTGCTATTATACGGCGTGATTCGTGTAAAACATATATTATATATCACGTTAAGCGTAACTTCCGATGGGACGCCAACGCGCAAGAGTAAAACAAAATCTGCTTATGAAAATGTAAATGCGTTATCCACGATCCAACAGCGTTAGCTTTTAGAAATATTGCTGGCGAAATGCCTTGCGCCATATGCTGAACGAGTACCTACCCGCAATGATGCAAGGTAAGTGCGTCACGGCACCAGTCCTGACATAAAATGCAAAATATGTCATCCGTTTCCGTATTATCAGAGTTTCCTCCCTCGACGTGCAGATCGAGTATTTGGCTTCTGGAAATATGTTCCTCCGAAAATATCGCCAAATTTATCCCGTTAGGTACATGGCGACCGCTGTGCGGTTCTAAGCAAGCGTCGAACTTTCCATCAATTTATGAATAATTTCCTGTAACTCGCATCAATGCCATTTTTCCTTACCACCCCCCGTAACTCTATCTTCAGATAAATTTACATACATGTATGTATATGCGTATCTACTCGTTTCATATTGCATAGTTATCACTCACGCGTTGTACTCTTATTCGCCTCGGTTGCGACGGACGTTACGGAAATTAGAAAAATCACTGGTAAATTAGATCCACAAAAAGCATCGAAAATGCAAAGCTATGGGCCAAGTACAAGAGAATGTTACATTGGAATAGGTTGCTCATTAACATAATTTTTACACGGGATTTGAAATCAATCAAATGTGAGCAAGTACAAATTATTGTAGAGCAACGACACAATACTATCGCTAAGTAAATATATACAATTAACTAAATTTCCCAAAATATGGTGTCTTCTCATTTAATGACTAAATCTGTTTACTGCTCTATTAAATGTACTTGGTGGCCCGCTTTTTACGAAGCTTGATGTCAAAAACGTAACGTAACAAACATTTCTAATTTAATATGTTAACAATCTGGATGTGTGTGAGAGGAAATTACATATACATATTGTAGTGTATTTCAACAATTGATGTTAAAATAAATTAAAAAGGAACGACGTGAGATATTTAAAGGACTTTCATTCTAAACAGTAAGAAGCCCGCTTTATACTGTGGTTCAGCAACTCTCTTTTAATGTCACACATTCCCAAATATTTAAGCTTAGGGGAGTTGATACTACAGGTATTTTTTACCATCGAACCTTCGTAAAAAGCGGGCCACCAAGTACATTTAATAGAGCAGTAAACAGATTTAGTCATTAAATGAGAAGACACCATATTTTGGGAAATTTAGTTAATTGTATATATTTACTTAGCGATAGTATTGTGTCGTTGCTCTACAATAATTTGTACTTGCTCACATTTGATTGATTTCAAATCCCGTGTAAAAATTATGTTAATGAGCAACCTATTCCAATGTAACATTCTCTTGTACTTGGCCCATAGCTTTGCATTTTCGATGCTTTTTGTGGATTTCACTCGATTCGTAGAATTATGTAAAGTACAGTATGTTTTTTTATTGAAATACTTGTTATTAAAGAAATAAGGAAATAAAGAAATCAGGGAATGCAGGAAAATAAAGGAATATACAGATCTCATTATTATAATAATTTTGCAATCATGATGTGGCAAAATGTAAAAAATTATCCTTTAAATGTTATTTATGTTTAAAAAATATAGTAACCAGAACTATGTGTTTTCAAATTTAAAAAAATTCTTTGAAGACGTGAATAAAAAAATCAGAGACTCTTCCCGAGACAGTAAACATTTAGTCTAGGTACTAGGACTTGCATATATTGTCAGTAATATTGAAAAAGAAAACACATTTTAAGGAATTAACAAAATAATAAACATTTAATTATTGCAAGACAGTGACGATTTTGTACCTTTGGTTTTTAAATTCTTAATTCGGAAATTATAATAAACATAGAAGTGGCCAAAATGGTTTTATGAAAACGGGGTAAATTTAAAATAATGGTTAGTGCGAATTGCTGAAAAATGTTTTTAACTTTAGAACTTTAATATGGTCAAATGTATATCCTTGTAAACATTTTTCGATTTACGTATAACAACGTCATCATGTCCGTTAATCTTACGTATATTTCAACAACGGGTTTGAACAAAAAATAGTTTTTAACTATATATCATAACATTGTTACAAATAGATAAAGCACAATTTGGAGATTCAATAGCCGAGATGGTAAAGTGTCGATACGAAGCATGTAACAAAGATTATTTAACAGTGCTGGATAACCCGATAAAAATAATTTGCCTACTTTTTCTTGGAAGACCTGTTTATAGAACAATTTGATTATGTACTAAAGAAGAGCTTGTAGAAATTTGAAGATACGCTTCGACATGTATCGAAGTTTTAAAAATGAAACACATTAATTATTGATAACACTTTGAAAATTTCCGAATGACGTACTAATGCGTGCATCATGAAGGTGTCTACCTTTCCCTCTTTTTCGTAATAATTCCTTCTCGATGTGGCGTACTATGTCTCCGGATATAAACAAATGACACCGACTTCTTTGTCTCTATCTTTCCGTCACTCTGTCGCGCTCGCACTAGCCAAACAAACGACGCGACGCGACTTGGCCACGCAAGCATGTGTGAGAGCGCGGCTGACGACAAAGCAATGCGGAATTTAACATGATTCGAATTTTTCTAGCATAAGGGCCTCTCTTTCTTTACTTCTGTCTGTCACGCTTGCACTCCTAGCGCAGCCGTAGCGACAGCCCTGAGCAACGGTGCGTCTTCGTCAATCGTGGTCACTCATTAATTTTATTTTAAACATTTCTAATTACTTTATCGGGCATTTAAGTAATATTTATTTTCAATATTTCTTAATTTATTTCTTATTCATTTGAAAAAAAGTCGGCGTTTAATCTGTTTTGAGCGTATTGTTGCGATATATTGTTAAGCTTAAGTTTCAAAATCAAATACATTTCTTTTACAATTTAAGAAACCATTATGTTAAATTTATAAATTATTGATAACCCTTGAAGATTTTCTGAATACCAATAAGCGACTCTTGTATTTGGTCCGAGACAAAACCTTGTCTCTTGATTTTTTTCCGGCATGTCTCAGATTACATAGAAAAATCTACGTTATCGACAGAAAAATTATCTCGCATGGTATGAAACATATGTTAGGGTTTGACACCGGACTGCGTGACAGGCTGAACATGGAGATGGAGAAGGAGGAGAGGAAGAAGACGACGTTTCTTACAAAAACCTCGACTTTTTAGATCAAAATATCTCGCGATTGGCTTGATGGATCTTCTCGTAGTTAGGCTTAATTTACTCGGGTGGACGTCCCATACAAGAATATCACCATAGTTTGGGAGAAATATGCGTATTTAATGCGTTTGAATACCCCGAAAACCTCGATCTAATTCTTCCGGAAAAGAGTAGTTCAGGTCTACCAGTCGGGAACTCTTGTACTTGGCCCGAGTCAAGACCTTAACTCTTGATTCGAGGTTTAGAAACGTTAGGATGTAACACTGGTCGTTGGGATGCTAATATATTTGAATGATAAATGAATGCAGTTGGGATGAAAGTAAAGTTCTGGCTGTGCATAATGAATCGTGTAATTATGTGGATTGTTTCTTTGTGGTAAATGTAATTGGAAAACAGTGTCGAGAGTATTTTTTTTTTAAATTGTCGTAATCTACATCTGTACTATGTATAAAAAGATATGTTAAGAGTTGAAGATTAAATCTTCCACACAAATGACAGCTGCAATTTACCTTCTATGTTGCTGAATAATTTATCTTATTGTACTCGGATTATTAACATGGCAGCAGGTTTTTCTCAATAGGACGTAATATTTATCACGCTTAAAGCTGAGCTACCTCAAAACGAATAATCTCGATGTTCCCAATGTTTAGTTATAATACATTATCTAATATAATTATACAACTGATCACAGAGAGAATCGTGATATAAAGAGAATTATCGTTTCTAGCAAAATGTCATCTCTACGAATATGACAATCGAAGTTGTTTAACTTCCGGTTCTATAACAAGAATAATTCTTGGGTTAATAAAGATAAACTTGATCGTGTCTAAAATAAAGTTCGACTTATTCTGGGAACGGGAGAGGGGGAGGGGAGGGTTAAAACAGGCGGTGGAAAAGGTCGGCGAGACGATATGTAGTCTGACGATATGAGTCAACCGCTCATTTTGCGGAATATAAAAGTTTTACGAGGCGCGCGGGAACTGATGAGTCCGGTACGTAATGCTGGTTGATCCATCAATACCTGTCAGCAGTTCTGAGGACACTTGCGCTGGGAAATTTATCATTGCCAATAAATCAGTCGATTTTACAATTAGCAATAAAGGACAAAGGAAGGAAGTACCAATTAGAACGAAAGTTATAAACAAATCAGCGAGAAAGTTATTTTTAATATTTCAAACTTTAATAATAGTGATGTAAATACATATGTATAAGCGTGAAAAACTTCACGGCGAAAGAGCAAGAAAATTACGTATGCACGTATAAGAGTTCCAAGAAAATAGAAGTCCAAAAAAAATAATTATATTTTTAGTAGGTGCAGAAAGTGCATTGTAAAAACAGCAGAAGTTCTTTGTTACATACTTAATTTTCCTCTTCTTCGTGCCACTGTGATTAATGCAGAACATCTGTAGGTATCTGTTTTATACAAAGTAACAAAATTCTTGCATATTAATTGACAAGTCCGTTTCTTCACAATGAATTCCAGCTTCAAGATTACATTACATTTTTCAAAATACTCCCAGTGCGTGGTTTCGTGTTTTTAAATAAGTAATTTCTTTACGTTCCATCATCGTCGTTACGTATTCCGTCGTGGAAGCGCATTAAGAATATCTCTTTCAATGAGATTTTAAGCAGTGTCAAGCCTTTCTTTTTCTACATGTTCCGCCTCTACTCCATTTGGTATCCTATTTAAAGTTTCATGCCGTGTGGGAATAGCATCGTATCCGTGCAACTACGGTTAAGCGATGCAGATCACACCGAAGTGAAGGGAAAAACCACAATCCTGAGCCACCAGAATCCTTCGTTCCTACATCTCTTCTGTCACGCTTGATCTCCAGTGAATTATTACTTTCCACTATTCACGCTATTCACTTACACGTTTGTCTCATCCTTGCAAATTGTGATACTTACACACACACAGCGGGGAAATCGAAAAATGTTCTCATTTCTTGCCTACAAACCGCATAATTTTAAATACATCGTTTTACTATTACAAAGCCTATTAACTTTTAACGTAAAATCTCCGAATTGTATTTGTATAACATACAATAAAGCTAACGACAAATGAAATCTAACTATTAACCTATTTTATCGAAATTTACAAAGTGAAATGTTGAATGAAAATTTTGAAAATTTTCCTTTTCAAAATACTCGTAAATAATAGTGAAATTTTCGTTATCAACGAGTTGCCACAAAGTATACTTATGTGACATAATAAAAGGAAATTCGACAATCAATTTTTCACCCATTGTCCAGGTACTTTTCTAGCTTTCTGCTCACGTCGCGACGGCGTGTCTCACGACCGAATTGCTCGCATGACCATGGTCGTTTTAGCATAACTTGAGGTGGTTAGGATGGCTCGAATGTACACGAATCGTGTGACCGGCATCAGTTACGATCGAAATGGCTCGCACAAAGCCTTCGGTATGGAAGATTGTGTTTGACTTAGAAACAGCGAACGGGATTTTGACGATACTTTATAGCAACCGGGGTTTTTGCATTCCAGGAATTTGACATTTTCCCCAAAATTACTGTTAGCTACGATCTCGCACGAAACCGAGGAATTATACGTTTCGCTTCTATGAAAGCCCAATTACCAATTGCAAGAACTCCTTTCCTCTTGTAATTTATCTTCCTCCAAGATACGACTCGTTCGAGGAACTCTCTAAGTTGTCTCCGGCGGTTACGGAAGCGAACATCCCTAAATTTTCTCTTTGTAGAATTAATGGTAAAGGCAGTTTGTAAAATCTTCGTTAACCTCACGGGATGTCGTAACACGTGCCCGAATGTATGTTTCCAATAGTTTGGCGTGAAGGAAGTCGATCCAATTGCCGGCAATGTCGAGATCATTAGAAATGTGTTTGCGCTCCCGTGATTAAATCGAGATTTTTATAGTTCAATTTTGTTAACAAGTTCAGTAGGTGATATACTGATGCGTGTATAGGAATAACGCTGATGTGACGTATTCTTATTTGCAATGGAGCCATGATCCTGGATTTATGCAGATGAATTTTTTTTCTTAGGCAACTTTGCGATATGAAGCATTTCTTAAAAGGGAATTATGATCAGTTAAATTATGTATGAGAGGAGAAACTATTTACGCTACGCTTATGCTTATTAAAAATTAAAGATCGTTATATATGTGACACGAATATTCGCGAGACAGCGTCTTTTTTTAATTTTAAAATAGATCTTTATACTTCCATAGAAAAGTCAGCTTAATTGAAGAAATGATTTGAACTGTCCACAAGATACTGCTATTTTTCTTTAAATTTTAAAAGAACTAAAATTAAAAAATCTCTGGAAATAGAATAAGAGTTATACGAATTATAATTTTTATTCGACTATAACATGCTATTTTTATAGTATCGGGAATGTATTTATTTTGGTTGTTGCTCATGTTAAAGTTATTGCAAACTGGCAACAATTTTCGCCGTTGCACACGGAGTACAATACATTACAACCGGGAAAAAATCTATAACTTTATTCGTACGAACTGTGAGCACTTACGTAGAACGTTCCACAAAGACATTACTTTATCCATGTTTTCGCAAGCGTGCAAATACGAATATCGTTACCTTCCTTTGAAAATTATCCGGGCCGTTTTTTTGCTGTACGTAGCGACACTTGAACAATTCCAGTTCTACCACAATGATTACAAAGAACTGTGATAATTAAATACTAGTTCAAAGACCATCAGAGCTATCCATTTTCGCAATTCATTCGCAATTAACATACGGGCTTCCACAGTTTTATACTGTTGGAGGATTGAGAAAATGAACGCTTTCAAATGAATTCTTTTCCTAAAATCCGCTGTTTTCGAGCACTTTTATACCAAAATGTAATATCCTGCGCTTCAATGAAATGTGCATGGTATTTCGAACGAACAAAAGAACGAAAAAAAAATGACCATATTTTGATCGTTTCATAATTCAATGTATACGCGAGTAATCAATAGGGATTTAATCGAAATATTCAGATTGCAAATACAATTATATTTGCATGGGAAAATCTATTCTGTTTGACATAAATTATCTTTACTATTCATTTGAGTCCATGCACGATACAATTTCTGCTGAAATAATATTAATTATAATTAGGTACATACATAGGTCATAATTATTCATCTCTGTAATAGTGTCGTATCATTGACAGTTTATTCCATCGTAGTAATAGGAAAAACAGTAACAAGAATTAAGAGAGGGCCATCAAAAATCTAATTAGTTGTCTTTTTCAACTTATTCGTCAAACGGAAGTGTGCATGGGAACAATAAAAGCTTTAGAGAATACGCTCCAATGAAACGTTTGGCGTTTAAGTGCTCTGATGGCGCATTATACATAGAGAGGGTACTGAAATACTTGTATCAACGGGTTCAGGTGGCTGCGAGAATTTCCGCGAGCAGAGATTTGCTGCTTCCTACGAGACTACTAGAGTATTACGAGACTTCCGATGGGGAACACTCGACTACTACGTACCAAAAGAGCAGCTAATACATTTTATATGTGAATGGATGGAATTAAAATATTTTGAAAGCTTGTAACCATTGGTAAAAGGAAAATTTCTTGTCTATTTAATGCGAAAGTTATTTATCGGAATCATATGGGATTATATGTATAAAATGTTGGATTTTTTTATACACACTGTATTTTAATTAAACGATATCATTGCTTATGCGACGTACAAAAAGACTACTGTGAAAAAGACATGATAAGTTCATTTTTGCTGATGTTCTGATATTTCTGTCATCGGCTAGCTCAAAGAGAGTACTTTAATATTACGTAGTTGAAAAGTGGAAAAACTTGTCAGGGTCACAGAATAAACGTACAGGGTAATAACATGAGAGCCAGAACTTTAAATTAATAATTATCTTTTTCCGTAGAAATATTCATATGGCATACGGTTTTACGAGATACCAAAATAAGTATTTAGATATGTTGCAATAAAATTTGCGTAAAAGTGCAAAAACTATGGAGATACCTAACAGATTAAAATTTTATCAGGATAAAAATTCGCTAACTAAATCCGACGTTGTGCAAGATTACTTGTGTAATTGGCCACAAGTTTTACATCTAGCTCCTCAACCGCCAGACTTAAACCCCATTGAAAATTTATGGGATGAATTAGACCGCGGGATCAGGATAACCCACACAACTTCTACAGTGGAATTAAAAGTACGACTGAACGAAGAATGGAAAATTTAAATTACACTGTTCAACAGCGTTTTTATTTCCTGAATGAAAATGGGCGGACATTGTAGAGTTTTATGCCCCGCTTCCGAATCTGCCAGCGGAATCGTTCTATTACCTTCAGTTTTTGAGAAACTTTTTACTTTTTGAAAATGCTAGATTTTTAAGAGAAACGGGTATTTCGAGATATCTAAGGGAGCTGGAAAATTTGTTTCCTATAAGAATACGTGTTTAACTACGTGAAAATATTTCTGTTTGATAAGTTTGATGTTTGCGAATCGATATGTTGAACGATGTGGCAAAGCTAGATCGGACGTAAACAGATTTAGGGACATTTATCAAATTTTCGGAACAATTCTAACACTGGATGCAAACTATTCGTAAAAGCTCAATATATCATTAACCCAAGAGGATCATTACAAGCACTCTAACTAGGAATGGTGATCAAAGTTTAATTGCACCCTCATCGAGTAGTTATACCTGCTGGCAAACTCTAACTTGTTGGGAGAGGCACTGATGACGAACTATTTGCTTCAGTGCCGCGTTAATGTCCTGAACGCGTAAATCGATTTTCTCTCCAAATGTGTTTGTAGTCCAACTTTTACATCACATTTCCACATTGTAAATATTGGAATGTTAGAACTACCTGCCACGAACATTTGACATTATCATACGAAAGACAAAGTAATGAGTATAGTGACCATTTATTGACCCCATACATGCAATTAGATAAATCGATTCAGGGGGATGTCATAACATCTCTTTATCTAAATGAAAGGAATTAATCATGTTTTCCAACGTCGTTTCATTCCAATCGTTGTTATATTTTTTTACTATACAATTCTATTCAATTTTGGTAAAAAGGGAAACATTATATCAGTCATGTTTATCTTGAAATAATTAGTCACACATTTTTAGAGCCTAAGCAGTTTTTATTCCACATAATATTAATTGTCATAAATGTTTGAGTGAAAAGTAAATTTGAATCTTGTATTTATAATAAATTTGTAATATACAGTGAAGTGATAATACACAACCAATTTCATCCATTGGACATTCCCAATTTTGTCCGCATTACGATTTATATTAGATACTTTACATGTAAGTAAATTCATTTGAACAAAAATGAAATCGATAGATTTATGGTAGGATTTCTGAGTACACAGTACTCAAATTATCGTGCACAGTGTCACATAAGGAATTTAGCAATCGCTTATACGTAACGTACGCTTCTCAATAATGACAGGTTTGTTTCTTTGGATAACTTTACCCCCAGAAACAAACTAAAATGTAAAAATATATGACAACATATATCAAATTTCTCCACGTTGCGTAGAAATCGATACATAAATCTGACGGTTGATTCATTTGCTCATTTTACTCGCTTCTGTTGTCTTTGTCGGTATATGTCATTTGCAGGTGGCGGTGGTAAATCTTCTTCTTCACTGTCATCACCTCCTAAACGTGTCCTCCTACGTTTCGATCCGATACTCATTCCGTCGTTGCTCTCGTCGACGATCCAGTGTACAGATTTTGCAAGATCAAATAACTTTGTGTCACACCCATTATCCGCTATTGGTAATGGGGCTAAAAAAACATGGGAATCATTGACTACGTCCGTTAAACTGGTCTTCAACAAAAGTTACAGGTATTTATCAATGTAAACAAATATAATTGGATAACTGAATATCTTACCATGGTCTGGCAACTGAATTCTATTAAAAACATCCATGAGCAAATCAACGGCAACGAATGGTCCCCTGAAGCAACCTGGCGGGGGTAGCATAGTACACAATTGTGCTGCTGCCGGTGGTAGTGGAAACGAACCACCTGAAATAATGAATAAATAGTGAATATCCAGCGTACTGTATACACATTTACGTATAGGAAACATGTTAATAAAATACTAACCTGGTACTGGATGTTCTCCGGGTAGCGGGTTTACTTTCGGTTTGTAAGGAATCATTTGTGATATATCTGGTCTAGGTAAAGATGCCATAGCCTCTTCTGGGTCTGGTACTCGAGGTAATGCACCAGTTGTGTTTCGGGTAACACTGGATACCTCCATGTACCCTATTGACCTTAACTCCATGGCTGTGCATGGATATAAATCCAAAAACTTGTACCTATCTACCAATTGCGCAGTTTCTTTGCCTTCGAATTCTTTAATCTAATGAAATACAGAAAAGAGAAAAATATTACCGGTTAATAGACTGTACATTTTATCCTACTATTTAAGTAACATACTAATATCGCTGTAATACCTTTTCTAATACTGCACTTCGCCTTTTTTCTACTTTGACAATACTGGCTAAGTCTCCGATATTAGACTCAAATTCCAGAAACCGATTCCATATGTCCCTGTAATATGTATTATTCATTTCATTATTTATAGTAAGAATAATAATATAATAATAATAAATGTATTAGTTAAAGTATTTTGTAAACAGAGATTTTTGAATTACATACACTGATTTCTCAGGTTCTAAACTACCAGAAGATAATACCCGTTCAAATAAGACTCTGGTGTTATTATCCTCTGTAACATAGAACAAATGTAATGATAAAGTATATATTTAAAAATTTTGTTGTTGATATATTTGTATATTTTACCATTAAGATGTGATAAATAATCGATATAACACAGAATGTAATCAGGGTTGTCTCCGAATTTTTTTAAACCCAACTCGAATATTCGGAATGCAATGTTCTTGTCCTTTGTACAATAGTACTCCATTAGCGCTGCAGCCACATAAACGTGATGTTTACATCGTGGGTCTTCCCGAGCTCTTTTGAAAACAGTCCTGGCGGACTTTATACCTTCTGCTCTCCTTGCAAATTTCATATATTGTACATATGCCTATGAAAAAATTCAATATTTTAACTATAGTTCGAAAAACTGAGGAATAAAAATTACCGACATTAATTGTTATGTAATACTAACTAAAGTAGGATCGATGTCAGGTATATCAAGGAATTTTTGGTAAATCTGATGTACTTTCTCATATTTTACGCGGCCTTCTTCAAAGTCCGCATGTGCAAAATATAACAACATATTTTTCGATAACAGTGTACTAGTTGCTCTTTCAAACATAGTAGCAGCTTCGTCGCTTAAATTTTTTGCAGCATTTACATCTCCCTTTTCTGTTAATATCTTTGAACTGAGTTCTAAGAAATGTGCAGCTTGGTGCCATACAGCAGGATGATGACCCAAGCATAGCAGGCACTGTTCTATCGCGAACATTACTCTGCGGGCAACGAGAGATGTGTCTTCTGTTCTCAATGGATTACTGCGTTCCCATGCGATATATTTCTTCCACAACTCGACCTAACACGGACACTCCGATTACTCTTATTCTTAGATAATTTTTAAATTTTTTTACAAAATTCGCTGTAATAAGTAATACCTGTTTGATTTCTTCTGGATGACTAGTTGGAGGTACACTAGGAGCACTCCGGTTCAGTCCTCTTGTTACAGCTTCTAATTCTTTTGCCACTCTTCTTGCATTCATATAGTCCCTAGAACGTTCAATTGCCATTTTTTCTGCAATTATTGGATTGATGTTTTGTTCAAATGCCATATAATCTTTCCATAATTGTTCCATGTTAATCATGGGGTTTACAACACCCCGTTGGTATACCTGTAATAAAACAATATAAATATTTAAATAGTTCAAGAAATCGGTTACTTGGAAAAAACATAGATCTGTTTGGATGATTTATTACCTTACGAACAGCACTAATTTTCTGGTTTTCAGCATATGAGCCAACGGCTTCCACGCTTTTCAAAAACATAACGTAGTCATTCCAAATGCTATAAGAATGAATGTCCATTCCGATTTTGTCTAATGCAAAATCATATGCTTGTGCCATTTTCTCCCTATAGACATATTTTTGTATTGATATCTATCTATACGAACAAATTAAAACTAATTTGTACTTATATTATACTCACTTGTACGTAGCAAGACTGGCTTTTGTCTCTTTGACATAAGAAAGGTAAAGTTTCCATAACTCAATATTTAAGATTTTCATGAGGCACCTTTGGAAAAGCTGTTAGAGAAAAGAATAATTTTAGAGGTACATAGTAATGCTTGAAAACCTACCACCAGTGAAAAAACCCATTCGATTTTGGTCACAAAGAAAAATACATATCTACTACCTTACTTACCCATACAGGCAAGTTTTGATATACACATATTTAAATATTATCAATAATAATCACATGAAAATATCAGGAAGTAAAAATTCAATAATTTATTATGCAAATGTGTAATACAATCACCACTACAATATTGCATATAATGGGAGAAATAATAATGCACCAATGCATCAATTGAGAATAGTTTATTGCTTAAACATTCGTTTTAATTATTAATAATTAAGGAAAAGTTCTTTTGACATGAGGTTATAAAGATAACATAAAACAAACCCCACAAAATGAAAAAGTTTATTTATTTTTTTTGAGTGGGGTTTATAATATAATGAGAGAATTGACCTATGTGGGATCTAGAAATGAGTGATCCCAAAACATTACAAAAAAATTCAGACAATGCGAAGCAACATAGGGTGACAAAAAGAATAAATGTTATTTTATATTATCATAATATTATGTAATGTTTACTTGGTGGAAAACATTATGATTAATATATTAATATTGCATCACCTTATGCTACCTCTAAATGGGTTTTACAATGTTTGAGACAATGTTTCTCAATCACTGTAATAGGGGAGGGTGAATTATATACTCTCCAACAACCGTGTATGAAGATATTGACAGCAATATCTATGGCTTGAAATGATACATGGTACTTCTGAGAAAAAAATTCTCATCAACATTTTACCTTGTATTGTACAATAATAATATACATGTATAATATATGTGATTAGAGTTTCAATATTTTAGTATCACCATCATCTGAGTCTTCATTTGTTTATATTTTATAGTTTCATTCATATTGAAGAAAAATGCTATGAAATTTAAATAACATAATCCAAGCACAGTGAAAAATGTATTGCAGGAAGGAATATAAGGCTGTTACATTCAGGAAGTTGCCTTCGTAAGTTGATTTAATACAATCCAAATAGTAAAAAAGTCTACTGCTTCTTGTGTATTTCACGTGAAGAGTAACTGTTATTCAACAAGGAAAACAACCTCCCAAATATATCAACAGATCAATCATTAATCAATGAAATAATTGGTTGTGGTGATATACTGTTTTTATTCACCTCACATAATATGCAAAGTGCTCAGAATCACATTGTATAGTAATATTCAATTATGGTAGGTTAGTAATACCCTAACAATATTACTTATTATCTTACTATGCTAAAAAAATATTGAAATATATCTTTCTAAAAATGTTGTTCAATTAAAATTGGTTCCACTAAACAATGAACTATGTACAATAATTATTAAATCATAATCATCTTTCAATAATTTACAAATATATAAGAAATTTTAAATTGAAATGCTATATTCAACACAATTTTACCCTAATTTCATCAATAAAGCTGTTTAACGTATTACTTTAACCGAACAACTAAACAATACAGCCACTGAATATGGCAGTATATAAAAGTGCTTTTATTATCTTTTGAAACTCAGACAATTAATATTAACATACCTTTTCAACTTTCTCAAAGTTGCGCATTTTCATCTGCAACAATAGTAAAAAATGCAAAAGTTAAGTTTTATTAATTTAACAATAGTAGTTGAAAAATATTATTTGAATTATACTAGAATAATTTAAACATAATTCTGTTTAACATAATTCTGTAAGTTCAAGAACAACATAACAAAAACTGAATGGGAGTATTGTGTTATCTTCGTGTTAAAACGAACAACTGTTACTGTAACTAACATTGAATTAAATTCACTGTAAAATATTAATTCATAGCACATAGTCAAAAATTACCTCTTGCTCTATATAAATCTTCCAATAACGACCAGCTGATGGGAATACTGTAACGAGCTTCTCAAAAACTGGCCTTACTTCTGTGATTGGTCTGTTCTGAGCTTCGCGTATGAGAATGCTCCATGCCTCTAAGTCGTAAGGAGATTCATCCACCGTTTTCTGTGCTCGTTGTAACTTCTCATTCCCCCAATCCTATGAAACCAAGCAGATATTTTATGTAACATGTACAGATATATACACAACTCAAAATGCAGACCGTGAAGTGAGGTTATGTTGGGGTAATGTGATATTGTACGCGAGTGATCGAATGCACTTACAAATTCCGTTTTGTCTTCTGCCATTGTAAATCCTTGTGAAAACTGTTACTACCCCTAAAATGAAAAACTACCACGTACGATAAAAAAAAGCTGTCCGAGAAAAATGCACGACAATCCACTACCAATCTTGAACAAACAGCACGTTCGAGGGAGTCGATATAATTTGTTATAATTCAACGCTTCATTCATAGGAGGCGTTAAGTATCGATACGAATCTTGCGATAATCGAAACTATCGACTACTTTTGTAGCCATAGCGCTAATAATTTGTTGTCGCGTCTGTTTCCCTCTTAACACGGAAGTCGCGTTGATTATTTAAAAAGAATCGATTTTATTTTTATATTATCTCAATGTTTGCAACTTTAAAAGTGTATATCCAAAATGTTCAAAGCGGAATGTGTAAAAGTGACGAAGATACAGCAGTTGCCGTAACGCGGGACCGCGGTGTGCCGGGTCTACACGATTTTATGGTAATTCATTTTTTCTTTCAACTTTTAGGATCCCCGCTATTACCATATTCTTGTAGGAAGGTTCAGATTGAATATTTTCATTCGTACATTGAATAAGAAATCAATTTAGAGGTTAAGCATTTAAACGGCATTATTTGAATGTTCGCACCATGACATCGTTTAGTGGCACTTCCTTTGATGGAAATTGTTAGCAATATGGCCACAATTATTTTCAATGAGGGTTATACGAGACTAAGTGATATTCTGGAAGAAATAGGGATAAATATTGACGGGGCAATGCACCTGTCGTAATTAAACCATTGAACTCGAGTCAAAATAACTGGATATGACTGTAAAAAGTCTCTTTTTAAATCCTTGCATAGTTATCCATTTGTAAAATTATCATTTCTGTGTTAAATTGAGTGTAACATAAAAAAAACCGCCCCCGGGTGGGCTCGAACCACCAACCTTTCGGTTAACAGCCGAACGCGCTAGCCGATTGCGCCACGGAGGCGACGATATCCACCCCTTCGAAATATTGCAGCACCTAATATGTATATTAATATATATTTCATCCCTTCAATTCTTCGTTGTCCACTGTCCGCGCACCATCTACGTGCCCCCCGCTTACTGCAACCGCTTGTTGGCCCTTGTGAATGGGTTCCCAGCTCATGGGGAACGATTTCTCGGCATTTAAAATAAGAACTCGTAGCACTAGAGGTTTAATCAATCTTATGAAATGATTAATTGAGAAAATGCAAAGGTGGAACATCGATCAACATTATTTTCATAAAATCTGAATAAATATAACTGAACTACTCATCGATTTGCATAGAAAGCAAAGTATCTTCGAGGGTAACGTTGGTTTTCGTTTTGTTTAGGATACTTGGGATTGCAGATCGCAGAATTCGTATCCAGGCGAAGGGAATGGGAGTGAGAACTACAATTGGTGAGTCTGTATTTTTGATTAAAGTGCAGTCGCATGATTATTTAATAATTTGTAGAAAAAAGTGAATTATGTAATTCAATATGTGAACTAGAATTATTGTACTTGCTGATAATTGCCCCAGATGATTTTCGTAGTGGTGCTTCAATTTGTAAATACATACACAAATCGGCTAATTAACATTCAATTAATTTCTATGTAAGTGATTCAGATAGGGTCATATCAGTGATAGATAGGGTAGAAACAGACAATGTATATCTGGTTTATGTAGGAAGAGGTGAAAACTGTCTTCAAATTTGAGGATTGCAAATACATTTTCAGGAATATCTCGGAAATTACATGATGTAGGATTTTTCGTACAATTTGTACGTATTTGAATAGAGCCCTAATTATATAAACAATTCCCGTGGTACTCCATGAAATATATTTTTACTTCCCGTCCTTGTTCGACGTTTCTATCCTATCAAGATTAACGATACGCGATGATAATGTGTGAATGAAACTATCATAGTTAAAACAAAGTTCTACTGTGGAAGTATTTTGTCTAATGATATTACGATAAGGGAGATAGCCTAGCTATGCAATCCATTTAATCCCGTCATATGACCTTAAGTCTGACATTTTAGGAAAGACTGATAGTGATTATTCTACACTAAGAACTTATCGTTAGTGTCTATGTATCTGGTGTTATCTCGGGTAACGCAAAAGTAAGATATATTATGTCTGGCAGTTCTCTCTAAAGATAAAACTTGATATGGAGATATATTGCATTCTACTAGTTTTGGATAATACTCTACACAACCATATTTCTGCAGACCTTTCTCGACTTTTTAAAATTCATAAATTTGCAATCTTAACGTAGATGTTCCCAGAATCTGGGTCCAAAATGCATGTAAATATTCATGTTATTCATGTTGGAACTTGCAATGAATGAAGGTATTCTTTCCAGTAATATTATGTAAGCGAATTGAGTATTTTCGATTGTCGTAGGCATATGTATTGTTATATTGTATTTTAATCCAACGTATACAAAAAATAATCCGCCCCCGGGTGGGCTCGAACCACCAACCTTTCGGTTAACAGCCGAACGCGCTAGCCGATTGCGCCACGGAGGCGAGATATTTACCACTTCATAATATCACGTTACATGGTGCATACAGTTAAACATTAGTTATGTTTATTTAATCATTTAAGTAAGGTAACTAATAGCCGATTTTCGTGCAATTTAATACCAAAGGCAACTGTTCGCATAGAATTTTACTATCACATTTCATTTTCTGCGTGCTTTAAACTCGTCAGAGAAAATACGCATGCAACCTCTTATTCGTTTATGTATAAAGTGAAGTAGATTCAGGGATATTATTGATTATCATCATTTTCATCGAGGAAATAGAAATAAGAGTTCAAAACGTATTTGATTAGCCTACCTTTTCTATTTAACCGTACTAAATACCGTATTAGTCATTTAGTAATCTTGTTTTTAGAAAAACAATTTCAAAACTAGTGTTTATATGGTGCACCCTATAAACGCCTTATTTTACACTTATTTTACACTTTGCTCCAAATTATTTACGTGCCACAGCCACATATTATATTTCAGGTACATGTATATTATTAGCGTTAATATTTCTGCAAAACACTAATGATATGCCTTATACGATAAAAATTATATCCTAAAGGTGAATATTTCATTACGTATTCTTATATCAGAATTATAGTCCCGTTTTAATCATAATCCAGCTTTCGTAATTTGCTCCAAATTTGATTACAATAAGCCATGTGGCAAGTTTCGATTATCGAACATAAATAAGTACGTGAATTGAAAATTAGTACCGCTGGTATATCAGTCACGATCGAGTCAAATGTACTGTGACGAGTTTGCCAATCAGCCCGGGGCACAAATTCAGCTTCGATCTTAACTGAACACCTTGAGTGTCCTTCCTCTACTGTTATTTCCAGAAGAAATTGATGATGTAGGGATTACCATTATTTCCCGGGCAAAGTACCAATGCTGATAACATAAGATTGGATGTCTGAAATTGCAAAGCAACAGGCGTACTAATTCGGTTGCAATTTCGTAGATAAAAAATGTGTTTGCAATACTATCGCACTTTGTTTTAAATATTTGGAGATATATCGTATTATATAATTTGCACAACTGCAAGTACAAATTGCATATTTTTGAGTTCAGAAAATCTAAATTGAGCTTGAACAGAGAATATACTTTTGAGAATGAAATACGACATTTTTGAGACACCCTGTACATACAGATTCGAAGTCTGAACAGGTCGATTAACACATTAATTTGCATTTAAGCGTAACTAACTTAATGCAGGACACCGATGTATGCATGCAAAATACGTGTACTTGTGTTTTACAAATGATGACTCCAATTGGACATTTGTTACTTAGGCCCTCGAACAAATTTATAGACTACATTGTAGACAATACATTTCTTGAACAAGGTATCGATAACAAAATTGTTTAAAAAAATTTGATTGGATTTTATAGTTTTATACTTCTAATTAATATGATCATATTCTATAATTTAATTTTATAATAAATTAACGTAATTTACATGTGAAACACAAGAGAAGCTTAATATAGGCATTTTATTTCGCTATATTGACAGAATTCTTTGAATCTATATGTTCTTCCAACTTTTAATACTAATCCATAAATCTGATTTTCATTTTTATCGCTCTATGAGTTTAAACAAACTTTTAACTTTAATTGAAACAAAGATGTTTTAAAATTATTCATTAGTCGATGGAGATTGACAGAAAACGTTCAGCTTTAAATTAAGACAGTGGCCGGTAGAACAATGAGGTGTCGATAATGAATCTCAACGTTAATTAGCCCCTGAAGGTGAGACGATAAGTAGCACGTCGTGGCGTACCGATATCTTCTTCTCAGTCTTGCGCACACATCGCAAAGTAAAGCCTAACAGAAACGTCACGCCACTTGTTACTCGTTAGTGTGCACGATGCCATCTTTACTGGCCACTCGACCAGGTTACTCCTACCGTTGCCATATCGATAGCAGCACTGCCCTGTAATTAACAATGTTCTTCGCCTTTATCCCGGATCTGCCAAAATGAACTTTTATACAGATTTCATCTCAGATTCAATCTACTTCGACAAGTGTGCTGTCACGTATTAAACATTAATATCTACTGTCTAAATAATCACCTATAATTTTAATTATAAAGAATATTTAAAATCTGGTACCACATTTTAATAATTTTTGGAATATAAACCACATGGTTATACTTCAGATAATATGTGTTCTACACGTAACTATGTACAAACAGATAACAGGAGAGGAAAAATAGGAATCTGTGTTGTATTTGTATCTTAATCTTTCAAACTTATCACTATGTAAAGTTGCTTTTAGACGTTCATTGAAGTAGAATTGGATGAAATGTGTGTTAGAAAAGTGTCCTTTCGTTAAGTTAGATCCGGCGAGAGTAGTCCCTCCGTCAAGACAGGTCTGTGGTCCAATCTTAAAAGTATCTTTCGAACGTCGATACAGAATGCTTCCATTACACTGGGCGGTGGTCCCTCGTTATATCCGGGGCAGGCAAGTCCGTTGCTGCTCATCTGATAGTCTGAGGATTTATAGCGACCCTGATGGTTCATTTAGCACTGACATGGCTGAACAGGGGCGGGTCGAGATGCTTTTGCGTGTGTGCACGTACGCTAACGCGACAATACGGAAATATCTTGTTAAAAACAGGTTGAGTAGCGTTATAGATTGGGTGATTTAACTTCATATGCATCATGCGTCAAGTGCATCAATTGAGAAATAAGCTTAATCTGTGCGTTAAAAAAAAAAAACTTCTATTAAATACAATAGTTGTCATTCGTAATCGAGCGAGTTCAAGCAGCTTCAAGCGTGTGCAAATGTAATTGCACGGTTTATCGATACTTATTTGCTCCGTTTAGAAAGTTCGGTTGTTTGTGTCGAATCTTTCGCATTTCCAGTATGTAGTCCAGTTATACCAGAGTGATTACGTGAAACCCAATACTTACTGCGATATACCCGTACGTTTACATTTAACGGCGGAGAAGTGTATTATAATAATTGAAAATAACGTTTTCATTGAATAGAAATGTGAAATGCGTAAAACGTAAGTAAATAGCTTAATTATCGTCTTAGTCAACACTGTCTTTAGCTATACGTCCAGAATATTAAGAATAAACATTAAGATATGTATATCGCCGCTTTTAAATTTTCTTCAAGTGATAGCCTCCATTTCCACCGATATCTTTATGCAACCCGTATATTTTCCCAGGGATCGAGCAATTTCGAAAAATTTCTTTAAGATGTACCATATAATCGTTGTCATTAATTTTCTACCGTCCGTGTATATAATATTAATGCTAAAGTACTCGCTAATACCCACGGGTATAAATTATTCTCGACAAATAATAAAACGTTCGAGATGTACATAATAGCTCGGCTGATATATTTACGCACGAGAGACAGGGCAGTTCGGACAGGCCTTACGTGTAACTTTCGAAGATTCATGTGCGATAAACGTGAGACCCGAGTTAAGTACCTCTAATCCGGTAATAGTGATACAAGCGATTGGATCGCGTAATTATTGGGCGTGTCCGTTGCAGCTACCGACATGACGTTTCTCAAGGGTTGAACGCGAAGGCTACTTTTTAAATTAGCGATGTCGTACAATCACATTATCGAATTTTGACGGTGAATAAGGTATTATCATACGTACCCCTTGTACTAAAAAATTAAAATTGTTGTCATTTAAATTGATTTTTTGTATAGTAGCAATATTCTAAAATTGACTTAGTAATTTTGTGGTTAATAGGCTGGGTTTCAATTGGACAACTATTTGCATAATAATAATTCATATTACTTATGCACTTTTGTGTAGCATCCTTCTCCGTTATATTAATAAACTGGGGGGCTCAGCACCCCACACATTCACTCACATCGTTCGCTTAAGCGTCAACCGCTGCCGCACTGTTGCGCATACTGTGCTTGTTTTGGAAAATTCTAAAAAAGGAAAAGCAGAAAGCTTCCCCTTTTTGCATTGCACATATTTCCGTCTTCGGCATGCAAAAATACACACAGAAATAGCAAAAGTTCCGCGACAACGTGCTGTAGAACTGAGAGCTTTTTTCACTATTTATTTTCGGATTAGGTATGTCAGAATTCAATTATGAAAATAATACGCGTTTCTTTAGTATATCGACAACTATAATATGTATACAATAGTATACTCTTCTACACCATTATTAAATGATATTTTCCTTCTATGGGAAAATGATCCATACGATCAGCATATAGGTAAGCGCGATCGATACCAAAATAGAAACATTTGCACGTAGCCCTTCCCCCTATCGTCGTTCGTCTACGAGAGAACTGCGAAATGCGTAAAGAACATTTTATGGCGGTGAGTTTCTTGCATGTGCGTATGTATGCAACTCGCGGTACACAGCTGCCGTGGGAAACGTGACACGGGCTCGCTCCTAAACCTGAAAAGCTGTTTCGAGACCGTAGATAGAGGTCGTCGGTAGTCGACTCGACATGCTCGATATACAAAAAAACATTGATAGTTGTCTGTAATAAATTACTCATTTGCTTGTCATCAAACACGAACAACCATCGTCAAAACGTTCTGCGATCCTTTATGAAGAAATTACGATGGCTATCGCGCAATCGCGGAATGTATTCCTCGATATTTTAATGCAAACATGTTAAAAAGAAAAATTCCTAATGACCGCTTCAGACGTTAACGGTTGTTTATCGTGCGTAGAATTATTAATCATTAATCGACTGACGTTGGTGTTAATTATAATTAAATACATATTACGCTACGTCATACGTCGTGTCAATGACCTACATTTATGACTGTGAAACACTTACTAATGCATGCCTTTCTGCGTTAGAATGCTTTCATTTCCATCTACAAAGTTAACTTTGTTGTGGCGTCCTGCAAGGTTGTTAACACACGCTCGAACAAATGATCAAGTCTCTCGTAGAGATCGTAAGATATGCTACATGTACTCTGTGACTTAACAAAGTGTGTCCGTAATAAAATTTTCTAGAAGCGTAGGCGTTCGGGCCTGCCTACGTCAATCATCGTAATGCACGATATTTAGTTGCGCATAATCACTACGTTACTCGCAAATTCACTGGGGCAAAAAGACCTTATCCGTAAATAATTATAATCAAAATATGTGGTTTCTAGGAAATTTTTTGACAAAATTAAAGTTTCCCTAAACTTTTCGCCGTTATTACGTTTTTTTTCTAGCCTCGCGATATCGAACTCTTTCACGTATGTAGTTCAAACATTTTTTGTCACCCTTTTAATTTATGCTACATTTCAATGTTGCATTGTTCCGCCGACTCTGCACTCTCGTTTGATTTTCGTTGGTCCATTGTCTTCTTCTTTTGGCCTACTTCTGATAATGGTGGTCTATTACAATATCCTCTTCATTTCATTACATATGATGTTTTTCCTAACATTATATTTTCTACCTCTAATATTCTTTCTTTTCCTCTTTGTGTTCTTATTCGAGTCTTCTTTGTAATTTTCGCTGTTGGATCATTAGTTCGTTATCTACGTACCTATAACTGTCTGCCCTCTAATTTCTGCTTCTCCTTTATAATCTTTTTCTTCTTTTCTCAGCTGTTCCAGTCTACTATTATCACTTCTTTTCTACAAGGTCTGAAGTTTCCTACCCTTTCTACTTAATTGCTGCAGGGTCAATAGGAATTTTTAACTGCTTATTTTTAATACATTCTTTATATTTTCTACGAGTTTCTTTCTTCTTTCATTGTTTCCCTTTTGTCAATGAAAATTTTTTTTTGGTAATGCAATTCTCTCTATTTCTAGTAATTTATACTTTTATTCGTACATTTTTAACTCTGTGCGATTTCTTCCCATCCCTCCTTTATATTTAATGTTTCACGCATAATTTATTTAATTCTTCTTTCCTGTCTGTCCTGTCTTATTTCATCTCCCATTTTTTGCAGCTGGATGATTTGTGCAACTGTTGCATTCCAGTTTCCCTTTGATTGTCATGATATCTCCATAATTTTTTTCAACTTATGAATTATCTTGTCGTGACCTCACAATTTTATCTCCGTTTTGTAAGGTTGCTCGGTATGTGACTTCTTACACTTGTCCAGCCCCCACCCCCTGTTTCTTCTCAGGAAATCCCCGAAACCTAGTAAGCCAGATGTCAATAATCACTTCAGAAGTAAATACTCGTTCATTCAACCAATTTCCTGATAATACTTATTATATGCAAAGATGACGTAATTTGCCGATAACGATGTGATACCCAAGAAATGGGAAACCCGAAGTCTTAATTAGCATTTCTTTTCGCACGAATACTCAATACGAGCATAATAATGTTGTTTGTACTGCTTCGCTTATTTAATCATTGTTTATCGAACTACATGGCTGATGTTTATAAATTCCGATACTAAGAAAATTAATGTTATATTACACATAAAGTTTCCACGAAATGTTATATTTTATAAATTAAAATCTAACATTATGAGTTCTTAGAAATCGTCGTTGTTTAATTTCCACGTTATCTTCGATCCTTCGTTCTCTGATTTATTTTGCATACGAATGTTCGCCCACTCCAAATTTTTTCCTTTCCGACGTTAAAACGTGTAAAATTCGATCCATTAATCGTAATGAGGGTCAATCCCTTTTTCCGTGCCGCAGACGTTTTCGTAATTCACTTTCTAATGACCGGTTAAAATTATATCGTCACTTTTACTTCGGTAACGGTCTTGCTCTATGTAGTACCCAATCCCTTATACGTGCGCAATCAAATAGGTGCCCCGCGAATGTGCACGTGAGGCATGATTTATAACCTCGTGCAATGCCGCAAAAAGATGTTCGGCTCCATTCACACATCGCCGAACGAGGTTAGACCAAATAGAAACTGCATCATATACCGCATTTTTTTTTATGATTTGAAAAAATGGCAAACTTTTCAGAATTTCGTTCATACGGTTCTATACGTACATGCATGCATACATGAATCTATCTTTATCCGATAACGCAGTAGCTGAAACAGAGTCAACCGTGTTTTCCCTCGTTTAATTAGAAATATGTATTACTCACCGTGTTTCCATGCGCCGCGACAATAAACGAATCCGACGTCTTTAAACGCAATGACTTCATACGTTTCGGTTTGTGCCGCGAGTACAACTACATTTGCACCACGAACCCACTAATGATGACAAATATATATCCACACGTGGCTAGTCGTCGCAATTAATAATGTCCGCGGACACATCGGGCCATTCGTTATATTCCACTGTACGCACACTTATATTTCAGTGTAACGGTAATCATACGGATTTATACAGTACGTGTACTCTTATTTGTACCCACTGACTTTTTCGAAGTCTTATCCAACAAAATACAAGGGAAAACGATCTCGAAAATAAATGATATATGTTATCGTTTACTTGTCCGAGGATACGCGAACACATTTGTTTAAATCATCTTGATTACTATCGTCGTGGGTGTGTGTGTGTGTGTTTTTTTTCCATGGCTTTCGTTTCTTCGCCCTTCTCGACTGTTACGTATACAAACTGATTAAATGTTTTACGTCGCTTCGCTTGTAAATATTCAATATCATTAATCATTGTTACTCTACGTATGACGGTATAAGAATGTGACTCATTAATTAATTAATTACTTGTCACTATCTTTAATTGTAGGTAACCGATCGGTTCTGTATTTAACAAGTATTCTCCGTATTTTTCTTCGTCAATCAGCATTCTGCTTACCGGCACGAGAGTAATCAACGTTCCCCAGCGTTTAATACACTTCGGTACCTCGTAATTTTTATTTCTAAATTTAATTAACGTCCACCGTCTCGAGAATTCGCTCTTGGTGTTTCACTTCACCGAGATATACACTTCCATTCGCTCTATCTCTTTCGCTCACCACTTCGTCCATCAATTTGTAACCGTTTTGTAATGGTTCACCGAAGTAGTAGTAGTAGTAGTAGTAGTAGTAGGTCTTTATACGTTACACCACTATTACTGTCGACAAAATGCTCGCATACATATGCGTTCCAGTAGGTCGGTGAAAATTCAGGTGAATCTAATACATTAAGTACGTTGGAGACTCATTGAGTCCTGATGAGATAGGAATGTCACGTGGGCATTGAGAAAAGGGACCCATGGAAAATAGACGAGACGAGTATATACGCGGTTTGTTCGTAAATTCAATTATGTCTACCAGATTCCATTAGAAGCCGGCGAGCACTAAAAACGTCGGATGTACGTTATCGCGGCTACGGCTGCGGACAATTCAGGGATGCGTGCCGCAACCGACCACCGATTGCTTCTCCATACTTCAGGTATATGTAGATATCGGTATTTCGAAACCTGTTTCGCGAATGTGTTTTCCGTAGTATCTCGTTATTGTTCCAATAGCCCTTTCACTGTTTTCAATTAGCGATATGATCTATATATGTATACCTGGTGCACGCTCGTTACACAGTCGAGCATTATAGCCGAGAATTATTTATTTTTTCAAGTAGATTCTATCAACTATCCTCGTTCCGATCGAGAGAATAATATTTATCCGTTTTAATATCTCAATCTTTGCAATATCTTTTTAATCGTGCGCTGAAAGTGTTTCCCGGTAATGCCAGGTAGACACATTCTTTTTTTTTCTCCCCCCACACCCCTCCCGGTCGACTCAAAATAAGACCGACGTATACTGTAATGTTAAACGAGAACGTAAATCTGAAGACACGTGGCCACGATGTGTATGGCACGATGACAAGTACGAGTTTCTTATCGACGCTACCATAAGCGGCTTTGTCCTATGTTCTTTTTATCAGCATTGCCCGCGAACTTAACATGAGTGGCAGTGCTTACCTATTTCGGATCCCAACATTATAAAACATCGTGTTAGAAAATATTTCGAGTATGCCATTCCTACGGTCATTTAGACTTCAGTACGTATTCATTAAATTCATTGAACCTTCCGTAACGGCATGTAACGTTTAACTTACATACCCATATATCCTAAGACCGACTTAATTTGTGTATCACTGTCTAATCACTGTGATTCTTAAACGAATATATTCTCAAAACTATCCATTCGTTAAACCATGGACATTGTTTTCTTCATAAATAAAGTGTTTACATAAATCCCAATTTTAATGTTAATTCGTGTTTCACGATCGATAAGGGGTTAACTAAATATTCGGCTAGAAATAGTTAAAAAAAAAAGAAATGAATGACGTGTTGAAAAAAAATGTTAATGTTAGAGCTCGTAACGATCACACCCAAGACACTTGCGTTAGAATGTTATGTTGTTGTTATCCACAATTTTACCGGCTTAAGAGAACTCCGGCTTAGACTGGAATCAGTGGCGCGGTATTCCACTTAAGTTATAGCCTCGGTTATAGCTGCCGTTCGGACTACAAATTCTCGAGGAGGTATACGGTAGGATTTGTACTTACCTACTACGGAGACTACCTACAACTTAGCAGAATACCGGTGTGCAGAAATCTTGTTGCCAGACGGGACAAATACGTGGCTTCGGCAGAGATATTGCGTCTTAGGGTGCTACACTCGGGAAAATAGCCTAATGATCGTATTGTGACTGCGTGGTTGTCACAAAACATCTCCGAGGCCTACCTAGTTGTGGCTTTATTTATCGTTCCGCGACTGTCTAACTACCGGCCCGTGTAACGGGTAAAACGTTAACGAGGATGCAGATGCATTTATATGGGAGTGACTGGTAATGTCCTCGGAAAAAGTTACCGGCCACGTCGGCCAATAATTTTTCGACGTTTCAATCGACATTGACGATCGTACGACGGGGCTTGGTTGAATGTGGGATTTTAGAAATCATTTTTTGAAGTACAGAGAAAAGGGAGGAGAAGACGTTTGGATTTTTTAATGGAATGTATAGACTCTCGGTAGTTATGTATGTATATAAAATAAGTGTAATTAGAGTAAATGTTTATCCGTTTAAGGGTTATCAAAAATTACTTTCGTACTTTCATTAGATAAGATTTTAATTAAATTTATCACCATATAATAATTAACTGTTATACATTTAATTCACTTCAAATTGATTTCTGGATATAATTATACGTCAGAATTAAGAGATTGGAATTAAATTATAGGTACAAATGGAAAAGAAGGCGTGTCGGTTTTTTTATCGTTTTTAATGTTGTAACCCTGCCAAATACAATAATAATAGTAATAGTAGCAATTATAATAAGAATCATAATAATGATAATGATAACAGTATTATCTAAAATATGTAACCATCATTTCGATAATAATATTATCGACAGGCGCGATGTTGTACCACACAGGACGAATGTGACATACCATGTGTATGTACACCACACGTTGCTACAACTCGACGTCATAATTTATTAACAGTACCTATAATGACGCCGGCCGCGAGCATGTACCCAGATCTTACGATATAAAGATTTACTTCCACAGTAGGAATTGCAGTTTATAATGTTAAATATGCGCTCGAACGTACTGTCAAACATCTGTTTTTTAGGACTTTCTCGTAGAAAAAAACGTCACCGCGACGCGTTTTATGATAATAAAGTATATAAATATATAATTTCGTGCGTAATATATATTACACTATTACTTCCTTTTCTTTTTCTTCGCAGGATACAATAATTATACATTCTTCATTTTCTTTTATTGCAATAAATAAATTATCCAAATCAAGGACATCGATATTAATAACAGTAATAAGATTACAACCACATTTACAATATATACCTATATTTATCTATATATATATGTGTGTATATATATATATAGAGAGAGAGATGGATTTTTATATGTATACACATATACATAATATATATTTTTCTTCTTTTTTAATGCTCTAACGAAACTCCCACGCCGACGTACGCGATACGATAGCGACCGTCCTGAAGCCACGCGATTAAAGTAGTAGAACGTATAAAGTTAACGTAATGCCTTTCTTTATACAGTGAGTCGTAATATATTATTATCGATTCTACGCAAATCTTATGTAACATATAGTTATCCTTAAAATGTAATAGTTAGTGGCGCGCGACTCTCATCTTCTTTCTTCGAATTTTAATAGCAGTCGCACATTATCTGTGTATGATGTCTACTAGCAACGTGGTACGATATATTTTTCCATTTCAGATCTGTACGATTATATTTTACATTTTTCTGTTTTCTTCTTTTATTTTTACCGTAATTCACTGTACTGTAGGAAC
Source organism: Mimumesa dahlbomi (assembly GCA_917499265.3). Classification (NCBI taxonomy): domain Eukaryota; kingdom Metazoa; phylum Arthropoda; class Insecta; order Hymenoptera; family Crabronidae; genus Mimumesa; species Mimumesa dahlbomi. The sequence continues at coordinate 8,538,608 of OU824116.1, read as the reverse complement.
CTGAAAGCATTTCGCTAAGCGACTCATTGTTTGTGTGTGTGTACACTTTGCATTTCTCGCGAGAAACGATGCACGATAATGTGGCTGCATTAAAATTGAAAATTAAAGGCATGCCACGCGCCTCGCAATGTATAAATCCGTGCGAGATCCGAGAGAGAATTACTGGCCCCCATTGATTATATTATTGCAAAAGAATTATGCTATAATGATCCGTTAATTGTCCATCGGCGATGATCAACGGTTAATTTTACATACTATATACAGTAATTATTGCTCCGCTAGTTTCTATCTTACGTGCTAGTAGTTTCGTTTACTGAATTTACGAAAAATTTCTGCATCCGAGCCAACAATCACCAGCCTGCTGCTTATCTTCTGTCGCAAAAATATTGAACCAAATCAGACGTATCGGTTTTTTTTTAATGCCACTCTACAATACGACTGCTGAATTCATAGCGTATATGTATATGTATATGTATCAGTCGTAAAAAGAACAAGACGTTTACGGGGATGAAAAGTTACGAGACGCGTGCAGTGAAAAATTCGATATTTTAATCTTGAAACGTGTCAATGCTTTACCAGGTATTTTTTGTTGTTTTTGCTTTCCGTATGGTCCAATATTTATGAAACATATTTGCGTGAACACTCTGCCGCGACAATATTTCTTACGCTGCTGCCCAATGGTCTACAATGATCTTTGAGAGTCGATCTCAATCGTATTGTCAAGTTTACTTATATGTACGTACGTTCTATATCCAACGCACGAAAGCACCAAGAGAAACTGAGCACCGCGCATGATCGCAGATTAAAGATATATGTAACTGGTATGCGGTTTGTTAATACATATGGACGTGAGTCAAAAAGGAGCGTGTATGCGTTACGGTTGTGTGTTTCATTATTTACTGGCCGTTGGATTAAGTGATTAAACGTTGTTATAATTTTCACGGACTAATCTGCCACCTAGCTTGGTCTCGAAAAAAGCTCGATACATGGTAGTTCTTATATATCTCGACGATGTTAATTTCGTCGATCATAACACTGCACTTCGCAGAAGATTCATGTGTAGTTGTAAAGGTTCTTTTTTTCCGATACATATATATTAATAGCATTTCTTAAATTATTAGTATGCCTCTGGATGTAAAATTTCTTTGACAACAGATATATTCACAAGAATTACGAAATCGAGTTGGTATAGGAGTACCACAATGGATTCTGATATATCTGTATACATTAAAATTTAACGATTACACGATCTAACAGGTATAGGAAAAACGATTGGAGGGATTACATTCCATTTCATTGACGTGATATAAAATTTTACCCTTGAATTCATTCAAATATTAAAATATCATTAATAACGTGCAAAGAGAAAAGTGAAATGCAGTAAAATTTCGAAAGTGGAATACGCTGTGGAAAATATCGATGAATCATTTTTCACTATCTCTGCACTCGACATTACCGCGGTATTACCGATTATATATCACGAATAGAATTCTTTCTTCCTCGATAGAAAAAATAGAGAAAAGAAAACGATATTTCGCCGTTTGCACAAAGTAATAAAAGGCAATTTCGAGTTCGATTCCGTAATCTCGATTATTTAGTTGTCAATTAACGTCTGCTAAGGCACTTGAAATGCTAATTTTCCTAGGTGGGGCTTATTGGGTCCTTTCATACGTAGAACATCAGTCGCGTTCGGTTGTAACTCTCTTACCTATTTCCCTATTCACTGATGGTTTTGCCTTCTATGGAAAATTGAATAGGTGTGCATTAATATCAGAAATAAATGCTAAGTAAGCGCTAGAGATTTTCTCAAATCCCTTGTTCTTAAAATTACCTAGGAATATGTATGCCCGGGGAATGTAAATTCATCGCTAGGTTTGGGCCATCATTTCCGACGAGAAAACTCTCGAATTTTTTCATGCATCCTAATAGATTTTAGTAACGATGATTTCATGTTGAGCACGTTGTGTGAGAATAACCGGATACAGCAAGTATGTACAGGGTTCCTGGCAGGATCGCGTGGTCCGTTCGAAACTCTGGGGATGCAGTGTTGTGTGGTTTTGGCAGTTTCCATGCCAAGCCGCACGGTAATCCTGCCAGAAAATGTGTACAGGGTGTATCCGACGAATGAAGAAGGTCGGAATGTAGAGTATTTAAGTAATGCAGTTTCTTAGGTCAAGAATGGCAGTTATTAGAGTGCGTGCAAGAATTCAACCGTACTGTTAATTACGGTTGATTTCGTGTCAAATCTGCCGCTGTCTGCGTTTTTCCGATAGTAACATTTGCGATTTTATTAAAAATTATACTTTTTAGAAACTTGTATGGCGGACTTGATAATTCTTTTCAAATAAAGACAATTTTACGGAGATTATTGTGATTTATGAATCTGTCTTTTTGAATATCTAACTTCAAATAATATGAGGTTTTGATAGTTCATTGATAAACGTTCCTTAAAATTAATTAGTAATATTCCGTTATTCATTTTTCGCAGACTACAAGGTTCTTGTAAATATTAAAGAGGATAATTGAGATTCTCAGTAAAATCCCATAAGTTACTTCGAAAATCGGCTAATTTAAATAGTCCTATACTGTTAACAGCTGATCGGATTTTCGAATTATCTCGATAGATCTACAAAATGATCAAAATACCAGAACGTTCAGTTTTTCATAAAAAGAAGGTACAGAAATTCAATGGATTTAATTTTAACGCCGCATAGACTTTAATTACGCGTAAGTTTCGGTGGGAATTACTGTGCAAGACGTCAGGATGCGGTATCGAGGAGTGTATGACTTGGCACGAGCTCTTAGAAAAAATGATAATGATCAAAGATGGTGTCGGCATGACGTCAGTATACATTTCTCATCGCCCGCACTGCGCTCAGATTACTGACGGCTATTCCGCTGAAGAAATTCCCTACAAGAAAGGTACAACGGTATCAGTCATCAAGATCGTAGAATCGCATCTTGGGTGGCACCTCGTCCATTTTCGGATTGAATTTCGCAGTGGCGACGATACGAAAATTATTCATACGTGCGAAGGGCGCGGTTCTGCCTGCGAGATATGTTGGAATTGTTATTCAATGTGATTTTGTAGAACACTGTATAATCAAACAGGAGGTTACTTGAATTAAAAAAATTCCCGACCATATTGTCTAATAACTTTAAACGTAATATGAATCTTGTTGATATTATAGTGAAAATGATTTGATTAATATGTCGATTGAAAAAAAAGTAATAATAATTTTCTACAACGTCTGACTGCATTACGGGGGATGAGAATTGTCATATTCGTTTAGTGATTGTTGATAACTAAAGCATGTCGGATATTTTACTGGTCCTTCAGGCGAGGATACGAAGGATCCTATTATAAAAGGTGTACAAGTACAAAGATTCGCTTGACTTAAGGCACTAGCTGTATACTTAAGGCCTAACGCAGCGCTCTTTTCCTTAACATTAGAAGGCACTATTCCCTATCAAAATACAACATGTAACAAATATTAATTTATCAATCTTCACATTAATCTTACACGTAGAGGTTTCTCTTTAATGATAATAAACTGGCTCTAGCATATACTGGCATCTTGTTCCGTTGTTTTAACTAGCGTCGAATGATTTCAACTATTATTTCGTCGTATTACTTATGCAGCGGCAAAAGAAAACAAAAACACAGTTCAAAGATTGTGGGGAATGCTACATATGTGTGCTGTTATACAAAATGTTGCATTTCTCAAGGTTACTAGAATTATTTACAAGTTTCACAATCCGCGAAGCAAATGCTCCCGATTTTTATGCGAATGCATTACTGGTCTTTGATATACAGAGTCAATGACTTGACGTACTCGACGCATAACTCGTGTTTGTATTTAATTCATTTTCGTTTCGTTTGGTTTTTTTTCTTTCACGAAATAACCGATTCGAGGTGAATTATCGAATTGCGTAGTTAATAGCGATTAATTAAGAAATGACTCTCTGCATCAAAGGAACCCTGATATGACATTTTTATTTACAGCATTGAAATTACGAAGAACATAGATATATATTTTTACGTTGAAGAAACTTTTTGTTTGGAATTTCATTACAGGGTTTATGTTCGAGCAATTTCAAATTGGCTACGAATATACCACCTTGAGCTATCGTTTCATTGTAGATGCCAAAATAAAATGTGCAGGAATTAACGCGGTAGGCATTAACGTATCGCGCACTTTAGAAATACACATTCTAGTATCACAATCGTACTGACGTGATATAAATCATGTAAAAAATAATTCCTCGATATTAACCATCATTTCCTTTCACGCTCAATGACTTTCGGCGCAAATATACTAATGATAGTTCGCCATTGCACTTTCTACTTTGGCACCTTATACAGAAAAAAGAACGTACCGTAGGGTAACGGTACGATCGGCAAACTTTTGCGACTAAAAAAAAGTTTCAAAAAGCATTGTAATGCCATCAATAATATTGCTTAATGCACATGTAATACTGGCTTTAGAACGTCTGATTCTTTTTATTTTGTTCAATTAATGAAACGTCAATGATTGTCCGTCTCTAAACGCGAAATTCTTTGTGCATAATCGAAAAACCACTATTTAATGCTTTACAAAATGTTTACGATCACGATTGTATTTTATTTAACTGAGCATGCTAAGTCCCAAGCTCCGACACCGGAGTTCGATATTCTCTTTACTTTATTTTATATCTATATATAAAACCTTTTAATTACCTTAACGTATTACGTGTTTTACTGGCTTTATTCTTCACGATAGACAATATATGGTGCTCTAGACTAGTTGAGCTGGCCTTATTTAAACGTACAAAAAAATTAACTGGAAATACAAGTAAAAATTGGCTAGAAATAAAAACAGAAATAACGCGTTCTCGTGTGCTCGTCGTGCTGGACTCGCAACGATCGCTGTCTGCTATGCAGATCTTTTTTCTTCCCTCGAAGCATTGTATCAACATTTCCATATAGAATTTCATTTAAATATCAATTTCTAACAGAATACATAAATTTTCACGTCCGAAATATTCACGTAAGGAAAAATTTTTCATTTCTTTCCATGTTCAACAAGTATTTATAAAGAAACAAAACAGAGAACAATAAAGATATGTGAATTTTTTCCAACGATTCACAAGTTGAAAGCACTGATAGATTTATACTTCCGCTAAATCGGCAAACTTAAAGAACAATTTATCTGCTTCTTGCATTTTTCTCCCTAGTTTTCGCCTACCATTTTTCGTCGTCCAGCGGCGACGATATGAAACGAGGTGAGGCTTTTCAGGTCCCGAATGTAAAAAGAAAAAAAAAAAGAATCATCATTATCTCTTGTCTAGGATCACTTCAAGTCCCGATACACGGGGACTGTGTTTTCTTCCACATCCTTCCTTTCCCCCCCTTCTATCGGCTAGACGGTCGCCTTCATCAGTGTCTCTTCATGTGAAGCGACAAATGATCGCTCCGCGAAAACGATCGCTGACAGAGATGGCACTTGAACGGCTTTTGACCTGTGTGCTTGCGATAGTGCCGCGTTAGCTCATCCGAACGTGCGAATTTCCACGTACAGCCCTCCCATGTGCACTGATACGGCTTCTCACCTGAAACAAACGAAACGTGATTCATTAAATCACGTTGAAACTCAACATTAAATGTCGCATACGAAATTTCACTCCCTACGTTTGATAATTTCTTACTCGTTTCTATCAATGTTTTATCGAATCTCTGATCAATTTCTTAATTTACTCATGTCTTTTATTTATTACGTAAACTTTCGTTCGAATATAAAGAAAAATCGATTTACCGAGGGATTTGACACCAGTACAACGAAGAATATGTGTGTATGTATATGTATATCGTGTGCCAGGCACGTATCGTGAGACCGGCTATTCGCCAGCACGTTGAAGAAACAGGTACAATCGGCTATCCGCATTGACTCGCGTGTGTCCGTACGTTTATTCTTGGCTCTTATCAAGTCGACCCCTCTCTCGTAGAGACGTCTCGACAGCTGTCGCACGTTGCAATGGTTCCGGATCCCTCAGAAAACTGCCCATCACTCTACTCTATTGTATGCAAGTCGACGAGCGTATTTCTCGATCCGCTCGATCCGGTGTTCTGCACGATTTGCCGAGAGAAAAGGAACGACGAAGAAAGAGAGACAGAGAGACAGAGAGAGAGAGAGAGAGAGAGAGAGAGAGAGAGAGAGAGAGACGATCAGAAAACGAGAGTAAGAAACGTTAGGGGCCAGAACTATAGCCGTCGCCGAGCAGTCTAAATGCAAGTAGAAACAGCCTGGTCAGACCGACTCGATGACGCAATCGCGTTCAGACCCATGCGAAGCAGAGACGAAGACGAACTGGAGAATCGAATAACGTGATCGAACGCGGCCTGCGATCCCATTAACTGTGCGAATAAATGCGGATAATGGTCGACGCCAACGGCGAGAACCGCCGCGTCCTACCATCGCGGCTCTTATATCTTCTGGAAACCAGCGCCGTTTGATCGATATATTTGCGCGTGTCACCGTACATTTCTAATATGGCAACGACGAACCGTCTCTGGAGGTCGATGGAAGCTACAACTCGAGATAGAATTACTTTCGTATCGGATCGGAAACGCGTTGGATCAATGTTTTGGTACCACGGATACAAGAACGCTTACTTAGGTAGTCGGTTTAATTATGTGAATAAAAATTCTGACGAGACAGTCGACGTATAACGACTCAGAGACGCATCCGATTCATGCACGAAATTATGGTAAATGAGTTTGCGAATTTACCGGGATATTAAAAAATGGGAGATATTAAAACTGTATTAGGAAATATTACGATACGGTAGAGAATCTTGGCCTGGTATTATCCGATGGAAATTAATGACCGTACGTTATGTACGTAATATGGAACGTGAATTAAACGATAACCGGAGAATGATTCAAGCCGCTTGTTTCCGTGCTCGAAGATCGTTCCCCGACCTGAAGATCTAAAGTGGACGAGAACGGTTAGCGGTGGCAGGATGATCATTTTAGCCGCGATTATTGCAGCAGATCTTGAATCGGTCGTTTTAACGTTTCGACGCCCATCGGGTGAATATTATTATGTAATCTACTATGGGAGTACGAAGAACTAATGACGGGGAAGGAACCGGCGCAGTTGGTTGTTGTGTAATTGTGAGTAATTAGTCCATTTACGAGCTGCACGAATACGTACGCTTTAACCGTGCATACATGCACGGCAATATCGGGCCGACGTTCGCAACCACAGGTATGAACGAATACTGTTGGTACCAGGCATTAAATCTCCCGTTATTAATGCATTTTGATTGGATTTTTACATTCGAGTGTTACGTTTATTGCACCACAGATTAACGCCGTGTTACCTCGTCCGGCTCATTAATTAACCGTAACGGCGATGTTAGCCACTCATTTATAACGTCCCCTTGGTACCCCGGTAGTATATGTATGTGTGTTATATTGTATATGTATGCATACATTCGTACGACGTTATATTCAGTCGATAAAGATGCTTTACACTATCGTATACAACGAACAATCGATCGTACATGCATGTATACGTTTTTCTCTCGTTTTAAAGTATTTATAGAATGTTTCTGAAATTACGCGAAAATAAGTTTTCGGAACGTGGGAGGTAGCTCGTCAACTGCCAGTATTCCCTGCAGCAATTCTGCGAAAAGTCTAATACAAAGCCTGCTCTTTACTCATAATATTCTACTGTTAGAGCAAATTACCGTAGTCCCCGATGGCAATGCGCATGCAAGTCGTTTTAGAGTGGCGATCTATCAACGCTTATCCGCGATCTTACTTTGCACTGGTTTTTCGAAAACCCGTAATGTATTTTGTGTGGACTTTGAGACCACGTTGATAAAATTTGTGGGATAATTGAATTGTGTTCTAATCGACAAATCGATTTTTGTTTCCATTTCAAACACTCTAGGAATGGCAAAAAGTGTCTACTGTTCTTTTTTTAAAAGTTTTGAAAAAAATTGTAGTACATTTTTTATTTTCCGCAGCCAAACATCGGCGTACTCGTAATCATAATGATGCTTTTTATTGAGTACTCGTTTTGCGTTGAATTATAGTTTATTTCAACATAAAATACATTCGATATGTAAACGAGATCTCAATTCGAAGTTTGACCGGATATTACTCGCAACGACTTACACAGCCGGTCATTTTTCTTCGCGTGCAATTTCAGAACGAAAGTTCGAAATTAATCGTCCAGTCGATGGTCATTTTTTTTAATACTTTACCGATACACTAAAACAGATTAATGTCTTGCGTAATATCCGAATAAGTATTTCTGCGAAATGTACGTTTTTAAAGTTCATTTCTTAGCACTGAATTTTTATTTATGTACAAGAAAAATATTAATTTCCCTCCTTTTACACTTTGCATAAAATTCTAGCGCCTAACTACAAGAATTTATCAACGTCTCCTATTTGTGCAACTCCGTATTTTATTAACAAAACTATCCCATCGCAACTCCCATCGCAATAATAAAAACGCGTGTGCACGCCGGCATCAAGGATAATTAAATATAAAATCTTCAGATCGATAAATTCGTATCGGTGATACCGATGATTTGTGAAACACGGTATCATTTTCCATTATCGTCGACGGAAACCCCTGCCGTGATTGTTAGAAAACATGGTGAGATGTATCTCCCGTAATTATTAGCGCCTTTAAGGAGGCGTAATAATGCGTTTCTTGCCTTTTCACAACAATTCCGCCACGTGATGCGTAATTATCACATCGTATCTCATGTGAAAGCTGCCAAGTCGTACGATTAAGTGACACGATGCGTGCCGGTAATGAGGAGCGAACTGGCAAGTTACGAGTAGGCAACGGGAAAAAAGGACGAAACTCGGTATATATTTCTAGTTACGCACTACTGACTCTGCGTGGTGTCTGTTTAATGTACCACCGGCCACTACGGCAGCGCACACACGGCTTCTTGTAAATAACAACACTCGTTACGAGTAAGAAATACTACACGTCGTGTAATAACTACGAATATATGCGATTCAATTTAATTGCGTTCAATTATATAGAATTCATTACCGAAGATCGTGCCGCGCTTGAATATCGAAGGGTAGCTTCGGTGCATCAATTAACTATTAGACTAATTACGGGAATAACCGTGGAAATTAATTGTTACCAATTTACAAAACATCTTAATCGTACCGTTGAAACGTGAATATTCACACACGCCGAAAGATCGGATAATTTTCAATTTAATACAAAACCGTGGAACATTTAATAAAGCATTTTCTAATCACATATCGATTTAACGCGGAATACACGCGCACAGGTGAAAGCAGCGTTATTGCGGTACCGCGTATCCAACATGGCGACATGTAACACCTGTCAGACGACATCTTTAAGTATTTATATCCCAGAAATGGTGAAACAGACCGTTTTATTTCACAGACGGGGGCGTTATACGTCTCGAAAAACACGAAATAATGGAGTCTGAGAAAGATCGGGTAAAATAGGGATTTTTCTTTAGCGTTTTCTCTTACCGTGTCATAGATTAATGGTTTATATAAACACTGGGAAAAATAATATAATACTCTCGCTTATAGGTACATCCCTCGGTGCATAGAATTGATCTGTCTGTCAAAGGTCACGCTAGCCTTCTGCCATCGAGGTTATATTCCGGTAGTTATCCAAAGTGGTTCTCATTTCACGTATACACCAACTAAACCTGTTAGAACACTCTTAATACCTTTCGAAATAACCATGTAATCTGTCACGCGGAAGCGACAGGAAACGTTTTCTTTTATATTTTTCAACCGTCTTCGGCTAATCGTCGGAATATAAATATCTTCTTGGTGTAAGGTTCCTCAGTTTTATCGAGGGATTTAGCACGAAACTTGTGGCACGAAAGAAGCACCTCGACCATTATGTAGAACTGATAACAGCATTTATGGTAACCCCATAATATTTCGCTGTTCCCCACGTACAAAGACGAAGCTTCCGATTTAATACTCCGCTAATACCTCATTGCCGAGTCTGTGCGCTGTACAATATAAACCCGATGCAAATTCTACGTCGAAACCGTGAGAATCATCAATCACGGTTAAAGAGGATGGATTCGATTACCCCATACTTTATTACCTTCGTTAGGAACACCGATGTGAACAGGCGAAGGGGGATTGATTTCAAAATTGTGGTGCTGAAGACCCGTACTTAAATAAAGCCTGTTATAATAGATTTCACTTATCTACGCTAATCGGGTATTCCAAGCAGTTGCAACATTTTTGTGTCTTAATATTCTTCGTTAGATAACTGTTTTTTTTGTTTAATATGGAGATACATGGGATATTTGTCTGTAAAATATGATACATCCTACTATTAAATGTTCACCGGAAGAATTGTTTAAAAAATTTTGGGTCTCTCAGCCATAGTTGGAATAATATTATTTATCCCATAGCATAACAAACAGCGAAAGACGTCTCAAGGATAATTATGTACATCCTGATAGTGTACTATACAGTTTTAATTACCGTTCTCCATTACTTTCTGATAAAATATGTGAAACTGTGATAAGTGAAAGTAATAAGTTTCAATTTGATTAAATGTGTGACAGAAGATACAAAAGATCATTAATCGCGAGCTATAAAAACCCGGTCGATATTCGATAGGACGTTAATTTTTGCATTGTGTCGTTTAGAGTAAGACGTGAACAGAGAAATATGTCGTTGAAATTGTTAATTTTCTTATTTATACTCACAATCGCTGGGAATGTGGTTCTTGGCCAGCAATCGGGTAAGTTTCGTACAAAAAAATGTGTAATAATTTTGCAAGGGTTCATTTATAATGTGGGATACAAGTTGTTGTCAAATATGAAAAGTTAATGGTGATAAATTAAAATTGCTTTATTAAAAACACTTAACTAAACTAAGTAAAAAATAGACTACGCTACAACACTGCTTCGCTAAAACTTCGCTTCCTCGCTACCTCGCTATACTCTTTTCTCTTCGCGCTCAACAAACATTCTGCTTTCTTTCCCATCATTCGCTTCCTTATACCACGCATTCTTTCTCTCTCACACTTCATTCGCTTGCACTCGCACTTCATTCTATCGCACTCGCTTTCCTCACTTTCTCACTCACTCATTCATCCCTTATACCTAGGACAAGGGCCTACGGACCACCGCCGAAGAGACGACCGAGTTTTCCCAAGGAAACGCACATGGTGGTCGCTCTTCAAGCGCTGCCCTTGTCCACCATAAACTTGCATACTTTCTCTTTCGAAACATTTGCCAGACACACGCTCATGCACTCGAAACATCCAACGGAAAATCTGTCACACTGTCCAGACACTCTTCGTTCACGCTTTGTCTCGACATTCCTTCTTTCATACTTCACAATCACGCAATATATATTCTCACACCCTACACTCGGCCGTCCTGCAACGACAGGTGACCTCAACTGTCCTTATCGCTACTCACACTTTCAATTACCACTTTCAAAACAATCGCACAATCAAGCATACTATTTTCTCAATTCATCCAAATTCAACCTAATCGACCTCTGTCAATTACACGGTGAAATAGTTTTAAAAGTAAATCCCACTTGACCATACACGCAAACAATTTTTCCTTACTGGTCGCTAACTCAAAAACATTACAATCCGCTTTACTTCTAAGTCGTAACACTAACAAATATACCCTAAACTTATTCAAATCATCAATAACTCTAATTATTTTCAAATTGCTATTACAGCTCAATTCAACTAGCGTTCTTTCACTGATTGCACAACATACTCGACAAATCGCAGAGTCTTTTTCACATTTTGATAAAAAGATCGCATCACACACATACACACACACATCACTAAATGTACCGTTAATATTTATGTGAGTAACTTTGTGATTCTCATCAAACACGAATCTCATATTCTTCTCTAAGAATTTACATATCGGTCTCGCTATAACTGAACTATAAATGAGTTGTCTAGAACATTTATTTAAAGAATGCGTATTTGCTATCGCTAAAACATTTTGTACTGGCTGCGCTACTTTTACCTCAGGAAATTTCTCAACTAATTGCACCTCTCGCTCGGACAAACGCGACTGTCCGTTGTCCGCACTGGACTCTATTTTTGGCGTAACTAACTCTTTAGTCGCATTGTTACATTTTTGAAACGTCACAGGTGAATTATCTAATCCGTTCATGAAAAAGCTGTCTTTCAAATCTACTGCATTTAAAACATTCACGTTCTGCAAAGAATCTACTCGATCTTCAATTATTATCTGTTTGTTTAATGGTTTATATGCAACAAGAGGTATAGGTGTTTCATCTTCCTTAGCTAAAATTATTGGACTCGCGAATTCTAAAGGAGAAGGTTGCATTACATCATCGCACAACTCTTCCTGAATTTCTAAATTTTCCTCGTTTTGCTCGCGCTGTTCCGATGGCGATAATTGTAGCACACGCTGGTTTACCGATTCTTCGTCCTTTTCTATTAAAACCGTCTCCGTCTCTACATCGTGTATTTTATCAGGCTTATAATTGTTACTCGCTGTCGTTAGTGTACCGCTCTGACAAGACTCCTGCTTGACGACTTCGACCACATGCTGCCTCTGTACCATCGCCGCGCTCGCGCTCGTCGCTGGTGCCGTCTTCCTCGGGCATCGCGACGCAATATGTCCCGTATTTGCGCTGTTCGACACGTTAACTTCGTCTACTTCGTAATCAAAATCAATATGCAATACTTCGGAAATTATGCGATTTTCTTCTGCAGTGTTATTACGTGAAACCGAAATTTTACCATCTTTTATTGTAAGCTCTACTGTATTTATAAAATCTGCGCCGATCAACAATTCATGTTGCATTAAACTATCTGAAACTACTCTAACAATTATTGGATACGTGTTTTCATCTATAAATATATTCGCGTAAAATTCCCCTAACGTGGAGTTTTCGTTCGAACCAATACCGCGAAAAGGAATTTCTTTGCGTCGCAATTCCGGTGCGCCTAACTTGACATAACTTTCTGCACGCATTAAACATAGATCGCTACCTGTGTCTACCAACGCAGTCATTTTATGACCGTTGACCGACACCTGCTTAAAGTACTTGCCCCGAGTGGGTCGGGTTGCGCTGCATACATTCGTCGCCGCTCGCTTCTTCGGGCAATCTGCGGAGATGTGTCCGAATTCTCGACACTCGAAGCATTTTCTGCCTTTGTCCTTCGTCGGGCACGCTAATGCCAGGTGGTTTGACGAACCGCATGAATGACACCTCTTTGCGACAGGTTCACCACGTGCCGCACCTCTGTGTCCATCCTCGCTGGGTCTGATGAAGCGTTGTCCTCTGTCTGCGTCCCTGGTAGAAAAACTCGGTTCTGCTTTTCCTCGGAGTGTTATCTTCTCAAAAGCTTCCAGTAGAGAAGTAGTCGTCCTGAACCTTTGGATTCGCGCCTGGTCCCGCAGCGAGGCATCTGGGATTCCGTCCACTACGTAGTCCACAATCTCGTCGACGTCAACGGGAACACGATTTGCCAAAATTATTTTATCATGCAAATATTGGCTAAACAATTCACCTCGCTTCCACGTGCGTTCTTCAAACTTCCTTCGCAACGCCATTTTACTTGGCCTATGGAAAAACATGTTCCTCATTTGGAATAGGAACTCTTCGAATTCCATCGCAATAAATTCGGGTTTTGAATGAAACCACTCGCTCGCCTTTCCCTTGAATTTTGAACCCATCAAAATCTTTACTTGATTTTCTTCAAGGTTGTATGTCGTCTTGAGCATCCGCACCTGAGTTTCCCATCTCTCGTAGTTTTCGCTGCTACCATCAAAATTATCGAGAAGCTCACCGATGGCCGTGATATTTATTCTCGGCTGCACCGAGTGTTCCACAAAATGATTTCCTGCCGACGCGAACTGCATGCTTCCAGAACGATCATGACGTTGTTGTTCGCGTAGAATTTCAATCTCCCGCTTCGCTAACGCAAGTTCGCGTTTCATTAAATCAGCTTCTTTTTTGGAAAATTCCGCATCACGAGAATCACACGTCACTCGTGCGATTCGAACATTCGCACTTCCCGCGTTACCGTCGTCGCTCACCGCACGATCTTCGTTGCCCTCAGTTTCTTCCAACCATCTACCGCTTGGATCAGCCATCATGAGTCGATTTATTAATGCTGCTTTTGTGCCACCTGTTTTGAGGCCCAACTCTTTCAACTTGTCCCTCAGTTGACACACTTTAAATTTATTCGGACTATTCCTCGCTCTATTCATGGTATGCCATAGTCCACGTCAAAGTCTTCACTGTTCACTTTTACAACACAAATCACAGTCACAACACCGGCAATTCTAATTTAATCAATTACTTTTCTTTGACTGTATCCCGGAGGAATATTGTTAATATCCCGGACGAGCCCCCAAAATTGTGGGATACAAGTTGTTGTCAAATATGAAAAGTTAATGGTGATAAATTAAAATTGCTTTATTAAAAACACTTAACTAAACTAAGTAAAAAATAGACTACGCTACAACACTGCTTCGCTAAAACTTCGCTTCCTCGCTACCTCGCTATACTCTTTTCTCTTCGCGCTCAACAAACATTCTGCTTTCTTTCCCATCATTCGCTTCCTTATACCACGCATTCTTTCTCTCTCACACTTCATTCGCTTGCACTCGCACTTCATTCTATCGCACTCGCTTTCCTCACTTTCTCACTCACTCATTCATCCCTTATACCTAGGACAAGGGCCTACGGACCACCGCCGAAGAGACGACCGAGTTTTCCCAAGGAAACGCACATGGTGGTCGCTCTTCAAGCGCTGCCCTTGTCCACCATAAACTTGCATACTTTCTCTTTCGAAACATTTGCCAGACACACGCTCATGCACTCGAAACATCCAACGGAAAATCTGTCACACTGTCCAGACACTCTTCGTTCACGCTTTGTCTCGACATTCCTTCTTTCATACTTCACAATCACGCAATATATATTCTCACACCCTACAATAATATATACAAAGGAGTAACTTTACTCAAAGTTTATTTACTACGCGGACAATAATTACAATCGATATCATTTACCATATACTTAGGGAAAAGATGCTTAGCAGGGGAAAATTATTACGATGGATGTAATTGGTGTTACTGCCTTGGTGGTGTGATATCAGGTTGTACCAAGAGATTCTGCCACGAATCACGCATACCACCACCGAATGACTTTTGGAAAACGGAATATAACAGCACATAGATTATTTTCATATCGTGAATTAACACAGCCTCTGAAATACAATCAGACATTTATCAAATGTAATGTCTGATGTTAATATTCAAAACACAGCTTTAAGAATTATTATATGATATTGTAGAACAATAAAACGTATTGAGAACAATGTGGGGTAGAAATAATACAATAATTAATCAATTGACCTTTTTAAAATACTAATATCCGTCTATGTAGAGATTTCTCAACAAATGTATAATGACACAATGTTCGAAAGGAAGGCGCAGATCCATCGTTACGATTGTTACATAGTCGTTGAAAAAACTTATCATTTCGAGATAGTGTTTGACGTACATGCACTGACTGAAATTAACAGAAATGTGTTACGGAAAGTACGTGAAAAAAGTATTGCATTGCTGGGTTGTAAATCAAAGATAAAAATTTGTATTCAGAATCTGAATTGACCAACAATCAAATTAATATAAAATCTGGGTATATGAATATCAATATATTAATAAAACTTATAGCATTCGATACACGCTCAAACAGGTTGCCACGATGTATACAAAAATGATTCGAAAGTATGCCACTTAAAGTGTTGTCCTTCGATGTTACAACATCGTATGTAAATACGTGATAAGTTTGGTCAAGATAACCTTTGGATCGTTTCACTTTAATCATCTGAGTAATAGTGAGTTCAACAGATCACGGTCTCTAAGCCATAAAATCGCCGTTGGTTTTCGAGACAAAGTTAGTGGTCAGTTTGTGTTGTTCGTAGCAAGACGTGTGCGAGAAAAATGTCGAACAAATTGTTTGCCTTGTTCTTGGTGCTAGCGATTGTTGGCACTATGGTTTCCGGCCAGGAAAGCAGTAAGTTTTATATAAAAGACAATGTGCAGTATCAGTGTAAAAACTCATTTAGAATCGAATTAAAAATGACGTTTTAACAATACGGTCATTTATTGCTCGTAAAATAATTGAAACCGATACCATTTACTGATATCAATTTATAATTTCAAAGACAGAAGGTGCATAATCGGAAGAGGCTATAACGATGGTTGTAATCAGTGTCATTGTATCAATGGCGTAGACGTAGCCTGTACTCTAAAGCTCTGCCAGCAGAGAGATCCTGAAACTGGTGAATTTTCGGCAGTACCAAGATTGCCACCACCGGAAGACTTTTGGGCAAAAGAAGATAATACCGCATAGAATTTTTGTGGCAACATTATAGGATACGGACAATATCTGAAAATACAGTGAAATATTTTCCAAATATAAGTTCGAATTTTTTAATCCCGAAACATAATAGTAATAGTTATCTCACTGCATCGTGTAAAAATTAAATTAATCGTCAACAAGATTGTGTAAAAAAATTAGCGAGCGATTAGATTACGCATACCATGCAAATTTAAACAAACTGTGAATTCTGCTGACTCCTCTATAAATAAATAAAATTTAGAATGAGAAAAGATCAATAGGTCTCGCTCTGCGAGCAATAAAATCGCCGCCGATTTTCGATGCACAGTTAGTGTTCAGATTGTGTTGTTCATAGCAAGACGTGTACGACAAATATGTCCACAAAATTGTTTGCTTCATTTTTGTTGCTGGCGCTTGTTGGCACTATGGTTTCTGGCCAAGAAAATAGTAAGTTCCTCTAAAAAATAGCCGTATATAGTATTAGTGTAAGAATTCATTTATGAACTACTTGAAAATGTGTTTTTACACTATTGTCATTTATTACGAGGATAATAATTATCACCGATACCATTTACTGATGTCAATTTAAAAATTGTAAAGGTAGAAGATGCGTAGCAGGGAAAAGTTATCACGATGGGTGTAATTGGTGCCAATGTACGGATAATCACGTTATAATTTGCACTCAAAAGGCCTGTGGCAGACTAGATCGTGAGTCTCATACATTTACGCAGTCAGAAACATTGCCACCTCCGGATGACTTTTGGGAAAAAGCAGACAATAGCGCATAGAATTTTTGTGGCAATATTATAGGATACAGACAATATCTGAAAATACAGTGAAATATTTTCCAAATACAAGTTTGAATTTTTTAATCCCGAAACAAAATAGTAATAGCTATCTCACTGCATCGTGTAAAAATTAAATTAATTGTCAATAACATGGTGTAGAAAAATTAGCGGGCGATTAGATTACGCATACCATGCGAATTTAAACAAACTGTCAATTCTGCTGACCCCTCGATAAATAAATAAAATTTAGAATGAGAAAAGATCAATAGGTCTCGCTCTGCGAGCAATAAAATCGCCGCCGGTTTTCGATGCGCAGTTAGTGTTCAGATTGTGTTGTTCATAGCAAGACGTGTACGACAAATATGTCCACAAAATTGTTTGCTTTATTTTTGTTGCTGGCGCTTGTTGGCACTATGGTTTCTGGCCAAGAAAATAGTAAGTTCCTCTAAAAAATAGCCGTATATAGTATTAGTGTAAGAATTCATTTATGATCTACTTGAAAATGTGTTTTTACACTATTATTATTCATTACGCGGATAATAATTATCACCGATATCATTTACTGATGTCAATTTAAAAATTGTAAAGGTAGAAGATGCGTAGAAGGGAAAAGCTATTACGATGGGTGTAATTGGTGCCATTGTGCGGGTCCTAACGCTATAGTTTGCACTCGAAAGGGCTGTGGCAAACTAGACCCTGAGACTGGTAATTTTACGCACCTAGAAAGATTGCCACCTCCAGATGACTTTTGGGTAAAAGAAGATAATACCGCATAAAATGTTTGTGGCAACATTATAAGCTTACAGACGATATGTGAAATATAATTGAATACTATTCCAATAGAATTTCCTATCTTTTAATCCCAAGACACAATAGTAATGGCTATATTACTATAACGTGTAAAAATTAAGTGAATTGTCGACAACATGTTGTAGAGAAGTTTGCGAGAGATTAGTTTACCGATGGTATGCAAATTCAAACGTATTGTTAAGTTTCGTGATCCCCCTTTAAGAAAATGATATTTAGCATGAAGGAGATACTTGTTTTATTATCCGAAAATTCATTTATACGAACACATATATTTTTCTATTACATTCCAATCGCAGAGCACAAAAATTACTGTTCTACACTTTGTAGCATGGTTTTTTAGAAAGTCGTTTCATTTCTGGTAAAGAAGAGTTTTTATTAAATATTTATTATTATTGGTATAAATAGATGGACAACATAAGTAAGTTTCTTGTATTAACAAAAATCAGGAAGGACATAGCTTTATTCTTACTTAATTCAATTTTAATCTTCGTCCTTCCTAATTTCGTGATAACATGTACAAACACGTGATAACTCAGTCGAAGATAATGGCCCAATCACTGTATTTGATCAACTGGGTAATAGTCGGTGCAACAGATCATGAACCGTGAGCAATAAAAGCGTGGTCGGTGTTCGATACGAAATTAATGGTCAGATTGTGTCGCTTAAAGCAAGACGTGTACGAGAAAATATGTCGCATAAATTGTTAGCTTTATTCATGGTGCTCATGTTTATTGGCACTATGAGTTTCGGTCAAGAAATTAGTAAGTTTCATACAGAAAAATGTATAGTCTCATTGTTAGAATTCCTTTATGATATATTCAAAAATGAGTTTTTACACTATTATTATTTATTACACGGATAATAATTATCACCGATATTATTTACTGATGTTAATTTGAAAATTGTAAAGGAAGAAGATGCGTAGTAGGGAAAAGCTATTACGATGGGTGTAATTGGTGCAATTGTATAGATGTTCACGCTATAGCTTGCACTGAAAGGGCCTGTGGCACATTTGATCCTGAGACTGGTGAATTTAGAGAGTTAGAAATATTGTCACCGCCGGAGGACTTTTGGCAAAAAGAAGGCAGTAGCACATAGAATTTTTGTAGCAACATTATAAGCTTATAAATAATATGTGAAATATAATTAAATACCATCTGAATACAAGTTCCTATCTTTTAATCCCAAAACACAACAGTAATAGCTACACTACTATATCGTTTAATGATGTTTCTATTAAAATATTTTTTAAAATAAGTAAATATGGATAAACGGAGTAAGTGTGCTTATAGTATCAAAAACAATCAAGAAGGACAGATTGAATAAGTAAAGAATGCATAACTGTTCCATTTTACTATATAATTTTAAATTGCTAATATGCGTGGCAGCCTGTGTAAACACGCGATAAGTCAGCTGATGATAATGCCTGGATCATTCTATTTGATCAACTGCGTAATCGTGAGTGCAACTGAGGAATCACTAGCAATAAAAACTGCGGTCGGCGTTCGATACGACATAGTGGTCAGATTATTTCATTTAGAGATAGACGTGTACGAGGAAATATGTCGAACAAATTGTTGGCTTTATTCTTGGTGCTCACCTTTGTCGGCACAGCGGTTTTCGGCGAAGAAAGTAGTAAGTGTTTTACAGACGAATGTTTAGTGTCATTGTAAGAATTTATTTAAGAATGAATGTTAACGCTACGTTCATGTATTGCGCGGATCATAGTTCAGATCGATATCATTCACTGATATCAAATTATAATTTACAAAGGGAGAAGGTGCGTAGCTGGGAAACGCTATAACGATGGTTGTAATTGGTGTCTATGTACCGGTGGTGAAGTAGCCTGTACTGCCAAGGCCTGTGGCAAGATAGATCCAGAAACTGGTAAATTTACGGAGGTACCAGTATTACCACCTCCCGATGATTTTTGGGAAGAATAAGAAGGGATAATAATGCCTAGACTTTTTGTAGCAATGTTATAAGTTACGAACAATATGTGAGATATAATTAAATCTTTTTTAGAATGACTTGTAGTTTTTATATAAATCCCGAAATACATCAGTGACAGCTATCTTACTAAATCATGACAAACTAAAATGAATTGTCAACAATGTGGTGTGGGAAAATTGGAAACGTTACGAATTTAAAGAAACTGTCTATTTTCGTTATCTCTGTTTATGCAAATGAAATTTAGCACGAGGAAAGTGAGTGCTCTATCATTAAAATACTTAGATTTCTCGATTATTTTCTAATTATGGGAATATATTTAGAAACTTCTTATGTCTTTCGGACAAGTTTTTAAACAAATATTTCTTAATGTATGTAGGTATGTAAATATGGATAGGCGAGAGGGTATTCCTCGTACAACAGACCGAATAACCAATGAATGCATAATTTGCTTTAATATAATATCAAATTACGTCCTTCATAATTTCGTGGCAAACCCGTGCAAACCTGTGCAAACAGCGTGATAAGTGGGTGAAAGATAATGTCTAAATCATTCTATTTGTTCAACTGTGTAATAGCGAGTACAACAGATTATGAATCGCGAGCAATAAAAGCGCTGCCAGTGTTCGATACGGCATTAGTGGTCAGATTGTGTCGTTGAGAGTAAGTCGCAAACGGAGAACATGTCGAGGAAATTGTTAGCTATATGCTTGGTGCTCGCAGTCATTGCCACCGTAGCTCTTGCCAAGAAATGCGGTAAGTTATATACGAAAAATATATTTGAGCCACGCTTATTCGTTACACGAATAATATATGTAACCAATACCATTTACTTATCAAAAATTTATCATTTGTCCAGAGAAAAAATGTATAGTAGGAAAAAGCTATCACGATGGATGTAACACGTGTCATTGTATCAACGGTGAAAACATTGCCTGTACTAAACTGTTCTGCATGAAAGTAGACCCGAACACCGGTAGATCTGTTCCAGTCAAAAAACTACCACCCCCGAAAGGTTTCTGGGAAGAAGTTTGCATGTAAAACATCACCAATGACACCATAAATCTTAAGACACACCCCACAACACGAATCAATAGTAATATCACAGTAGACATCTATCTTACCACGTATTGTACACAAATGAAAAACCATAAAAAATTCATAAAAAAATCTTAATAATCTAGAATTGTTATTAAAATATAAATATACGAAAGAAACATTCCCCGGGTGGTCAGGTTAGAGTTAGAATCTTGCGATTCCTCGATCTAAGTTGAGCGCCGCGGTCACACCGTCTTGGTTGAACCATGGACCAGACAAAAGATCCTGGTTCTCACGACCACGCCCTCACCCCGCCACTTCTGCGCTCTCTAGACGGCGGCAATGCCTTCACGAAGGTACCTATCCACCGGAAATTCTTCAAGCTACGGCTCTTTCGACGTTGTGTACACACATATGAGGGACCCCGTGTATGGCCACGAACGAACGAACGAACGAACGGTGTGACCTCTTCCAAGTTCTCCTCGTGAGCCGATAATAAATAGCCGGGTACGAGTGCTCCTACAAAACGCAGACCCGCGAATAAAAATGCATTCTCGATGGATAGTACCCATCGTCTCTTTCGTGTACTATCGAATTTCTAAGAGGCTCCAGGCCATACGCTCCACCGTGTGAATGTCGAAGACTCTTGACCTTCGTTAGGTTCCAATCGCAACGGTTTAAAAATATCCCTATGGGACGGATATGCCTGGTATTTAGTAATCGCCGTACGCAGACGGATAAACAGTGAATACATTAATTAAGTGTCGAGAGGAAATATCGATGAAAATTGATTTAACGACGGGAAGTCGAACGACTTATAGTTATGGTTATCAAAGTTTCATTGAATGTTTTTGTACAGTTCAAATGAAGGCTAGAATTGTGGAGTAATATGACTTCCGTGTATTTGAGGAATAATAATTCACAGATTGTAGTGCTGACTCATTTCTGCGACAGGTTGTTAACACTTCACCTATCGGAAATCTGTTAATAGGCTATTTTTGTGTCTATTTCAATTGTAGATCGTAGGTAATGCGTTAACTATCGGCAGTACCTGGAAGTTAATCAATTTTATAATCGGTATAAATCCTGTTATGTGCTAACAATGTTTGTCACCGTGAAGTTAACGTGGGAAGGTAGTCCAATGATTTTAATCTATTACAAATTAATGTCAAGCTCGTAAAAAGGGGGATTTCCTTTTATCATTACCTCAGACTGCTGGAAATATCACTTTACTTCGTTGTAAGAAAAGTATAAAAAAACGCAGGAAACGTATCATCATAATTATACGAGCGAAGTAACGAGATATTGTTCCCAGAGATCACGGTACACGGTTGTACTTTTTCGTGTCGAATTTTTAGGTCTCTCGTTGCTGCAAACCAACGACATACCGTGACTCAATGTGAAAGGTTAACGTTACCTATGAACTCGACGTTATCTCTCGAAGCGACAGAAAAAAGAAACAGTCCCGGCTGATTATTAATACGTACGTCGAAACATACATACGGGTGATCATTAATGCACGCTATGAATCATCAACGGACAATAGTACAGTTGAAATATCACAAAACCTATTATTACATACGTCCCAACTTGATATTTTAATAATAATATATCTCTTCGAGGGTGCGAGATATTTTCACATTTCGATGTATAAATTTTTTTTTCATTTCCTTTATTCCTGGTGAAGTTATGAATAATAGGAAAGTTCAACTCTCGACGGTCAACAATTAGGATAGA
Source organism: Mimumesa dahlbomi (assembly GCA_917499265.3). Classification (NCBI taxonomy): domain Eukaryota; kingdom Metazoa; phylum Arthropoda; class Insecta; order Hymenoptera; family Crabronidae; genus Mimumesa; species Mimumesa dahlbomi. Next base: position 8,515,881 of record OU824116.1, on the reverse strand, counting down.
TGATGGTTCGAGTGCTTTCATAAAAGTTCGTGGTAGTACTTAGGACGAATTAATGTACGTTTCTAATGGTAAATAAACTCACCGGTGTGAGTTCTCTTGTGCGCCTTCAGGTGAGAACTCTTCGTGTACACCTTATCGCAGCCTGCCACATCACATCTGTGAACCTTGCGTCTTTTCAGTGCGTCGCCACATTCACCGTCGACCCCTATACCACCGCCGTTGCCACCGACACCCGTGTTACCTCTGCCACCGATTCCAAGTCCGGTTGCCAGCGCTGGACGTTTGTGAAAAACCCTGCAATTCAAACAAATACACGATTCACAGTGATAAAATGATGAAAGAGAAATTATAATGTTAAACGGATGAATAATTTTGGAAATTATTACGGTGTCCGACGGTACACGTGTGTGTGTGTGCGTTGCCTGTGTGTAGATCATGGGAAGCTTATAAATTGAGAGACTGACAGAAATTTATCGAGCAAATTACAGTTTCAATTATTTATATTAATTTATGTAACACTTAAGGATTTGCGAACGGAAATAACGCAATTTTTAAGATTCACTTCATTAATGATGCTGATTAAAATGAATACGGAGCTGTAGTCTGTGAACTCGATTAATACGTACAGTTTATTATCTCGAGAAGAAAGTTTCGTAATCAAATTTCCGTCTGTATTCGTCGATTTATTTTCTCGAGGGGGGAATCAAATCTTTTCCGGTTGCATCACGATTGCTGGGACATCCTGTATGTGTTCACATAAAGTAGATAAAACTCGATAAGTACATGTGTATGGATGTGTTTCGTAAAGTGTTTGGTGAAATAAGTAGTCGTTCGTTTTACCGGGTCAAAGTCATTGTATTCGAGAATCAGGCCCCCCATTTTCCCGTCGGTTTTCCTATCTTTGTGAACGGATTGTAAAATTGAAGCGAATGAATTACCTATAAACATCTTCATACGTCGGTGCAAACGCTAGGCGTTATTACGTTAAACTGCGCGATTATACTAAATCGCCTATGAAGCAATCAACCGTTTGCAGAGGCATCGGATTCTGGGGACTTTTAACGGGACGAACGATTTGTACGAGTGTATTAATACAACTGTCAGTCAGATATGTACGTTCGCAGGAACGCCAAGAATGATCTCCGATTTCCCATAACCGGTTCACGGATTTCGTAGCACCTAATAATCGGTTATCGACAACAAATTGGGGCCTTTCAACTTTCAAAAGATTTCGTGGAAGAAGAAAATTATAACTGCTGAAAACACTTTTGTAGAGAACGGAAAGATTACTTTTTAACGTTTGTATGTTTCACAGTCAGGTCGTGTTGTACTAAAAATTTTTTAACGACAACGTAATAACGATAGAATTTTTATCGATTACTTTAAACGCTTAAAATTACGTTATTTCTTTTTTTTTTTAATGTTTCGAATAGATTATCGAGTCTTCCCTCAAGTTTACGACTTAAAGTACATGTGTAACTTTCGTGTAGTTTGATACCGAAACATAAAACTGTCTATTGCGAAAGTAGAAATTTAAAACACCGGGTAGCGCTTCGACCGACAGGTATTTAGGCTAATTGACAGTGTGCCGGAGGATTCCTTGTTGAACGGTAGTCATTTAGAGGGGAAAGAAGTACTCGTTATCTGAAGGCTTAAAGAATAACGGTTATATACGAAAACCCTCATTTTGGATTCAAGGGTTTACGTTAGTAAGGTGATAAATGAGGTACATCATTCACGTGATTTACTCCGGCTGTTCTAACTTGATACCGAACTACCTTGATCAATCATAGCCGGGAGTTTTGAAAAACGACACAGTTTGTTTTCCATAGAAACTCGAAGCTCTTACAGAAGAATTCAAAAGGGTAATCAACGTTAAAACAAAGGGATTTGTATAGATGCAATGTTTTATGCTGTAGATATTTTCTACGTAATATTTTATCTCTCGGCAGAAGGTAATAAAAGTATGTGATGATTTATATATTCCCTAGTATCATAATTTTATAAAAGTAAAAATTATATTTTTCAACCGTGTTTGTTATGCTGACATACATAATATGACTTCGATTCCTTCATACACATAGAAAGTTTACACATTGAACTCGAACTGACGTAGAACTTGAACGAACAAGACTGTAATTGGAACTCCATTTTGTCTCAATCCGTTGGATTTTAATCTCAATTTGTTCGAAGCGACAGATGAATTGCCTACGGCCTGCGAACACAAAAGGGGGAAAAGTCCTCGTGGAGGACTGAAAACTTTCTATCCTTTTCAATTGACCTCAAAATTAGTAAAACTTTCATTAAAATCAGCTCCATAGCTTCCGATAAAACTACAGACATACATGCTCATAAAATACATCATTTTTAAAACAGATGAAAAAATGAATAATATGCAGAGTATTAAATTGAAAGGTGTGAGAATCCAGAGAAATTTTCATGACAACAGCAACGCATTTCACTTCTACGAAACATAAACAGTCGTCTGTATCCGAAGGATTTACGCTACTGCATCAGTGTTCAAACGGGGAATTCACGTTTCAACTTGACCAGATAGAACACCGCCGGTACAACTGACGCATCCTCAGTCGGGCAATATTTCATGAGAACGAACCCTGAGCTCGCACGATTCGTGCTATAAACCAGACCCGCAGCTTGGTGTTTAAACTGGCATAAATCCGTTTCTACTCGCGATAATCCAACTTGTTTCTATCTCGATCGGCCGGGTCATCGATGATTCACGACCCTTTCGCTTTTTCAATTTTCATAAAGGTACCAGGGCTATCATAGCTTGTTACGACTTGCAAATTTATCTAGTTACCTTAAAAATGAAAAATTCAGCATCGCTCAATTGAAACTAATACCCCGCTCGTAATGAATTTGCAAATTAAAGTGCCTTTGCTTATTTCATGGTAAATATTCTTTACAGTATGTACTGCACGAGTAAAAAGTTAAAAATGGAATATAACGTGTCTAAAAAATATTGTCTTCTGGACCAATACAAAAGTATCTCAAATATGTACAGATAGATCTGTTAGCATAGGGCTCATGGTGCTACAGCGATATAAATTCAGATGAAAACAGCTGAAGAAATTTATGCAAAACGGAAAATATAATTATTGGTTACCGTCACTATAAATGCCACTTAAAGAGCCAGATCTTGAACTGCAACGGTGATGACGTTCTTATGAATAATCATAGGTCATTTAAATACGGAATTATGTGTATGATCTATACAAAAAATGCAAACTTTTATATTTCACCGGCTGAGTGCTAATTATACGTCATGATTGTCTAATATAATTTCCGTGTGTCATCAGTTACTCAATTTATGGAAATTCTGTGCTATTAAATAGACAGTTTTCCATTTGAATAATTTACAAGTTATTTGATCTTATCATACATACAGATTACTCTTCAACAGCTCTTCAGCTGCATTTCAAAACAAAAATCTTGAGAATATTCCCTTTGTGCGTGCTTTCCTTCTCACACATTCTATTGTACCAGTCAATAATAATTTTGAATTCATTATCAATCTTTACCTCAAAGTATGAATTTAAAACGAAACCTTTCGATCTCAAAATGTTTACAGTCAGAGTTCAAGTTTATATCGAAAATAACAGGTGCGAGAAGCAAAAAACCCTTTCACCTGGATTACTAAAACATATTTACCTTCGACATGATTAAGTTATCATCGTAACGCGATGATATCGTGAGGGAATAAGAGTGAAGCATTGTTTCATCATTTGTCAGAGCGACGAGAAAAAAAGACGACGGTTTGAAACGTTAATCAGCGTGCAATCATTTAGCGAGCGAGCGAGCAACCGTTGAAACAAACTCGGGAGAGAGAATAAAGTTTTTAGCGCGCACGTGTTGCCACGAAATTACTGTTTTATAACGTCGGGATCGTTTCTATGCGAATCAAATCGGGCCGGTGTTGTTCACCACAATGGAAAACACATTCGCGAGTGCGCGAGAGAAAATTAAACGAGATTTACAGCGGGTGCACGATCTCGTCCTATTAACCCTGGAAGTGCTTATACATTCGATGAATTATGACCGTACGTAACCGTCGGCGTCATGAGTGAGTACCTCCGATATCCTGCTGTTTTCGACCAATTTTAAACAGATAATAAAGTCAGTCTTTGTACGTGCGAGGGGGTTGCCACTTACGTGAATCTTTTACGCAGGGCTCGCGTATCGAAGTTTGGTCGATAAAGTTGTTTAAATTAGATCGCAGATGAAGAAATTCGAAACAGTAGACTGAATTGCTCGAAATAACGTAAAACTTTGGAGAAATGAAAAATTAATTAAACTCTAGCGTCGAAAGGTTTTCCGTGAGAAAATAATATCAATTTTCTATCATATGAAAGTGTCTGTTGAGTACTGTGCACCATGTGACTTCGGTTCATACGAAATAATTAGAACAGAGGGTAATACGATACTAATTACTTATTGTTAGTGCAGTGTATATATAGTGTTTTATATTCAATTTTCAGTACTTGTTACATACGGGATAAAACATTGATTTAGTGTGTCGCACTTTTCTTAAACAAAAATCGTAACACGTAAAACTAATTTCCTTTATTCCAAGTAAAATTATCCAAACAGGATCACTATCATTTTATTTTCTCATCGATCATTTATTTCTGAACAATTTTGTTTATCATTTCTGAAAAGGTACTTACAGGGATGCTTCCTTTATCCTTTGCAACGTGAGAAGGGCCGCTGTGGAGGAAACGAAGACAGGATCAGGTGGTTCCATCATGCAGACCGACACGTCCCTTTCCCTGTCCCATTCCCTGTCCCTTGGTCTCTCTCTATCGCGATCTCGTTCCTTTTCTCGATCTCGGGACTCCCATTCCCTGATCCCAGATTCCCTTTCTTGCGGCCATTCCCTGTGCTCGTTTTCTGTGCTCCTCTCCAACACCCTCTCGCACGTTCGTTCCCATTCCCGATTTCTCTCTCGTTCTCTATCTCTTTCTCTGTCTCGCTCTCTGTCTCGCTCTCTGTCCCGTTCTCTGTCCCGTTCTCTATCCCGTTCTCTGTCTCGTTCGCTGTCTCTCTCCCACGCTGTTTCTCCCAAAGCAGGCAAGGCCGGCGACACTGGAAAAAAAAAGGGATACGATATTAATTAGCCGACGAATAGAAGTGTGCGTTATAAAGTTCGTCATTTTATCTCACGTTCGTTTCGCAATTTGTTCGATAGCGGGGAAGATAAAAATTTGAGGGATCGGTAATGTATGTCTTATACAGTCGTAGATAAAATAGATGCATGTTTTAGTGCGTTCGTTCGCGAAATATCAGCGGGCTTGCGTGTAGATATAAATGATACAACTTAGAGGCTTGTTTCAGCTGCCGACTTGTTAATTACTGTATTTTAGTGTGCGATCGAACATCATTGTAATATACGTAAGACACGCGTGTAGATTTCCGTGAAACCGCTGGCACTTATAGTGGAAAACAAAACTATAAAACTGAGCGGCGGTGGTTCATAGCTGTTAGATGAACTCGTGAAACGAATAACGAGCGAAGCAATTAACGTGCATATTCCGTTGTGTTTTATTTAACCGCGTACTTGGTGCCGACGTGCCTTGATTTCCGTAACATTACCGTAAATCTCGCGGTTAGAGATTTAATAATGGCTTTAACAAAAATTGTGTATCCCGCGTGAGAATGCGGGATGAAAATGCCTATATTTTTTGAAAGTCGCTGTTAATTCTCCTACGCTTGAAAAATATTATTCGTTCTTTACCATCCCCGCTGTATAATAATTCTATCATTCATTCGTATCTTTCTCACAACTTCTTCTTCAGTAAATCAGATCACCTCATGCAACGCCAAAATGTGACGAGACTGTTCTTATTTTACTTCATCAAAGAAATCATTTATACTTTCTGACGTATTATTTCGAATTTTTAAATGAAACCCAATATCAATCGCAGTTCAACAATACGAATTCCATTCATTCTAGCTAGTTTCCATTAGCGTTGTTAAATATCACCATATATTAAACCATTCCGTTTGACATTATTTATCGTGCCACATTAATTTGTCGTTCGCCGTATCGTTCAAGTTTTCATGTATATTTACATCGTGAAAGATTCGATAGAATCGCGAGAACTTACGGTACAAAAGTTCTCGCGATATTAGATATCGAACGTTGCAATTTATTTTCCCGTATAGACTTTTCTGACGACCTTCGACCCCGTGACACCGTGGTCGTCGAGTGCAATATGTGCAACTACGATTACATTTTGTTGCCCCTCTTGAGATTTGCGTGCCGACCGACAAGCATGTTAAACGTCCGTGATATTACTGTTACTAATTAATACGCGGTATCGGTCAATACATTTACAATTTAAGTGCATCGCAGACGGGAATAGCGGACAGGAGTATCGTCGTAAATGCGGATTATATTTTGACCAAGTTCGCTACCTGCGCGTCTTTCATTTGATTATCGAACTTGCCGCTTCGATCGCCTCGTAATCGATGTAAAATTGTAATTTCCACGTTTACCTCGTTACGTGGTAATGACTCGGTTGCCAGTAAACGCTCGTAATTAGTGCCGCGTAATTTCGAGTACACGAAATCGTCCCAATGTACGAACCGTTCACCGTAATTTTCTGTCGGATTGCAAAAAAAAAAAGAAAAATAACAGAAAATTCGACGATACGGAAGAGAAATAATAAATGGAAAAAAATTTTGATTTCTCTTGGTGTTCGTAATGCATCACCACTTTACACGGTTTCGCAATGCGTCGGAAACTTCTCTTTTCTTTCTATTATTTTTTGTTTCTCTCTCTAGTCGAACACACCAAGTATCTCCATATTTCTGCCGCGAGAATTTACAAAAAGATGTATTTATCTCCGTGTGACTAACAGTTACCGAGTGTAATCGTATGTGTAATATCAACCTTTCACCTCGTGCCGCAGGATGTAAACGTCTTCGATGCGCTTCTCATTATTCGAAAATAAACCGCGAAGAGGGCTTAGTACGGTCTTGCATTAGAATTAATATTACACCAGGCGATCCTCCTTCGCGTTTAAATTCTCTCGGTGCTTGAACGTCTACATCGTACACCGTGGCGGACAGGCCAAGTACGTATGTTCATTGACGGACAGTCTGTTTTCGAAAGCCTGTTTCCCGCGTGAAAACTTTGCCGAGGAATTCGATAAATTCACACCGGCTACGAGGCGGGCGTACACGTTTTTGACGAAGCTCCGATCTATCGGGAAACCAGTTTGACGCGTTGCTTATGCGGTAGATAATGGAAAAGAAAACGGGGGTCGCCTCACTTAATGGTGATCAAGTTTACGTAAGTTTGCACCCGGTGCTTGTAAACAGATCGAAACTTGTTCGACATGTTATTTCATACCTTTTACAAAATATTTGAAAACACCACCAGTTTCATTTAACACTTTTAGAAAATGACAACTCTTATAAATTAGTACTTAAAAAAATACACACACATTAAATGAAACAATAGTAATAAAATGTTCACACAAGTTAATGATACATTTGCAAAAACAGATATTTCAAAACAAGAATTGTATCCGAGTAAAAATTCCACTGACCACTAAAAACGATCTTACATGCAATCCCCTTGTTTACCTTGCGAGACTTTAACACAAAACAATAATACAATTGAAAAATATATGTATATCTACCGCATGAAATAACGGAATTAAGAGGTAATCGATTTCGAGGAGACATTGGCGTTTATGCCGCAGAACGACGTGAATCTTGCGTAACACAACGCTCGCACGCGAGTCTCGTTGTCCGTCGTGAATCAACGAGAGATTTATGTAAACGCTCGAACTTGCTCGGCACACGCGCGAGAAATACATACATTCGAGTCTCTGAAGATGCATGACCAGAGAGAAGGCGTTACCACGCCTGTATTTCGTAGGTTTGATGGATCGCGCCGGAAATTGATTCTCAATTGAATCTGAGCGCTACATTTGCCTCACCGGGCTTTGAATTCGAAATGTCGCAAACATTTTATGAATATCAAATCACAATATATATCAAATATTTTATACTTATCAGGCTTTAGTATCTTTCAATAACTTTTCAATTAAATTTTTCCAAAAATTTCCAAAAATTTTATCACGTTTTCATTCGATGTAATAACGATAATCGTGATGCAACACATATAGGGAGCATTTTCCATTTTCCAACTGTCCCATAAGTATTCCATCGTAAACTCCGTTACAGATATGTATCTCGAGTCGTTTGTTTCCCGTTATCAGTATGGAAATCTCGAAGAGATTCTCGAATCGTATTGAGATTGTTTAGTCGTATCGGGGAATCATTATGAATTCAGTCGGTCGGGCCAAGACGTTGTATCCGCGGTGTTATTAACTGTAATTTCTGTGCATCGGGTGTACCGGGCGGTTACACTTAATTAGTCGCTGCCTCGGACACTTTTCCTCCCCGAAGTCTCGTTCTGATGTCTCGTTAGGACCATTAACTCTTCCTGTAGTTCTAGTTAAGGCCTATGATCTTCGGTACCTAATGGACCGGCGAGTCGTCGGAGCTTAAAACAGTCTGACAGGACTCGTCTAACTCTGATCCGCGTTCGGTCTTCCTTCCTTCTTCGTGTTCTTCCCTTTTCCATGACCTTCCTTGGGCTCGGAAGTTCTGAACGTTGTTTACAAACTGGTGGCCGTAATAAGCTACGTTATTCTCTTTGCCGGGGCATTACGTAATTTTGCATGACTCCAGATAGCTTTAAAATTATTTCGAATACTGTTACGTGGGTATTAGGTATTATTAGGTATTAATTAATATGAAATTAATCCTGAATTAATATTAAATCGATATTTAATTAATAATGTAGAATAATTTAATGAAATATTCATTTGATACTAATTTAATATATTATGAGAGAATTTAATTTAATTTCAGGGTCGCATACCATAGCTTTGATAGGGAAACTAAATTCGACATTACTCGATAAATTGATGTAGTTCAAAGAACAGATACATCAAAGTGCTTGAACGTTGTATGATTTATTTAAACATTAAAAATCCAAATTGAAACCTGCTCAAAATTATACACTATAATTTAATATAATTTAAAAAAAAACACTGATAGTAATTAAACTCTGTACAAACAGTGTTGTATTATAGAAACAAATTTTGTAATCAATAACAGACAGTTTAATATCTGACTACAATTTGGACCCAAAATGCAAGATAAATTCGATAGAAACGGTGTTTAAAAATGTCCAAATGAAAGTGTTTCCCTGAAGTCGCGTTCAATCTTAGTAGAATAATAATTCCAATAACGTTGATACTTCGGTTACTTCTGTAATCATCCATACTGTCTTTTTTTTCTTCCGGATCCCGAGTTTGCTCTTCTTCCATCGCCACTTCATCCACGTGAGGTTAACCTCAGGTATTACGAGTAGTAATGTGGCCTTACCACGTTTCGCCTTCCTCTATTCGTTTCACCTTCTCCTCCTCCTGTTCGTTTTCTACTTGATTCCTTACCGGCATCCACGAACTCCTTTCTCTCGCGCACACGTACAGACACTTTCATGACCCGACGAGGCACAGTCACGGGGTAATTGATAATGTTAAACGCCGGGGTTAATCCGTCGATTTATGGGCAAAGTTTGTACGGTGGATTTTTCAAATTTGCCAAATTGAGGGATAATAGGCCGACATTAATACCTTGCTGCCAAGAATCGAAGGGTGAAGTGAAGTTTACCGCGAGGAGGAGGCAAATAAGAGGGAAATTGAAGGGAGTACGCTTGGTTCACCACGCCAGTGGCAAATAAAACATTCCTGATTAATTTACCGAGGGTGGTGGATCTATAACTCATTAACATCTTCTTATAACTCGAAAACGGCTAAAGAGACTTCGAAATAATTTCACTTTCGATAGGTCACATTACTATTAATTTACAATCTCATTTATATTTCTTTCTAACAATGCGTAGATTTTAAACACCCCAGTAGGTATTTTTCATTTCTATAAAATTATAATTCTTATATTATTCCTGGAATATGTGAAATATTCGATGTATCTTTTAAGCTCGTTTGAAATCCAATGGGCGGGAAGAATTTCATACAATTATTCATACGACGTCGAAGCTGCGAAGACAGTAATACAGTACTTCCTGATTGGTAATTATTAAATATACAGCTTCGATTAATCAATAATTCTAAATAAAAAAAAGGAGGGAGACGTAGCATTGAAATGATAATTTCGTCGTTATTGCGAGACACGTGCATGATGAATTGTACTCGCTCGTAGCGACCTGTCGTCCAGCATCATCGATTATCATACATTGTATGATCCGGCAGATATAAGCGCAAGCATAAGTAAAGGGAAATATATACGCAAGCACGCGCGACTCGTGTCAGAGTGTGCGTGTAAGAAGACGCGAGGTGGGTGGACCTGCCACCCGCATCGCGGAACTCGTTAGACGCGAGTTTTTAATTAAATTTCCGGTTTTATGGGTAAAATGAAGATTAGCCGGCGGCCTCCCTTGTACCAATTTATCATAGATTACTATTTTTCATACGTGAATAATGTTTCGAATAATATTCACGCTATTCGGCATACAATGTGGCTGAGAAATACAACGATATTACGATATTATATTTAGATGATTTAATATTGAAATGGTAATGCACTTTATTATTAGAATCGAAGAATAGATTTTCGATAATTTCTCCTGGAACGAGATGTTTAGGTATTTCGAGAGTAATTGAATCAATTTCAATTGTTCGAATTCGGGTCACTTTGGTGTTGTAAAAGTAAACTCGACCGATTAGTAGTCAAAAGTTGAGGTATTAAAGGGTTTCGTGGTATGAATGATATAATACGTTGAAGTACGTTTTTACTAGAGCAAACGAAATTTCGAATAACCGAGCGACGTAGGTATTATTACAAACATGAAATTAGAAAGTTGATCAAATTTGTTGATAACAGTAATGATTACAAAACGAAATGAAACTTCTAGAGTGTATAATAAAATCGCACCGTTTCCACAATAAGTGATTATCCCTCCCCCATGCGTTACATTAACGTCTTTATTATAATTAAACGCCGCTTCGTGCACGCTAATTGACAAAGGCGTGATTATACTACCGTAGTGAAAGTAACGCGGAAACGAAGCCGTGTACGCCAATTCGTATGCACGTATCTCGAAACTCATGCAAGCCACGTGGCAGTAACTTTGAAAGATTTACGGTACGTTCTTTTTCATCGTCTGTCAATTTGAATTTTTTATACCCCAACACAAAAATACGTTTCACCATTCCGTCATTCGTTACGTCATCCGAATTGTCCGTTCGCAGAGGCCGAAGAATTGTTTTTAAATTCGAAACCTAGCACTGTCTACAGAATCATTATTATTATACCTATAATTGATTGGTAAATGAGATTATGAAATGTAAAGTATAATTTCGACAACCTAATGTTTTTTCCAGTTTTAAATTGAGAAAACGTAACGAAACGAGTGTCAAAATTCGCTAGGAAAAATATATTCGTAGCTCGGAAAGATAGTTCGCGATTTATTTATAGTTCGCAAACAAAAAAAACTCGAGGGAAACTGATGAACTACCCTATAAAGTAACAAATCGACAGCATTATATCCGATCTGCGTGATACAATCGTTCAATAATACTGTTTTTCGCGGGCGATAGACACTCGGAAGAGAAGCCAGCGTGATTTGTTGGCTGCAATCAACATTTTTAGGCACGGTCCGAAGCGAGAAGCTGTTTTGCAAATATGCCCCCGGCGGGGGTTGACCCCGGTAGGAGGTAGACCCTCCTGGTTATCGATGACTTTAATTTCGAATTCGAACGAAATTATATCGAATTAATCTTCCGTCAATGAAACATCTGCAATTCCTTTTTAAACACAATTTTTATTCACTAAGTACCTATCCGCCGGATGAAAGTATAATACAATCTCGAAATTACACAAAGTGAAACACTTGCCGTCCGAACTTTCATTACCGGAACATTCGAAACAGCGCCTGTGATTATCTTTTTAAATAAATGCAATTAGCCAGTAATTCACCCGATGTTGTGAGCGCACGAATGCGCGACGAGAACGTACTTACATACATATATACAAAAAATAAAAAGAAAGACACCAACAAAAAAAGCAGCGACATTAATTAGATTCGGAAGGCATTTTAAAACGGGATATTATCATTCGTCGGATCATAAAAGCCTGCTAAGTGATCGAGCTTGACGCACGTAGTTCCGGAGAGAGTGCGAAAGTTAACCACTTTGCAGTTCAGTCGCTCGCGGGCAAGATTCGAATTGTTCCACCTACGCCGATCACATATAAACGGCAAGGCAAACGAGAAAGCTAAAGTGGAAAGGCCGCGAAGAGTAACAGGTAGAGAGAACGAGAGACAGGGAGGAACTGTAGATAGAAAGAGAGAGAGAAAGAGAGAAAAAGAGAGACAAGAAAAGAAGGGCTAAACGAGATACGAGCGAACGAAGAACAAGATAGGGGGGTCCCCTGTAATTATATAGAACCGAAAAGTTTCGGGTAACGGATCAAGCCACTGATGCCGTTCCATGCTTTACGGTTCTGGCCTTCTGTTCTGATACCTTCCGGGCTGCGAATGAATTATGCGCTTACGATCGAACGGTCGAAAGTTACGGTAACGTCTTATTCGAATGATCGAATCGTGCATCTCGTTCCCCTGTGATTATCAGTTTCTCAGTAGTAACGAGTACGCGACTTTCAGCGTATGGATCTCATCTCCGTGCGCCGGTATATATGTATGTATGTATATATGTACGTGCAAATTATCCCTTTCACGGATCGTACGAGTTACAAGAGTCAATCTATTTAATTAATTCGACCACGTACGGGGGGGATATAAAGTAATAATAATATCCATTATCACCGTAACGCGAGTAAAGACTTATCGTAACAAACGCGAAACGGTAGAAAATACCAGCCGCGCGGATAATTGTCCTAAAATAATATAAAATAAATCCAACGGAACGATTCGATCGCCATGGTATTATTACCATTTGCCGCGATCTTTATTGCATTATCGGCAGCAGATCCCTCCGCTTCTCGTTAGATGAAAATGATCGTTAGCGCGAGAATATTCGCACCGCGAAAGACCGACGATGAATCGTCGGTTCCCCTCGTCATCTGGCCGAGGAGACGTTCGTCGCGGACCTGTCGCGGACTCTTGCAATCAGCCTCGGCCAACCAAAGGCGTATAAATCGAACGAAGGCTGGCGCGACGCGAAGGTGCCGATACTCGATAAATCTATCCGCTCGTGATAGACGAGCCACGGTGCGCAGGTTGGCCTGACCGTGCCCGTGTACAGCCGATGCACCAGCCGCTGCACCGGCCGATGCAACGGCAGATGCAGCTAAGAGAAGAGATACACATGCACGATGCGTCCTCCGATGCACCTTATCGACGATGGAAACTCGCTAGACTTTCTACCGGAACGCTGGTTCACTTGATACTTTGTCCCTGGCTTATTTCATATTTTAGGATTCTCTGTAATTTTTTATTAACACTATTTCTACCACGATTGCGTGTATACCTATTCCGACCAAAAGGAGTCTTTTGAAACCTTTCCGTTTGAATACAAATATTTTCCAAATTGTTGGGATTTCAAATTACCAGTTAAATGTAGATAATTTAACAACTATTGTATAAAAAGTCAACAAATTAATTGTGGAGAAATGATTCAACTTAACGAATGATTTTAAGTTAAAATTTGAAAGGTGTCTTTTGACACCTCTTGGTAGAAATAGTGTTAATTTCGGATACTTAAGCAGTTAAGTGTGCTTGACGAGTAAAAACGTCATACGAAAATTATGTTACCCTTTGATATTTATATCGTAATATTGGTGAAAACCAAGATATAATCGAAAATTTTTATATGTTTAGAATGTTTAGAGATCAATGTAAATAATTTAAGATGGGATTCATGTATCTATAATTTTCTAACGTTGTCATTTGATTCTCGAGACATACAGTTGTACATTTTGCAAAAAGGTCGCCACAGTTAACTGGTTAAAATAGGATTTTAATTTGTATATTTTAATGGATGGGATTCGTTGAGTTTTCTTCTATTTTTTTGTTGGTCACACGTTCTGGATTTGTTGTTGTATGAATTTGTTTTGAGTACCTGTGGTATTATTGGTAGTTACTATCGCGATAATGTCTCCCGTTTTCGCTTAGCACCTTGTTTAAATTAGTGTTTTACTGTCGTACTTTCTCCTCGTTTGATTGTACGGTGTCTGTGTGTTTTTTTTTTGTGTCGGACTCTTCCCTTTTCTCTTCACTGCCCTTCGTGCACTTTTCGGCAATGCACTTAAGATTGCAACGCGAAGATCCCGAGGCCATGCTGGTCCCCCGATTACCTCTATCGATGACTATTAAGTAGGGTTTATTTAAAGAACGATGCCTTGTGCGCTCATGGTTCGTTAAGTCACGATACCGTTACGGGTTCTTTATAATGCAAAACGGAATGAAATTTCAATGGACGCTACGTAAATGATACGAAAGAAACGTTTCCTGACGCGCTGCTATTATAATATATTATAATATAGCCACTGTCACCATACTACCATACATACCAACATTTCTACAATACTTATATTGTATCACAAAGTCTCTCCTGTTTAACAAAAATCACACCCTCTCACAGATAATTATCCAATAATCTTGTTATCCTATTTATAACTCAACTCGATCATTCAACAAACGCGCGTTAACTCTTCGAACTCCTTTGTCCAGACGTATTTGTGTCTATTTATTTAAAAAATCAATTAAATACCTAACAATCTCGATATAAAAGTCCCACGTAATAAAACAATACTCTTTTCACTTCGTATAACCTGTTTGTTCATATGTCGTTGCCGTGTACCATTATGGTTTAATAAATTCACTGCATGAGCCTTGAGGTAGTCGTTGCGACACGTGAGGAGAGCAAAAAAAAAAAGGAACTCCGGAGTGCAAAAGGGTTAATGTGCACGCCTCTTCGGCAGCTGGAAAGCGATACAATAGCGGTGGCGATGACACGAGACATGCGCTCGAACGTAGCGCCGCGATTTCGCGATGTATGAAAAGGTCAGCCGCGACGTTGAGCGTCGCTGTCGAGCATTGTCGCAGGTGTTTAACCTTCGCGAGAACGAGCTCGGGCTTGTCTCACCTGCGCTCGCCAGGTAGGCGATGAGCATGTGCTCCTACGTGTGTACATCTTCACCGAACGGTCAATACTATTCAAACTGCTGTACAATTTTGTCCACCACTTCTCACGTGTTTCTTGCGCAACCAACCCTCGTGATAAAGGTTCGTATTTATCTTTTTTTATATTGTTGAATACTCAGCCAAAAATTTGTAACAGAGAGTCATTGAATGACTTTATAGAATTTGTCAGTTGTTTTGAACGTTAGAGTGTTAGTCGAGAAACCCTTAGACTTTAAAGGTAATGATCAAAGGGCACTTTTCTATCAGCGTCTTACTGCCAATTATATTATATAGAAGTGTAGTAAATGTAGAGAGGATAGAGAGAACATACCTGTTACCTATAACATTGTTCATTTATTTAACAGTAGAACTACCAAGGTTGCACTTAATGACTGGTTCTTAATTTCTTATAAAAATCTGATAAAGTTACAAAGAGTGCGTTTCCGGGGATTCTTGAGAACTATGTTCGTATATGTAAATAATTAAATCGATCAATTTACTATCCTTCTTCATTGCCTTTTACGTAAAGGCAAACCCAAGTCTCATTGTATAAGCCAAAGTTCCGACTACTATAATATTATATTTCGACAGCGAGTTCGTGCAAATTATGAAAAATGAAACTATCATTTTATTTTCTAATGCGAATGCCTTCCTTCACTGAATGCAACAATATGTTTCTTTTTCTATCTCGCTCGAGAGCTGATCTTTTTATTCCCGCGCCTCGAACCGACCAGATTGAAGAAGAACGGTGATTACAAGGATAATAAAGTGGCACACACGACCTTATCGAGCCACGTAATTCATCATGTGCATACACACATGCCCGCTCGTAACACGAGGCCCCGTGTGTGTACTAAGGCTCGTGATCCTGGTTTTGCACATTAACCTCGTAAAACTCTAACGGCATTCGACCTCTACACCTGTAAAATGATCTAGCCCCGGCGCGATGTGAAAGTTCGAAGCGACGTGGAGCACCGCGACGGGGTTCCCCGTGGACGTGACGAAAAAGCACTCGTTAGCCGAGCGTTATCGTTGAAGCTCGTTAACGATGAACCCGACCTGAATCTGGATTTTTTGAAATTAGGATAAGTGAGGTAAACCCCGTGCACCGATGCACTTTGCATCTCCGCGGCGGAGACGTGAGATTTCTTCGAATAGTTCCACTTGTAGTCGTCGAGTCGTGGTTGTTTGAATTGAAACGGTGATTTGCTTCCGGGTAAAAAACTGCATAACACGGAAATAGAAAATTCCGATCGCGGAATAGAAATTTATAGACGATTTATTTGATGAAATAACTGTAGCTTGAGAAAGAAGGAGGGTTTAATGGTTTTAATTTAAAAATCTCGGTGGTAGAACGTGGTGAACGAAGTTAGATTAATAAAATATGCGTAAACGGATACATAAGTGCAAAGTTACGTAGCATTAGGAAAAATTTAACGCAGCTTTAATTTTTAAAGCTGAATGGCACGAAGTGTTAGACAAAGAAAGTTAGATTTAAGAAATAGACTTAAAAGGGTATGTAACTTCAAAGTTACATAGTGTTACAGGAGATTATATTAATATAACTATGTCAACGTGATATAAATATTAACGAATCATTCTCTATCTTCGTCAATCAAAATTATCGACACTATAATCCGTACAAAAATAAACCATATATAATTATCACACGACAATCTTCTTTCTATCCAATGAGCCATTCTTTACAGATTGGTTACATTGTAAAATGTGTTCCGTTATTGCGTGCAACTTTAAACGACTTTCATATAACAAGAAAAGAAATACAGTTATCGAGCTATAAACTTAAACAATATCGCGTAATATATCTGGGAATATAAGGAAGCATTATACGAACCTAACCGTCGCTAGTGAAACGACGTTCATAGATACGGTCCATCTTGATCAGACGCCAGGCAATAACACCAAAGCAGTATCAAACCGCGGCGTGGAGGTAACGATTCAAGAGGAAAATAACGAGGGTCCCGGTCTAGCAATGGACAGCAACTGCCATTATCTCCAAAAATAGAAGTAGCCCTATATGCGCGATCGTTGCTACGCACTTTCCGAGGTTCATTAAACGTTCGCTAAAATATCGATCGACATCCGTAAAACCATCGGCATTGGGAATTGATTTTCTTATTCCCGCGGTTATCTGGACATGTCGGGGGGAGGGGGGGGCGAATTTCTTATTAGCGGACTAATAGATAAAACCAGAATCCGTTCGCTTGGAAATAAAGGGCATGTATTCTGTGAAATACCATCCGTAACATTAATTAGATCGGTGTTTCCACGCTCGTAAGCGAGGGTATTAAAACGAATACACTTTCCACTACTTGCCGTCACGTCGCGAACGGAAACACGTGAATTTAGAATAATTATAGACGTTGGACAGAGTGTCGAGCGGCGTTTGTCTCCGTATAGTTTTTTCTCGTTAATCACCGCCATTTAAGGTCACGGAGGAGAAACAGATTATGCAACAGACGGTGGGGTGGGGTGGGGGGGGGGGGAGCGGAGGGGTGGTGTTCGACGACGGTGTACTCTGGATATTCAGCCGTTGCGAGAGTTAACGAGGTGTACAATATGGGCGAAGGGTAATTAATTAACGGTTCGACGGTGCAGACCAAGTCGCCACCCTGTACAGACACGTCGTAAAGAGACCTTTCTGAATAAGAATTCTGGCGATATGCAAGTTGGCTACGGCACGGTAGTTCGACTCACGGTTCTACCATTCGTGCCTTCGGAATTCTTGCCGAATTAAAACGTTACTTGCAATCGCAGTCTAATTAACCCTTTGTAACGAGGTGTAATTTTGCAAGTGATATACCTATACATTTATATCACTCACGTGTGACTTTGTTTATTCGCCAGGGTGAATGTCTTCGTTTTTAAAACTGTAGACAAGATTATTTCTCACACCAAAGTGAGCGTTCCGTTTTTTTAGTATCGAATGTTTATAAACCGTGGATTATGTAATCATTCGTATCCCACGCTCAACGTTCGCCATTTCTGAATTATTTCATTTCTTTCGCGATGCGAAGCAAAACTGGATCACGGAAGATTAGAGTCATCTAATTTCACACGCGTATCAGACTTGTATAATAAAATAAATATAGAATTACACCTGTGATCATCGATCTATAAAAACAACATGGTTTACGTGTATATTTCCAAATCTAATCGTGATTAATTTAATTGGTAATTTTCATTAAAACTATAAAAGCGTCTTATTACGAGAACTATGTCAGAAATCGCTGATGAATTCCAATGACTCTGTATGTCGATTATCAAAGAAAGAATACAGAAAAAAAGGAACGTAGTTTAAAGGGAAAGGACGATCGAATTTTTCGATCGAACCGCATTTCCTGGTTGGCTCGCAGTATGAATAAGAGGTCCCATTACACGCGGGACATCAACAAATCACGGCAACCGATAATCCGTTTCGACCTTCGTCCGCAACCTGCAAGATCGTTGTTGGTGCAGGCCGGCGCGAGCGGCAGTGGGCTGAGGTCGTATCTTCAAGCCGCGGAATACATTATCCCGAAGATTAGTGTGCGAACGATACGAGAAAAGGCACCTACAACGCCAATGGGGGTCCGAGTGAATGCGCTACGGCCAACACGTTCACGTTACATGCATGCATACATGTACACCACGTGTGCGAGCCTGAGTGTTTGTTTAAATATATGAATAAACATCGGGACGATTTTTCGACAACTTTACTCGCATTGTATCACGATACACTTTACACTTATGCAGAGGATAGATGTCGACGTCTGATGATATATATATATATTTTGTTTTTATAGATATTAATACTATATAAATATATATATTTATAAATATGTGTAGATATATAAATATACATCTATTCCGATTGACGAAAATGAATCTAAGTGAAAAAATACGAAGTGAAATAGATGTGATTCGATAAGGTTTCAAAAGAAACATATAATAAAAATCAAATTAAGAATAACCAAGTAGAATCGTATCCGCAAAAACATATCGTCCTCCATACCTCTCGCAAGTGTTTCCAACAACGATATGTACCTTTTTGTATCGGCGCTACACGGGTTATAACATCATCGCTCGCCAGTTGAAATCTTGTAATACACTTTTTACCATCGTGCCCGGAAACTTTCGTATAATGTTTTCACTTCGATCCGCGTATTCAAGTTTTCATTGTTGCCCGCGAGATTGTAAATATGAAATTCACATGGCTGCGTTATTATATGTATGGTTCTGGTAGGGGGGAACGAATATCATTGTGGGACCTATAGGCATCGTTTCTATGGGTGCTAGTATGATCGCCACGGGTTACCAGCACACATCGAGGTGTCTCTACGGAACCAGGGACACTTTACGAGTGCCGGTGCAAACGGCGTTGAAGTGCAAGTTAAACAACTATTCATAAATATCAGAAAGCGCCGTTACCGTGGGCCGCATGCGGCGTTACGGGCCCTCTGCAAGCAACCAGTAAATCCTCGGCCCGTCGACCATGTCAACAATGGTGCTGTGCCTTAAGCGGATTGTCGACTTTGATGAACATCTTCTACGACTGCCTGAAACTCTCGTAAATGTCAAACACACCGTGAACAAGATCGCTTCCTGAGGAAGCACTTCCGGTCGCGTACGTTTACTTTCGCGGATGTATTATTCTTCTAGCCTTTCGTCATTTTCGAAATAGAGAATTATTCGACCGAGTGTGTTTTTGACATTGTTCTTGTTACGGTCGGAATGAATTTAACCGTTTGCCAACCTATGTTGAAAGGGTTTGAACATTGTGTTATAGAGATTTTGCATGTATCTATAACAATGAGTAATAAGAAGAAAATAAGAGCTGGTGATATATTTTTAAAATCATACACTTATATTAATTTTAGTCTTGTTGGGAGTTTATAGAATAATGAAATGCGTAAAGGGTTAAGATGATAGCGTTTTGAAATATGTATTGTTTACGAGATGTTGACAAGGGGGACATGAAAATCGGTCGAGGATCGACTGATTGAAAGGATTCGCAAATAGACGGAAAGTAATCGACTTATCAAGAATAGAAAATTTCGAGGTCGGGACATCTTACACCGAGGTCGCGTGTTCGTGATCGAAGTCACTGATTGTCGAGTAAATGTCAATGGTAGAAAAGAATTGATTGCATCTAACAATAAGTACAAGGGAATCGACATGTTGGATAACGCTCACTGATGTACGATATTAGCATAGTCTTCGCTTGAAACAGATGCGTGGGAGATTCGTGGTATTAATTTTCATAGTGATGCACCAAAACTCACATATAATAAATACCTAATTGAAAAAACCAGTAGACAATAAGGAATACAGGACATTTGGAATTAACTATTTACTTCTATCTTATACCATATAAAATATTACAGTTAGAAATAGAGCAGCTTGAGAGACACAAGTTTGATTAAACCATAAGAAACATAAATCCTTAAAACTGAATCTGTGGTCCTTTCAATTACTATACATTATTAGCGTCATAATTCATTTCTTTACAAATCACTCGATATTTTATCGAAAACCTAAGCGACAACATGTAACAATCGTTCGAAAACATACCTTCGAAACGTGAAATCCACCAAACATTATTTCAAACACAACGAAACACACACCATGCGGATTAAATGAACTTATCTTTTACGGGTTCCAGTAAATTAAGTCGAATCTAAATTAGGATCGAGAAAGTCGTATAAATCCGCGGCGAGCGCGCGCGCGCCCGCGCCGCTCCAGGTTCCTGCGGATAACCAGTAAATAGAAAAAGAAAAAATGCGGGATTTCTTTCGAAGCTCGCAGCGTTGCCACAACGGTATCCCTTTCATTGCATCCTCCATTATACGGTGCTTATAGTATGTAATCTCGGTCGCATCTATGATTTCAATCTGCGCACTTACAACGCACCGCATGCGAACGATCTACAAATCAGCCTCGTTTCTTTTCTCCCTCGGCCGGTCTGCGTGAATCGCGAACGCGGATATGTACGCAAGGGTTACGCAATTTGTGCTGAGTTATATGCCCGCGCGAGCTGGCCGAGGTCCTTTGCGGGTTCGCGTGTACGCCCAGTAAATATATATAAATAACGATAAAAGTCGCCCCGCTAAGACAGATATTATCGTCTCGTCGTAGGAAGGGCGGAAAGTTGAAATGGGAATCGGCCTGTCGGTCTACGAGGTACACCTACGTCGATCTTGATGTATTTTTTTTCTACCATTAAGATCCGTCGACGGAAAATCGTCGTATATCATTTTTACGATATAAAATAACTTGGGAATAAGTTTAAATGGGTTCCTTTTCTTCGTATTGTGTCATTGGTCACTGGGAGTGATAGACGGGTTTGACGAGAGATAATATTATATGTATTAATATATGTATATGTGGATAAATTAAAGTGAGAAAATAGTTTGTAGATATTGTACGTGGTAGATCGTTACGAATTGGAGAAATACTTGTGAAAAGTACACGGATATATTTAGTAGGTTTAGATTAGGAATATTTTTGTGTGCGGTAGTAGCTATCTATAGAATTTTGCAATTCCCAGTTAATTTCTCTGGGAATAACGCGTCTGGAGAACCGTAGGTAGACTCCCACGAGACACGCGCCGTGTATATAATTATCCATAAACGGTTAAATATTGCAGGTCCCTATTACGTCCGCGATCCAAGGAAATTAATTAATTATCGCTAAGACGGTGAGGGCTGATTACTCGCCGTCAAAGCGCTTGTTAGCTCGCTATTGCATCGTATCCATTTATTAAGGGTATTACATTTAAACCGATAGAAAAAAAATCTGTAATTACAGAGATTGTCCTGTAAAATAGTTTTCATCGGGATGAACGTATCCCAGGAGAGGAACGAAGGGTTTTTCTTTAGAGAAAAAAAAAACGAACGCACGTCTTTCCCGTCGTAGTACAAAGGAAGAACCAGATTTCGATTGCCTTTCAAAATGGAGAACCGTGAGGTATCCTTTGAGAATTTCCACGTGCAAACGAACAATGCGATACGACGCGATAATAATATTGCTCAAGAGATGTGTGTATCACTCAAGGTTGCGGCGTTACTTGATTTCCAATGGCATAAGCTTATTTCCCGTAAAAGGCAATAATCGACTCCCGCATAGTTTCGAGTATCAGCAAGCTTCCCACGTTTCGAGATTCATAAAACTATACGTCAGCAACGGCAGAGAAAACGTTCCGAACGCCGCGTACACCTCGGCGTATAAATATTAACGGTATAATTACGGTTTCGAAATCCTGTAAAAGGAAAATACGGCTCGTGTTTCGCCGCGTAAAATGTAAATTGAACGTAATCCTTCGTACGTTATCGGTAACTTATATGCACCTGTATGACGTAGAAAGATTATAATGGAATAAATACAAAAATCATATAAAAATGAAAACCTAAAAAACGTTTCTACTATTCCGTTTGAAAGTTAGAAACATTTTTATTATTTTTCATAGCGGAAAGTGACTCGCGAAAGTAATTGAAGTGAATTACTTGTTAAACGAATTACCATTCGCCTGTTAAAAGTGACCCGTTTAAAAATACGTGCGGGTAGTAAAAACTATTATCGTAATAATAATCTTCTCGTTGGATGCGTATACCAATGCCGTAAACCTATTCATTTACTTGAAAAAAAAAGAAAAAAACAAAATCTTCGTACGACTAGTCGTTTTTACCCCCACATCTTTTCTTACAAATACGGCACGTCGTATTTCCGAATGCACTCGAGCTTCCCACGTTCGAGGAGGACTTATTAACCAACAACGGTTAAAAGAGAAAAGAGAATCGCTCTCTCGGCCTTCGGACCCATCGTCGTAGGCAAAAGCTTTAGTACCCGCTATATAAAATGAATATCTCACATAAAATGTCATAAATAAGAACTGCGCCGTTTCCTTTAACGTTAATGGGACGAAACCGTTCGTTAAAATTCAACGGTCAGGTGGTCGCCTACAAAACGATGCGATACCCTTCGCGAATGCTCCCGTTTATTACGCTCTTATCGCGATTGTCACTTAGCTTCTGGAGGTGCAAAGTGGGGTATTAATTCGTACTCGTGATTTTAACTGCGATGTACGTTTTTACCCCCGCGATATACGTCACGAATTTTCACGCGTAAAATTATAAGAAACATACCGAACCGACATTGGGTATTTATTTTCGTGTTATTCACGATTACAAGGGGATACGTGAGCAGTAAAAGTGATCGTTCATTTATGAATCGATAACAATGTCGCGGTCGGACGATAAAACGTGAACGTCAGCGTGAATCTATAAATTATGCGGTTGTCGCGAAATAATGTATACCTAATTGGTATCAATTTACCGTCGTCGAAACGGAGACCATTCAAATATTAATTTCCCTCCGTTCGCCCGGAGTACGCTGGCTAATAACGACTCTGTACATATGTATGTATAGAACGGTGCGATTCCCTAGACACGATTTGTCAATCCAACGTCCATTACATCGGCTAAGGGAGACAGTTTACTATCGTAACGAATGCGATCGTGCGGAAGAAAAGTGCGACGGGACTGCTAGGAGCTTGCGTAGGTCCTCGGGAAAGGATCTCGATACGAATTGAAACGAGGTATACACGTATACACATGTGTACCTCGTGTCCCGTTTACAGAAATAAACGTAGAATGGACACATGTCCCAATAACTTTTGCTTTCATTTTTCTCCAGGTCATACTTACATCGTTTACCATTAGGAACAACATAATTATATTCTATACATTATCAAAATGTTTCATATTATCTCCCTGTGTGATGAAAAAAACTCTTCAAGTATTCACGAGTTCATTATTAAATTCCCGATGATGTCAATTAGAATCAACTTTAAATTCACATAATATATCAACATACACGGTATGAATTCTTCGTATTGTCGTATCGTAAACATTTCTACAAGACACTCTTCTATGTAAGGTCGTGAAACATCGTCATAGCGATGGTCTATTTTCTCGTCGGACGGAATAAAGAGTCCGTCAACTCTCTGAAATCGTTTCGCCTGTGTCACTCGTTTCACGACGTCATTATTCGCTCTTTATACTTCTCCCTTTTGCGTCTCATTAGCTGTGTCTTGCTATGCCCGACACGCATCACAATAGAAAAATTGCGATCCGGAGTGAGAGTCTCTCTGGGTCCGCGGCGCGGGAGAACCGGGCCAGTGTGTGTATGTATTAACATCCCCGCTTGTATATGCGTGCCCATAAGTAATCTCTACCTGTGAGTCAACTTGAGAAGCTTGTCCACAGGAAGGCGGCTAGAGAAGGACAGAAAGTGGAGCATTCTCAGTGATGCTCAACCACTGTGCTAGCGTGATACGATGATTTTGTTCAATTTTGTGCTTTTCGTCGTTGGAAATGAAAGCAGATTCTTATGTGTCGTAATAGAATTTTCATTGATCTCTATTCGAATTTTTACGAATCTCTTTGTTCGGATAAAATTGAATAAAACTATTTAATTCGTAGTGACATTATCGAATTTTGTTAATTTTTGTGATTCTATAGAATGTGTGTTATATAATGAGAGATATATATTTATAATAGTAAGGATGATATCTATAGATATTACTTAGCCATCCTCATCGTCGTTCAAACGTGCTCTCGGACACCTCGTGAAAGGTAATCGCTGGAAAGAGAGCGGGAGAGGCTTCGTCGCCAGCTCTATTTTTACCCGAAACAGCAACGATCGGTACAGCTGAATCGGTCCACCACTCTCTCCTCTCCTACTCTATCGTACCACGGCGATTTGCCAATAGCTCGTTAATATGCAGAAAGCC
Organism: Mimumesa dahlbomi; assembly: GCA_917499265.3. NCBI lineage: Eukaryota > Metazoa > Arthropoda > Insecta > Hymenoptera > Crabronidae > Mimumesa > Mimumesa dahlbomi. The sequence continues at coordinate 8,490,877 of OU824116.1, read as the reverse complement.
CATCGTTTCAGCCGCGGAGCACCAAGACTTCGCGGGAGAGGAGAGGAACGTTTAAAAATAGGGAACGCAAGAGCAGAACCGCCGCTGCTAAGGAATGATATATGGGAATGGCTTCTGGGATGAAAATAGGAGATGTATCTGCTCGATTTTCATCGGGCTGGCTCGTTCTGGTGAGCGGAGAATGGCCGGTACCGCTTTGCAGTCCTTGAAGAAGAACAGGAAAATTTCAAATCCTTGTCTGACGCTCCTAGGAAGAGTTTCTCGCGATGGGCGCCTAAGCGTAGGTAACGTTTAAATGTTATCGGGACTGTCCATCGAAACGTTCCGCGGGCCGTGTACGGTAGCAGGAACGAGAATATAATAATTCATTTCCATTGTTAACGTGATGGACGATCGTTAAATAAAAAGAATGTAATTTCCGAAGGAAAGAAACGCCGGGGAATCCTATTTTTAAAGGAAGACTATAATTCCATATTGATATACCGAGACCTGATACTCAATCGTTTGTAATGTTATTATTATAGTCATTACTATTATTAAACAATTATTTTTGTGTTTGGATTGGATACTGGGTTTCATTCGTCGGATTTCGACATATCAGATTCAATTACCGGTGGACTGCTGGTACGTTAGTCTAAAGAATGGGTTCTGAATAAAATAAAAAACTGTGATGCATGCATATTCAGGGAGTGCGATCGATCAAGAGTTGACCAAACGTGTAAGATCAAGATGCCAGGGTGTCGGGTAGGGACATTCTATAAATTCTCACGGAGGCTCGATTTGAAAGTACCAATCTATACTAACGGACCGTTGAAACGAGCCGCGAATGAAATCAATGGAGCAAAAATGTGCTCCAGGCTTGCGAAATCGGATCGCCTTCGAGTAGTGGCGTACGGGATAGAAGCACGTTGCAGATGCAAATCCAAGGTATGAGGAACACACGTGTGCCTAGTTATACCTCCGTCTAGTCTTCACCTTTAAATCGCGCACAGTGGCATCGTTCACTTGAAAATTAGCTGTCCATACGTTTCGTAGGAAATGAAGAAATTCTACGTAGATAGGAATCGCTCGTATGCCATAAACACGTCCGTCTACGAATCGCTATAATAGCAGGTCAAACTTTCAAACTGTAACCCATTGCTCTGTATTTGTGTTTTTTTTTAACTTCGTTCCCAATAACTACCTATAATTTGAAGTACTTCGTTTCAAACGTAGGAAGTCGAAGTTTCTGTAACGAAGCTGACGGCGAGTAGCACTCGACAAACGAGTGCAAAAGGGTGAGGAAAGAAAAAATGTATACAGGGTGTAATTGTAAACAACTTTTAAAAAATAATATCTCCGAAATGATGAGTCTTAGAGCATCGATTAATTACTGCGGTTGCTACCGTTAAGTAGCACTTATTTTTATTTATTATAAAAAGCTTTGATTTTCTCTATTAAAGCGGATGTTTAACAATTGTAGACAAATCTCGATAATGCGTTAAAACTTGGTTTTCGAAGACACTTTTAAAAAGAATTAATATTAGGTCTTAAGATTATATAAGTATTGAAAAAATAAATGTATCGCTACACCGAGTTTCCGAAGGCCCTACTTTCTGTCAGGACTTCTCGGTGCATAACCGCTGTACTAAAAGCTATAAACGAACGGCGCGTAACCATCGTAGAAAAGAGTATTGCCATCGCGGTATGACGCAATGATGTATCGAAGAGGCTCGCCGACTCTGTGCAACGGGGCTAACCTCAGTTATTATGCAAATTAATGTTAATTAAAATCAAAACCGATATTCTCTGTATTCGCTCGGGTGATATCTCTCGTACGCACACCAGTGTACGTATGTACTCTTGTGTATACGTATATGTATCAACGCCCTGGCTTCGAGATACATACATACATATCGTTACTCGGTCCAGGCTCGTTATCAAAACTAACGTGTTCGTGCCAGCGATGTTCTTAATTTGTTTGGATGCTGAATAAGCGGAATTGGAGCGGTCTCGTTGTAAGTGCGGTCGGGTTATCGAAGATACCGGGATACTCGATTTGCCTTACGGAAAGCACACGTACGAGCCAATTTAACTGAGAAACGTGTTTATACGTTGTCTAACCGTTTTCAGACCCCGTTTCGCCGGTTACGGGAGAACAAAAGCGTCGAACGAACGAGAACCTATGTGGTTTTATTGTCTTTTACAGATAATTTATAATATATCGAACGGAAAGACACCTCGTGCACGCGAGCTTCACGAGGATTCAGAGAAGTGACGCGGATCCTGTTCGAAGAACTATTATTTATCAAACGATAACACCGCGGAGCAACGTAGAATAGAAATAACTGGCAAAATAGAATTTCTTTAATAGACACTTTAATCGTAATCATTAAATATATCCTCATAATAATCACCATCAAAATTCATATATACAGGACTAATGAAATTATTCGCAAGTAAAGATTAATACACTACCCTACGTTTATCGTGTTAATCACTTCCTCTTAAACATAGAAACACGGTCAATTATAAAACCGATAGTTCAACAATATGACAGTGGAAAACGTTCAATTCTCCCCAGCGAAATATAACAATCGATTTATATACCGCGTGAGATACACTTTAATTAGATCGTACCTATTAATCGATCTCCAACCGGAGGAATGTCTGGCATTATGAATTGAGATCGATTTAAACGCGCAGGTGAATCGTGCCGCGTCGTGGCCGGCCTCGAAAAAATAAAAAGGGAAACGAAAAATCGTCCGGCAATCTACATACATCGGCGGGGTCACATTAGAAGTAACGAGAAAGCGGGTCGGGAGCCACGCGCAATTTACGAGCAATAAGCGAGCCCCCAGATCTCCTGGAAGAGAGCAGAGAGACGTCGTTAGGATTGGAATATGCACGGCCACGACCTCGGTGAGCCCGCCTTGGTTCACCTTTCCTCGACAACTTCTCATCCGTGCCTCGACCCACTCTCTTCAAGTGCACCTTCACCGATACATGTGCATCACCGCACCGCGGCGCAACTCGACTTCTTCAGGGGAGAAAGAATGCATAGTAATCTCCATCCGCCGCGCGGCGTAGGAGTGAACGTAGATGCAGAGACAAAAGACCCCGTTCGGAACCGGCGCAATTAATCTTCGGCATCGCCGCGGAAATTTCACCGCCGCGCCGTAACCCTTTCCGTATTCCGAGCCGCAACATCCACGTGTTATTTGCGAATCGTGAACACCCGCGGGAATATTGACAATCCGTTTTCTAGATTGGAATTCCTAGGGGGGAATAGAAATTCTTGTAGAATAAGTTTTGTATTTTTGACAATAGAAGAATCTTTATTGGATAAACGAATGAAAAGTTAATTATTGAAATATTTACCATTGTTTTTCAGGATTTTACTCTGTTTCTCTGATATAGTATCAATCAGTATAATTATCTATAGATTATCTGAGAGGCAATGAAAATATAGTAACAAATAAAAATTCTTTCTACACAGGACCCATCTTCCCTGTAACAGTGTTACGTTACCCAGAATATTTCCCGACACAAAAAAAGTCCCCGAGAGTGTGTCTTTGTGCATCGACCTCATTGATACACGGTGCATCGGAGTTCCTCGTCGAATAAAAGATGCACCGTGCACCCATGAGCGCAACGTTGACCGCGGACGAAGCGGTATCCGTGGAACGACGACATGGAAATAGTCGCGATAAATCGCTCGCCACGAACTATTCCATTATAAAGGAGCATGCTCCAGGTAACATAGCCACTCGCTATGTTGCTTTGTGCATGGCGCACCTACCTGTACGTACGTGCATCGGCTGCCGACAGACGCCACGGTACCGACCTACGACTAACGACAATCGAGCTAAGGATGTCTCTTGGAACTCCTGCGCGGACCTCGACGTATACCTTTCGGATTTTTCACGGGGAGCGAATATCTTTTTTTTTTTTGTTTTTTTTGTGCGTGCTGGAAAATAGTCGGAAACAGCGTTCACCGATGCCACGATAGTTTTATGAAGGAACGCTTAGAAGTTTCTGCGAATCGTGTCCCTCGTTCGGAAGACGCTACGTATTTCTTCGGGGAATTTTTACCGGCGAGCGGTAAATGTTACATTCTCGGAACAGTGTAGTATTGATCATTCACGTGATGCAGATAAATAGATACTTTTTGTAAATGGAAACGTGGAAACGTGTTTGTATACAGAAGGTAGGAGAGTTGAAGTTGAATGTTGTCCTTGAAGGAGGCAACATTGGGAAATAAATATTGTAGCAAGGTTCGTTTTGAAAAGGTGTTTATAATTCGATCGTATTTAATATATTCACACCGTACAACGGTCGGATCACGGATCTTACAAAAAAACAATATGCTCCGTATAACAGATGAAATGGAGCCAGCTCATTATCAAACTAAAAACTGAAAATAAAACGTACGAAATACATTCTAGACAATTTGCCACATTCCAGACCATATATCTCACCTCGATATTTACGACTACGGATACAAACGCGTAACGCAACCCTAACACACGTACATACGTACATAAGTTAACCACGCAACACACACATACGTTGATGGAACACACACGTGTACGTACACGAAGAAGGCACGCCTGTTATTACTCCCGCAGATTGATGGAATCAAGCAACCAGTCATTTCGTGGTGGAATCAGTGAGAATTAATATCGGGCTATTAATTTCTCCCGACTTATGGTCGATTCGCCGGTTCACGTACACACGTACGCGCAAGAATTAACCCGAACGATCGTTCGGACGGAAAGTTCGAGAACGGAAAAGGCACGCTTTGGTGTCAGTTCTCTACGTGATTTAGACAAGATTTTTCTTTTTTCGATTTTTTTTTGTTCCTTCGTGCACAGAGAGAATCACGAAAGACCGGTGAAACGTTACCCCAAGCCAGCTCGATTGCTCCTTGATGAGCCCGAAGGATCAGTCAGAATCATGACCGCTTAGCGCGAATTGATGCACGGGCATTAATTACGCGATCGAGTTCTACGCTGCACGGCCTCGATCGGTGATCGAGTCGAGGTCATACGCGGCGTGATCTGCACACGGGTTTGTACTAACTCGTTCATTAAATCTATCAAGAGAGGATGAGAACCCGTGGGAAGACGATGCTGGCTGATAGAGTCATTCGTTCCGCGTGGAAATCCGGTATAGTCATTGGAATTCGTTGGACGAAAATATTGAAGATGTAGAAGAACAAAGTATGGTCATTATATGAATCGTTTATAAGCGAAATTTGATCAGTTGTAGTGTTTAAATTATTTTAAATTTAAGTATCATAAGCACTAGATTAAGTCCTGTTTGAGTTTTTATATTCATAATTAATTTCTGTATTAATTAGGGTTAAAGGTAATAAATTACAGAAAATATTCTACATGTTGAATGATAAATGATTCTCTTCGGAAGTTAATGAAATTAATTCCACCGTCTGAAGTAAATTAGTGAAATACTTTGCGAAATTTACGAGAATCATTAATATAGAAAAATTTGTTAATTGATTGATTGCAACGCTAAATATCTGAACTACATCCATGGGTAGAAGAGTCATCGATTATACCAAGGGCACTCGGTTAATCTTCGCGGTAATGGCGCCGAAGAGATTCACTGTGAATCCACCCGACAATAAATATCACTTTCCCACCAAGATCCCTCTTAGTTTTTGGTGTAAATGCAAAATCTTGTATAATTTATGCTGGCAAGTAACACGCTTGGCCGGTTGGACCCCCGCGGTGACCTTACAACGGCTTCATAAAGTCCGGGCCTTCCGCGGTGCATTACTTGCAGTTTGCACCGGGTACAGAATAGCAGGCATGACACCATCACGACCACGTCATTTAGTTCTTCGCGGTGAACAGTGACAACATATTGGCAGGGATACCTTAATTTAGGTCGTTGTCATCGATAAAATAAACGATGACGATCGATGGAGGAATATTGCTGCCTAGATCCCGAATAATCGAAATGAAGAAGAATAATTTGGGATAATTTGGGAGAAAATAATTAATCTAAATGAATTATGTAAATATATAGGATATTTTTTGAGAAACGTATGTGAGCTACATTTTTAGGAAATGGTAATGACGTCGTGATTTATACAGAAATGATTGCATGCTATCATTTGTTGCACAGTGCCTGAAGACATTTGATTGCTATATTATAAAAAGAGTATTTAGTATTATATAAAACAGTCAACGTTTTTTATTCTTCAAATTATCAAATACTTTTCCCTTTCATATAGACCGTGATATTTTCTCCCTGTTTATTTTCATTCTCACAAGTGTCTCCTGGTTTAACGTAGTATCAAATGTATTTCGCAATTAGATCACGTATTTTTGCTATTACCGTTCCATTGCCCAGGGCTTATTAAAGGAATTTTCATCCTTCGGACACAATTTGATTTTCAACGTTGAGTAACCGTAAATTCATTCGCTAAGTCATCCATAATTTTTCTCGAACAGCCTGTGAACCGTTTCCGACGGAACGACATGCCACGTTTAAACAGAAGTTTATCCCGACGTGAACGTATTCGTAATAGTAACATCGGTCTAATTGGTACCCAATTTCATCCGGATTTTGTCCGAATTGTAAATCGGGCATTACGGGTATGCATTTTCCGCGAATACACGGAATCCATAGTTCGCGGTTGTAGTGGTCAATTAGGGGAACATTGGCAAGGCAGCCGAGCGTCGTTCGGAGCACCAAATTGAGTGCCGATTGATCAAGAGCCTTTCCATCGCTCTCAATGACTGGCACTGAATGAAATACTCACCGCGTGATCGTTGTTCAAGAACCGTGTCTATCTAAGTGGGTGACTAATTGCACGCAAACGGGACAGGTGGAACCGTCATTCGTCGAGCATCGTGACGCTAATGAGCGGTTCGAAGAAAATACACAAGTTTCCGTAAAGATTGAATTTTCCACTTCCGAGTGAATGTTTTACTTCGTCAACTTTCCATGATATTTTCCCCGCGCCACGCGAAACCAATGCCCAATTTTTCTTCGCGTTGAAAGACATCGGAATACTTTTAATTAGAAAATCTACGTGTCACCTTATTATATTTATCACCGTATAAAAATGATTCGTAATCGTTTCTATCGTTTCTATCTCTATATGCAACGTGAGAATGTTTTAATTCGCCGGTAAACGTAGATATCGTTACCAGTTCGGCAATGATCATTAGCGGACTCGTATTTCAAATCTATATAGTTCTCTCGTTAGCGCATCGTTAGAAAGAATTCTGCGATTCCAGCAAACGTTCTCACGTGCGTGCGGGTAAACGCTTAACAATCGCATGCGCTGTGAGATACACAGGCTCTAATGGGGACGAACCGCATCGGCAAATGTGGCAAACGTGAAAACAAGAACTGTTGCGGCGGCCAATAACGCCTCCACGTTGGGTTGGATCGTTGAATAAGGCAGGTCGGTCCAGTTCGAACGTGGGCCGCTGGGCGGTTTCGCGAATTTTTCATCAACCGTACAGATAAATGTTGAAAATTACGGTTCGTCCGGCTGCGATCGCGATAACCCTTCGCGTTACTGTGGGAAATTATTGTCGATCGAATCAATGCGTGCTACAAACTGAATTAGGCAGTCTAATACTCCATTCAACCTCGAATCTTCTACGCAAGACAAATTTATATTAATCGTATCGTACCACTGGCATCGTCCCAGGTTACACTTTATCAACATTTTACCATCGAAACTAGAAACTTCTCCGTAATATTTTATACTTTGCTGGATACCATCCTCTCCCTCCAGCAGTGTTTATCAATCATCATATAAAACTCACCCGTGTAACTTCGAACTTCTTTATTTCCATCGATTCACTCGAAACTTACCTATAACAAAAAAAAAGAAAGAATAAGTATTAAATTAATAATACCTACATATATTTACTATTACATTGGAAACAGGATAACCATGCAATTCTGTTACGCAATCTTCCACATTAGACAATGTGAAAAAGAAACGATGTTTTATTGTATGGCGATCAGGAAGGGTATTAAAGTTTCCTGCTTCGAGCAGCAAAAATATGGTATTTTAGCATTCTAATCAGGAAGAGGATTTAAAGAGGTTCCTACTTCGAGCGGTTAACCACGCGTAACGTGTTATCGGATTCACCGCGATATTGCCCGGTAGTTATATCTATATCGGCGATTACAATCGGACCTGCATCGCGCTCTCCTCGCCTCGTTAGCACCGAGCATATCGTCTTAACCAACGAGGTGTTTCCTTACTGCCTACCATCCAGATAGAGAATCTTCTTGTTCAGTCACTTGTTCTTTACCGATTACATCGCTATGTAAATTTATTGTCGGTACGTGTGCACCTTTTTTTTCCCTCTCTGGGTGTATATTTTCTTTTTGTCCCTACGGTAATATATGTATGTCTGTGCACGGGTGCAATGATTGCAGCATTTCGTTATTCGACTTTAACGTACGGGCAATTATTCGGAGAGCCACCTCTCGTCTTGCAAAAGCACGAGCGAAATTAAGGTGTATCGGTTTCAAGTGATAAGAAATCTAACGTTGCACGGAAGGATTATGAAGTGGCTATATGGTTGCATTTCGAAATCTTGGAAGACACTTTCGATTATTTATATGACTTCATTTTTACGTTTGCTTTATTCGTAATTTGAATTGGTGTGTTATTTATAGGGATTTCATGTGTTTTACTGTGAAGTGTTTACGGTTTATTGGGAAATAATAAAATGTGATTTTGAAAATACTTGACGAATGATAGTGAAAGTTAATCAACGAGATTTGAAAGTGGTGTGAAAAATGTTCTTCGGAAAAAAAGTGGCTCGAGAGAGTCTTCCATCACAGAGTTGTAGTACTATAATTATAGTTTACTAAATATATCAAACAACATAATCGTTCCAACTTCATACTCTATAGATTAATTAAACCGACCAATAGTCATTCTCCGTGTGATGAATAAATTTGTTATTCATTCATGAATGATGTTAATCCACCATGGCTGCTACGTGCGTGTAAACGTGCGAGTTTGAGAGTCCAGTCATTAATTATGATAATTGATTCACACGTTTAACCGTTCGTATAACTCGACGAAATATCGACACACCACGCATCGTAGGAGATAAATGCAAGTAACATTCTTTCCACGAGCATGAATTTTAATGATATCAGCCTATTAATTTCTCGGTTATACGGCTCGCACAGTTTACAAGCAAGCTCGATACGAATAATTAATTTATTTATAACAACCACTATGGGAAAGTGAAAATTAAAGAATTATATTTCGATCATAATATTATGAATAAAAGTAAACATAATTTTTAGGAAATATAAACGATCGATCGATCTATGTGAACGATATATAATTTATAAATATATGTGGTGTATAAGAAAATATTCGTAATACCGAACACCATAAAATCCTTGTGAAAAAAAATGCTCCGTTTAGTCATCGAATAATATGAAACACGGAACCATAGCGTTGCAAATGGACGCGGAAGTTCGATTATGCGAAGCCAAGGATATAAACACGGTCGATTTTAGCGGTGTATAATCAATGAACATCCGAGTACGAAGGAAACATAAAGAATTTTCATGGCCGATTACTCTTTCGATTTCCGAAGTGAATCAACGTTTTAACAAATGATCTTTCCTGCTGCGAGGATGGACAAAGAACAGATATCTCGATAACCTCGTTCTTCCGCAAAAAGGAAACTCGGCCTAGACAGGATCAGTCAATTAGATTCTACGGATAAACCCCAGGGATTTGTCGGAAGATACACATATAGCATCTGTCATACTGGTTTTTACCGCGACGGCACAAATTTGCTATTTCGTATTTTATCCGCATATTTTCCGCAAAAAAATTGTTTAATGTGTTAAACGACTTACGTCCAACGAATCTTGTCATTTGCGAATCGGTTATGCACAAAATATATTCGCCAATGTTTTCCGCTATTTTATTGCATCGTTTAAAATGTAATGTACTCAAGAATTATCCCTATGATTTCTAATATTACTGTCGATAGTAATTTAATCAAATCTGTTTTGTCGTTGCTGCGATCAAACGAAATGAATTCGAAATTCAACGAAAACGGGAAAGAAAGTTAGAAAAGAGATTAAATAAATAAAATAGTTTGAGGAGAAAATTCGAATGCCGGAAGTGGAATCTGCAATCGTCCGACACTGGCATCCATTTCATCGTTACTTCTAGCTGGGAAACTTCCGGTGAACCGTGTACCTATATATTACACACTTCGTCGTACTTCACATACGGTACGCGAAGTCACTGCGAAAGCAATTAACTTAATTACCGCTCAATAAGGCAGCCCGCGGAGGTTATGGCACGATACTAAAATTTACGTCGCGAATATCGTTGCACGGGAATTAAACACTTTCACGGAATAATCGACCAACAGTGAATTTTACCGATTTACATATCAAATGCCCATCAATAGCAAAAACACTCTCAATATTAATTCACGTCGTAAAGTTTCTAAATACATAATTCTCTAAATAAAAGACACAATAATACCGATCCTATGATTAACCAATATTAATATTGTAATAAATATAGAAACCAGTTCACCAATTATCGTAAAACACAGACCAATAACAATTTATTTACCGTGTTCACGGCAAATAAATGTAATCGAACGACGATTACTGAATTACAGTTCTACATGACCACGGTGATTCTCTGGCACCAATCATTTCTCTTGGCAAACGTACGTACGCTCGATGTGACAAAAAATACACGCTGGGATGCTCGTTCTTGCTCGTGGAATTCCAAAAAGAATCCATCGATCGTCCCCTGATGTACGTCAGTCTTTGGTCAATCGATGCAGGTGTATACGTATACATACATACATATATACATACATACGCGCTAAGCCGCGGCGGGGCGTTGATCGATCGGACGTTAAGTTATTAGCGATTATTATTCATCAGCGTGAAAGTTGGCTCGACTCTGCTGCGAAACGTGGCGTGGGATGCATGCGTGCCGGACGGCAGATATGTAAATAGCTTCTCATTGAAAATTTCATGGTTGACCGTTTGTTAACCGCGAAGATGATACGGGGTCTAATGTTCGACGTACGTCGCATCGATCTTTTTGCACGTTTTATGCGACTCGCAGAATGAAGCATAACTGGAAGATACGCTGGTATTCAAATTAATAATATGGAGCTGAGAATGCATGGCATGGAAATATTTGAATTCGTAAATTAATCCCTTTTTGGGATTTGATTAGCTTTGTATGCGTGGTGGAATATATTTTAACTTGTCTCGATTAGTTTTTGTTTTCTTACTTCGAGGAAGATTTATGTTAAATAATTGAAATGAACGTTCTCTTCTTTTCCTATTTTATATAAATTATATTTATTTTAATTAGGTATTTTAACATCATCGATTTTGTAACGTGAAATGCATTTCTGAAACTAGTCCGACGAAATCGCTTAACGATCTCATTTATAAATTTCACACAACCCAGAATTTGATTTCATCGAATTAAGTATTTGTTTAATATCAAATCAAAAACAGCGGATCCAGATATAGATCTCATAGTTCGATAGATCACTCGATTTCTCATTATCGACGATCACGCGAAACTGTATCGTAAGTGGGGGATCGTAAATAACTCGTTGTTTCTGCAAAACGGAGAGTCATATTTACGAGCGTCGAATCGCATCTAATTATAACGTTCAGCAGGTAAACTCTGTTCGTTTTCTCCGCGGTACATTGCGAAGGCAAAACGTTTGACGGGGGCGTTGACACCCACATCAGAGTGGACAATGAAATACACGGGAGAGATCATCGGGTTCCACGCCCAGAAAGATATCTCTACTTTCGTCTGCCTCTTAACTCGAGGGCACACCAGCGTTCCCAATTAAAGACACTCGGACACCGCGGTGTGCGGCAAAATGAATAATATTTTATTCGCCTATTTCACGATAATAGAGTCAATGTATGACGTTTCACGTACACGATCTACCAAAGCAAGTGTCCATGTGTTTCGAATGTTACGAGCTGAGAATGACTCAGCGATTGTTTTAACGCGAATTGTATTAGAGTTCGCTCTTTGGTTAGAGAAATGAGTAACAGAACTCAAAGTGGATCTGTACTTTTCGTTTATACGCATTTTCGAGAGTTAGACGTTCGAAATTTGATTAATAATTGAGCTACAACAAAACTAATTGCAAATTCGTAGAAATTTTTAATGAATCTATGATTATAATATTTTATCAAGGGAAATGTAAAATAATTACTAACGAATCCCATTTTCTTATCAACGTACTGTAAATATATAGTACTAATTACAATATTCTTCCGATACTGAATGATCAGCGATATATTAACGTGTGTTTAAAATTCATTACATAGAGAATGTATCCTCATTTCCGCGAAGAAACTTAAAAAGGTTTAGACACACGAACGATTCAATGGTTTCAATACGTCTTGATCTGTGACGGAGCGGGTGTTACTTTTGCACTAACGTATATCACTAATACGACGTTAATTACGTCCCAGCGATTGTCGTGGTTAATGAGCGCATCTTACCGTTGCATGTTTCCGCGGGTTATATAGAAAGGTGCACCAATTACGATTGTCTCAGGCTTGAGTAACTGATTTGGAAAGATTTATCTTTAATTAGTTCGATTCAACCTCAGATTGCTTGAATCCGACTGCATACGCCGTGGAGGAACAATAAGGCGAACTTAGTCGCGTTGTAACGCCTTCGAGATAAAACGTGGTACTAATCAAACTGTCGCTTACATTAGAAATTATCAGGGCAGGCATTGATAGTCAATAGCCATTGATACTACCGTAAAACCTTTATCTAATATCTCGGATGATACATACGTTTCATGCAATTCGAATTCTGTTCATGATTTAACATAAGATACATTTTCCAATTGTTAACAGATACATGAAAAGAAATTTACATATTTATATAAACATTTTCAATATCTGCCAGTCTATTGATTACATAATAACCATCGATTAAATTACATCGTTTCATCACTATTGGACACCTAAATACCTAATATTTCTTTGCGAAAAAAATAATCTATTTCCATCAAAGCGGCGTTTTAATACAGATTCGTATATCAATACTACTTATCCCTAAGCTCCGGAAGTTTAAGGTAGTAATTAAACGCCGAAGATTATACCTTTCGCGAAACATGTGGCTCATCTTATTACACCGTGAAAACGTAGCCGGGTACGCAGGCCAAAAAAAAAATTTTAAAAAAAGGAAACAAAAAAATGGATCCGTGTAGATCGCGTAATCCTCTTGATACTCCTCCTCTTAAGGAAGGTGGATCCCCAAATTTCAGAGATGGTTTATGCCACCGCTTTCTATACGTAAGAGGGACTCCAGTCTCTTTTTAATCCAGCCCACCTTCTCCGTAGGCGTCGCGTCGGTTCCACGCGGCTCAATAATTTAAGCTTTAATGCTGAATTAATGCACGATACTTATTCGGACGCGCTCCGTGCGCCGAATGATTTATACCGGGCTCAAATGAGTTATAGTCCGAGGAAACACTGCTGGATATGACATGGTCAGCGTTTCTTTTTTTATTCTCTCGATGTGGTTTTATCAGAAACTGATTTCTTTGTTACGCGCGGATAACCCTACTTTTCATATTAACACCGTGGAATTATTGAAATACGATATGCAACTTTTACTGGATTCCAGGTATCCTTCGAATCAAAGCATGGAATATAGAAAGAATCGTAAAGGAATAATTATATCGATTTTCTTCTAACTGTACGCTATTGTATAGAGATGTAGATCATAGTGAATAGTAATTAGACCATCGGGGAATGTCAATAATTTGATAATAAGGATTCTTTTTAAAATTAATATTTCTTTAACAGTCCTAGTCCTCCAGTCGTTTTTCTCCATGCTAACCGGATGTCGTTTAAAATTTTCCAATTAACATAAACTTCTCGCTAAATCTCGTAAAATATTCTACATCGATACAGCTTTTTACTGTATCGTAAGAAATAATAATCACCAACTTCGTTTTACTTCAACATTCCAATTGTGCGTCACACTATAACCGAACGTTCATTATTCTCACATTTCCCCACGCGAAACCGTCCGTTACGACTAAAATCCAATTAATTCCTTTAAACGCCGCCACGGACGAAGTAATATCAATTTCCACCGGTAGCCAATGGATCTAAGTAGATTTCCGCGTTACGTCAGTTACGAAGAAAACGGAGATAGACGCCGAACGTCGTGACGCGTGGTATTAAAAGCTCGTAAGCATCGGTCGTATATTAATCGCGACCGCGATAAATCAGCTACGATATATGTATAAATACAACGAAACTGTGCCTCGGTGTGGCGTCTTTTTCCTTTCCTTTCCTTTTTCTTTTTTTCTTTTTTTTTGTTCTTTTTAACCAGCCGGAACACGTGTTGGCACGTATGTATAGGAGAACCCGGCGATATCACGTACCGTGCCGCATATTAATCGTCGCGGTACGTGCGAGTTGTTTAGCGCGGCTCTCCTCTACGCTTTCCCGCATCTCGGTATATAATACGTAACGTAGGTAAGTAAAGCACTAATGGTCGAAGATAGCAGGTATGTTAGCTACGCCGGGTACACCGAGTGGGATTACGTAAGGCATAGAAGAAGAAGTGAGCGGACCGGCGAACATCCTGGTGGTGGCATCCGTGATATCGGGGGGGGGGGGGGCGACTCCAAAGCTCGGATCTCTCCTCCTCGTGGAGAATCGACGGTGCTTGATCACCGGTTTTGTCGGTACTCCGCGAGAAATAGGAAAACTTACGGGAACTACGGCGAGGTGAGGTATTCGAGTGATAACCTGGCGAGAATAATATTAGCACGTTGGAAATAGAATCGCGGGATCCTCGCGCGGAGAATAATTATGGAATTTAGTTAGCGAATTAATTACCCTGGACTACAGGAACGATTTGTCGTGATTAAAGAATTGTTTTTAACATAAATCACGAAAGTTTCAGCGAGAAAGATATTATTCAAAAACATTAATTTGTTATATTTGTAATTAAATGTAAGAATTTCTATTTTAAATTCAAAAAAAGTATTCACTCTGTGGGAAATACTAGATATGATTGTGTCGTTTAATAAAATGTCAACGAGTTAATATAACGGTAACTACTATGGCGTTGAATACTTTTAATAATAAATTGTGGGAGCGTGTCGCGAGTAATTCGTGGAATTTCGTGTACCTGGAATTTCAAACGAATCCGTTACAACCCTGTCTTCGAGGCAACTCTTATTTCGTACGTTATGTATCCTTGATCCTGAGATGCTGTGTACGGTACACCCGTCGGATCGTGCAAAACGTTGAAAATCATAATCTCACGGCATCCACGGAGCAAGCTTATCGAGGATAAACGCGCGGAATACCCATCCACGTAGCGCTTCACTGAGAGGTTTGTCGAGAGACGTTGATGAACGGCCAATCAGAATTTGCGCGCCGCTGAAAAGTCGTGGAATATAATTACGAAATGCACGCGCAGTGCGGCACGTACCTGCGCCGGCATATTTTCGTCAGAGGAGCGATTATTTCTTAATTAGCCAGGAAATGGGCGACTGCCAGCAGAAATAGAGATAGATAGGTAGACACGTATGCCGCGGCACCGTGGCAAGCCGGTTTTATTATTAAAAACAAACGGAACAAATAAGAGAACACCGCGAAACGTGAAAAAAAAGAATGAATCTACATTATCTATTTCATTTACACGACATACACTGTACGATAATACTAAAGGAAATTTAAGTAAAAGTTGAAACAGTGAAACCTACAATTTTCCAGGAATTATGCGAAATATACAATATAGTGCATAATTTATTTCACAGTGAAATCTATCGTAATTGTCGCTATATATCAAATTTATGAAAATGTGAGTTGTTTTATTATATTATTGCGACAGTCTTCCCGTTTTACGTACTCGCAAAAATATGTGCCAGATGTAAAAGGCACGAATCATTTATTCACGATGATGTAATATGCGAGTAAGAAGAAGAAGAAAAAATAAGTGAAACAGAGAGAAAGAGGGAAGTTCCGTGAAGCGAAGCCGATGCGAAATTTTCGAGCGACGTCGTTCCAACGCGCACATCGTAAGCGAGCGGGGTCATAAGGTTAACCTAGTCCGCATGCACGCATCTAGGCGAGTTAGATAAGGTTAGGTTGAACGGGCACCATCGCTTTTGATTTTACAGTCGCTCGAACGCGTATACATAAAATCACTGTCAGTAGTTATATAGCACCGGCGAGCACTTCCAATTTTCAAGTAGCTTTACTGTCCCGCCGTACAAATGGGATTCGAGACCATCCTAATTCCATTTGCAATTCTCTCTAATGTAACGAACGTTTTTTGTTTTCTACAAACATAATTTTGCGCATACCTACGTTAACGGTGGAATTGTCCGGTATTGTGTAGGATTACGTGACGTAAACTTTGGTGTTGTCTGTGTATTATACGTATGTATGTATGTATGTATGTATACAATATTTGCGAGAAGTATAATATTAATGTTCACGTATCGAACAGAAACGGGCCTGTCTCGTTTCCCGGCAAGCTTTCCGAATAAAACGATGCTAAATTATCTAATGCATCACGCTCGCGTGTAGGTGTCCATCGCTTTCTGACATGTACATCCGCAAACATGCAATTTCTTCGCGCCGTTTCTAACAACGCGAAAAGGTTCACGCGCCAATCACTCGGCCCGACGAGTGGCGAAACAAATGGTCCGATCGCTAACGACTATCCTGGGAATTTTCAAATTACAGTACAAAGGGAAATGCCGTCAGCCGAATGGAATCTCCGATTTTCGTCCATATAATTGGAAAATAGACATATAATATAAATACCTTATTAAAAATTAGTATTTTCCTTTAATTTCGATTATTTCCCATTTACTCTCATGTACTGTGATTAGATATATCAACAAGTAGAGACACTTAACATTTTCTTTTTCTAAAAACAGAAAAAATGTCGTCTTCAAGCCTGTTAATTCAGATTTTCTGGATTATAAAAATTCATTTCTGTCTCGTTATTTACGTTATCATAAAAACTACAGCTTAGCTTTACATTCTACATTATTCTATCCGTGATTAACAACACCAAACTAGCCAGAGTCATCTGTTGTTACCGTGGCTACGTTCTCTCCGTTCGCCATTGTAATTAATCTTCCCTCTCGAAAAACAATGTTCATCCACGGCGGACACTGACACGAGTATTCCTTGAATTTCCGCGGTAATTCCTTCTCGCCTGCCTCTTTCCTGAGAAACTGAAAAGATTCACGACCCGATCATGCCCACTGGCCCCTGTTTTAAAAAAGAACGTGGCGGTGCTCAGAGGCCGCCGCTCGTTAGCACAGCATCCCGGCAATAAAGCGGCTCCAGCACGTATTATTGTTAAGCGCCTGCTGGAGGGGCGGGGAGGGGGGCAAGAGAGAGAGGTGGATTACGCTAAAAGTGGATATTAGACGTCTCATAATACAGAAGCAGCAGCTAATCTTTCCATGCGACGAATACACGTAGACATTTCCGCTTTGGAATTATATCAACATTATTTCCGATAATTTTTACCATTTTTACGTATTTTTTTTATTTGATAATAATCAAACGTATTCTTTAAATAACAATATTATATGTAGCTATAAGTATCAGGGGAAACAAGTTTTATAAAATTTATATATGGAATTGTCAGAGAAATAATTAATATTATCTCGGTGGATTAATCTGTAAGTAAATATTCTATCGCAAAGTAGAGGTAGATCCTATCGTATTAGTGTCGACGGCGTTCTATTCTAGTGATACGTTATATTTCATAGTTTATGTGTAACGCGACGTCATGAGATAGGTTTGCAGAAAATTTCCGAGTGTAAACAGTGCCGGAGAAAACGAGACATCCACCAGGAACGAACGTGGCACGATGTTGAACAGCTTCGCGACACGCAACCTTCTAGTATCGGGCTAACCGGAAGTCATGTGTTGTACCGTAATAGCGGACAAATAAGCCGTTTAACTCGTTCAAGCGTGGCTGAACTCCGGTTTGTAACTCCCTATTTGTGTTTGCATCTTTCTTAAACGGTAAACGATGATTCTCGCGAAATTGTCCGCGGAATCATCGGCCCTGGCCGTGTGTGTGTGTGTGTGTGAGAGTGTGTATGATTTTGCGCGTTATTGTTCCGTGTCGTTTCTTAATTATCGTATATCATTACGATAAAAACTCGTTTAACGCGGTGACACGCGAAACGTAGACGTCCGGTATCGGTTTAAATGAAAGTGCACTGACACAGGTACGTCACAGTCGATAAATATGTCGCCCGGCATTGCAAACTATATGCACCACTTTCTCATATATCCATTTGCAAGGAAACTCGAGATCGCATCGTACGTACTTGAATAATCATTTTGAATGCCACGAGTATAACATTTCACCGTGAAACGAATATTCCCCGTGAATCTCCCTTACATCCACGCGTTTCGTGCTCGATTAGCGAACGTTACCTAGCCTACGTGGTCATCTACGTTATCGATACTATCATTGAATAGTATTCGTCATAATCATTTTAATAAAACTATCACTCGAACGAGGGTATAAATTTATTTAAAAAATTCTGAATGAAATGGACGTTTGTTTGTTACAGATCAAACAACGTTGACAAAAATCGAATAACCAACATTTTCTCAATTTTTAATTTCACAGTGTGGCTGAGGTTGACATTTGTCAGATGTAATTTTTTTTTTAATGAAACAAAAATCAAATTTCGTGCTTGACAACCGGTGTTATTTCGTCGCGCGTGTATGTCACACGCACACACGTGTGTGATGTTCGTACGTGGAAAACAGGATCCTCTTAAATTCTGTTCTCCGTTATCAGGAATGACGATCGTTTATTAGCCGATAATTATTAGGCCCAGCATCCGTTCCAGTCGCGAAATACGTCAAGATCCTTCGTAAATCAACTGTTAGGTAATAACGCAGCGTACATCGCGTCCTCGGGTATTCTTTTCCTGTGTTGTGTACAGTATCTTAGCAAATATACGACAATTTATGTGATCACAAACTCGACGTTACTTTCAACTGGCAATCATTGCCATGAGTTTCCGTCGAATGGAATATTACTGAGATTTCTGATAAATTGCAGAAAACAATAAAAATTTTATCACTCAATACGTGACACTTTTTTTTAAAATAGTTATTTTAAACATGTATTACGTACTTTTAGTTCGTACGTTTTGATTACAGTTTTGCGATATTTTTCACGCACATGTTCTTTGATTTGATTTTTCTTTCATATTTCCTATACTTTAAATTTCTTTTCCCATCGCGTTCTCTACTTTTACATAAATTGTACACTCGTTCGCGGGTCAATCATTTTTTATCACCCGCGAGCCTCACCGTTGTACGTTCAATAACCCGACAAAAGTATCGCGGAAAGAATATCGTTATACATTCACCTCGAAAGAATTATATATGTATATCCGCCTTCGTTTCGTACATACGCCGATAATAATACGACCGTGCTGCAACATTCAATATTCAGATTACAGTTTTATTGCTTTTTAATACGGTACGGCGATGGATAATGGGCCGATTATAATATTATATCGTTCGTAATTACGAACGTATAATTATAATTCGTCGATGTGCCCGCGGTAGGCAGGGCAATAAATTAGCCACCCGGCAAGAGGAGCAGGACTGTCGTTTACAAGGTTCAACGATCGTGTAACGAAACTCAATAATTCAAGATAAGATCTCGGAAGAGAAGAGTCGCGACCAGAATGTACGAGCAGTAGGCGATGGGCGTAGCTGCCGAAATCGTCGTAATTTGCGGCTGTGAGCCGTACGAGAAAAAAGAAAGAGAAAGAAAGAGAAAGAAAGAGAAATAATAATAACAAAAAAAATCCAAACGTTACGCACGAGTATTATTCCGCTCGCGAGGAATTATACGCACCGCGTAATCATTACGAGTACGATCGAGAATAAAAAGAAATTTTTTTCCCTCGGACCCTTCGCGACAATAAATTTGTGTGTGTCGTAAGTAAGGCGCGTGTACGGAGACACACGGTAAACACACCACGGGGATTTGCGTTTTAAAAAGCAGCGCCGACGATCGTACGAACCGGACGACACTTCGAATGCGTTTTCGAACGCGGATCCGCGAACCGGTTTAGTTTACAGCGTTTCCAACACGCGTTTTGCACCGACAAACGTCTTATTTATCTGTCGTTGCTCGCTAATTGCGCGGATAATATTAATATTCGCGAGGGCACCTCGGCGGGCCGTTATTATCGCTTGTGACAAGAGATTTTCATTTTGAATCGTGTACGACTTTTTTTTTAATGAAATTAATGTTATCTGTTAATTTTGGAATCGAATTTGAGGGGTGAGAATAATTATTGATTATCGAATTAAAAATTTCATGAAAGGGAATTGTAATGAATTTTTTAAGTTTCTTATAAATGATATCGCGTGATCTCGTTGGGAAGGAATTTTACGTGTATGATTATTCCTTGTTAACGTTAATCGATTATTCATTACGGTTGAATCACGTGAAATGCAAAAAATTTCGCGGTGGATGGTACGCATGAAATTCTTTCCCGTGCAGCGAGATATGTATGTGCGATACGGTGTTATTTCGTTACTTAAACGGCGCTCTCTCCGTATAATAATAATTGTCGGGTGGGTATCATTTTAAGAAGTAACGCGAAGAGTGATCGTAATAATTATTTCCCATATTCAGATACGTAGTTAATATGCGACATATCACGAAATTAGCCCCGCATTAATGAGCGTCGCAAATCGAGCCGCGCGTTACAAACGTGTAGGAATTAAATACTGTGTTTTACGTTGCCCGTGAGGAAAAAGGCTAAAAGCCACGAAGATAAATAACGGTAAAATGGATGAAAGTGTACGTACACCTTTTACGCGAAGAGAACATTATATAAGAATATAAATAAATACGAAAAACATCCGATACGCGATGCTGGCAACTTTAACGTAAAATATGATACTGCTCTTTGATTTTCATCGAATGTAAATATTTTATTCGAGAAATAATTTTAAGATTTAAGGATCGACGTTATCGCAGAAAATCATCGTATACGAAATATCACGTTAATTTGTACATATTAGACGCTAAAACGAATTAACGTTCAACTATTTCCCACCAAACGTTATTTTTCCTCCGTTAATTGCTGTTTACATCAACAAACGAAATGTCTGATATTCCATGGGAAGAGAGAACAGTTTGAGGTATACGGTTCTAAAGTTGCGTATAACGAAATCCGTGTAAGTACGCGTTTAACCATCGACAAGCAGCCGGCATCGTTCTGTATATCGACGCACGATGATCTTTTTAATAATGCAAACGTAATTCCCTTTCGCCGTATCGATTCTACAAGGATCAACGTAGACTGGTCCCAATTATACAATCCAAGAAATCAATTAACGTCGGCGAGACGTAACGAATGCCGACGGAGTGTATTTTCCAAGTATAGCAGGCACGTATATACCGCGTGGTGCGTAGATTTGAATCGCTGATTCATTGCAAAGGCGCTAATTGATAGTAAAACTACATAAATAAATATCTGATCCTAATCGATCAATCGCTACCGCCGCAAACGCTCTAACTATAAACCACCGTAAGCCTGATATTTCATGAAAATACAAGTCTAGATCCGAGCCAATCGTGGACGTGTAATCTGAATACGCTTCGTTACGGTAATAGTTCACTCGCTATTAAATTAATAGTCACGTATGTTAACCGTCTGATATCGAATTAATTTCGTCAAATCTAACACCAACCGAGGCACCAATAAATTATGGAAATTCTATTTTAGTTCGGAAAGTAGCGCTCTTAACAGATATATTCGCTATATAGTGTCTACAAATTGATCGTATAGTTTATCAAAATGTTTTTAAATTCACCCTTTTAAGTATAACTCACCGTCGACATTAACTTGCATAATTACGTAACATCCCGATATCCATTTTCCTGATCATTACGATAGAAAGCAATTATTCGATTTAATTTTCCAATATTAATATTCATTTCTCTACCGTACGATACAGACAAATTTTATTCAATTTCACATTTCGTTATCAATATTCTTTTTTTTAGCCAAACTACGATATAGTTACACTTTGTATTTCCTTAGATGCTACACAACGCTCGGCTAGAAAAGAGTTAACGTTCTTCGGCAAGGTTCTTCCGAAACCGGTATTAGAGTTGTTCGCGGCGCAGCCTTGCACCTGTATGCAAACTATCTTATCGGATATATTTCATCTCGTATTTTTCCGCTGGAAAGTTTGCAGTTTCGAAAGACAGGTCAGCGAGAGAGCCTGGCAAACGCGCATGTCTATGGGACGTGTAAGATCCCGTTTCGCGATAAAATGAAATAACAAGTCGACAGAGAGTGGTAATCCGGTTAATCGATCGCTCGGAGATAATCGATAATGTCGGTAATCCATTCTAGGTGGTCCAACGAGCGTGGCGAAGTCTAAGGTAAATGATGCGTGTAATGGCTGTCAACGGGTAAACGCTTAGACCGTGCACATCTTCATTCGTTATTAATGCCTCGGCTTGTCTTAATAAGTCGCTAATGAGTGGCACGAAACGTTATATCTCGCACGGGTCGCGCGTTTTCCTACCATAATCGATATTTCAATTATACAATCAAGTTAATCAACGTGTAATCAATTCCGAACGAATGTTGTCTTTACTGCACAAGCTATACGAATTTCAATAACAAAAAAATCACTTTATCCCAAAGACTGATAATATTCAAACACAAGAATATAACAAGTAACTAACAATTACAATGAATTAAAATAAAGTATGATCAAAATATAAATAAAATCACAACGAGTCCCATCGAACCATTATCAAAACTTAAAAGTTCGTTCATTATCAACGAACACATCGCGACAAAACGGGAACAAAAGTCCGCGGACAGGGTTTACAGGATTTCATGGCGATATCAGCACGTACGTACGTATGTACTTAGAACGTGAGAGAAGAGGCAACACTATACACACACATATACATACAATATATATATACATATAAAGAGCAGGGCGGCTAAACGTAAGAATCCTCTGTTACGATCGATCGTTAGGACCGTACCGCTGTAAACCGCCTCCTCTTTCCCACAAGTTTGTACCCGTGTCACTACCACCGATGCAAACCGTGGGCCACACGTACGACAATACACACGGGGGGATACCGCGACGTTCCTTATGGGGTTGCGGCACGGTCAATTTGCGTCTAACAGAAGTCATGGGGTGCCTTCGTGCATCCAGAGCCGACGTCATAGCCGGCGCATAGAAATGTCAACAGCGGTGAAGCGCGCGTAAAATAAGATGTAGCGTCACTGATAACAAGCGCGCCTCCTTCTGCCTCCACCTTCGGGGGCTACCTCTTCGCGGTCGGCACGAAACGGATCAAGAAAGGTAAAGGTGAGGGCACACACGGGAGGAGCCGGCTGGTAGAAAGAAACGATCTGATAGCGTAGGAAGCCACGAGAAGAACCGCCACGTCCCTTTACGTCCTTACCGCACCACCATCACCCTTCCCCCCTTTGTCACCCCTCCCTTCCCCCCTTCACGAGTGGTTATAAGGCCTCTACCACCGATGCTACCGTCTTTTTCTCTTGTCTTTTCCCTCTTTCGCTTCCCCTCTGACTCTTTTACTCTCCCTCTTCCCATTTCGTATGTTCGTTCGTACGTTGAACAGGGTCGAGCTTGTAAATTTGTGCTCGCCTCGTTGATAAAGGCACAAAAGAGCCGCCGTTTCTCTCCTACATTTGCATAATGCATCCGGGGAGGCGCGGTGGACGCGTCGACGCCGATGTGATGACTGATTTAAGGCGAGCACACTCGCCGCGCCGGCCGTAATGAGTCGTCGAGTCGAACGAAATCGAGAGAAAGTCCATTCGGGATCGCCAGCCGGTATGGAGGTTATGCAGATTTGATGTTATCATTGGTCTCTGGTCGTAGGAGGTGCTGATTAACTAGGTTAACGCTGAACGTACCGACAGATTATGGACATATTTCTATCGAATCCGTAAAAATGATAATAATTACAATTAATTTCACGTAATAGTTAATTTGGCATAAAGAACTGTATTTTACTTATATTGATAAAACAAATTAAGGTTGAAATCTATAACGTTGTATTCAGGCATTTTAATAAAAAGTTTGAAACCAGTCATTTGTCCAGTCTCGATAAATTTATTGTAAAAAAATATCACGGATTTTCTGTGATCATTGAAATTGCCGTTATTTCGATGTTATGATTCAGTGTCGCATTAATAAAGTAATTATAGAAACAATAATAGACAGATATGATTGATAGTGTCATTGATAAATATTGATTTTCTTTTTTTGCGTTTTTTTTCACGTTTCGATACAATAGGTGAACGGATTGTTTTTTTTTGTACGGTCAGTCAGGCGAGCAACAAGGAAGCGAAAAGTTACGACGGGTGTCATGAACGTCGGATCGTTTGAGTGGAAACGGCTCTCACTGTAACAGTCGGCCTGGACTTTCGTTCTCCGATTCGATCGACGATATTCGTGAGTCGTCGCACGTTTCTTCCATTACCGGCACGTCGTAAATAAGATGCGACGACACTGAGAAATTATCGTAAGCATCTTTCAATCGACGTTCTTTTAACCGGCGAAACAGCGGTCCCGAGATCATACATCACGGGACGATGGTAAAACTTGACTCGGTTTGATAACACTACCGGTGTTCGTTTCTCGTCCACCGGCGTATTCGTGTCGTGGGAACAAATTATTATTCCGTGTAAGGCGTGTCCATCGTTCGATTGACTTTTTATGAGATGAATTATGACGAACGTGCGTGCCCGTGTCATTGTACTGGATTACTTTTAAGAGATGTATGTATATTCGCGTAATTATGAGGTTTCTATAAGTGGAGTGAGAATAAAGTTTTTGGGGTAAATTTTAACCTGTCGGAACTTTATGATTTCGCTCTCGGCTCGGAAAGTTTCTCGAGATTATTTCAGTGCACCTGAAACTTTAGTGGGCTAAATCCTCTGTGTGACAGTTCGTAAATTTGATATGACAATCATGGGCGCGGGAACAATTGCACTTTTTGAAGCTGTTTATTAAAAAGTGTGCTCGACTCGTGGAAATTGCAAGAAGATTAATTAATAGCGAAGGGGAGGAGTATTATTCAATTGTGCAGGAGTGCAAACGAATTTGTACAAATTATACACACATTGATTAAAATTTATGTTACTCTGCTCTCCGTATAATCGCACAAACATTTATAAAAGAAATGTTTTCACAAATAAACGCAAAAATTACCGAAAAACGTAAATAATTCTTAATTGACAATTACCTGAAACACACACTTGCGAATAATTAAAAACACAGAGCATTGGAACAACACTAAATTGATGCATCCCTTATAATAGACTCTAATGTATCACGGGCCCCGTGAGAATTTAAATTTATCAGAATCACTGAGAAAGATTGATTTACAAAGAGATCCTCGGACACTTCGCGCAACGACCGAACGAAACGACGACCTGGAAGGTCGTGGGGTTGGACAGAGAGCCTTGAAACCAAAGGGTCTACCAAAGGCACAAGAAGACGCAAGAATTTCGCATTATACGGGGATCGCAAGAAGTTTTAATCTCGTCGGTGTAACCGCTTGATAATGAATGCCGCGCAACTGGTTATGAATGGCCAGGCATATCTCTCCCGATTTTTGCATAACTCCCGTGTGGTTATACACTCGCGTACTTTATGATTATTAGAGGGCGTAGCTGGTTACTACTTGAGAAGGATGTTTCACGTGCATACATACAAATCGCCTATCCCCGGCCGAATGCCGTCGACGTTTCTACGTGTCGATTTACGCGACGGGGGTAGAGAGAGAGAGAGAGAGAGAAAAAAGAAACTCCTGCTGCATTAACATTTTAAAGACTGAATTTCAATTCGCAACATGTTTGGCTGCCCGCTGTTGCAACGAATTATACTCCGTTCCTGTAGTCGAGTCAGCGTGTATTTCACTTGTAATAATTACACGCGACAACGGTTACCACTTGTACTACACGGTCTTCACGTTTATCAACGTTAACAGTATCGAATACAATGTATTTCTATGATAAATATAATATTCAAAGTATCCATATATTTTTAATCAACTTCGATAAACTTGATTTTATTACACAGACGATAAAGTTAGAAAAATATCGTTATATTTCTTAATTATCCGATATTCCGTTTTTAAAATCCAAGTCTCGCGAATAATGGCAGCGTTGTCAACGGGTCGTGGTTTAATTATACAGAGATACGCGTACGGAATTATGCGAATTAATTTGAATTGCACGGGGTGGGGTTATCAGAATACACTCTTACGACGGGGACGTTTGAATGGGCACGTAAGACAGTCGTAACGTCGAATCGGCCAAGAAAACTGTCGACAGCACGCCGCTAACCGTGGAAAAGAGAAGTCTAGGGTGTTTTACGAGCAAAAGGGATCTCATGGAGCCCCTCTACCCCTCCCGCACCCTTTCCCATCCCGTTCTCTTCTCATTCCTTCTTCGACTTTCGTTCTAAAGGCAACGAGGAAGCGACTCTCGTTAGTCGGCGAGTTCCAACTTCTCGCACGCATTGTTAGATTAATTAATAGGATATAATGGGCGTTCTCGCCGTGATCGTTGTCTTCCCTTTTCTACCTTGCTTCCAGGTTCCCTCGAGAGTAACTATTCGCTCTGTAAAGCTCACTGATACGAGGATAAACACCGATATATATACATATACATAGATACATATGTATATGTATATATGAAAGCATTTACCACGGCACATTGTTTACCGTTTAAATACTTGATATTAATCGGTTATTAACACCGTGGAGATAACGTGACAATTTATAGAAGCGTGAACGGGACGCTTTAGCGATAAAAAGAGAAATTTCATTGATTTCCCGGTGAATCGAACGAGTACACGCATACCACGCGGCACGGATTCAACCGTCTAATTACAATTAATAATCAACAATTAAACGGCGATGGTAATTACGTAATTCTAATTACAAATTATCGAGCAGCAGTTCAAGCGTTAAAATGCCATGCTCGCGGTATCTAAACGATCTACCCGACGAGATAACTAATGCCGTGGCTAAGCTCACATTATCACTCGTACCGAATTTACACGCAGGGAATCGGCGGTGTCGTACTTTCACTCGCGGAGACAGATCGTAAACATCCCGGCGATGCGCAGGTGTTTTGTATGTGTGTGTGTGTGCGTTAATTTTTCCTCTTCTTCTTCTTTTTCTTTTTTCTTTTTCTATTCCTACGGTGGATTCCAACGGAATCCTGAATACAGGTTCGTCGTGCATAAATTCAACCCGCAGGATTGATCGGTACGAACGGGCCGTGGTATTATTTACGTAAGAATCGCGTACGGAAAGGAAGTGCTAGCGAGGCAATATTTCGTAAGGATTCATTCCATACGGGTGGGCAATTTCGGTCCATTAAGGAAGGCGAGAAATGCGACGAATGATAAATACCGTGATTACTGACGAGCGAAAGTACCGCTCGTAGCCACTGTACGTGAAATTGTCCAATCATCATCAGTCTGCGTATGCCTCGAATAATTCTTTCGCGAGATAATCTACGCTCGTGATACGAGCATCTGTCTTTCACCGTGGAATCGCATCGTATCAGAGAACTTTGTCGATTTGTACATACACATATGTATGTATATACATTTATAATGAATCATAGGGAAACAATTTTTAATTATAAACTTTTATATGGTGAACGTGTCGTTATTAGTTGTTTCATTTAATAAGTTAGAGAAATATAACGATACAAGTATAATAATGATATAATAAGGAGAAATTTCAATTAACCAACGTGTTTGTGTATGGTTGAAGTATCGTAATTGCCTAGGGTAATAAATAGATATATTTTTTTTTCGTTTAGATTACTTGAATAGTGCGGATACGCAGGGTAGTTTAATGGTACTTGATAACAGCAACCGTGGTAGGACTTAACGCTTGTTAGTCGCTGGATTGGTCGTATCCACGCGAGTTTTGAAACGTAAACCAGAGCGATTTGCAGCGTGCCAGCATAATGAAGGAGGTTGCATGCAAGATCGTATTTATACACCCCGGGCACTACACGTCGCGCGTGCCAGCACTGGCACGAAATGCAATGCGCCGTTGATGGAGGTAAGTCGCATGTAAAACACCGTGTGGGATTACATGGGATCTCAGGTTCACCTTGCTCGGCCGAACTGTCTTATTTTTCGGTACACATCTACTTGCCCCCACTTTTAGTGTTATTCATTTCGTTATACCGAAACGATTAGGGCCTATTTCGACCTTGGATCGTATTAGGATAAGAGAGTTGATTGTATGAATCAGTTATTGGTTTTGGTTTACACCGTTTGATTATGATTAGTGGTTTAATAATATGCAAGCAATATTTATATAGCAATTTTTGAATTATATTTTTAGTAATTATCTCGGTATGATTTGTTTCGTCGCGAATATTTCATTTTGATGGAAAATTCCTAAGGATTGAACCTTTCGAATGCATTACAATTTTACACCATTCAAACTAATGGTGCGTAGAAATTTTTGCACTGGGAAACTTCTGGCATCAGAAGTTTCTGCACTTTGAAATTACGCTTCCAGGAAAGTTTCGCACGTACAATCTTGTAACGATCGAAAAATTCCACGTGTTGGAAATTGGCGCCCTGAAATTCCTGGCGAGCCGCAATCTTCGGCGTTAAAAAACGTCCAACATTGAACAATGTTAAAAAAATTACATAGATGGAAATGCGTGATCGAATTAAATCGATCTTTTCACGTGACAATGGAATCCGTACGCGTCCCGTGACTTGTGGACCGTGCTGTACGGTTTACATACAAGATGGTCGGATAACGCGGTAAACGGGAATGAAATTCGCAATCGAAGCCCGAACGAAAGGGGGATTGCTTACCTCAATCGAAAACGATACCTACATGGATTACATATGATCGAGATCGTAACTTCACCCTGAGAACTTTACTCGCACCGGAATCGAATCGCTTAGGTGCGTGATAGTAAATACATAAGTACATACATACATACATACATACATACATACGTGGCCTTCCTAACGTATCGAGTTACCGCGTTTCGCTATAGCGAAAAAAATTGCAAAAAAAAACTGCCCGCTCATTTTATCACATTTCCACTACGCGTATAAGGTAACTTTCTGTGACACTCCCTAATGTGGAACATCGTAGGAACGATGGGTGACAACTTTATATGGGACTTCTTCGATGACTTGATTTTTTTTATTAATCCCCTTTTTTTTATCGATACCGGTAAACGCTAAGCTGGAAAACTTGTATTTCTCTGGAAATAACGCGACGACTTCTGAAGACGAGATTTCTCTTCGTCCCGAAACTTGATGGACGTGCTGATGTTATCTCCGCTTATTTTCCTGCATACCGCGGAAACGGCAACTATGTAGCGAATGTAACCAATGACGATAGATGACCATTTTCAGAAACGTTCGGCATCGGTTTACTGGAATAACTACATTTTATCACTTCGAGTATCGCCCGGAATGACTATTACACGGACCGTTATGTCGACGGCTATTAATTTTAATATTTCACACAATCTTCCGTGTCAACTTCGTCTTGCGTAATATCTTCATCGACTGTTTACCTCTGTCAATTTCACACGACTTCAATTTCGTCAGCCACGTGTGTACGTGAACAAATTTTGTTGAAAAACATTCTAACCGAGTGTTCCGTTACTGTCGTTGAAATTCCGATAGAAACTTCGATCGTGTGTAGCAACATTTTCCCACTGAACAGGAAATTGAGAATTACTTGCCGTGAAAATAAATTTTTTCCAAGTTTTTCCATAAACGTACATTTCACGGTAAAATTAAATATAAAAAGATAATCACTGATATATTCGCCGTTGTTTTCTACATTTTCCAGTAAGTTCAAATTAAAAATCAGTAGATTATCTCACACGAATTAAATATGGCGAACGATAGAAATTCGTCGGAAATAACTTCTATCTACACATAATACACCTCTCTAATGATTACAAACGAATCGATACAAGAAACTTAGTAAAAATCACAAGTCAATAAATTCTGTAACGAAGTGGTAATTCAGCGGGAAACCGTAGAACCGATTGACCATGCGAGCCGGCTGAATCGCGGAATGTAATGGGTTTTTCTGAAACGCTGTAATCAGTTGGCAGAATTGAAATCGGGTGGATGTAACACGCGACGCAGCTGTATCACAGCCGTTAATCATAAAGCGGACGGAAGTGTACGAGATGAGTTCTCCGGGATAATAGTGCTGGCTGACTAAGGCACGGCGAAGACTACTCACGATCGGTGTGGAAAAGAGACAACGAAAAAAAAATAAACTCGAAGAATAGAAAGATACGGTAGGAAGAGAAAGATATCAAGAGGGTAGAGTCAGCGTTCACAATCGGATTGTGACGTGCACGTCGAGCACCTGTTTCCATAATTACGGTCTCCTTAAAGATTCGTATCGAGACTTGCAACAAAATCGCAATACCAACAACGCTGTACGCACACAACGAAGAATCCACCTGAGTGGAACGATACGTTCGTGTAAATGACCATTGAAATTAAGAATTAAATTAATTTAACATTATCATTATTTTTTTTTATGTTATACATACGAACACCTTCTCTCGCCGTTCGTCTAATTTTAACCAAGCTATTTATATCGTAATTAACGATGTAATAACAAATATGACACTTTCAGATAAAGTAGAAACTGTTAGATCCAAACGATTAGATCATAGATACCATAATTTACCGTTGCACGTATGTACGTTAAAAGTAAATAAGTAAAAAAAAAAATCATCAAGTGTACGGATAACGAATACTTGTTGCGAGCATTTTTACGGGGGAAGGGGTTCCCGTCGATAGCCAGAAAAATGCGAAATAAAAATTTCACGATTCGCGTCACATTAAATAATCCCTTATCGCTATGCTAATGGACTCTCCGTGGCTCTTTTTCCACGCCGCGGTTATCGCGGGAGCGTGGTATCGCTTTCCCAGGTGCGATAACGATCGCATGAGTTACGCCGCGGCGTTAACGAAGGATTCCAAGCGTCCGAGATGCAGGTGCATAAAAGCGACCGAATTGCATCACCGGCATAAGCTCGATGACGTAGATGCGTGAGCATCGATGCGCAACGTTTGAATTTCACGAGCGCTCAGGTAGGACAGGACAGGTAGGGGGGGGGGGCAGGTAGGCGGTGGAGAGAATACTGGATAGAGTAGTGGAAAATGACGACGTCGAATGGTCTCGTTAGCTCGAAGGACGAGAGCTCTCGAGATGCGATATCTGCCGTTACTTATTGCCCATTGTCGAAGCCCCTTCTCGTTGCGCGAAATGTCCCTCGTGCGTGAAACTACGCGCCATGAAAAAGCTATTAGCTGTAGTGGATGCAATTAGAGCCCGGTTTTCCGTATGAAAGTTCTGCCCCTCGCTATCCGAAGATAATCATCACGCTCGCAGGATAAGCGAAGATGAAGGGAGATTTTCCTCGTCGTTAGAACGTAGAACCATCGCGGAAAGGAGGATCCTTGATCATCTGTGTTGATGCATCGAGTAATGTTACACGAAACGATATATATGTATATTTAATTAATTTTGATATACATTATTACAAACTTTTATCCGACATAGATATATATCTAAACCAAAAAACCAGATTTATCGGTTATGAGTAATGATCTAATAAAATTAAATTTCAACTTTAATATCTGCTATTAATTAATTAAATTGTTACTTAAATATCTAGTTATATATATATATTTATTCATGACGAGTCATCGTATATCCCGATGACTCTCCGAAAGAATATACATGTACACACAACTTACGCGGATCGGCGTCCGGTAATAATAAATTATACGTAATACCACGTTGCCGATACGATCCACGCGCGTTATATCGTCTGTATTATATTTTTCAACAGTTCCGGAATGTAAAACACTGGTGCAACAATAACAGACAATAACCAAGCATTGCCGGAAGGTTGAAAAGTTATGCCGAAGTGGGTGTCTCGTGGGTGGGACAAACCCGTAGTGGTATTCAAGCTCGATCAAAAGGAAGAAGAACAACAAGACGAAGAAGAAGAAGAAGAAGAATCAGAAAAGTGGAGGTGGTGGAGTAGGAAGCCAAAGGCCAAAGAGGGAGTGCAGGCATAATCTCTGTGAAAGAGATCTAACGGATCGGCTGGAATACGTAAGAACGATAAGAGCCACGGCGGAAGCTCTCGTTCCTTTGTCGTTTGCACCGGTGTTGCACCGCTATTGCACCGCTGTTGCACGCATATATATATGTATATAAGTAAGACCAACCACCGGTTCGCAGTCTGGTTCCACCGAGCGTAACACCGTTCTTCCATTTAGCTATCCGGAAAAAAACCAACCGGGTAACCGAACTCGGTTACGAAGGGCGCCCACGTTCGTTCATTCTTACGCGAACCCTTTCGCCTGTCCTTCTTTGTGAGAACGGGATAAAATGGAACAGGAAAAGGGATGGAGGAACGAATTCTGACCGGAAATGGAGAAATGACGCGGCAGTGGGACGCGATTAACCCCCTGTAACCTAATTTCGTCGATTACGTGACAGGGGGAATGGGAAACTTTGATCATGGAATGGATATCGTTCATTATATTTTGATTTCTTTGTATTTTTATTTGGCAAATTATTAACTGGACATTCAAGATATTAATGAAATTATTATTTGTCAAATATATACTCTAAAAAATCACTGATAAGGTATCTTTTATCGGAGAAATGAGAATTAATAAACGTTAGAAACAAACATTTCGGTAACAAACGCAATTAGAATTAGAAAATATAATCAACGTCAAGTGGGGAGTGTCGCTTAAAGCGACCAATAATTTTCATCAACATTTCACGTGTGCAATTATTCCGCTGATTGGTATCGTCCATCGATTTTAATTAAAGTGGGTCGGTTTGTCACGATTACCGAGTTTTCGACCAGAGAATAATTGTTGACTATCGGTGGGAATATACGACGTGATTCGACGGATTCTTCTTAACAGCGGAGAGAATTGCTCGCCCGTTTTTATTGCTAATGTATTGTGGAGGAACAATGAGGTGGGACGGAGTGATTTAGGTGCTGCCCGTCTTAGTGAGTCACATATCGAAACCGCAGTGATACACCTGCGCAGATCAGTTTCCTTATGCGTTTATAGTAATTATTTCCCGCATTGTGTCGGTCGACTCATTAATTCCAGACTCTTCGAAGTCGGAGGCTCGTTTCTTAATGACGGAACCAGACGGAGTTAGACAACAAAGCCGATCGAACGTTTTCAGATAGTAATTCAATTCTTCGTCGATTACATTAACAGTTCGATGAGAAAGTTACCGCGTTTGCCACACAACGACTCGTTAATTATTCTTAATCACTTTACCTCAACTTTGCATCCGACTTATCGGCAATTACGACGCTTTCGATTATTCGTCGATACATCCGACGAAACTCTGTGAATAATGCTAAAAAATTCACACGAAATAGCCGTTTTTTAAAGATAGACTAAAAAAACTTTGTATTCAACATTATTTTCGTTAATTAGATTTTAAAAATTTAATCTTTTAATATGTGTTATTTAAATACTGTCTCGTTTAATATCATCCCTATCAACATTATTATTATCTACATTCATTTCAAACAATCATGACTTTTATTTAAACACAGTCAAACAATTTGCA
Source organism: Mimumesa dahlbomi (assembly GCA_917499265.3). Classification (NCBI taxonomy): domain Eukaryota; kingdom Metazoa; phylum Arthropoda; class Insecta; order Hymenoptera; family Crabronidae; genus Mimumesa; species Mimumesa dahlbomi. Next base: position 8,457,087 of record OU824116.1, on the reverse strand, counting down.
TGAATTCCCTGAAATTTCCCCCTTTTCACATACATCAACACCAATATAAACAAGAAAAACTATATATAATTTCCCTCGCACTATTTCCTCTACTAAAAATAAAAGCTCCCAGTATGCAGAATCTTAACAACCGTGTATCTCGAGTGCGTGATCTCGAAAAGCGACTCTCTCGTCGGTCTTTAAAATTACATTTCTCCCAACTACGGGATTTCCTATTACCGGTAGGTATCGTCCGTTGTATTGGCTCCCACACGAGCCGATTATTCCGCAATCGGCGAGCGACGACGCCTTTCTACACCTGCGCCACCGTGGTATCTCTCCGTTTGCTCTCTATTTCTCCCTTTCTCGCTTTCGTGTCTCTCTCTCAGCTGTCGGAGCACAAGAGAGAGAAAGAGAGAGAAAAAGAGACAGAGAGAGAGAGAGAGAGAGACGGCAGCAGGAGCGGTATCGTTTATTCCCATTTAAGTAGAGTCAAGGCGACGGGACCTTGTGCACACAAATCAGTCAACCCTCGTGGCAAAGGCTCTGCCAAGGCGTCCAATCCATCTCGGTGAAATCACCCTCTCTAGTCGAACCTTCTCGTCGTGCTCGTCCGAGTCCTCGTAGTCGTCGGCGTGCCGGACACCGTGAGAAAACCGATCGCCGCGCGGCATCGAGCCACTATGCATAAATACCTAGATGCGGTTTTCTTGTAGGAACGCTGATTCCCGGTAGGCTGCTTACGGACAATGATCTTGTACGGTTCGATCATTATTTTTCAGTCACGCCTTTGGAATGAAATCGTCGTTGTCGTTGGAACGTCACACTTTTATTGTTGTTGTTGTTATTATTTAATTATGTATTTTATAATCGTGTTTTATGAATAATATGAATTTTGATAGGAATGATTTCTTTTTTGGGTATACTTGGGTATATTTGTGCTTTTTTTATATTCTTTCTTCTCTTTTTTTTTTTTTTTTGGAGTGAGAGACGCGATATGAAGACGCGTACCTGGACCGAATCTTTATATCGCGGCCGAAAAACACGAAACGTAAAACGATATACGTATGTCTGAACTTGGATGTAAAAGAACCCAAAAATAAAAGAAAAAGAAGAAACAGATACGGTAAGTGGCTGATAGAGTGACACGTATAATTTCCACGTGTCCGCGATAAGGGTAATTTCATAAATTACTGGGACACTATAACCCTCGTGTTGTGTAATCTTGGATCAGCACAATTATACAAAATTAATTTGCCAACGGAATTATGCAGCCTTAAAAAAATTTACGAGGAGTCATCAATGCCGATCGTCGTTTAGCCCGTATCGTAACGTGTATTTCCACTTGCCAATAGCATGTCCGCGTTTCGCGGAACGTACCCGATGACTTCGGGGCCGTCGTAATTTTCCGAAACGCGGCAATAAACGTAATTCAATGTGCGCGCAACCGCGTGCATCTTTCCTGCCGCATGGTGAAGTCGGTCGCTCGGTACGCAGAAAAGAGAGAGAGAGAGAGAAAAAATAAAAGAATAAAAATAAAAATAATGTAGGTGTACGCAACGCGAACGAAGTCGCGTTCGACGAGAAATAAAGAGGAATCGAAGGAGGAGGGAAAAATATATATATATATATATTTGTACACTTGGAATGCATTAAAAATAAAAAAAAATAAACAAAAAAAACAAGGACAGCCGCATTTACGCAGACGACGACGAAAGTACGTGCGGTGAGAGTTTATCTCCCGATGCGACGGTCGAAGACCCATAAAATGAGAAACTCCGCGGTGGCATAAAGTCCTTTTTGTTTCAACGAGTATTACACCCTTTCTGTGCTCATGGCAGGACTATCAATTTCTCTAGAATTCCACCTGCCCGAATGTCGCTGGATTAACGTTATTTTCAACCGCTATTCGCATCGCGCTAAACACCGACGTGAATCGTAACTTTCGATCATCGCGTCAGGGCTGATTGAGAAATGGTTAAGATGAGAAAACGTATTAATTATTGTAGTGTTTGTTTGAAAACGAAACGTGAAGTGGGCCGTGAGTATCATAAGTGAACATTGAAAAGAGATTTATTTATTCGAAGTCCAATAATAATATTGGTGATATTCGTCCTTCTTTTTATTCAAACAGTTAAATTGTCACGACGTATTAGTAAAATAAAAAGCTAAACATCGATGGATATTATATTAATAATAATTTTTACGTCTGATTTTCATTGGGGTGTATCGTAGTCTTTGAAAACGTATTATCGTAAAAAAATATGATTTAAATTAATGTTTCTTTTCCCGTGGGATTTTCATTGTTGGATAAAATGAGGGTACCCATCAGTTCTGTCTGCTAGTTATTTTAAGATGCAGCTCGTTCCTCATTAGATGGAGTAGTGAAAAAGAAATGGTGATGAAAAATATCCGGATCTACCGAAAAGTACTGCTTGCGATCGCCAAACTACCGCGAAATGGGATACTCGTGTACTTGGCACTCATGAAGATAAAAGAACCATCAGCTATCCGGGCATAGTAAGGTACGGTTTTCATCGTTCCATACGAAGACCAGTTGCAAGCTAATTACACTCGTAAAGATTAATTAGATTAACGTTAACCTATCGACCCATACCACGTGAAAAAGCTTCATAAGTAGGTACAAAATTTATATCAATACTTTACGCAGGTTTTATATGACGCAGGTGTGCAGTTTTTTGTGAGAAAGTGGTGCAGAAATCAGAGAAATAATTAAGTGAAAAATTTCAAAAAAATTAAAGTACCGTAACTATATCTTTATTATTCTTATTGCAGGAAATTGTCTTTCTCATCGTAGACACGTTGTTAAACTTTACGTCCACGTTTTTGTAAATCATAGAAAGTATTTGAATAATTCTTTTCAAAATTTCATATAAGAACCTATGAATATGCAAATAGCGTTGTTTTAATTCAGAACAAAGTATGTCGACAATTTTCATTGACGAAAAAGAGCCATAGTTATACTACTTTTTACCATTAACAAACAACCCCACGCAATCCCAATTGAGAAATCCTCACCCCAAATCAAAATCTCATCGACAAACGCAGTTAATCATCATTTTCATTACCCCTGAAATGATACACACACTACGTTCCCGCGTCTGATATTAACCAACCACTCGGAATAAATCTATTAAACGAATCCACCGGACGATGTACACAAGATTATACCGTGTTTCAAACATAATGATAGCCAGGCTAATACGTCTAATGCAACGTAACACGCTAAATTATAGGCTGCCCTGTTACACAGGTGTCGCGTGTAATACGGTTGCAAGACCTACCAACAACAACAACAACAAGAAAAACAACAACAAAAATAACGCGAACGAAATAAATAAAAAAAAAAAAGAAAAAAGAGGAAACGTGTAAGAAATATACGCAACGCGGTGAGAAATAACGCGGTAGAATTCAAGCAATTTAGATGCTCATCCGTGGAATGTTCCAATCCAATCTACTCGTGGCTCACGAGCCACCCTGCCCATTCGTGTCTTCGCTTCTCAGCGGTGCAATAATAATTCAGGCTGGGGCAAGGCAATCGCGGCCAGCACTGTAAATACAGTCATTATGTCGGTATTTAGATGATACGCCGGCATATGCCCGCGTAAGTGTGTAAATCCACGCGTAATCGATGGAGTTTTGATTAGACGTCGTTCGACGACAAGCCACACGGACGCGAAACATTACGGGGCGAGCCGTGTAATAATTAGAAAAGCAGGTGTCGTTTATGAATCGCCGGCAACTCCTCTCGCCGTGTTTTTCTACCTGGTTACACAGGTTGGTAATGAAAATACAAGGAGTCGGTGGTTAGATTAATATGTGATTGACGTTTTAGCGAGCTAGTTAACGTAAGTGTGTTTTCTTTTAAATTATCTCATGATAGATAGAACGATATTTTAGAGACAAGAAAGCGAAGATATAGTTTTTAAGCTTTCCAATTTTTTTGAATAGTATATATTTTTTTGTGAAGCCGTGGATTTTGAAATGTAAAAGAAATTAAATTTTTGTCCATCGAGATAATTATCAACGGAATCAATATACTTTTGCTAACGAGATACAAGCTTGATTATGTTGTCTCGAAAGAATTCTGTGTACATTTACTTATGGTTTCTACAGATTTTATCTCTGTGCATACCTGCCACATACATACATACGTACGTGCGTGTGCAAGCGCGTGACATTTCTAGTTCTAAGAATGCATAGCATTATTTGTTGCCGATAAATGACATCGAATTCTTGATATTAATGTATATCGAACCTCGAAGATCCTGGCCACGCGAACGGATTATAAAATTCGTATAATATCGAAAATTAATAACTGCATTAACGTAAGTAGCAGTCGGTACGTCACAATCTAACACAATGACAGGAAGGAAGGAAGGAAAGAAAAGTGAAATGCGTCAGACATTTGCACTCACTGTGCGAAAAGAGAGTTCACTCGCCCCTGCTAAATTTTAATTACGACACACCTTTGATCGCCCAACTGAACATTTCGGCAGAGAATTCGTTTTATCTCGTCGAATACGGCAGACATTCAATGTTTCCCACATATATATTTGTCTCTTTTGAAGTGAATAATCAGCGCCGAAAATGAAAACGAAAACATTTAACCAACATATAATATTACCAATGAAAATATTCCCGTAAACTGATATTTATTTGAAACTTAACCATATATTCGCGAATTCATTTCCGATACCAAATAAAATCTATTATTATTAATAAATACATACCACAACAGTGATATTAACACTAGAACTACCGCGGATTATTTTCGTATTCCTAAAAACGTTAGATAAATATATTTGCAGAAAGGGAACGAAACAGGATAGTAAATTAATCGATTTAATGAATTTACATATAGAGACACAATTGTAACGAATATCACAAATCGCACTATTTTAAATATAAGCAATTTCAATAAGAAATTAAAAACCAATCATTTTGTCTGTCTTGGTAGTTCTAGTGTTAATATTAAAATCAAAATTTCATTCCCAAACATTACCAAAACCATGTCTTCAATCGACGCCACGTTGCAAACAACCCATAATAAATAAGTTTTCCTTATCCGTCTCGAAGAAGACCACAAAAACGGGACGTTTCTCAAGTGGAACACCGGTAGCACGAGCGTTTACCTGAAACACGCATACGTCGACGTTCGTTGTTGACGTTTTCGCGTGCCAGCGGGCCATCCGAAAAGCTTCCGTTCGCGACGGTCATCGGTCGATCGTGACGTCTGATCGGGCCGCGTGTTCGGAATGGTAATCAAAACCATACGAGGTGGCCGCGGCCGGTGCCTTCAATACTTTTACCATGGCCGAGTGCGAGTAAAATGCACATGCAGCCTTGTGCCAATTGCAATCGGCACCGTGCCACCATAGACACGATCCCCTTTTAGAATGTGCGACCGGCCTGTACACAAATCAAATCGCCCGGCACACCGGCGGATAAAAATGTGGGTCTTTGCCGTATTCGACCTCACGTCGCGAGCGTTATCGTAGAAAAAGAAAAAAAAACTAGATCCGCCGTACACAGGCTGGGCGAGACGAGAAAAAGAAAAAGAAACGGGGGGGAAAAAAGGAAAATAGAAAAGCACGTTCTAATGTCGTTTAACGTTTGCAACGCCGCGGTGCGAATTCTTTGTTCGCAATACGTCGAAATGAGTGTTGGACATTTTTATCGCAGGTTTCCTTACTTCGCGAAGTCTGACGCGATCAGTGTCTCTGGATATTTTTAGAATCGGGAAACAATAGAAGTTTCGATTGGAGGTGTTAAGATTAGCGTGCGGAATGTATGCGAAGTCTACAGTGAACGGTGGTGGAATTAAATCTTTGACGTTCTTTTTCCGGGGAAATTCTTAACTTCTTATCGTCGTATCATTTGTACGCGTTATCAATGTCGATCAGAAATGTTTTCGTACTTTCTTTATCATTTTTATTACATCGAGAGATTTGAACGATATTCCAATATTTTCTTTTTAGGCGACAAGTTTATCATGGTTACTGTTCTTTGTACGGAGCAACGGAAAAACGGAACGTAGCGCGGATATGAAATTTCCGCAACATAATCACTCGTCCCGTATTGTTAGATTCCCTCGGTTTAAAGAGAAGTAATCTAAGAAGGTGTGGCACGGAGTATCGCGTTTCGCGCCAACCAACAAATTGCGAATAAAAGCAACGGCCGAGGACATGGTTTTAAGAACGCTCGTAAAATCGATCCTTTAAGTATCCTACTTCCTTGCCGTTTTACGCCAGCGGGAGAGCACGATACCGTCCGACGGAAAACACGTTAACTCGATTTAAGCACCGATTTCCTGGCCAAACAACGCGGTTTCGCGAACAACGCGGCGAGGAAAAAGTTTCTCCGTTGAAACAAAACTCTGTCGCGTACTAATTCCCCCGTTGGAAGCGACCAGGCACGGTGAACAACTCGCCACTTTCAAAACACGACGGCACTTTTTTTTCCCCTCCGAAGATTAATACTTCTTTCCAAAAGTGTTCTCCCGGTAGTTTTAAAAGAAAAGAAAAACTCTTGAATTAATGGCCCTCTTGCGCTTCAAAAGACCATCCGGGTATTTTCATGAAATTCGTATAAATCTTAAGTATAATAAATTATCATAAATTTTGCAACAATTTGGATATTTCTATATTTATCGAACCTCACGTCCGATCATCGCGTATAAATGTCGATCCACGTGCAAACTATCCCATTTCACGAACGGAGGAGGATAGTAGTAACACTCGGGGCTTATGATTAGGGGTGTCGATTGCAAAAAATGTGAAAAATTAATAATCGAACACCCGCCGATTTTAAGCCCGAGAATTATAAGGCTCTAATGGTCCCAGTAGTGCCGCGGCGGGAACATAGTTACGGATACGCGGTGTACGTGTGTGTGTGTGTGTTTGTGTGTGCGTACACGTACACACGTGCGTGTGCGCGGACAGTCGCTAAGGTAAGATAGCTATAAAGATAGGGAGTTAGGGAGGTCATAGTGCATTAACTAAAGCTTTAATCAATAAACTAATAGTTTCGCGGTAGAGCCCGCTACTGTGTAAAACTCTGACCTCTACGGTCGACGTTAAATAAAAAACAAAAAAAAAAGGAAAAAGAAAAAAAAGACGTCCGCAACGGTGGGCAATAACCGTAAAACCGGCTTTTAATGTCCGGTACGCATCGGGCTATCGTGCATCGTGATCAGACGTTTTCAGAACCTCTTACCGGCAATGTATAGAACGATATAAATATATACATATATATATATATATGTGTGTGTATACACACTTTTACGTTTTCTCCCATAATTTTTCCACCGACACTGTTCGATATTCCAAGTCGTTCCCAGTAAATGAAATCCCGCGGCTTGATTGAAACGCACGCTCCTCCACGTGGGTTATGGTAAACAAAGTAATAGATGGGAAAATTATAACCGAGCAACAACGTAGCGTAAGATTCGCGGTAGTTCTATGGAAACTGCGTAAAGAATCACTGTGATCGAACGAAATTGAAGCGCGCTCGTATTATCGCGTGATTACCTTACAATGCTCTAGTAAAATATCTCTTATCTTGTATTTTGCAAATACACATGTGAACGTTACACGGTTATTTTTCTAAGGTATGCGAGTCGGAAGAAAAAGAAAAAAGCGCACACACACAAATGATTTCTATTAGCATATATGTACATGTTACGTACGGCTGGCATTCCACGCTATAGTGCTCCCATGCTCTTTAAACGCGAGAAACATTTTATTATGTGCTTATGAATACTCTGTAATTATCACAAGTAAATTACGCTTATGGCGTACTAAGATAGCTCCCGCTCCCGCAGTAAGTGCAATTATTACACGCGGACTCGGTCGAACGCCGTAAGACGAATCGAATTAATCAACACCGCATATTTTACGATGCTACGACGTTTAAGTGCAACGGTAACAACGTATGCTCGATTAAAAAACAAAAAAAAATAAACATCAACTATTACATGTCTGAGAAATTCCAATAAGTTCTACTTCGTCGAATATTACGCAAAGTTTCGGCTAAGTTCGTTACAATTGAACGCTACCACGATACTTTAATACAGACCCAGTATCTATATCTATTATACAATATTAACAATTATTCTGGAATCAATTCGGTGGCACCGTCGTAATATTCAGCTGATTAACGAAACCGGACGATACGTTCGCCGCAAAAGGGAGAAGAATCCATTTTACTGGTCGATCGTTTCAGATCGACGGAAAGTCAATTTACTCTTCTAGGTTCTGGGAGATCGATGATCATCAGAGGGCAAGTAATCCTTTAGAAGGTTTTCTCTCGAAAGATGGGCAGAGGGGAAAAAAAAGGATGTATAAAAAAAAAAACAACAACAACAACAACGGGGGAGAAGATACGGAGAAGGGACAAAATGAGCAGTCTCGATGACAGGCGCGTGGCCTTACAGGGCGGTGGCCACCTCCATTTACATTTACAACACCCGCCACTGCCTTATACGGCTCTTATCCGGTCGTTCGATGACATTTCTCTTTTATTCCTTTATTTTCATGCCCACGTACCACGAAAGCCACGTTTGCTCGTGCTTCAAACCGTTTTAAACACCGCGGAAGTCCACGCCGGGTATGCGAGCGTAAAGTCGATTAAGGCGCCTTTACAATACGATCACGTATCGACGGCATAACATTTATTTTCCAATTGCAGATTAACTTGTGCTCGGTTCAACTCGGGCCGGAGCAAGCGACGAATATTTCACACGGTAATTACACCGATGGAGGGAGACAGAGAGAGAGAGGGAGGGGAGGGTGGGGGGACGAGGGTGAAAAAATAGATTTGTTTGTCGACGCGTAAATTCATCGGGCCGAGAGGGGAAGATAATGACGATCACGGTGAAACTGTTTCCGTGATTTTAATCTGATTATGTCGCGGGTGTATTATCATACATACGAGGAGATCGTAATTCTGATATACGAACGTTTAAGCGTTAATTAAAACGTGTATCGCGATATAACTCAGGATATGATATTGGGAAATTATTTAGATATCGTGTTATAAATTCGAATAATGGATCGACATTGTTCGGATAATCTGTGTTACTTTGATTTCGCGTGCGAATGAAATGACGATATAGGAAATTGCTTAAAATAAAATACCGCGATAATTTACCCTTTAATGACACTCTATAAAGTCTTATTATTGTATTATTTTTACTCGTTGTTAGCACAGTGTGTACACAGTGTACAATCGCACCAAGTGCATTCGACTCATCAATTTTCCTAATTAACTAACATTCACTGGAAATTCATTCTTAAACCCTTCGCATGGATTTTTATAGTCACATAAAATAAAAACGAAACGTCATTCGATATAATTGCTAATCCTCTACATTTCTCGGACTAATTCCAAGCACGTCGGACAATGGAGAATGTAAATCGTAATTCACAGGGTAATTTTCGACCGAATCAGCTTTCGTCGGTGCGTTCGCTACGACGAGGATGGAAGTGACTGACTTATCGCGTTGGTACGCCCGTGGGTGCATTTATTTTTCGAGTTTACGAGCGGTCGTACATGCCGGCGCACGCATACAATGAAAACAGCTGCGCGACGCGGTCGGCCTGCAATTATTGGAGATTGAAGAAGAGAATCGCGGGACGTAAATTTCTCGGCGTGTTCCGCAGCGACGAGCAATCGATGTGATACATGATGGAAAGATAATTAGCTGTTAATGGGGTATACGCGAATCGCGGGGGTAACTCGGGAATCAGTTTGTCTTGTCGAGATTAGTAATTAACCGTGACGCGATCCTCTTATGGGATTTTAATACTCCCGCCTGCTGATAACGCAAACGAGCTCCGCTTCTGAGGATAACTCACCCCGACGTTTAATTATACCCTGCCCGATACTTTTTTTCTTTCTTTATCACGACAATTCGGACTGATGTATGGTAATTAAAACGTTAAGTATTAAATGTGTTTTTCTGTTGATTGTTTTACTTCGTGTTCGTTGGACGAAAAAAGGAAGTATTTGGAAAGGTACTTATTTTTCTGTATACACGCAAATTGAATTAATTTGAGTAATATAAAATTGACGCGGCTTTTTTAACAAATATCTAGAAGTTTTATTATACGAAAGATATTAATTAGGAAAGTTAGGTATGAAACTCGTTTTCCAAGCTATTGAAACTATTTGAGAATTCAGGGAAATCAGTTTGGAGGATATTTTCAATTACTTTGAGAAACTGATCGGTCAATGGAAAACACATTTCACTTTGTGAATCGAAGTTTAAACAATTGTTTAAGTGCGACGGCTGTGATTATCGAGTAACTTCAAACGGCTGCCGATCTTTGCTTTTAATCGCCGTTCTTGTTCCCCTCGTTGTAACAGCTGCCACTATTGTACACAAACTACCGCGATACATATTAAATTCTTTTCGATGGCGCAATTCGTGGTAATGTTGCACAGCGTAATTGCGGTTTAGCAGGATATTACACATTTTATGATGTATTAACGGTAGCATGAAATCTGTAATTGCGACCATTTTCCATATCCAGCTGGTTTAACGAGTTACATATTTTCAGAATATTAGACAAACCAGGAGCAAGCTTGATATATCCACTCGGATAGGAAAAATGATAACGATGTAAACGAAATGACTTCGAACCCCCTGAATTCTTTCTACCTTTACATTTCTCTAAACATACCCATGTACACCATAGGAATTCATGTATCTCTCTTCGAGAGATACATTCACATATACGAACTTTAAACGACTATCAAAAGTTAATGAAACCACGCAATTTTCTCAAAGAAATATTATATATATACTTCTATTTACAATTTCATACATTAATTTACCTAACAAACTTTAAAATGCATTTACGGTTACTCTAAGTATCTTCAACCACGTATTCTATTCATTACTTTAATTACTTTTAAAATCTATACGAATAAAGCAACGTAGACAGTTCGTTTCTTCGTAAGACGCGGTACCGTTAGTGAATATTTCGCATTAAAACTATGGATGACGTTGATTGTAAAGTCTGCGCGAGCGTAATAAATAATGTGTAATTACCGGAGGCACGTCAGTGCCAATAAGTTTCCTACGTCGATCGTTTCGCTACACGGGACACAAATTACGCATTTTGCAATATCAATTTTCGAAGCTGATACATTCGGCACACCGTGATGGCCGATAATGACGGTTATTACGTACACTCGCCACGGCGTAACGTCGTCACCATATTTTTTTCTGGCCCTTGTAATCGTACGAAAATATGCTGTAAATGATACGACCAGCGCCCATTTTTCCTGGGCGAACTGTCTTAATTAAGAGGCGAGCTTTGCCGCGATCGAAACTCCGTCAACCTCGGTAAAAAGCCAGTCATTTACTACCTGGTAAGAAAATATTCTTCATTTTTTACATATTATATTATTTTTCTTTTTTTTTTTTTAACAACACTCTTTTCATCGACGTTATCACGATCGCGTTGGTACGTCGAGGAATATCTTACAAGATTAATAGAAATAATTCTCGTTCGCGTACACGTGCATACGGTTTACTAATCGAAGTTTGATAGACTTCCATAATTACGCGTACGTGTCCGATATTGATCGTTGAAAATAATTATGATTGATTAATAAAGATAAGCGTAATTTCATCAAACAATTATGCAATTATGTGTAACGGTATAGACGGCGGGGAGAAAAATTTTGTACAGGAAACGTTTCCAGTAAAAGCTTCCACGAACACGCCGGTGGTCCCACCTGCACACCTGAGTTCTTACGACCCTGAAAGCGATACCACTCGTTGCGGTAACTTCGTTTCACCTCTTGCGGTCACATAAATTCGAGTGTCGCAAACCAGGAATGGATCGTTTCGATGGTAATAACATACTTCGCTTATTCAGCATTATATGCAATTCAAGAAAAGAAAGACAATTTATTACAATATTTTCCATCCGATTTAAATCAAGTCCCGCTCGTTACGGTCGACAAATAATTAGTTCTTTCAACGTGTACCGTCATCGTATAAAAGAAACTACTAAAAGCACTACAAGAATTCTGACAATCTTGATGAAAGAATTTTATCTACTAATATATAAAACATTCAACCTATCGGTAATTTACTAACATGTAACTTATCAGAAAAATATCGAAAGATAATAGAATCGGACGAATACTTCAATGGTAATATTTTTCACACATCTTTCTTAAAATATGTATTTTAAAAATCGAAACAAAAACTTATTTCTGCGACTAATAATTAGTATAAATATTCGAATACTTTGTTACAATCTATTCGACGATATTAATCGTATCAACTTTCATTTACGTGTGATCACACGACACACTTTTCAATACCACAGGTTCCAATGGGACACATAATTATCCGCGTAATAAGAAACGCTTATCTTAGCATGGGCTCTGAGAAAGCGCGAGTTATGCAACTCGTTTGTAATATTTTTACTCGATTAACGTTCCCGTGATGAGCATACGCGTTTAAGCGATGCGCGCGGTCATCTGAGAACTCAAACGATCGATGGAAGGAATTTCCTGACGAGGTTCCATTTAGAATCTTCATTCCATTCGCTGGACAAGTTTCCTCCGCATTCGCGACGCGACTTACGGCATGGTAGCGCAAAAGACGTATAGGTTTAGCGCTTAATTTTCACCGGGTAATCATTAGAGGAAATTGATTATCAGATTTTCAAGATACCATCGGAACACGTCATAACATCTCTTGTTCGACAGTTTCCCATATCGCATCCTAATGAATCGTTTTATAATGCCGATGAAACACCGCGGCGAGTGTATCTCCGAGAATTTATCCCCGAACTTGAGAAAATACGCATGGAAATTACCGGCTAACGAGACACCTGGCTCGTTGTCGTTTCAGTATTCCTTTCACCGTAGAATTTTATACACCGTCGTGGTTACAATATCCAATTCGTCGGGAAAATGTTCACGTATGGGGCAGTAACTATTTATACGTTGTTCAACATTATCATACTATAGTATATTAAAATGTTCACTACGTAAAATATAGTATTAGATACTTCTATAGTTCTTTATACGATGTTCACATTATAATTGGAATATTTTTGCGTACCCGTGATAACAAATTAATCATCAGTTAAAAACTCTTTCTATCGATACAATACATGGATGTAACGATCAATGTAATGTATTTAAACAGATCATATTTATAATATGATATCATTTCCACCTAAAAACTAACGGTATTAATATACATTAAAATATGTATAAACGCATTCCTCTCGCCTCTCCTTGTAACTGTTTCACGGTAACCCGCCGGACTTTTCATAAACAAGTTTGTTGTAATTATTTGCAAAGTGGCGAGTTCCCGATTCGCCTGGAACTCTCGAGCAGGATTCGACATCCATCAACGTCCGCCATCGGACGGTGGAATGCAAGAGGAATCGCTGTCCATCGATAATAACCGTCCCACGATCGGCACGGACCTGAAAAGGTCTCTTTTACTACTAATAACGTCTTATTAGCACGGCGGCGGTGACACGTGAAGGATGACCGTAATAATGCCCTTCACATTTTAACGTGACAAATTGCGATTACGCATGTTACAAGCGCGGCTCGTCGAACGTGCTGGCGTTCAAACGAGATAGATCTCGCTCCGCTGTTTAATGTGGCGAAACCATCGCGAGTTTTCTATTAAATCATTTTTCCGAACGACTGTTAACCTACATGCGAAACCGAACGCTCCAACACGCGACGTAACATTGTTAATATACTCTCATGTATTATATATTTTTTAAATGTCACCTCGTTTTAAAAATATCATTTATAAATTCTCCTACTTCTCACAGGGGAGTATCATTTTTATTTTATATTTGAATATGAATGAATTAATATTTTAATATATTAATAATTTGTATCCAGCGAATCAATATGGAAATAATTTTATTATTATTATTGATATCTTAGAATAGGAGAGAAACAAAGGATTGATATAAATATAGCGATAAATTTATATAAATTCGATACGAGTCTTGCCCAAAATATCGAAAATATTCGCAACCCACACGTTCACGAATGTATACATATAGCAGGCTAATGAAACAGAGGGAACAACTTAAACGAGCTACGTTTCTAACGAATCCTGTCAGCCGCGAATCCCGCCGGCAGTGATAATCGACTCGATATGATATCCCCTTGGACGAGGTTGCGTCTATCTACGTTCAGGTTGCAAAATTATGAGGACACGCTAATGTCCGTGGCGTGATCAACCCGATGGATCTCACGGTAGTAACCGTAACGAACAGGACGAACGATGACAGTAAACTGACAAAGTGGCCGAGTCAACGACTCGAACTGAGAGCCATCATTTTTTCCCCCCCAGAGATTCACTTTCCTGAACGGCCAAAATAGCTGTACCGAACATCACTCTCGAATAATCACCCGTAATCGATGAAAAGTTAGTAAATTATTATTCCATAAATTTCTACGTAACTCCGACAAGTATCCGTGGAAACGTGCGTGCGATATACGGACGGATAAAGAAAAATTACGGGAAGGTGTGTCCGATTTATATTTCCTGTTCCCGGGCGAAGATATCTTCTTACTTCTCACTAGTGACATTTTATCACGATGTATCTCTGCGATTTTCTCTAAACGAATCTTATTATTGTAAACGGAAACATTAATCCGTCGCATTCCGTGAATATGTCGATAATTTTTCCAGATTAGCGTTATCGTCGCGTCGTTTGAAACGTTCGTCGTGGCGTTCGGTATTAATTCTTACGAACGTTCGTTCGATACGTTGGTGGGTACGCAGAGTAAACGAATCGGTAGTGGAGTAACGTGTATATCGTTCGTGAGACACGGAACGGAACGGTCGGTAGTACCTCAGGAGCAGAGGTATACGTAGGTTACACAGTGTTCAGTGACTAATGAACCTTTACAGTCACCTTTACGTCCTAATGCCGGCGCTGTGCAACTGGCTGAGTTTATTGCCGATGTTAATTCACAAGTCTGAGCAATTAGAGGCTTCGATGGAAGCCGCCAAGCGGATCCTTTGAGATCCCCGGAGAGCTTCTGTCGCTCCTTACCGAAGTCATGTCGCTAACGTTTGACTGGAAAGCTATCGATTATCCTCGATACACTGTATACTAATAACGTGTGCGATTTTAAACGAACAAATATAACTGTTACTATGGTACGATACATTCTCGTGTCGAGAAGATATGCAGAGGTGTGTCGATAAGTCATGGGATATATCGAACTTGGAAATTCTGATTAAATGTTACGGGTGAATTTGAAGGTTGCGGTTCGAGAATTTTGTTTGTGGAGTTTCGAGATTTTTGTGGTTCGAGAATTCTGACGCGGAGAATGTTCCAGTGTATTGGAATTTGTGGCATCTGAAAATTTGCACATGTTGGAATTCTGCGTTTCGGGTGTTTTGGTAAATGAACATTTCAAGGCAATGGAATTCCACGCCCTGGAATTCCAGCGCTGAGACATGTGTACGGGTGAAAATTTTCCTTTCGGGTCTTTTGGTAAACGAAAGTATCGACACGGTAACATTCCAGGCCTTCAAACAAATGAAAAAACAAATAAATTAAGTGAAATTCTCAATCATTCGTTAGAAATCATTCCAAATACTCTACCAAAATCTCCAATATCCAATCAAAAAAGCAACCTAACCTTACATCAAAACATTAACACGGAATCTTAATTATTCCCAAAGCGTTCATCATCCCTCCATCAACCATACATATTAATAAATCATTCCCTCACGAAATAAATAACAACCGATGCTTAACACACACATATACACACACACACACACGATTTCTTTCCTTCTAAATTAGTAATCAAGATGTTACGCCAATCTTGATTATTCGACTACTAGTAAACGAAACAGTTTCTTGCAAGTCGAACCACGAAGAGCAGACGTGACGAGGGGGATGGGACGTCGAACGAAGAAGAAGAAGAGAAGCGAGGGCGAACGAAGGTCGCGTGGAAAAACCGGTACGCCGGTAGCACGTACGCCTAATGACGGGGCGCACTGGTCATCAGGATATACTACGGCACGTCTTCGAGCTCTGTGACGAAGACAAACGGTGCAGCTGGACGCGTCCCGGCCGAAAGAAACTCGTTGTCGCCGAAAGGAATATTCATATACCGGCCGCAACCGGCTCGGGGAATCGTTAATGTAGCCTGAAGCCTCGAGAAAATTCCAACGCCTCGAAAGCGGACATCGGGGAGTCGCGGTTTCAGGTCGCAAAGGATGTCGATTGAAAAACGGGAAACGGAATATTTGTATCGTTTAGATTCCGCTCGGTACCACACCACGACGTTCGCATCGCGAACGACCGGGATGAATAATCATGGTATTGGTAAATTTTGCGTTGTATTAGAGACTGTTTATTATAATACGATTATTCAGAGACTTTTGATATTTATGTAGATATGTATGTGTTAGGTTAACTTTGACTAGGTTGAGAATATACGTATTTTGATAATAGTATAGTGTGTATCTAGTACGGGTGAAGTAGATATAATGACTAAAATTGGCTCGATGATGAATATAACATAATTATACTATATTATATATGTTAATGTATGACATACCATGATTACATGTTATTACTCGCATTAGTACAATAATATATTATTATCCATGCTTATTACACATAATACAAAATTATGTTCACCATAATCCGTAGCGCAACGGGTTCTCGGACGTGATTCTCAACGATATTTATCCGTCCGCTATCCACGGTTAATTAAACGAAGCGTCGTAAACGTCTCTATAAAAAAAAAGAGAAAAAAAAAGAAGAAAAATTACGACGCCCGGATCGCGGTCGCTAAAAGACCATGAACCACCTCGAAAGAGGGTAAAGAAAAAGTTGGTACGATCGATCTTTCAGTGAAATGACCATAGCGGAAGGTAATCCCGATGCAAGTAAAACCAACGATAATACCACGACGGAGGCCCCGTGGAACGTAAAAGTACCTGACTCCCTCCTGTCCCCATCCTTTTCCCATACACACGCGGCTAAATTGGTGTGTGGACTTGCGTACCTTCAGCCAACGAGACGCATAAGAGCCGTACGCAGTCGATACACCAGATAGTGATTGATGATGATTAGCCGCCGATTTGCCGATAAGGGAATGTACCGCGCCAAGGTAAGCTCCTAGCCCCGTGTTACCGCGCTATGATACAGGGTACGATATTGGACCTTGCTGTACAGTTGTGTAAATTGCTGTACAATGAGCAATTACAATGAGTTACGCAAACGTACTTGTTCGAACGGACGGCAGAACAACAAGTTTTCTTTCGATAGTCAAACGAATCCGAGTGTAACCTTCGTCGCGATAAATCATAGAATACATACTTCCAGTCTGATCGCAAAGATAATAATCAAGACAATTTCCATTTACGAAACTTTACGTTCGATTAATTTATTAATAGTATATAACTTACTTAGATTTTTATTAATTAACTTTTATAAGGGTTATTTATCATAGTAATATCATTGATTCTTATTCGTTTATTAATTAATAAACGTTATCTCGTATAGTGTGCGCAAAATTGACGTCACTATCGACAATCGTTGTAATAGTAGTCATTTAAAATACATGTCTGACCGTACGATGTCATATTCTACTTATCCGTTCCCCCAGTAACTCTTCGCTACCGTTCAGGTCTTATTTTATTTCCCTATTAAATCAACCCGGGCTACCAGCGGTATCGAGACCGATTCGATTTACCGTGGTTGATTTAAACGCGGTTCACGCGCGTGGTAAACTACCGCGCAACGATACAGATCTACCGGCGTGACAATCCCTCGATAACAAGGAGAGACGTTTGTTGGAATCGCGGAAGATTGGCGAACGCCGAGCAGATCGCGTTACTATCTGTTACCTGGTAAGCGATACGCGATGCGTAGTGATAAGCCGCCTTATTGTTGTCGCGCACGATTGCATCCCTTCCGGCACGATCGGTGCTCCGTATCGTTCGATAAATTCCGTCGAATCTCGGCCCGATCGAAACGATTCCCGGAGTAAATGGATTATCATCGGCCCCGCTGCTGCTCGTTGCATAATATCTTTATATGCACTCACGGTTATTCGCACGTCTTTATTTCAAATACTCTATCGTTCGAGAATTATTACAATTTTTCTTTCGGTTTTTTTTTCTACGGAATTTTAATTGGATATTTAATGATGGAGTTGAAAGAGAGTAATTGACATTAGAAAAAATGAAAGTATATAGGAAGATATATTAATTATATGAAATTCACGTAGCACAGTAATATAAATCAGTGATATGTCCTGTTAATACTAAATATCTGTTAGAGTAACCCTATCGTATAATCGAAGTACGTGGAAATTGAACGAAACGAGATTTAAACGACGTGATAATATCTGCAATTATCCCTAATTAATTATTCATAAGTCGGAGTCATCATTTTTCACGTCCCAGTGGAAAACAGGTGGGAACGGTTCTATTCGAAAAAATTTCTAGGCCCGTTTGATGCGCTGGCAAATCATGACGTCAGATGCCAAAGGGAAGAGTGACGGATACCGACGAAACGCAGACACGTTTAAGACTTTGACGGACGTTCGAGACACATTAAGTCCGTGTGTCTCGCTTAAAGGAGCGGGGAAACGAAGTGTACTCGTGGATCACTTTGCCAGTAACGTGGTCGGCGCGCCGGTGAAACGCCGGTAAATAAAACTGATTGTGAACCCCCGTCGAAGGCGACCGATAACACTGGAATAAATGTGACTGTCTGCGAGCGAGGGGTATGAACGTGCAATCGACCGCCATGGTTCTCTTTTGCAAATCAACAACTGATTGGCAGTGGCGGCGGGCGAATAAAATGAATATATATTCGTTTGAATATTGTTTCAGAAAATTTGCAAGGTGGAAGTATTTTGCTGTACTTCTACATTAGGGTGGGGACGAATTTCTATTTAGATGATTAATGTATTTTATTTGCAACAAATCAGTGAGTGACGTATGAGCAATTAATGTGCAAGCATTCTGCAAAGTAATTATCATAAAATGTTTTAAATCACTGTGTACGAATTTTTATTTATATTATTGTTGTAACATCGATTCAGGTTGACGATGATATTAGAATGATTCGAATAATGAATTTCTAGGTGATTTTTCTCGGTTTCATCGAAACGAGTTCGTATTCGTTTTTCTAACAAAATTCTAGATTAACTGACAAGTTAATATCATATTATACGTAGAGCATTATTTAAAAAGAAATTAATTCCCGTTCCCCACGCTTATGAAAGCTCATTGCAACGCAATTGGGTTCGCGATGAAAGCATACATGGAATCGCATGACTCACATTTGAGGAACTAATGAAGGAAAGTAGACTCCGGATGTTTGCCCTCGCACCAACGTTTTACAACCACGTAAATTTTCCACCCGATCGCTTCACGTTCTGCTCGTAAGCGATTTACGATACGATCTCGCTGTGTCTACTCCACCAGTATCGGGATCGATGAAATATACGTGCATGAAGTGCGCAATCCTTTCAGCCATCAGTCGTCACGGCGTAATTTTAGCCATGATTATTAACCACCGTGTAACACGTCCGAAACGTTAACGTTACTTTCATTAAAATCAGTGAACATACAAACGTGACAGTTTTTTCCCCGAAAAGTATGGAATACAACGAAAAGTATGGAATACAACGAAAAAAATTGTATTCCTTTTCACACGGCTTTTTTCAACACGTGTTATTAACTTTCACAAACTCTGATTACAATTATACAATTTTTCTAACATATTGTATTTATACAAAATACTTCTATTCATTTTCCTTATCGTATTACCTTCCCTTTCATATGTATATCTATCACATAAAATATTCTCTTCAGACAAAGTTCTATATTTTAAATTCTCTTCCAATTATCTATCCTAAATTAATTCACCACCAAAAATAACTCTATACATCCGTACATCCGAAAAGTATCTAAAATACTTTCGAACACTCCTTAAACTAACTCTATCGATAATAACCATCATCATTAAAAAAAAAACATTTAATTCTCAAACGAGCAATACGTTTCTTTGTATAAGTTAAATCTGTCCGTAGCTGGGAGTGACCGTTGTGTGGTCTTCGGGACGATCGGTCTGGGTTCCTAGTTAGCGTGATTCAGTCGCGGTCTCGGGTGCACGCTCACACGCTCACGGTGGGGCTGAGTGGGACCCGGGGGGCCCGTCTCGAGGGTTCGAGGGACCGCCGCGGTAGTCGATCGGTGATTAGACGGCAGCTTGTTCTTTCCGATCGCCGCTAAATATCTCGAGCGCACTGCTGGACGACGCTCCTTTGGCGTGGATTCTTCGCGCTATGTATCTTCGAACATCCTGCTGCCAGTCTCTCTCTCTCATTCTCTCTTTCTCTCTTTATTTCTCTCCCTCTCTTTCACCCCTCACCTCCCTACCTCTCTCTTTCTTTCAAGAGATCCTTGAGAGCGCACCGTTTTACTTTGCACGCACCGCGAGCCGGTGAGAAAGTTTTACGACTCACTCGTGCGAACGCCTCGGCAGAAGAATCACGCCGAGGGAATCTCGAATGTACACCGCCATCCACAAGTCATGGGACATGTATGGATAGAATGGTTAGTTGGAACGAGGGATGGGCTTTTTTTTGTATATATGGTAGAATTGACGGTTGAGTGGTGGATAAATAAGACTGGATGTCATTCGTGGATCTTTTTGAACGATGTTCAATAGATGACACTTTTGAGCGCTAGTGTTTCGAAGGGGAAAGAGTTTATATGGGTGTCAAAGTTTCAAGGTGTACCATTGTAGAGGGTACGCATATTAGAACGATGTTGCTTAGAGAGCATGGAAATTTCTGCGTAAAAAGTACTTTGAAATGTAGAACTTTCTGGGAGTATGACGTCTCAAAATGTAGAAGTTTCTGAGTATAGGAAATTTCAAAATGTAGAAGTTTCTGAGTATAGGAAATTTCAAAATGTAGAAATCTTTTATCGGAGGAAGCTTCAAAGCGTAGAATTTTCCCACAGTAGGAAATTTCAAAGTGTAGAAATTTCTGGTTACTGACACCTTCAAATCCCAGATATTTCCGAGTGCTACGGAAATTTCGGGCGATAATATTAGGCCCAGAAATTTCCTTGGACAACAAGTTTCCCAGGTTCAAAATATCACGCCCCAGAAATTTTCAATCGAAATTACCTACGATAATCAGAAACTTAATTCAACTCCCAATTTCCTGCTAATTTTCACACCTCCTTAATCTGAATGTTCAAGTATCCCGTATCTTATGGACAGACGTATACAAGTGTATCATCAACCTCATCTGTGTCATTAAATATAATGCGGCTCACGGGTTGTCACGTTACTGCCCTATTTACGACACCTGACGGATACTTCCAGCAATATTTTTTTTTCCTCGGCGATTCCGAACGCAATGAATTCAAGATGAAAATGCCTGATTTGATCGTGTTGATGCTACACGGAACAATTAACAACTAATTTCATTTTTTAATGGTTCATTGTGATTTTATACCGCCAATTAGTTGCAAACATAACTTAGCAAGATATTGAACTAACGCAGTTCATACTGAATTTCATTAAACATAATTACCTACAATACATATTAACAATCTTATTAAAGTGTAACACGTGATATTTACCAACGCTATCCGGGGAACGTACTTATAATACATTACACTATTTCTTTTTTTTTTCATTTTAAATCTTCTTTAACCGATTTGCAAAAAATTTCGACGGGCCCTTCGGTGCTCGGAATGCACACGTATCCCGGTCGGTTCGGTACTTTGAAAATACTCCGAAGTTGCTTAGATCCGTGTAAGATACACGAATGCCACGCGCGCGATGTTACCGGTACGATTAAGTCGAAACGTGGTGCGAACGAGATATTATCGTTTACCGGTGTGTAGTCGTCGGTGTCTCGTTAATTGCTCTCGTCGAGTGCTCTTTCGTATCTCAAACGTTCCAACCCGGAACCGGCTGACTTTCCATATTTAACCAAGGAAGAGGAAGTATGAAAAATACCGCCGTAAAATCCGACAGAATTCCCAGTGTCTACGCACACGGAAACGTGTGACAACTTGATTAAGCGGTGAGATTTCAGGGTAATGGATCGGACGTTGAAGAATTTCCCAGAACGATGTTCGTCCATCACCGTGGACCAAGTTTTACGAATACAAGAACAATCCGTCACGCGTGATTCTCGATCGAGGTATGATTTCGTACGCGAGTACGATATTAGAAATAAATTTACTGCCGTTTTCAGCGTGATACGTGTTTAAGTCATTCTACGGCGAGTCTATGAATTCGCATCGTCGACAGGACGACATTGCCCTGACAACTTGTCCACATTTATAACCGCTTCGTCGAACGACAATGCTGCATCGACGGTTGATTAATAAAACATGAATCTCGAAATGAAAATGTTCAGGTGAAAAATGTATATCGATGCGAGTGAACATAAAAGGGTAACGGTAAAACGACGGGATTAAAGTCAATTTCCGGGTCGCGTTTAAATAAACGTACAATTAATGGCACGGTTGAAAGAAAAAAGGAAGAAATATATACAAAAAAAAAAATCAAAGAACCGAATGACATTTAACATTTCTCGCAAATTGACGTGAAACCGAATACACATCTTTTGTATTACAGTTTGACGTATAATTTCGTTACTTCTATCGCGGGAATGTGGGTCGTTGTGTTACGTGTCAAATAAAAATTATCGACAAACCCTCGTAGCGTTTAACGTCCGCCAGCGTAGAGACGCTGGAATAGAAATGATTTTCCATCGGCGTACCGTGACTAAATGAACGGAAAACGTCGGCCAGCCGGAGTGACGGCCCGTGCGCTCGTCATTATCCACTTCAGATGCACTAACGCATCCTACGTGTGTCGTAATCCTACGTCCTGGTGACGTCGCGACGTCCCGCGTGAAAAAGATTTCTCGTAGGCATGTGTACCCGTGTTCGTATTTCAATTTCGTTCGTTATATAGCCAGTGATTAATTTTCGTGATATCTTTTACTGATATGCACTGATATGATCTGCACCATGAAATAAAAATTTAACACATTCACTGCCAAGCTTAAATTATATGAAGTTATTTTCATTGCCATTTATAATTTGAGTGGTATTGTTTACCAAAGTTAACAAATCAATTTTATTTGTAGTATTTTTTCAAGGTTTACTACATTTGTATAATTATGTTTGTGGCCACCAAAAATCTGCTAATTCAATACCCTATATGTCATAACATATTGAAAGTAGGACGAGTATACTCGTCTTGGCAGCGAATGGGTTAAATAGCCGCGGTATTTCTGACTGTGCGAATAATTAAAAATGTTAAAAAAACCGATCATTTTATCAAAAATTCGTTTTTTTTCAAAAAGACGAGAAGTTTATTATTGCTTTTATTTTAGATGTTATTTTTTTGTCAGATAAATGATATTTATTACCGCGAAATAAGTGAAAAGATACGAGAAATTACATATTTCGAATATAACGTATTTTCAAGTCGACGTACAAACTGGCTGGCAATTTAACTATCTACGCACCGGCATATTGAAAAGTGTTTTGACTTTTTACGAGGACCTCGTACACGCGGGGATCCGCTAGGATGTGCACCACCTGGACTATCGTATAAATCAAAGCTTGGTTTCGTGGCGAGTCGCTGCACGACCATAGATAGGTATAATATCTCACGGCGAGGTCAAGGTGAATACATCAGGCTCGTTTACGCCTCACACACGTGCGAGAATTAAGTACCGAGAGTCATCCGAGTTAGACGGGAACTGATATTACGTTCCCATTGAACGAGAATTCGGAAAATTATACCTATACGTTACGCGGAACAACTATGACGCGTTGTTTCGTACGTTCGCGATTGTTTCCACGTTACCAACAATGTAATTTAGAATACAGAAAAACAAAAAGACGTGTACATTAAATTATCGTTGAAAAACATGTAAATAAGAGAAGATTATTTTAATTATCAACGAAAACATGGTGGTAGTAGTCCGAAAATGGCAAGAGAAAATCGTAGAAATTTACGTGAAAATTCACAACCCGTCCTCGCGCTATAAATTCGAAAAATGCTACAATGTTTTTGCACAATAATTTCCAGAGAGTGCGAGATTCAATTGATTTTTGAGTCACGAGCAATCCATCTGGAGCAGGCGAGCAGGACATTGCGCGCGGACAGATTGGAAAAAAAGTTGCTCACCTCAGTGGCGAGACTCGTGCGGAGAATAAATATGAATTAATAAATCGATCGACTTCGAGGAATGCCCGGAATGAATACATTGCGTGCGCGAAAGAAAGGACTCGGCATACCCGGCATATCGATTCGAACGGTACACCAAATGATTCGTACATTTATCTAAGATGCGACACACGCACAACCCGATGGGATGCAGAACGGTAAGAATAGAAAAGTTAGCGCTATTATAATTCCAAACATTCAGACACACACACACATACACACATACAGTGTCTTTAAATCTCAGACTTTAGCCGCGGATAAAATAAAAAGAAATTGTTTTGTCAATGATTTATCCGGTGATATACTGATCGTTCGAAAGTATGTATTTCAATGTATGTACTTAATTAATGCAACGCGTGGTCGATTACGTACGAAATTAGTGTCCATTATTCGAGCTGACAATGTAGAGCACGTCGTCGCTCGATTTAACACATTATTCGCGCTAGATAGATACGTATATGTATACAATGTATGTAGACGTAACGTTTCGAGGGCGATTCATTAAAATTTATTTATGAATACCTCGTAAGGGCTCGGCAGCACGTGCAATACCCCCGTTGGCATGTATTATCATTGTGCTTGCCGGCGCAACGAGTTTTATCGGTACAAGGTGTGTCATTGTGCGACTTGCGCCGCGCAATTTGCTCCACTTTTTTCTAATCCGTTTCTGTTCGAGACCGCGGGCTTGGATACCGGTCGCGCGAACGTTTTCTCGTAAAGAGGCGTGTCGATACGTTCGAAGATGACAAAGCAGAAGCCGATCGAATGTTTCACGTGCCGCATCGACGGCCACGGGAGGAAAGTATTTTCGTGAGAATGACAATAAAACGATTTTATCATGGACGGATGAATGATAATATTTCTAAACAGTCGACACACGGATAATATCGATAGAATCAGTTACTTGTTAATGGTAATTGGATAATTAAACGTAGATCGGTGACTGACGATTAATTTAATAGTGAAATTATAGAGAATTGGTCATTGCGATAATTATTCTATTAATAGAATGGATCGTTTTGTTAGCGAGTTAATAGCAGAGGAAAGCTGGCAATTCCACGATAGTAATTCGTATTACATACACGACGTAGCTCCGCCTTCCAACACGTGTTCTCATTATTGGTAACAGGACAATCCGAATACCTGGTGACACGGAGCCGTGTCCTGGTTCACACGTGACGTGTACCACGCTATTACACGAACCGTTTCACGTGTATATTAAAATAGATTTATATCCAAGGAAACGTGAAGTGATAGGAAAATTAAAATTTTCACTCGATAATAAATATTCTCTAATCGCGCGGGGGAATTCTTATTTAGTCGAAACGGATCGAATAATTTGCATTTAATTAAACTCGATATATCTCTTTCATCACGTCCACGACTTTGCACTGCGTATTTTCACCGGATTCCGTCCCGATGTCAAATCAGCATATAAATCAGCCGGTTGTTCGACGTAGATCTATCAACCGGTCGACGCGGACTGGGAATTGATAGGAGGAGAATGGAAACCCATGACGGATTAATCTCGAAGTGCAGCGCGTGTACGGTGCACAGTATCGAATGTGATCGGTGCATAATTCATTATTTTTCCAGCCGACAACTCTTACGTATACCGTTGCCAACAATAACTGATATACTTAGAACTTGATACTTAGATATCGACTACCGGGCAGCGGTAGCTTTCGAAAATCGAACGGCCAAAGATATGACTAAAAAACAACCAACGGACCGGAAACTTTTTTTTACGAGTTGATTATTCGATGCGTCGTTGTCCAAAAGACGTACTTTCCATTTCCATCCGCGAATAAACGACACACGTTCATTTATTTCACGAACGGCTTAAGTCGCCGTTATACAATCTCTTTAGTTCGAGTTTCGATTTCGATAAATTGCGACCAGCTGAAATGAACAGAGGGAACGCGGAGCGTGTGCCAATATATATATTGCCAATACATATATGTATATGGTCAATAGCGTGGTCGAAGGGATGTCGTAACCGTTGCATACTTTTGCCAGCAACGGAGACAATCTGCATTAAATATGTTATTATGTGCGTTTTCGACGGTAAAACAGCTGATAGGTGGCTATCGTTGCTGTTTCGGATTACGTTAATAGTGAATATGTACTTTGGTGAGAGAGAACGAAATCCATTTCCACGTGGTCTTGATCAGATATATATGATATAAAACAAATAGCCTCTTCAACCGAGCATGGGAACGTAGGAATAAAGATAGGTGAATCGCATGAAAGTTTCTTTAAAAATCGTACGATTTACGTAAAGTGTGACTTACACCATGAAACATCATCTTTGTTCACCGTAGTTTCTTTAGAACCTTTTTCTTATCGTTTAATTGCAGCTCACTAAATATCCTATTCTATTAATATGAAATAAATGAACCCTAGGACAATTAACAATTATAAATTTATAATTTCTTATAAAATAAATATTTTGTTATTACTACTATACGATACCCCAGGTATGAAAATATCCTGATATCTAATAAATATGTGCTATCAAACCCGAACAAAAATTCTCATCAACGAAAATATTTTACCAAAGCAAGTTGGGCGTTACAAACAACTTCGTTGTGGGGAAAGCAAATCGGTAATACTTCCACGGAACAGACAAATAAGATTTCGAAATTACCCTGAAGTGTACCCAGTTACAGATCGACGTTAGATGCTACACGTTATATTTCAGGGTGCAACGAAATGCAACGATTTGCAACGAACAGATGCACTTTCCGATTGTGTTCGCACACCGACGTGCCGTCCGTTACGACATCCGATCAAAATCGACGTTTATGGAGAGAACCATCGGCGCCGGTATTATGAGTTGTGTAACACGTGGGTGACTCGACGGCCGTTCGTATGGGAAAAGCCTGGTGATTCTATTCGTTCCCCATTGTGTACTCGATGACAGCAGCTGGGTAAGATTTATTCGCGATTTCGTGGCCACCGACGACACTTTATTCTCGATTGCGTGCCAGGCCGATACACCTACATTCATTATCGGACATCAACTACAGGATACATCGAATTATTAACAAACGCGGGAGATAGGAAACCGATAGGCGTAACGTGTCAACGGGGGACAAAGAGATCGTACTGGAAAAAACGAATGTCCGGGTGGTTGTTCGGTAATTTTTAAATTACTAATTACCCGGCGACAATGTACCGCCTGTCCCACGAACATTTCCCAATCGGACGTTTCGTTGACTGCGGCAATGGTACAGTCCTTTGAAGAATGACAATTTATCTCATCCAAATATCTCTATGGTAATATTAAAAGTTTCCCAAATTTCAGCTTTTCTATTGTCCCAATATCATATACTAGTAAAGAATTCTTTTTCATAAACATGTTACAGTTTACACTGTGTAATATATTTTTTTGCCTTCGTCCGATCTTAGATATCGGAGATTCTATATCAATTTTTAAAAGCTTTCGCAAAGATTTTGTTATACGATAAAAGTGTATAAAATTGGCGCATTTTATTAGATTGAGATTTATCTAATAATTAAAGAAATAGTGGAAAGTTTACCACGGCAGATGGTAGACGGTATAAATTCGATCGTGGAGACAAGCCGAACAGATTAGATTTAAATTGTATAAGTCATGATGAAATATATTATGTTATTTGATACATTAGAAATGGCAGACGTTCCGGCAAGCCCTTCTGCCATTGTAAGCTCGCTAATTAGCAGCAGATACGCATCGGAGGGTCGAACTAACGACCTTCCATCGTCGGCACGCTAGGCCACGCAAGTTTGGGAAATAGTCACGGGTTAGTCACTACGTATACGTGTGTATATTGTGAGATTACGTCGAGATAATGTTGGCGGTAGATTCCTTGCGTTTAGCGTTGCTTAATACCTTTCATACCTTTCATTTCCCAATCTCTCGGAGACCACTTCATTTACTAACACTTTACCTCGTTCAAACAAACGTCTCGCTATTAACGTTATTTGCATTTATACATATATATGTTTCAAAAGCGAAAACCACTCAGTAGTATTAGCTCGATTCGTATATACTCTATTACAAAACTTGTATCTACGTGAAAGTATTTGTTTTCTTTTTTTTATTTTCAAACACATAAAATACACCAAGTATATCAACCTAACAGTGTAACACACTCACAAATCAGTAACGGCGATTAATCCACGATATAAACCCCGGAAATCGAATCATCCTCGATTAAACATTTCACACATTTAACAAAAACGTATATCCAAGGAAGAAGAGAATTTTTTTTTTAGAAACAGGTGTACAGGTGGTTCGGAATACGCGGCAGAGAAAGAACAGACCTCCGTATATCGCACCGTGCGAGCCAGCGACGAGAAATTAATAATCCGTCGTTTCTTATGCCTCGTTATCGCGCATCGTCACGTCTTTATAACGTGGCCGGAGCTCGTCCGTCAGATGGTATCGTCGTATCTCGTACGGCTAACAGCTAGTAAAGTAAGTGCGAGTAAGTATAAACTACCGCGCTGAACCACCACCCTCGATATTCCGCCCCAGCGGAGAGATAACATCTTCGTGCACACTCTCCGTCTCTCTCTCTCTTTCTCTCTCTCTCTGTCTCTCTTCGACCTTTGCCTCCCTTCCACAACCCTTTTGCTCGCCTACCGTCCTCATCGATTGCCCCCAGCCTTCCCTACGATCGGCTACTTCAGTAGCTGCACCATCTGCCCTCCATAAATTCTCCTGACCTTCTTCTCTATGCTCCATCGATAGCTTATAACCTCTCTCTCTCTCTCTCTATCTTACACTCTTGTTTCATGTTGTCTTGATATTTTTGTTTAGTAGATTTTATCTGGAGTTTGACCGGTTGGTAGGTGTAGTAAGAATTAGAATGTGTTTGATAGGATATATGAATTGGTCTTGTCAATCGAGATTTTGTAAATGGGAAGTGTGTGTGTGTGAATGTTACCATACTTGTAGATTGCGATAGTTGGAATATAAATTATAAAGAACTCCTGTTGATGTTTTGGTATTATAAGGGGATCCAGCATGTTTCTATTATTCGAAGATAAATTAGAAGAGAGGCGTAATATTTCCCAAGACTAATCACGAACCTGTTTATAATACCCATGAACTACAATTAACATCGAATTTCTCACTTCGTTCGAGAACACCACCCGGAAGTAATTGTCACCTAAAGTTCCTCCGTTACCGTAACACTGTCCGTGACAATTTCACCCAACGACGGGGATCCTATTCCCCTAATAGCACAGCGTACAGTGTTCGAACTTCGGTAAAGTGTATAAATTGTATCGCAAGCTTTTCTACGGAATTAATCGCGTCACGGTGAACAGTACAGGTAAAGCAACCCCCGAAGATGTTGATCCGGCAGAACGGCATACCGGAACGATGGTACACGAAGAGTAGGTAACTGCGTGGGAGAGTGGAGCTCGGTTCGGCGTTTGCCGCTGTCGCTAGTTCTTCTTCTTCTTCTTCTTCTTCTTCTTCTGGTTTTTCTACCACCCCCACCACCACCACCAGCAGCACCTCTTCTCCTCTTCTTCCTCTATCTTCTCTATGGGAACGAACCAACCGAGTGGATCCCTTCTCGCGCGAACGTGGCAATATATTGCCATTTGTTCTGCCCGCTATAAGGCAATATGTTTGTCAGTATCGGTGAATCGAACCCGAACCCTCGAACCTGGAGAACCTAGTAAGTTGATCTTGACCGTTATTTCTCGGGTGCATATGGTCTCGGCTTCCGATACTACCTTCCGATATCTCCCAAACGCGATCCGCCAGTTCTCGATCGGTCTTCTCTCGCTATCGATAAGTCTTACACGAAGAATCTTCCACCTTCTTCTTCTTCTTCTTCTTCTTCTTCTACGTCGTCTTCTTCTTCTTGTTGGTCTGTTTCTTCTTCTTCTTCTTCTTCTTCTTAGGCTTGTTATTCATTTGTTGGTCGTAGATCTTATACCGTTCAGGCATACGAGGTACAGCAAGTTAAGGCTAACAACCCGAGATAGGGGTCTATCGATGCATCGATCCGCGCAACCATGGATCGTCGATCGTTATTCAGGTATTTTCTCGTAGGATAAATTTCGACGACTTTCCGTTACCGTGTTTCTAAAGAAAAAACAAAAAACTACCGATCACCCGGTGTTGAACTTTAACGTTACGTCGGTTAATTGCGATTGGAAAAAAAAATCAATATGAAAATATTGAGTATCATTCGCGGATATATGTTCCGCGCAACAGCGTTTTCAATTATCGCGAAAACATGACCGCAATCATAGGCTGCGATCTGTAAAACGTATTGACGCCCGGTGAAGCGGGGTCGAGGGTCATACGCTTCGCTACACGTTCACGTGAATTTACTACGGATCCCCTATACAGCGCTAGCAGGGATAAACGCGGAGGAAGAATTAAGTAGTAAAGGACTATCGACTGTGAAATCAGACGCACGATCGCCGGCTATAAGTTTCGGCACGTCTCGATTCTTCTTGTCGCATCTTTAATCGTGTAATTATTACTTAGCCAAGGTGAAACTTATCGATTACCGTGTCTTACAGCGGCGTTCGGACAAAAACCAAGACTTGGCGAACTAGGAAATGATAATCGTATGAAAAACGATTACCCCATCGGGATTTTTGTATTAAAATAACACATGACTCGCTTTAACCCCTTTACATTTATTAGAAAGTTAACAATTTAAAACTTCGTTAAAGCCTTAAGTTAGCACGGTAACCACCGTAAGCCATTATTATTGAATCCTATAACCGTAAGATTCCAACGAAGTTATTCTCTTCCAGCACCAGGGATTAATTCATCGATAATAACATTACAACGATATTTTGTAAATACACGACGACCGATCTAATGATCCCAGGAAAACATGGAATCTCCTGCGAGGGAAATATATTCACCAGAGGAGCTGAACGAAACGTCTTTACTTCGATCGTGGAATTCGATATTTATCATCCGGTCTCCACGGGGTAGAAATGCCGAAGAACGAAGATACTAATCGCAGCAGCACGCCGGGTATTATAAATAGCAAAATTATATCGAACCGATCGTAAAACGGGTTGTCCGAATGGAAACCGGTGACGACCGGGCCCGGTAGACGATCTTTCATCGATCAAATCGATCCAATCGATGAGAGATAGCTCCGGATGACGTGACAACCACAACGATCTCGCACATACATGGCGCTGCCGGCCGAAGAGAATTCCTCCAGTTTCTTTCGCGATCGACAAAAATCATCGACGAACGACTCTTTGCCGATAGTGAATTATTATGACGTTAACGGGAAACAAGATAGCAAATATCCTGGTTCTTACTTGTTTTCGAATCCCCAGCGTTTTCCTGTTACCTTCGATAATCATCGACACGGATTGTTTGTTGTTCAACCGGACGAAAGTAGAATGACAACTTTCAAGAACTATACGCGTCTTTCTAATAAACAACCGATAATCGTTTCCATTCATCTTTTTACCTATATCTATTACATACCACTGTCGATAATAACGTAAATCAAAACATCAATAACAATGTCTCAATAGAAAATTCAACCTCACAATATTGATTATATAAAAAAAAAACAATATACTTGAATCTTCCTCAATTTCTTTCAATATAATTCTTTTCAGTATTCACTTTTAATATTCAAACTGATAGAAAACAATATAAGGTTCGAATATCATTCATCTGAATCGTACAAATCTATTCAAATCAATTATTTCAATTATTATTCGATTTCTCGCGATAACGTGAATAAAGTAAACATGCCGACGATTGTTCGGTGACAATTTATGATCGGTGGTCGACAATTCAATCGTTCGCAGTGCCCGCGGACGCAATCGGGTGAGAATAAGCAGAGGTCCGGTATCAGATTCCGCTGTAAGTTAGATACTGACGGACCGAGCAGCACCGTATATATATATATGTATACGAGGTACAGAGGAGAACAGAGGCAGAACACAGGAGTGCACTATCGTGATTTGCTAATCCGCGGGGGCGAGCAGAGATGCACAGATTGGTGCATAGCGAGGCGACTTGCGGGACGCCTGCAGGTGAAGTCCATGCAAGAGAAGAGAAAGAAAGAGATCGAGCCGATAGACGAGGCCGCCAAGGAATCCTTAACAAGGACTCAAATGTCACTTCTGGGTCTGACCCTGGAAAACTGCTCTAACGACCTCCTTCGATTTTTACGGTATTTCCATCGACGATAAATCTCGAGCGAATCGTATACTGGCATATTGGAAAACATATGGCAAAAGGTGGGTGATATAATTGAATATTTTTTTTAAATAGTAAGAGATTTTGTTCGCGTGATTCAAAAGAAATTTTTTTAATGATTTATATGGGGAGATTTTGTAGATATATTTTTGGTTAGAAAACTAAACGACACGCTGATGAATGTGTCGTATGGACGTCCTAGTGAATCGAATACTGGTATATTGGAAACATAAGGCAAAAGGTGGATGATATAATTAAATATTTTTTTTTTAAAGTAAGAGATTTTTCGTTTGCGTGATTTGAAATAAATTTTTGTAAAGTTTAATATGGGGAGATTTTGTAGGTATATTTTTGGTTAGAAAACTAAACGACACGCCGTTGAATGTGTCGTATGGACGTCGTTGATGCGCACGCGAGGTCAGAAAACGTGTTATCGCGATCTCACAAACGGATCCAGCTTTAAATCTTTCGGGAACGTTGCTCATTTACGTGCACGTGACCAACGGCGGACATTTTTTTCTGATATCAGAAGGATCGAGACAACTTTCTTTCTGCCAACAAAAGCATTCCTACCGAATAGCAAGGTGCGTTTGCGGTTTATCTTGTTTCGCTTCCTCACGTCCATCGTTTCCCATAATTTTCATAAATGGTTTGCGGTTCCAAAAGGAATATGTGTGTCTTAAGGAGTTTCGAATACATGCTTACCACCGATATTGCGAAAGGAGTCTCTTACCGTGTTTGTGTGCGTGTGTGTGCGTCGCGGAAAACTCACCTGAAACAAGAAACAAAGATGTCGACGTTAGAACAATAAATAATTTACCTTCGATCTTTTCGTAAGGATACTCGTAAATTTTTCATTTTTTTTTTTTATTTCGTAGAGTGCAACACTCTTGTCAAGATTTTTACGCTTAAATTGCCGACTAGAACTTCCAGTTCCCACGTTTACGCTTCGTGCAGGCACGATAACTGCTCTTTGCGAGCCATGCAAATAGTCGCATGCAAGTGTATGTAGAGATATGGTAACGAATTTATCAGAGATCACGGGAAACCATATATCAGAAATAAAGGACTACGGTGAAGACCCTCAAGGTAAAATCCTTCCCGGAGGTTTAGTCTAAACTTTTCGGCCGTGATTGCTAGCAATGAGAAGCCTTTCAAATATTCAACTAATTTAAAAAAACACACACACACATTCACATTCCAATATAACTAATAAAAATGAATCTGTTTTTCTTAAAATTAGATTTAATTAAATTAATCACATTCCAATACAATTAAATAAAAATTACTAATTTAATCAAATCTGATTATACATAAAATTACAAATAATACATAACACACATACACAATTAATTAGTATTAATATTAAATCATTCCCTGCGATCGTGTCGGAGGCGCAAACAAATCCGTCCAAAAATCCCCATAAAAACCACGCGATCAATTTCCCGCTATCATTTCCCCGGACGTGTGAATTCCACGGGGTAGAATCCTACGGACACCGCGGAGCGTTAACACAGTACGGCGAAGGTTCCCGATACACGACGGTTAGTATAGCATTAGGAACAACCACCGTAGCGCGCAGGCTACGTCGCCCTTTCTCACCCGAGGACGGGGGCCCTCGATGGTCCCCAGAAGAGTTCTCCTGCCGCTTACCGATTCCGGTTCCCACGTTTACATTTCGTGCATGCGCAATGGATATATACCGTGTGGCCGGTCTATGTAGCGGTGGTAGCTCGTTAACCGGATAACGGTAGGTCAGCTAGCAGCACGTTGCAAGCACACAACCACCGGTGTACGAGGAGAAGTCGGCTTTGCCAGGGAGCTGTACGGGCAACACCGGTGCCATAGGGGGGAGGGAGAAGAGAGCCTGGACGTGGCTTACAGGGTACCTACAAGGTACCCGGGAACCGTCAGCCGCATATAGCAATCCTCGTGGAAGCCCTTAGGCTCATAGCAGAGCCTACGTTAACGTGTCTATTTGAGATATCAGCGATCGGTGCCGCTACGGGACGGCACTCGGCTGCTGCACGACGCGACGAACTCGCCCTCGAGTGCTACGTGCTTTGCGAACTCTACGCTGGTCGTTCGGAACCGACTGATAAACAAAGAGGCAAGGGACCGTCGTCATTCGGTGGAAAACTGGGGAAATAATTCGGCCCGCGGGACGCGAACGCTGCCGGCAGACTCGCGTGGGTTAGATGGGAAGTATTGGTCGCACGTTTGCGATTGGGGGAGATGTGGGAGGTGATTTTTATGGCCTGGATTGTTGTTCATGGGGTTTTTTTGGGTGTGTGATAGGTGAAATTTGTGTTTGGTTTGATCAGGTGAGCTTTGGCAGAGGAAATTTGATTGTGTATTTTTGGGAGTAGGAGGAAATTTAAATAAATCGAGGCTCTATTGCTGCGTAATGATAATGGGGCATTGCGATGTGCTAATTTGGTGTTCTTTAAATGTGGAGGAAGTTGTAGGTTTTTATCATTATGGTTTGAAAGGAAACAGTGCCTGAATTGTTGATAATTTAATCTGAAATAAATAAGGACTGTTTGATTTCCGTAATCATATCGGAAACTGGAAAGGGTAATCGTACCATAACTAATAAATTAAGTATCTTGTTACTAAATGCAGGGGGTGTAAAACGTGATATTTATGATCCCTTGTTCATGAGAATACACATATAAGAATAGGACTACTTTTTACCAGGCGTTTAACCAGCGAAATGTTCCTATATTTTTCAGAAATAATTTCCGGAAAAACGAGGGCGAAACTCGTCGATTTTTTTTTACACACTCCACGGAGCACGTTGCCGGTTACGTAATCGCGACGTACTAATCGTCAGTTTCTTTGCGACGGTAAATCCGCGGAAGAATTTTAAACGTACGTCATATTTGCACGGACAGTAAAATCGGAAGGATTACAGACTCCGGGCCGCTCGGACGGCAGAAAACGCGAAAGGAAAAAGGACGTGTTACACCTGCAATTTAATCGGTTATAAAGTCATTTATGGCGTACAACAATTTGCCTGTCCCCTCCCCCCCCCCCCTCCCCGCCGAAAGAAACCCTCGCCGAGGAGATTCGCATTAAATGTATAATGAACATGGAACCACACACTTCGCGTCCACTGAACATTTTCCTAAGAGTACTAATTAACGCCGCGCCACTGTATTACGTGCAAGAAGTACTGCAGTTAAGTTCACTCTCCGCGCTGCCACTAGTACCTTATTTAAATTTTTATTTCCCTCGCCGACCTTTCTAGCGGCTGCCGCTACTTGCGCAGAGATTCAGATTAATTGCACTCGAAAGTGTTACAAGTATGTATGTACACCGATAAACAGACACAAGGTTTCACGGCAAAAAAAAAGACACGAAATTGTGAGAGAGAATGAAAATATTTATTCCGAAATTTTAGTTTGATTATCGATACGATCAACGTATGAGTAAGTTTATTTTTTATTAAGGGTGAAACCTTTGACATCTGAGAAGAACACATATCTGGCAGGTGATTACGTATTAACATTCTTTTAAACGTTGAACTTTTTATTTTCCGAAAGGTTCTTGTGTATAAATGAAAGAATAAAAAATCTATAAAGGCTTAAGTAAGCATTTTTACGATAATTAAGTATATAAAAGAGAAAGGAAATGAAAAAAATGAAGTGGTAATCAACGATTCCAGTTATTTGATTATGACTTCTTCACTTTTAATTACTTGGAAATTGTTTTCTAGCAAAGCACGAGATGAACAAAATTACACCTCTCTGCGTAATCTTTGAATCTTTTTTTTTTACATAAACCATCATCGAGGTATCTCAATGCCCTTTGGGACTCCTTTATGCGTACGATAAAATTGTGGAGAGATTGTCTTATAAGTAAAGTTTAAAAGCTTCCTAAAATAAAGTGGCGTTAATTATTATATTACGTGATATATTGCTAAAACCTGTTAACCAGACGATTACGTTTATTACATCGATTATTGTTAACGCGTCGCGTACTCCTCTCTATGTAATTACTATCTTGAAAACAATAAAAATGATATTAAAATACATAATAAATACCGTAGACAAAATAAAGCGAGTGTATGCATTAAAATTCCAATCGGCGGCTACCAGGCGAGATAACGTGTCGATATGTAAATTCACATTAAAGACTCTTTTTTCACCGGTAATCCAAGTACTTATCGTCGTATTATGTGGCTCGACGTTAATCCTATTCATTCGTATGCTCCATTTGCGTGATTGTGCACGTGAGTTAAGATCTCCGACCGAGTCTGGTATCCATTGTCTACGTTATTTTTACGCAATCCGAGTTACCGGAATGGCAATTACTGGTTCACGCCCCGCAAAACCTGTACACACTGTCTACGTGATTGGCGATTTTAATTACCGTTTAATTGCCGCGACATCAAAGATAGCGGCCGCGGTTTCGCGACCGGCTCGCGGTATTCGTGTTGCGCGCGCAAACGAAGGGGAAAAAAAATATTGATGACGCGTATGATTAATATTGATATTCGTTCATTTGTTACTCGCGCGGCAACGTGACTTACGTTGAGACACGTTAATCGACAACGAACCTTATCGACGTCGATTGCCTGTACACGATGCATCGATGGTATCTTTTCCGACGCTTAGTCGTAACGAGTATGCGCGGGGAAAATTCTAATTACCCGTGGCACGATAGTTTTTATTTTTCGGCGAATAAATCAATAACAGCGTCGATGTATCGCGTAAGAATGGCTATCAGAATTTATAGGCGGTGTCTGATTGAAACGTTCCGGCGTGTTAGCGAATTAATACACCCGCAAGAAGCGTGACGTAATAATTTGAAAAGGTTATAACATCATACTATGACGGCACTTATTGTATGTTATTTGATTACACGCTCGCATACTACATACAGTAATGTACATACTGATGTCTGTATGTACGTGTTCGTTCGTAGATAAAAAGGAAAAAAAAATAAGAGTGTTCGAGTACAGCAGGACATTTGAAACAGTAACGACCCGCGTCACTTAGAATATTAACGATATTAATAATCTACAAGATATATCTCTATACATAAAACATATACCTCGTATATCACGTCAATTAAGATAGAAAATACCTTGTATCATAAGTAACCGTACGTACGAGTTTAATTATCGGCGATTCACGGCGTACAACAATTATCCGGTACGGTCGGAAGCGATCCAAATAATAACAGCTCACGTTACAATAATAACTATTATAAATAATTATTCACCGTGAGTGAACCTCGTCGTAAATCTTTGCCGGTGGTTCACGTGCTTGTGTTCGTAGATGAACGCCATTTCCTACGGCGATACTCATCCCTCCCCCCCTCTGTACTTAGGTAGAACCAGTAGAATACAATAAATAAATGTAAATGGATGTACGGTATTTACAGGTGTTCGTTGTA
This sequence comes from Mimumesa dahlbomi, assembly GCA_917499265.3. NCBI lineage: Eukaryota > Metazoa > Arthropoda > Insecta > Hymenoptera > Crabronidae > Mimumesa > Mimumesa dahlbomi. The sequence continues at coordinate 8,419,197 of OU824116.1, read as the reverse complement.
TCGGTAAAAGTTATTGCGCTCGCTTATTGAACGGTAGCATACGATAACTAAGTATCAATCGTATTAATCGCACCACCACTTCGTAAAACACTAGGGGACAGCGCCGGCTATTTGGCATTAATTAACCGGCACGTCAACGATGCGCGGATTACCATTTTAATGGATAGCCACAATTAACGGCCGAACACCAATTTAGTGCCGGACGATTAAACGGGGCGGCGGTGGTTGGGCCCCGCGATACGGTAGCACGCGATCGTCTAACCGCCTAGAAGGAGAATAAGTCCTCTATTTAATTTACACTTTCACAATTTCGCGTATCTAGGTTACCGGAAAATGTTTAACGAATAATTAAGTAGACACGTTGAATCAAATATAAATCAGACCTAATAAATAAAAAGAGATTACGTAGATACCTTGAATCGAGTAAAAATAAATACAAAATTTATACAGGAATTTCTAAGTAAATACGATTGATCTTATTGACAATTTTTGTTGTGTGAAATAATATAAAAAATGTGTCACAAAGAGAAAGGGGAACACCGAGCGCAATTGGACGATTCATAATAGGTCGTTTGAAAAGTGAAGAGGACGCTTCGACGTGTGGCTGAAATTTCAACTTTCTTTCCGGAGGGTCGAAATAGAACGAGACTGTGCGAAGGATTAGAGGTAATTTACGGCCCCGCATCGCAACGCTGCGTAACGTTAACGGCGGTGGTGAAATAGCGCCCGAAGTCTACAGCGAATCGTATATCAGCGCAATTAAGAGCGACTTCTCGTGCACGAACGAGCGAAATAAAGCAGAGGGGCCAGGGTATTCACGACAGAGGATACCAGTTTTATATTTCAACTAGATAGCGGGCGACTGTATAGATCTGCCGTACGTGTTACTTGAATTACAACTGACTCCGTTCAACAGAACCATAGAAATTGGGCTACATTCGTTTTATTTTTCATTTTTGTCACAATATTTCTCGCGTTCGTAAAACGACTGGTCAGTTATCGAAATTACTGTGAGAAAAATATATGTTTTAAATGGGATGAATTAATTTCAATATAAGAAAGCTCAATACACGTGCTGATTTCACAGGTACACAATGGATATAAATACATTCACCCACCCTTATTTCACAAATAAACAAATACTACGTCTAAAGGATCGTTACACGTAACTTTCCATACATAATTGAAATTTTGTGTGTTCAAAATTGATTTGCCCTTGCGATGCAAGGTGAGAACATTAATTATAACCACTGTGCGTAAGAATCTCGGAGACTATAAGCCAGTATACATATATACGTAATAAATATTACAAATTTCCGTGTATTATGGAACTGTTCATTAGACAAACCCTACCATACACCATATTTTCTATATATCCACGTATATTTACACGAAATGTAATTTAAATTATTAACCACGTCCTGTCGATAACAGTTAGCCGTTTCAACCCCGTGCTTTGACTGAAATTAACAACGTAACAAACTCCGAGAATATGCATGTTAAAGAAACCCATGAATTACGTTGTAATGACAGACGGCGCTTCGTGCGTGAAATTAAACGACGATTACCTATAACGTACTCTCTTCCTCGTTTTCTCTCTCGGTTCTCTCTCGCTCTCTCTCTCCCTTTACCCTTTTTCTACGTTCGTAGGTTGCCGCGTTTCCACATCAACGACTCAATCGTGGTTCTCAACCGAGGTGTACCGACCAACGAGACGATGTTTTACGCAATCGGTGACTATTATCGAATATCTTTCTTCGTACTGTTCCACCTCCACCCTCCGCGCCATGTTTCACCTCCTTACTCTCTCTCTCTCTCTCCTTCTACTCTAACGATCGGTGGTCGTTGCATCTTCGTATGCGATGTATACGTATGCACGCGGCATTGAAGACGAGAACTCTCCGACCAATGTATGTATACATATATATGTATGTATGTATGTATGTATGTATGTTGTACCTGCACGTGCAGATATGTACGTACCTGCCTCGTAGCCTGCCTACCGACGGTAATCACCTGCCACTCCGCTCTTTCCTACCCGAGGAAAACAAAAATTCACCAATCGCCATCAATCATTGAGAATTAGAGAAAACGGCTCGGTCTACGTACACGTTCCCGGTCTTTCTACGATCCGCCTTTCTTCTCTTTCACCGTTTCCAATCTTGCACTGTTTCTTTCCCTTCTACCTTTACTCGCCATTTTCTTCCCCCCTTCTTTCTTTTCATTTAATCGCGGGTACCTGCAGCTTTACTCCTATGTATGTATTTATGTATGGATATATGTGTGTGTGTGTGTATGAACATACGTGCGTCGTGACTCGCTCCGTCGCGGGGATTTCCTCGTTATTGCCGTTAAACGCGATACCCTACGACCGGGACAAAACATCGGAATCTCATTTGAAACTCGTTAGCGAGCGCGCGGTGTGCGATACCGGCTTGAAGTCCGATTCGAAACGGAGGAGATAAGTTTCACTCTGTTTTAGGCGACGTTTAGGAAGAACGAACGACTGTAATGGAATACTTCACCCATAGCGCTCGAGAATTCTCGTTTCTCTCGTATTTTGTCGCCTGGGAGACAGAAATACCAGTGCGAAGGGTTCATAATGAGAAAATTATTGTACTTATTTGTATAAAACAACGAGTTACGTTAGAATATTAATTAAAAGTGTAATGGAACAATTAACCTAGACACTATTAACGTTTCTACAGGATATTATTAATTATTACGATCTGTTATAAAAGTATACTGTTAAAACCATGAATAGCTCGACGAGTAAAGGTGATTGAATGTTTATTACCTGTAGAACGTCGTACCTTCTAACACGAGCTACGATTTATCACACATCAATTGTTTCCCTATTGAAAGTTTTGCTCTCTCTCCGTCTCCCGTTGAATTCATTTCAACGATGATGGAAGAGTCTTTTTATGGGGAATTAGCTCTTATGAAATGTTCACGCCATATTGAATTCCGCGAGGTGTCAGCCAAGAAGAAGAAGAAGAAGAAGAAGACGATGGAACGCGTTGGTAGGACGTCAAGGGCGTCGTTTTACATGACGGGCACACCGACGCGTCCCGACGGGACGGTTGTAAAGAAGATAACCGCGTCAAAAGCAATTTTCACACCTGCACGTGCCATCAGGGAAATTGACACTCTATGGCAGGCTACATTATTTACCGATATTTAAGAAACACCGCCGCGCAGACGCCGACGAGCTAAACCAGTAGCCGCAAACGATCTTTACGCACTTCGAAAGTAGTAAATAGGGATGAGCGACGCGTTAAGGCAACGATTACCAAGCGCGCGATTCTTCCGTACCATTGGCAGCGTCTTCATTGTAACTTATTGGAACTTTTATTTCGAATTTATTTACTACAAAACCCGCCGCCGTCGTCGGTGTTCACTTCCGAGAAGGTGAAATCGCGATACGCGGTGGTCGAATTGAAAAAAATTGTTAATCCCTCGGATACCTCGTTTTACAACCCGTCACGCAAAGAACGTGTTGAATATATATTTAACAAATTATTACGAATTTGATACCGATGATATAATACGACGCAGGGATTTTCCGCGGTATCGAATGAAAGTAAAATAACGCGTGCGTGGAAAAATCAATAACAATACATTTCCTTCCTTTCATTTATGGCATTGAATTAACCAGCGATAAATTATTAATTGGAGGAAAGGAATCGGTTCACCTGCAAGCGTGGGAACGGTTCTAACGGCCTTGGGAAACCTCCGCAGAGTGACGGCCTGTAAAAACGCTAATGATATCTGATTGCTCCCTATTCACGATGATACCTGCCTGCACGCTCGTCGTGCTGACTCGCGCCTCGCCTCTAGGTACTCGCTCCTTGACCAGCTTATCTACATCTTATCATCACACCGTCCCGCAACCGGCAATGCCTTGCCCCGTCAAACGCTGCCAATCCTATTAAGCTTGTGCCTCTGCCTTCCGACAAATGTCATAGCGTCTCGCTATTACGGCTGACAGTGACAGCAATCGAACGTCAATTACATCCCATCGATTACTTAATAATTTAGCGAACCACTCGTGAGATAATCGAGATGCCTAGTTCAGAGAAGGGAGGGTTTCTCTGTTGGATAAATGATGGCCAGACGAGTTTCTTACGAGATTAGAAAACGTTTAAAGAGTGTGGAAATTAATTGAATTAAAGGTTGATAGTATACATTCTTTTTGTAATAATTCTTAAACTTTGCTCACAATGTTCTAACTCTAAGTAAAAGGAAAATATCTTTCTATAGTGGTTATATACTAACCGACGATCAGGTAAATTTCAAAATTGATATTAATTCCCATTCACTCTTCCACCGTTCAAACAAAATTAATGTTTCACGATGAAAGTGCGTGACGACGAAACTCCTCGCGTTTATGACAAACGAATAATTAACGTCAAGAATAAGTAATCTCCTTCGCCACGATCAGAAATTGAATTTTCATTTTCTCCACTTCTTCGCGGACTTCGTCTTTTTCTTAAACCGTTTCGCGAAACGGTTTACAATTTACCGAGCTTCTCACCCTGTACGACGACCAGTCGAGTTCGTGACGCGAACGAACGTTGTCAGAATTGCAGCAACCGAGTATCCGTCACAAATAAAACAATAGTCGTAAGCTCCTGTCAAGCCGACCAAAGGGACAGAAAGAGGCTGAAGAGGCAGAAGAAGAAGGGGAGCAACGGACTGGCCGACTGGTTGTGGGAGGAAACCAGCAAACTCATTCCCAGCCGTCGAGGACCTCGACATTTCCCGTCATGATACCCCCTGTCTATTCGTCCGAAACGTTTCGATCGCGATACTCCAGAAAGAGAGGGAAGATTAATGCTCCACGGGCTCTCCTTCCTCGCTTCGACAAATGATACTCCGACGGACGATTGCACAAACCTGTCAGTTAAATTATTATTGCGTTTACTCCGCGACTACGCAATCCGGACACTTTGCGGCGGTTCGGAGCTGGTACCGTCGCTGCTTTAGCGTAATTAGGCATTGTCCGAGGGTGAAGGAGATTTAGTATCAAATGTGCATTACGTGTAATAATTATAGGACCACATCTGACAGTAGGAGTGAGATTATAGTGAAACAAATCAATGGTATCACGGGATTCGGGATGTTAGATATTATAAATCTGGGATTAGTTTTTCTGTTGTTGATGAATTATTAAATAAATGTACGATCAATTGAAAGTGTACCGTCGCTGCTTTAACGTAATTAGGCATTGTCCGAGGGTGAAGGAGATTTAGTATTAAATATGCATTACGTGTGATAATTATAGGACCACTTCTGACAGTAGGAATGAGATTATAGTGAAAAAATCAATGATATTACGAGATTCGGGATGTTAGATATTATAAATCTGGGATTAGTTTTTTTGTTATTGATAAATTATTCAATAAATGTACGATCAATTAAAACTGGTGGTCTATTTATTAGGTGTTGAAATAAGTCATTTCTGTCGAAATTCTATCAATCGCAATGAAAGATAATAGGAAACAACGGTGAATATGTCACTGTCCATCCGTTCACATTCTTCTTTAAATAAAACGTTCAATCCACCACCCAATTAAAATCCATTTTCACGTCTAATCACTCCTCCCACATGTCTCAGATAACCAAAACCCACTGTTGTACCCGAAGGAAACAACACGAGTATCACGTGTCGAACATCCATCGTCTTTTAAACAATCAATTACGACGGCCGGTAAGATGCGCGAATGAATCCAGGGGGAGGGGGGCGGGGCGAAGATTGAAATGAGAAATCAGAGAAAACGCCGACCACGCGGAATCCACTGTTTAACAGTGGAAGAGTAATCTGACAACGAGAAAATGATGATCCTCGTAGAAAATCGCCGGAAGGAGTTAACCTGAAACGGTACACGTCAGTGGTACATGTTGCGAGAAGCCATCGGTCGGTCACGTGGCTTCGTCCCGCATTAATTCGTTATTTACTTGAAATATACGGATCCTCTTCTCTGGCTTCGGGCTCAATAGTGTAAACGACGGACATCGGCTGGCTGCTCTCGAGAGCGTTTAACCTTAATGACGCGTCTTTAACGACGTACAACGGTTATCCACAGCCGGTCGGTCCGAGCCGAGCCGAGGTCTACGCTGCTCTTGGCACCGGTGCATCGTTTCCCACGAACCTATCTTGGGGATCTCTCCGGGAACAGTGCACGATCTCTTAATTGTTACTTTGGCGTACGTCATACACGCTCTCGTCGTGTCTCGCCGAATGACGAGCACCCCGTGGTAAGGGGAAACGAGCCATCGTTCGTCGGAATGTACAAATCTTCGGCCCGTGTAACATACGATGTTCAATAGTGGTTACGCAACACTTGCCAATGTGTTACCTAACATTTAGTAAAAGCAGCTAACCAATGTCGATTATAAATTTGGCAAAGAAATTAATTAAAAAAAAAACATACACACATCCAGATCTATTAAAAGATATTATTTATATGTACTACTGAAACGAGGTTATAAAAAACAAACCACGGATATTCAAATGTATATTAAAAGAAATTGATCGAAAGGGGGGGGGGCGAATGTCGATCAATCTCGGTCGATAAATTCAGGAAAATTACCAAGTTACGTTCGCCGCGTTCGACGTTGCATTTTGCAACGCGTCTAATGTACCGCGAATCATCGCCACGGACAACGGGCGGTCGTTCGGTACCGGTCGGCGTATGCAAATGCCGTCGCTGAAGAGCAACGCCGGGCGAGAGATCGTCCCGGGATTGGTCGGATATCTTTTTCGCGATGTGGTCGATGCAAAAGCGGCTCGGCCGGCGCGGATTGGCCGAACGTCTGGCGCGGCGAGCCGCGATTTTTTTCGATTAGAAATCAACGCCGCAGTGGATGCCCCTCTACTTAGGAGGAGCCTGCTGAAGTAGGTCATCCTATCTTGCCTTAGACTAGCGGTAAAATAGCCTCTCTCTCCACTGAGTGGGGGTGGTGTGGAGGGGTCTCTCCTTCTCGATGACTCCGTTGACTCGCTCTGCTTTTACCTGCCTCTCTCCTCGTATGCCTCTCTCTCTCTCTTTCCCTCTTTTCCCCTCTCTCTCTCTCACTATCGTTACGCTATTCCCCGTGGATTTAGAGAACGCGCGAGAAGATGAGAAAGAAAACGAAATACAGAGAAAGAGATATAGTAGAAAGAGAGAGAGAGAGAGAGAGGGAGAGAGAGAGAGAGAAATTCATTCGTGACGGAGATCCCTCGCAAGAAGAGCCATCGAAATCCGAAGGAGAAAAGACGCGAGAAAAAGAGAGGAAGGTAGAGGGAGAGATCGTTAGCGGTAGACATGGAGGGGTCACACTCCACCACCTGCCAAGTAAATCCCAGATCGGAAAGACCTCTCCACGTGCCACGATTCGCCGATTGGATCCCCGCCAATCCCGGTTTGTCTGATACCGCCGTGCCAAGTAATCAAGCGGAGACGATACCGCCGGGCCATGGAAATGCCTGGGCATCGAATGCTCGTTAATGTTTCCACCGATTGTAGACATTTTCTATCGGGATACACACTCGCAAGGCTTTTGCTTAAAACGTGATTGCCGGTTGCCGGGCCCGTTGGAAATCAACGGTGTCGGACGTATTCGAAAGTATGACAATGCGAGGATTCGCCCGGTCATTGATTTACTCTTGTCCCGGACCGAGGATGTCGGGTGGCGCAAAATTCGATTGGACCGCCGCCAGTTTCATTTTGGTTATACGCCTGGAGAACGGGAACGGCGATTTATTGTCCGAGCTTCCGGGTAATTGATGGATTCCGCTTAATTTCACCGTGAAGTCTTAAAATTAACTGTGTACTTTTGTTTTTTTAATACCCGAATAAATTTTATATAGATATATTGCATGTACGTACGTTGAATCGAATTTAATCGATTCGAAGGTAAGAATACGGTTATATCGCGGCTGACGTTACGAATATCAGATTCGTTGTTGGTAATCACGAGTTCAATATTTCTTAAGATGTCTTAATGAGACGAAGCATTACCGTGTACGTACGTACAGCTCGAACTATCATGGGCATATAAAATTCCATATATAGATCGCGTGTTCGCGTGCTATTATACTTGTTCGCGGTATCTAAATATCTTTCTGAACGAAGGACACGGTCTTCGTGATATCATACATAATCTCGCGACCTTTCTTGTAAAGGTCCACCCGGTCTGGTGGCACGGAACACTCGCGAACGCTTTTACAGAGATCACCGTACACCTCGTGTCCCCGTCTGACGTAAACACGTTATCCGTACGCGTTGGACGAGCGTTTCTCGTGTCGCTATTGATTAATATTCCGCGACGGACCGAGCGCGACGTTGCTGATAATAATTTATCATTTAGCTACGGATGAAAGGAATTCAGCGAAGAAACGATGTAATTATAAATTAATAACGTCCAGTCGATTCGAATAATACGGCGGAGGGATCGAGACGTTCAATCCCATGGCGGACGGTTATTTCCTATCCGCGTGGAATGTCATTTAATATATTCTTCGTTTGCAAAGAGTATGTTTTCATCTCCATTAATTAATAAACATTGCCGCGGTTGATTATTATTTATCTTTGTTACTCCATCTGCCTATCCGGCAGAACGTCAAAGTACCACGCGGAGAGAAGAAGAAGAAGAAAAAGAGGTAAATAAAAAAAAAAAAATAACCGCGTACTTAATAACTTGTACAACGACAACAGTCCCGCCCACCTGAGATATTCAACGATGAATAATCTAACGAAACGATTATAAAGTCCGTCGAGTTGGCTGCGCGAGGACGTGCGCGCAATTGATGATTATAATTAAGAAGCAATTAAACGTGCTTATTTGCGCGTTGGCGAACCGTTATAAAGGTTGCCGGAGTTTACCGCTAATTAAGGGTTAACGTTTCAATCTGACGCTCCGGGTAAATGCGCGCATTGCGCAAATAATTGTACAATGCGGCACCGAGTGCCTTCGCCATGTTAAAACCAACATGACATCTTCGTTATTTTCATACTTTTCCATTTCGTTCCGCAATATATGGCTGCTTATACGTTCACGTTGAATTTCTACCGGCACGTTGCATTTACCTTTGGAACATTGTAACATCGGACCATCATATTTTCTATATTATCTCATTTCATAAGAGACAAAATAAAATTGATTCAACGTCACGAAAATTTTGATCAAGATCATACAAAAATTAATCGATAAATTTTCTATTAAATCGTACCAATTAACCAACGTATATGACGCTCCATTAATTACGATATGAAATTGTTTGCAAATTAAAACGTTAAAACGTTAACACCCGCAGCTCGTTCCACCGATACGTGGTACCGCAAACAATGCAGATTCTACCATTTCACAGTGAACGTGTAGCTCGGGCATAACCGGTTTTAATTGCGATAACGATCGAGGGATGATTGTAGCGACTATTGTAACCCCTGGCCGGCAAATACGAACGACACGCGCGTTACGCGCCAAGTTACAGCACTGATCCTGTGACGTCTCGTATGGTTCCAGTTTCCACGATCAGATACCAAATGCGGTGTAACCGATCCAGCGCCGTGGCTCTTCGATTTAGTCCCGCGGCTCATTTGAATTTCGCCGTCTAGGCGTATCTCTACGCGTAATCTTTACCTCGCTTTTTCCTCCTCCTCCTCCTCCTTCAACCACCTTCAACCACCTCCTTCTCCATCGTCTATGTTACTTTCGCATCCTTCTCTTCTTTTTCCTACGCGGTATATTCTCTTTCCTTTTCCTCTGTTAACGGCAGTCTCTATTTCCAGCTATAGACTTAACCTAACGACCGATGATCCTGCCGGGATAAGGATTCACCTCGACTGCGACATAATCGTAGGAACAGAACGCTGACATTCCACGGCACTTCCTGATCGTCGTTGCGTTTCCTGATAAAAGTTGCGTTTCATCGTGCCCCCCTTCATCCCTTCCCTTCCCTTTCTTCGACGTCCCGTTAACCCGGCATTCCTCTACGTGTCCCCAGATATGCGCGACACCTTATCGTACGACCTTCGCATGGATTTCAATGAAGCTCGATAGGGAGAACTTTGGGGAATAATGCTGTGCAATGGTGATGGGAGTGTGATAGAGGAATATTTGCATCGGAAGTTCGTGGAAGGAAATCAAGATGTGTTTATAGTTTCTATATACTTTTTTGGTGGAGGATAATTGGAATATTAAAATGCAGTCAATTTGTTGCGTAATGAGGTAACTGGGGTTTTATATGGGTTTTGATTTAAATGTGTTTTCTTTCGTTGGAAATTATTGAAGTATTTATTATTAAATTGATAATAGGATAATTTTCCACGGATAAACAGGGAGAATGATAATGTTAATTATTATTAAAATACAAGGAAACTTAGTAGAAAGTCCCATTTATATTTCCCGACCAAACATAGACCTAAACAATCTCGTCACCGAATTAGCAACTGATCATACAAACTAACAGTATTAATGAGAATTACATTTACGACATGTTCCCATGGGTTCCCATTAATGTCGGTGGGAACAGAAAACATTTCACCATTACCCGTAAAGCATCGCTTACTATCTGTGAGAGACACCGAACTTGACTCACTGAATTAATCCCCCTAGCCACAGGGAATACAAATATGGTAGGCACGATGTAAAAGAAAATATTAAACAACCACTCCGACAGGTAGATTCATAAACCATAAGAGAATCGTCAACGAGCGTTCGTGCTATAAAGAAAAACAAACAAAAAAAAGAAAAGAAAAGAAAAGAAAAGGCTTACCTTCATCAAAGAACCTAACGTACCTACAGAAAAATTTCACAAAACTGTCAAGGGGAAGCTCGTATAGTTCGCTGCGAGTAAACAAAATTCAATTTAAATTACGACTAGAAGAACCGTCATTAACTCGATGACGAGAGCCCGGCAGCGCAAAAGATCGTGATTCGCGACGGTGCATCCCGACCGTAGCCACGGCGTCGCGGCGTGTAAAACGAGAAGCTGCATGGAAGAATGGCAGCAGAAGGGGAGGGACGAGCCGGTCATTACCGAAGGAACACCTAGTATGACTTATGGGGAGTCCAGACCAGAAGGCTCGCAGGCAAAAAAAGTCGCGAGGATCGGTGGATCCCGTGACCGGACTCACACCATGTATAATTCTTCGACTTCTAGAACGTCGGAACAAACTGTGCCGACTGAGTGTCTCGTACCCGGCTACTACCATTGTAGTCGAACTCCGAAAAAAAATAAACGAAACGGCAAAGGTGGCTTGTTTTTCCCATGTCGGACGGATGGGAAAGTTATACTCGAAAGGGAATTCGCGTATACTGTGATTCAGTAATATTGTAGTATTAATTCGATGGTTTGGTGAAATTGTATTTTATATAAAAAATAATTATGATTACAGAAGATACGATGGTACGGAGTTACGTTTATTGGTTATGGAAAATAATGTTCGATTGGAAATCAACGTGATTCAAGAAAGAGTTTAACCGCGATATAATTGAAGTGATCGGTAAATGAGAAAAGGGTAGCCGGAATATCTGCTTTCGTTTTAGCGTGGTTTTCGGTGAGAACGAAACAGTGGGATCGAAGGCGATAGCTGGAACGCCCGGTATTTCGGGTTTTGTGTGCGTCCTCGAATTAATTGCATCGCTAATGAGATACTCGTGAAATTACGTCGGCGTCTACCGGTCGCCCGAATGCGTCACGCATTTGCCACCTTTAACGAGCCATGCTTAATAGGGCCTTACCTAAGGAATCGCGAGTTTAAGAAAAACGGTAATAAATCACTGACTACAACGAATACTGAAATAAAGGACGCATATGCATTATTCTTGGATAGATAAAAGTCATAGCTCAACTAAATGTTTCGTAAACCAGTATTAATAATTATTTGTAAAATTTTCCGAACAATGAAAAATATACTAAGTATCTGTTTTATAAAAAAAGATAATAATTATTAACGAGAATACAATCGTGATCGTTATGAATTTTATATAAAAATCTGTGATCATCAATGTATTTAGATAGTTATTAATTATATATCCAATTTCTGGATTTATCATAATTTTTAAAGTTATCAGTTTTCTGCAAGAATTTTATATAATCGTTTACAAAGTTACACAGTTACCAATTTACCACAAAAATCTGTGTATATTAATCGGAATATTTCTGGTACCTCAGCTTTTTCCTTCCGCGGCTAAAGAATTCCATCGTGTTTAATCATAATGCCTCGGACGAGATACAAGTATATTAAGAAAAACCACTGATTGGTTAATGGTACACGTGTCCAGCAGACAAAACCGAGGCCGCAAAGCGAACGGCGACAAGAAGTGCGCCAACCCCCCTGCATATTTACAACACTGTATAGAGAGACCGAGGGAAGCGTATTATTATTCCGTTATTAATCAAGTTTTCTTACGGTGCGGTCTGTCGGCCAGTAACGAAATGCTCTTCTTGCGTGGCACAAGAGCAAACACCGCGGCGAGTTATCGACGCAAGAATATGATGCATGGGGCGCCATGCGGCGTCAACCGTTTCTTGCGAATATTCGTGTCTAATGCTTGGAAACCGTGGTACACGAGGTGCTCACACGGTGAACATGTTTTCCACGTCGTCCGTCGAAGGTGAAAATAACAGATTCTTATTTTTCGACTGTATAATCGATGGAATCGCAAATATACATCGAACACTTATCGTCAAAATTTCACAACTTGAATATTTAAAAAAAAAAATTATCGAAAGGAATATCGGAAAGAAATTATAGTAAGAATCGATGTTCAAAATTTTTATTTAATGAATTGAACGACGAATTATCGATAGACACTGTGTAATTCATTACGTTTGTCGGGTCAGGTAAAAGGAAGTTTCACAGTGACGAGATTTACTACTTCAACGACGATACGGGCATCAGAAAAAAATCCGATATGACGACGCAGGTGGTGGGAGAAAGGGTCGAACGGCAAGAATAAAGAGGGACAGAGTGTACCGGGGACACTATATCAATGTAATTGACGTAAAGCCGTGGCGTCCCCGACGACCTTTCACCGTAAGGTATATCTACCGTTATCGTCTTCCGCGGTCGTCCTTCCAAGATGCTTTTCCAGAAAGCGCGTATATATGTACAACGCCGATCGGCGATCATTTCAAATAAAGTACGAAACACGACGTCCACTTTCCGAGCATCGCCAGAAAGACGGGACAGCAAAGTCTCTCCACGCGGATATCGATCTTCGCGTGGCAAAATTTTACAGGTCACGGAAGCTGATCGACTGATTAGATCTCGCCGTGACGATCGGAAAGAAATTGATAAAAATCAAACGTTTCCAATGAGAGAGTCACCTATGATCAACGGACAAAACAAAAAAATCGATAGAAAGATGAACGAGGCTCGAGGGAAGATAAAACCAGAATTCTTGGAAACAATATAATAGTATACGTATATCGTTTCCGTACATCTTGTCGAGTGATATGTTTTTTTTTTTTGTCTGTTTTCCCCTCTTCGCGATCGTAACGCGACAAACGTGAGAATAGAAGTCATTTGCTTCTCGAAATCATGCTGCAACGCGGCATTAAAAATCTCACGTAACGTGGACCATAAAAGCGGTACACACCACTACTCCATATACAGTGGTTATTCGTTATTGGCGTTAACCCGCGTTGCAACGTCTGAAAACTCGCTGACTCGAACTTTACGATTTTAGTCACGACATGGGAGTGCGGTTGACAGCGATCGTCATTACAGTTTCATTACCGCCGTTGCGAAATCCGCCGGCGTACGTACATGTATAATTGGCCTCCCGCGGTGTTTCTGCAACGAAATTTTATACTCGTACATACCCCGTGTATACATATTCGACCGTCCACGGATAGCGAGCACAACTCACGTATTTTTCATCCAGGCATGCAAACCTAGCCGTTACGAGCAGATCTATTTTGTAATACACTACGACGACGTTGTGTTGCTAATCAAATAGGATCTTATCGACGAGAATGTATGTCATCGTCGGACACTTACATAAAAAAAAGTGTAGTAATCTAATTCATTTTTACACCGACTATCTAAAATATTTCATCAACTGTACCGTAAACTAGAATTTCTTAACTACGAAATATTCCCCAACGTAGATTTATGTCAAAAGACATGCTAATCAATTAATAACGTCATCGTCTGGTATCTAATATATCTCATCCACAATTCCAACTCCCATAAATTCTAAAAACTTGTATATAATTCACGAAAAATCATCGGAAAAATCTTAAAATTAGACAAAAATCAAGAAATATGATTTACACTTTAAAATTTTCGCAGGTCCATCAGGCGGTTTCCGCGATGAAAAAGCGAATGCAGAGAAACACATAATCCGGATGGGAATCGAGCGTGGAATAGCAACATATAGATAGCAGACCGGAAGGATAGCCGCAGCGTTAGCGTCGATGGTAATGCAAAGCGACGCAACGCACCGCGGCACGATGCGGTGAACGCTACTTTGTCGGCGCGATAACCATTGGGCATTGAATTTATTCCAGGAAGGATAACTCGAACTTAGAACGGAAGGAGGGAACGATAAGATCGAGCCGGCATCGAGCAAAAGTAGCCCTCCGCGGTCCGACGATAACAGATACGAGTCGCAGATAGGCAACGCCGGGTGACAAATAGCGCGTGCAACGTGCAACCCGAGTTGCGGCCTTTTTTTTTATATCTAGATAGCGATTCTCCACTGTCCTGTCTCGATGATAAACGTTGGTAAACTCTAGTGCTCCCGTCTGTGGGCCCGCGGGATTCGCGTTGGGAGGTTCTACGGTGCTATGCGGATAATAATTATATGTATGTATAGTATGTATGTACATATGTACACGTGATTATTATCGCGCCCACGATTATTTGCCTTTGGTAACGATGACAGTGTTATTAACTATATTATAAAAGTAATAGTATCGATCGATTGAGTATTGTGATACTAGAGCTGTTGTTAACATCATTAGCGTGGGAGTATTTGAATTCGATTTGTAACGTAATTAGTTTGGGAGATCGGATGATGGTTAGTTACTAGGATGTCTGATGTATAAAGTCTGGTACTGGTCGATACTACTGATTTTGTCTGCCCTGGTAAGTAGTTAATGACAGTAGTTGCGGTCTGTAGGGATCGGACATGAAATCAAAAGGAACGCAATACATACATGTAATTTGTATCGATTATACCACGATAAATAAATATACACGATTGTTTAACGTGACTGCCCTTTCTTTATATTATTCACCCAATTACCAAGAAAATACTTTCTACCCCAAATTACGCGGGAAAAAGAAGAAAAAACGTTTATTAGAGATTAATAAAATAGAAACGATCGTCCGTTAAAAACAGGTTGGCAAGAGATATTGAAAAAAAAACGAGAACCGTTCGAACAGGTTGATACATTCGATAACGTGACGTTACAACGCGTGTCTAAAATCCCTGAAGCAACAGACTCTCGTCACCGTCGACGCACGAGCGACAGGTGACACTTGTTACACGACTTTAATACAAAACGGCCGATCCCTTTGAATTTCAGAACAGCCGCCTTGTCCCCGGCACGGATCCCCGCGTATTCGTGAATCCCCAGCGGGCAAACCCGATCACATGCACCGCGTATGTACATACTTACATGCGTGCCTCGGATCGTGCTCCCGCTTACAAATACGCGGCCGGAACGAGCTCCGCGAGCGAACGCATCTAAATATAACGTATCGTGTACGATACTGATTAGCCGCGGAGCCGCTCGGTTAAATCCCCGGTACAAATACGCGACGTCCGTCGTCGGGACGTTTCTGTGTTTAACTTTCCTTGGATTTCTGTAATATCGCCCCGAGTAGACAGAGAGAGGAAAGAAAAAAAATTGACGGAATGGAGAACGGTAGCGAGAGAGAGATAGAGAGAGAGAGAGAGCGAAAATAAGAAAGAGAGAACGAAAACAAGAGAAAGAGAGAAACAGAGAGTGAGAGAGAGAGAGATTCAGAAAGAGGCACGAGGCGAATAAGAGAGCCGCATAGTTAGTGGCACGAGTTAACATTTGACGCAGAAGGAATACTAAAGTTCTGCATGTGAGTCGTTTGCCTCTTTCTCTATCGTTCGTTTACGATACAATGTTCCTTGTCGGGACTCCACTCTTTCTCCCGTTGGCTCCTCGTTGTCTCCTTTCTCCCCGTAGTCTCCTTCGGTATTTCGTATGGAAAGCTTAGAGGAGAGGACACCGGCTCGTCTCCCGTTGATTTACTTCGTTATGCGAGGGATGTCACAGAACGCGTGTCTCGTCGTGGGGCATGTTTGTTGCCAACTACGGGGACCCGCGAGATTGCGGATAACGAATAGGTAACGATCGGATTGTGTTTCCAGAGATGAGGGCCAATTATGGTATAACGTCTACCGCACGAGCTAAGGTGATCTTTGCCCGTTAGCGTTACGGGCCACGCGTGCGACGGGAAAAGCGAATGTTGGATCGTCTCTGTTCTCGCGCGGCAATGATATCCAAGGAATGATCGATGGATCTGTAAAACGCGGGTGTGCGTAGTATTTAGCTGGATCGCTGGAGATACGGGTTGATCGGTTGTAAGCTATGGTTTTAGGGGGATTAGACAAATCCTTTTGATTATGTCATCTGTACTTTCTATGGGTAATAGATTTTTTTTTAATTACATATCTGGTGTAGTATCGGGGACATTAGGTACTTGAAGAACTTTCTGAGATAGTCTGACAAATGATAATTTTCACAAATAATTCTTTTTGGGAGCAAACAGTTCCTTATTTCCACCCGGATCAAACCATTCCCAATTTTCATAATCTCCTCAATAACCTTTCACTATTCCTTACTCATCCTTCTTCCCTCCTACCCTTATCCCTTCAACCCTCACCAAACCCAAACAAACCCATTCCAACGCGACGAAAACCCACCGACGCGTAACACACCCTAAAGTGTAAAGTGTGAAATAAGGAAAAAAAGTCTTATAAGTTGTGGGCGCAACCCACCCCCTATCGAGATACAACCCCTTTTGTAAACAATTTAAAAAAAATCATATCTCCAAAATGGTAAGTCGTAGAAGACCCGTTTTGATTGCAATATAACCGGAGAAGATCAAAGGTAATAGAAAAAAATATAATTGCTGCGATTATTGCTGTTAAAGAGCATTTATTCTTGTTTAATCCAAACAACGTCGATTACCTATATCGTAGCAAGTTTGTAACATCTTGAGAAAAATTGAGGGAATTCATTTCGGAGATATGATTTTTAAAAAATTTTCACAAAAGCGGTTGTATCTCAATAGGGAGTGGGTTGCGCTCACAACTTACAAGACATTTTTTTCTTATTTCTACACTTTCTATCCTTAAACCTAAAGTGTCCCAGAATGTTTGTTACACCCTGTATACATATAGGGTAAGAAGAAACGCGTGTTGCCGCGGCAATCGGAATGAGCCTGGGTGCAGCTGGTGCGCACGGTTTTCCCTCCGTCCCGTTTCCCCCGGTTCGCCTCGTCCCGCCACCGGTCTATCCGTCTCGATTCGCGTCCCTCCGTTCGTCCCTCCTCGCCGTTCGTTCGTTCGTATGTTCGTTCGTAGCTCTCACCGAGCGACGGAGCGGAATGGTTGCGCAAGGTAGAAGATGCGCGAACGACGATGCAGAGGAGCGGCTCTACTCGCGGCACGGCGGCCTCAGCCCGTTGCATCCGTGCCAACGGCGCGCTGCTCGCGTGCCGTAAATTTCGAGCTCGTGCGCGATGCTACGGCGTACGTGTGCCCCGAGTGTGGCACGAAGTGTGCCAGATCGTATATGAGAGGCCGCACCGGAGTGGTCTTTCCACCGGAGCAACCGCCGATTCTCCGCCTCGCCTGTGTTCCTCTCGTCCTTCTCGATGGTGGAACCGTGACGTAGAGGAGTCGGAGTCGACTACGGGGAGAACTTTATACCACACATGTCCAGGTCGACATTTAATCCACCCCAGGGACACGTCAAACGGATGCACAGGTGTGCAACGGTCATAACGTGTGGGTGAACACGCGCGAACTAATACCAATCCCCCCTTTTACTCGGTCGATCGTTGCATGGCTGCTAACGGGAGCCTCGAACATCGAGATTGTCACATCGTGGGGGAGATCCCGTCACGATCGACCCGAAGACATCCTTTCCTTAGTTTCCCCCCTAGGTTTTGTTCGAGGAATCTGGGGAATGTGTGAACGAGGGGTTCTGATCGCGAGGAGTTGCGAAGGTTTAATGACGAATAGGTGTTATTAGGTGTGTTTTTCCGATTGGTTGGAAAAATGCGAAATAATTAAAAATATAGGTAAGAAGTTAATCGATATTTAACGTTGTGTATTCTAATTTCTCGCCTTGGCTCTGGTAAGTTAAGAGTAAGTAAATTATTAAAACGGAAAATAGACTTATATTCATTGAAGAAACATATGTATTTGGTTTAATCAAATTTACGAGAATTTCCTCGCAGCCGGATTTTTGTGAATATTCGGCCGCGGGTTAGAGACGTAAATGATACTCGCGCGTGTAAAAAGATCATTCATGAATTAGAATGGTCCACGCCGCCCGATGATAGTTATTCAAGCGCAATTTGCTCGTTGCAGTTTATCGGTGTGTACCGGATGCCACCAGAAATCGATTCGTCGAACGACCGTGTCGGTAAAGGGTCACCGAGGTGCATTCGAACGAGGCTTGTCGGGTATTTCGCAACGGAGCGAATTGAACGCGTGCCATCTTAAGATATCATCCGAGAACATCTACATACCGAGATTTCAATACACGCGACAAGGGGGAAATAATCACCTAACCATCGTACCGTAGTCATTTGCCTCCATAAACGTTCAACTTCTACCGAATAGAAATTACATTTCCCTTCGAGCAATCTCAGAAACTGAGTCTAACTTTTCTTTTTTAATTCATCGATTAATTTATCACGAATCATTTCTCCGTGTACCATTGGAAAAATTATCTAACCTTCGTAATAATTCCGAATAACTTTCTAACCGACCGGGGATATTAGTAACGGTTGAATACGGGAATCGTATAATGTTCGCAGCATTTTCCTCGCGACAAAGCGAGAACCTCCCACAAATCCTGGCCCGAAGGCATCGACACGGGCATCTAAAACATCGACGTCCCTATCTACAGTCAGAAACGACAGGCAGAGCGGAGGAGGCGCGCACAGAGTTCCTGGTTCACCTGTATGCCTCACCTGAGAGAGACTCACCTGGCTGTGTTGCCACTCCCGCGGCTGCGGCACCACCTCCGCGACATGCCGCCTTTTCACTCGCGGCGGCGTTATTATCAAAGGTCAGCCGGGAGGTCGTTCGGGCCGAATTACCATAGTATAGGTCATGGAAGATGCACGGCCATCAGGGGACTAAGAATATGAAGAAGAAGAAGAAGAAGAAGAAGAAGGTGCGGAAGAGGCAGGAGCGCCTATCTATACAACCGAGAGGTGCGTAATTTATTGCAATTTCTTCATCGGTAGTTTTCGCCCCGGCGATTGATACGTTCGAGATTTCTAAGAATTTATCAAAGTCTATCAATAATTTCCAAAGTATTTTCTAATTATTATATGTGAATCGTATTCTTTGTTTTTTATAATAAATCATTTTTATCATATTACTAATACACTAAGATGTCTATAGGTTCGATTACAGGGAATTGGATTCCATTGGAAAATCGATTTTCTATTTTTCCCCCGGATTTACCTCGCTGCATACAAATTACCCTTCTTTTCTACCTGCATTGCAGTTTTGTATGCAACTCTTGCTGAAATTGACTGCCAATCACGCTCGCGCAGGTAAGTGCCGAAAATAGTAGGCATACAGGATTTTTCCGCGGTATCGTGTATATCGTTAACACGTATATATCATTGCATAAGTAGATACGTACGTGCGAAAGAATACCCGCGTTTCTTCGAACGTGGTATCACCGCGCAAAAATATCGGCTGCTCGTTAAACATATATCACTTAGCGCACCAATCCGCGATTACAAACCCGGCAATCGTTGTTGGCTACAGTCGGACATAGCTAGTAATTTCAGTTCAGAATTCTCGAACCCCGAGCTATAAGTTCAGAGTTCACTCGCGGCACAATGAACCGTTCATCGATGTCTCAGAACGGCCTCTACCCTCTTCCCGTTCTCATACTCAAATAGTCGTTCGAAATAACGGCGTGTCAATGGATCTGTTGTAACTTCGTGAGGTCAGGCCACGGTTCCTCTATGTAATAAAAAAAAATATATCTATCTCTCTCTCTATATATATATATATGTATATGTATAGAAATCTCGAACGGAAAGGGTTCGTCGTGCACAAGAGAACCGGGTGGGCAAAATCGTTAATGGAAGGAGATTCCCACCCGCTGCGCGTCATCCGGAATCAGTACCGTGTTACGCGAACTATTCATAACATTTACGATCGAACCGGCCACGGTATTGTGGACCAATGACGAAGCATCCGTGGTAGAATGCCCCGAGGGTACTCGATATCGAGAACTATATACTACATCCTAAACACGATTACACGTACTCTCGTTTTTATCGGAATATAAGAAGGATTTCTTCGGGGCGAAATATTATAAATAAATGTGAATTTAAAATAAATAGTCTAACTTTTTGGAGAATTAAAAAAAATTATGGAAATGTGTGCGTTAGGTGAAGGAGGTAATGAAACGGAGTTAACATGCGAGAGTAATGGTACGTTAACGTTTCGGGACAATGTTCCAGTCGGATGCTGGTTAACGATCGCAAAATGTCCCAACCGTGGTGCTGGTCGATAAAATCTAAACTTCATTGCGTCATTGACTTCATCGTGCACGCGTTACTAGCTTGCTCGCACAGTTGGACTGGCCAACTGGCACCTATTGTAGGAAATATTAACGTCCACGTTTTACGCGAAGACGTCTCTCTTCGGCGGTAAACTTCGCGGGCAAATCGGGAGAAACGTTGAACGGATAATTAATTTGCATTCAGGTTAATTAGCGATAATATCGTGGCTAGCGTATTTCTTCGCAGCGTGGTTTAGATGGAGGAAAATAATCATTGAATGAATTCCAGTTTTATTTTTTGGATTATATTAAAATCGTGTCTTGTTATATTTCAATATTTAACGCGTCGCCCGCCGCTAACGAACTTATTTGAAAAGCTTGTAAAATTCTAAGTAACTAAAATGTAATTGTCACTTTTCTACTGAATTACGAATCATTAAACTCTTATTAGATCATTAAGCAAAAAATCAACCTAACACGACTGAAATTCATCCAAAAGAATTTATTAATTCCACAGCTAATTAACAATTAAACATACATATTTTCAGCCACATAAAAACACATATTTCTAACAAATCTAACCATCCAATAAAAATCTGATTCCACAACGATAAAGATCAATTTTAACCAAGCTCCTTCGACAAAATCCATCCAATAACATCCAAAAATTTGAATTTCACCCTAGTGAACGCAGAAACGACGGTATCCCAGAATTCGTTGCCGGCGTCCCGGCGTTCCCTATGTGTCGACAACCTGCAACGTTCTGCAGCGTTGTATTTCTGGTTTCGCTTGGTACTGAACTTACACCCATGCATCGCCCTGCGTTATGCGCCGCAGTCATCGTTCGAACGTCCCTCCTCCCTTTCCCCGTGCTCTCGCCTTCTGCCATATGTTCATCTCCCCTCCTCCGCAGCCTCCTTCTCCTTCTTCCAACCCTCTTCTCGTTTCTCTCTCCTCCGAGACGGCCTGTCGTTTCGCAAGGATGCACGTATCGCTTTATCTCGGGCTGCATTTAATTCACGTAGGTAGGGACTAGGAAGAAGAGCACGTGCATAACCCAGTCACTTTCAAAGGTTGGGTGTTCGAACGTTTGCGAAACGCAGAAGCATACCGACTTCACCTTTTTTCCCCCCTCCCCTCGCCGCCCGCCCGAGTACACGTGTCTGTGTACAGGATATAAATCGCGCTCAACTTAAGTAATTCCTCGGTCTTTGACTAACGCGAACTCGACATTCTCCACCGGCTTTACGTGTCATTGAAATAATATCATTTTTTTTTAACGCAACATTAGACAGTGGAGTACGTTAATTTCTTCACGATAAGGAATTACATATGAGCCGTACAAGGGTATATATCGACTAACTCCATTTTCTTTGTTTTTGCAAATTTGTTATTTAAAAAAGGATTTTAAAAAATAATGTCTGCTTTCTAGTCACTTTTGAAAATATCATTTCTTATTGAAATAGTCGATTTGTGTACTGAACGCCGCTTATATATATATCATTCTATGTTCTGTTTGTCAAAATGTTTATTAACATTAAACCTAGCGAGGTGGGTGGACCATTTTCAAATTTTTTATTAATGTGCCTATATGCAACGTTATAGCTTATAATATTAATTTCTTTAATCAACATAACGAAAATACAGTTCTTTATGCCAAATTAACTGTTACCTGAAATCAATTGTAAAGGTTATCATTTTTTCGGATCCGATAAAAATATGTACCTAAACTGTCGGTAGGTTTAGTGTTAAGCAAAATAGGGAAGAATTTATTTCACGAGACTTTACGTCGTACCTTTCGCGAAAGGTAAGCACAGTGAATACCGTATCAACGCATACGAATCTCCGAGACTAGCGCTGTCCGGTATCCCGTCACGTAGTCATTCTCGACTTCGTCATATCCACCGGGTGAAAAGGGAGGAAGAGAGAGTTTACCGGTGGAATAGAAACGCATAGAGGAGAGGATGAGATAGCATTGTGCCGCGACCTCGATGAAAGATGCCATAGGTGTAGGAGGATGAGCTGTGCCTCATTGCCGGGACGGAATACCATTAGAATACATTAGCGAACGCTCGTCCCCTACGGTCTATCGAAACGCTAGAAAGAGGAACATACCGCGAGGAAAAGGAGAACAAACGTGGAGGGATAGAGAGGGAAGGGGGTGGGTTACGTTCGTTGGTAATTCACGATGATTAAACGTTCGCAGAATCATTGAATTATGTTGTGAACGAAGCCAGACTGTTACGAGGGGCGTGATCGATGTTACGCTGCGATGGTAACTAGTGTCCTCCACGACGATGATTATTAAATAACGGCAATTTATATCACAATGGTTACCTCTCAATCGTAAGACTAATCCGGCTTGGATGTTTTTTTTTTCTTTTTTCATCGTTCGAACGGTCGATTATACGTAGAAAGTTTTCCGGTATTAAGTATATTTGTGTGTATGTGTGCGTGGGTTCTAAGTTGAAAGAAATTGACATTTTACAAAACGATTGAATTTTACTTTATCGAACAATGGTATATTATTTGATTCCCTCACGATTTCTTGAGACGATACGTTATTTCACACGAACCGAAAGCGTGTAAGGAAACAACATTCGCGTGTGCTCCATGGATTCGCGCCGTTTCTTGTACCGGTACAAATTGCAGGCGCGTTAAGGTAGCACCGATTTCTCTCACGAACGATACCCACAGATCTGTTGCCCGATCTTTCACGGTTGACCAAGTGAAGGCGTTAATTAAGATATTCTCTTAGCTGGATATCGAGCAGACAGTAAATAAAGCGAGGTCGGTTAATCCGATCGAGTGAACCGTCGCCGTCTCGTTTGCTTTAATTAAATCGAATTAAATAGGCAGCATAATGTCAGGGATCAAGGAAGATCGGTATAACGATCTTGCATGATCGTGACGAATCATATTCGTGCCATACCATTATTTCCTTAATGCTAAGATTTTCAAGGCTTTCGGTTACTTTCTATTCGTCGATTTAATGCATATTTAAGTCTGATCGTACTGTACCAACCATAGCTAATAACTAGCTCGATAACTAGATTATCGATAATAAAAAAAAAATACGAAAGTTAATTATAACTACATAAGATTCTCCGTAAAATCGATCGATTAAGACCTGGTCACTATGAGTTATAGTCTTTTACAATGATTTCATATATATTTTCCTTATTCCTGAGACATCTTTTTTGTTTACGAATCATTTAACGATCTAATACACTTAAACGAAACATAGGGTGATTTTAATGATAATTTTCCTGCGAACTAGCCTCTTCTAAGCTAGTAAATATTTCCCGGCGAAATTTCCACTTGCCGTAGGATTATACGATCCGTGTTTTAGTCGTGGCATCGAATACATAAATCTAAGTAGTTAAACCGGGTCGTACGAGAGGAATAAAATTTGTCATAGGTGCTCTTCTTCGTGCCCCACTCGCTGTAGATGTTCGACGCGTAGGAAGCTAAATTTACGACGATGGCCTGTGTTCTCTACCTGGATTTACGATTATAGTGCACCGAGTTAATGGGAATTAAGAATCATTCAAGGGGGTCCTCGTGCCTGAGCGAATTCTAGAGAATATCCATTTCATAGATGGTTAGTTTCAGGAAGTGCGATATGCTTGATCAAATTTAGTGAAAACGCATAAAACACATACATCCCAAAAATGATCCATAATATAAAATTAATTTCTCCTAAGTTTCTATATCAAAAATTGATTTTTAAAGGAATTATTTTGACAATATTAATATCACGATTATTTTACCTAAACCATCCCTTGATGTGTACTCGCCATAACGGAATATAAATAAGTTTACCTTCTTAATTAAATCATACATCGATAGAAAATGTAATTAAACCGTGGCATAATTAAATAATCTCTATAGTTTCGTATCGTGAAGGAATAATAAGAGCGGAAGGGTAGCTTTCGCGAAGTTCCCGCGTACGTTCGAATCCAGCGTCGGGATTCGAATTAACTCGACAAAGTATCGGCAGGTAGTCCTTAATTAGCAGAACTAATTGCGCGCTGACTCCGCATGCAGAAAAGGTTACGCGTCGTGATTTATTGACCCTCCCTGCCTCTGTCCTAATTAAGTGCAAGCGAACGCTATTGTAGCCGGCACCGAACAGAAACAATTACCGATCCAGGAGACGGTGAAAAAACACAGCATTCACGGACACGAACCGACAAAGAAGAGGAATCCAACCGCCACCTCCAAGACAAAGGTTCGTTAACCCGTTTTATCCTTCGGTAGGTCCGCGTACGATACATTTGCCTTTTTAGGAAGGGCCTACACACAGAGTTTCGCCAAACAGCGCTGTCCGTATTTCACGAAACACTTTTACCTACGGGAACGTAACTCGTACCGTCCGGAGAGCCATATTAGTAGATATAATGACTGCCATAGAGGTGTGACGAAGAATTACAGGTTATACCCAAAATAACTCATGGATATAATTACGTTATTACGTATAAAAATGATTTTTCTACAACGATCGCAGGATACTACTACAGAATAGACGATTTACTTTAAAAACTGAATCACGTATTAATCGTGAGATGTGATATAATTTTTCATTTGTAAGAATGTTATTGTGTAAATGTTGATAACATCGTGACAAATATAGGAATATTAAATAATTTCAGAATTTGATCAAATACAATTTAATATATTTTGTATCAGCTTATCACGGTGATCGCGCGTAACGTGGGGCTACGATAATGTGACATAACAGCACCGCTAATGTTGCTATTCAAGATCAGTGAAACGTGCCGCGTGAACAATTGCACGGATCTTGCAACCGTGGCTACCGTATCGATCGATTGGATTTCTCCAGTCGAGCGGAATCGCGTTATTTCGCGAGATCGATCTCGTCGAAATATGTTCGATATGATTGCGACGGAGAACCGGAAGGTGGTACGTCAATCAGGTTGCACAGTGGAAAGCGTACAATTAAATGCGGCCCGCCGCAGCCGGTGTTCCAGCTACGAGCTTTATGCGGTCGAAAGTCTGTAAGTTATTGCGATTCTCCATCAACGGTGCCGACAACCATTATGTAACAACAAGGTGATCGATCGTAAACGCGAGATAATGGATCTCGTCTTGGCTCAGTTCCGTATTTTAGACAACTGCATTGTCCGCAGAACTATGCCGGAATTCGATTTCTATGTATAGTTTTCTAACGTAATGATAAATATCTAACTATTATAAATGGGATATCGTTGTAAATGTGGTTCATTGGAAATTAATTAGATATTATAGATATTATAATTACACGGTATATATATATATGTATATGTATATGTATGTATATAGGAAACGATAGATTCTTATTTGGAAGAAATAGATAACTTATCGTTTTCTATTTCGTAGGGAAAAAAGTGCGAAAGTTAAAGATCGCGTATCATCAATCTTCGTCTAGATTAATAATTACAGACGTAACATATTCTTCGTTCTCATTGATTTATGCAGTAATTGGCACCTTTTATTGCGGTCCCGAAGTCTGTAAAATGTTAACGTTACTATTCCTTCGCCTTGAAATGCTAATGCGGCTGTTCTCATGTCTCATATCGATCGTAGTAATCTTTATTGCCGTCACGAGGAATATTGAAATATCTCTGCGAATGTATCGCACATCAGTTGTCTAAGACTCGAATGGCATTCATACATATAATTAAATAGTGATTAAGTAATTAAGATAACATCGGTTAATTGGATACCGTACCACACGGTTAATCAAAGCCTGCTTCGCGCTTTTGTGCTCGGACAAAGCGATCGCGATAGCGGTGTATTTTCTACCACTACACTCGATCGAGGCCCCAAGATCGATCTTCGAACGCAACAAATCAACCATAACCGAGCGTTTAACTCGGCATTTTACACACTTTTAATTCCGTTTAAACGTTTGCACCCAACGTCGTTGGCTTCTATAATCTATTAAACTCTATAAGTTCCTTAGCCGTGTTAAACGATTCAATCTTTCACGATCTATCCACAGTGTTTTCATTTTTTCTTCTTTTTTTTTTTTTTTTTGGTACGAACAACAGAACGGAGAGGCTACTCCAGTTTTACTCGAGCAAATTCGTAATAGTTCTGCCGTCGTCGTGACTGTGTAAACAATGCGGCTCAGTCAATTCTACACGTTGGCAAACTCTGTTGCCCAACAGTCGGCGAGAGTCTCCGTGAAACTTCTCTTCTCTTCTCTTCTCTTCTCTTTTTGCCGCTCGATACCCATCCGTCCCATAAAGTCGTTTCCCCCCCCCCGTGATTTCGCAAGGTTTTTTAGTCCCCTCTCGTAAGAGTCTCGTAAAACCGGCGACAAGATAGGATCGCGAACGTCAGGTGCAGCACGGTGCAACGATGAGCTACGCCTACGTATCGCGGAACGATCATAGATCCGATTTATATTTGCATTAGAATTTATCAAAGCCGAGACCGACACATGTTTGTCGGATTATCGGCGGTTTTCATCGGGATATCTGTGATGTGTCAACTTCCAACGATAGAGAGAACAAACGACACCCGTAAGATACACGACCGGCATTTTATTTTTCTCGGTTACAATATCACGTTCTTCTCTTTTTTTTTCTTGTTCATCGATCGAATAAATTACGATGACAGAATCCTCGCGATATCGTGGAAACTAAGTAAAAATAAAAATTACCCGGCGAGAGTAAAACCGCGACTGTCGGAACGACGTACGGGACGTTCACAATTCGTAATCGAACGGACCGACTTTTACTTTTGACTAACGACTTACATTTTATTCCGGAAACATCGTGTCCCTTTCGCGACACAGTTACGTAATCGATGCAGGTACAACGTAGTATGGACTTATGGTAAGTGTCTGTTTTTTTTTCCCCCCTGTATGTTAACGTCATGCAGATCCGATTGATTAACGCGGTTAACGAGAGATCGAATTTGGCATTACCGGTGTGCTAAAACTAGAAAACCTCGAGCTTACGCAATACGTCTGTTCCCTCGATTTAGATGAGGGGTGTTCGACGCCAAAATACAAACCGCAGATATACGCCGGTGAACGTCGCCGACTGCCACTGCAGGTGCGCCTTAAGAACGTTATTCATTACCTTTTGTCGGTGTGTTGCGCCGCGCAGAAACGGCGTAGTGCATGCTAACGATAATTTTCCAACGATCCAGATTCGATTCCCTTTGATTTTTCCCGCGTACGTTACCCGGTCGACCTTCGGCCGATCGTAAAGTTGGGTACGGGATATATGTATGTATGTATGTATGTAACGTATGTTTGTTTGTATGTATGTATACGTGCTCGTGCGGGTACAGTGCGAATGCAATTACCGGCTTAGAACTTTAGCGGGAGTGTGCCCTTGGCACTGCCACGAAAGGTAGTGCCACGACAAGTCTGGCTAAATATATGTATGTATACGTGAAAATTTGAGTGGCGTGACGAACCACGGCGAACGCGAACCGAGCTCGGGTTGCTTGGGACGAATTGTTAATACCACTCTCATAAATTTCGAATAGTTTCGTTTATTCCCGGTGCGTGAACTGTGACAGTTATTTCAGTTATCGAGAACTGGCAGTAAGGCACGAAAGAATCAGAAACGATTTTTAAAGTAAAGTTACGATGGTAGAGTGAAATTTTGGAAGGAAATGGAGGTACGATGGATAAATAATAAATTAAGAGACGGAAATTTATTGGCTTGATGCGATTAAATGATTTTGGGAATAACGATATTTTAGGAAAATAGTGCACTTCCGTTGAATTATTATTCACCACGTGGCTCTGACTTCTATAACTGTCCGGAGAATTAGAACACGATTCGTCAATGTAAATTTTCAACTGGACCCGTCAACTTGTCATACCTATCCACGGTGTATTCTCGTAATAAATAAACTTTAAGCATCCTCTAATTTCTCTATTTTGAAAAATTACCAGATAAATCGTCACCATACTCTCAACTACCCCAATTTCATAATCGTTCAGTAGTGTGACACGATTAAAGTCAGACGGTCGATAACAATTCTTCTAAATTCCATCAATTTTTTTCTGGAATCATCAAATACACGGTAATAAATAGATAAAACAAAAAAAAAGAACGTTATTTATGTAAATTATTTAAGCGGCAGAAGCCGTACGAGAAAGGAGAAGAGAAGATAGAAACCGCGTGAGGCAACAGATACACGGAGAAACGCCGCGGGAGTTGATTTATAAAGAGCGAATGGAGACGGTATTGCTAGTAACTCGAAAGGTTCTCTCACGCAGCGTTAATTGCAAAGACATCGCGGTAGCGAGCACAAGGTGCGTCATCCGTGACCACAGTTGGGAGGCTTCGGGGTCTGGGTGCTATGTAAGTGGAGATATCTGTACCTCCGTCGGATACTATCTCGTCACTAATAATATTAACCAGGCCTGCGAAAGACAACCGACGAAAATGCTGGCCAAATACAATTGTTCGTCGATCACGTAGCTACCGACGCTGTCTGTAACCTTGCCCAATAATTACGTTTCCATTCTAATACGTGTCGGCAATTGCGCACGAAATTCGCTGTTTTTTTTCATATTTTTTTATCCCGTTCATTTTTTGTTGGTTTTCTTCTTCTTCTTTTGTTTGTTGGTTTCTTTACAATTCGTCGCCCCGAACGGCTCTCTTCTACGTTCGCCGCGGGCGTGCATAAGCTTGGTAACGTTCTGAAAGTTCTTCGTTCGATCGAAACTTGATTGCACGTAACGTCAATTATTGCCGGGGATCGCTGACTGAGAATAACCTCCCGTAATTTTCATAGCGGCGGCGGCGGCGGCGGCGACTACGGCGGGGGATTGACGAAATATTGCGTTACGGTTCGTGTAACGTAATATAATAATAGACCTATTTAAATCGGCGATGGTTTTCCGTGGAATTTTTTTTTTAATCTTCTCTTTTTTAATAATCGTTTCCACTTACGCCACCGTTTCGAGGCACGAAATGCCACGTGTCACGGGTTTAAACGGATCTTTACTTCTCCGTCACAAATTAATTGAAATTAATTGAAATTCTTGTACACACTCAACGAGTGAATAAATACCACCGCTGTTTGCTGTCGCGAAGATAATGAACATCAAACAAATAACATACGTGGATAACGAGTTTCCCGAAAAAGCGCGCCGCCTTGTTACGTTGACGGAAACACCACTGTGTCGGCGGTATGCGAGGTGAATCTCTCTAAACTGAAAACTCCGCAGGCAAACGTGCATCCGCCGGGCTCAAATACGCGGAGATACGCGCGCTCGTACACGGCGGAGGTGCTCATTAACATGCATTCACGCCGCAATATTTATCATTGCTAGTCGTAGACTCGCGGCAAGGCGGCGCGTTGCAAACCGCGACCAGAGGCGCGCGAGTTTTCCCTTTACGCGGAGTTTCTGCCGGTGTCCCTGTGGATGCGACCACACATTCAGATCCTAGATAAAACCGCCGGCGAAACGCGGACGTTACGCACCGACCGGCTCCGTGACACGCACTGAATCCACCACGCGGCATGGAAACCGGTGTAGAAACGTATGTTTGTAACGTCGACTAATTTCTGAAAGTTTTAGTTGTGCTATCTGTGAAGCACGATGACTGGGATCATTTGATCAGTAGTAGTGATCTGTCATCTATGAAATAGAATTTTCTGTGAAATTAATATCGGTAAAACGATAGGACGTGTAATTATCTTCGTTACTTTTCAACGATTTGATCGTTCACTTCGTAACGTGTATATTTTTTATTTTATTTATTGTGAATGTGTGTGTGTGTGTGTGTGTGTGTGTGTGTGTGTGTGTGTGTGTTTTTGTAATATATACACGTGCACACGGATCACGGTGAATCTGTAAACGAACGATCGAGGTAAACGCATACCACGGACAATTAATCAAAACCGATATTAAGGACGCGGCATCGCCTGTACGCGGTTCGACCAACACATACATACATACATACGCTGCGGAACACGTAAACCGGTCTACGGAGACTTGGCGCCAACCACGTTTACACGCCGGAATATGATGCCCGTTAAACGTGAGTAGCGTTGAGAGCATGACCTCTATATTGAGACGAAAGATCAATTTAAAGGTTGCGAAACATTCGTATAAATCTGATACACACTATCAACACGTCCGGCGTGTATATGTGTATATACGTACACCTTGTCAAATAACTGTGACGTATTTTAACGTTGCAATTTCCGGTATTCACAGTCTCAGAATTCCGAAGTATTATAAAAGAAATCACTGCAGCTTGTAAACGAAATATTTAAAAAAAAAATCAAAAAACAAAGAGAAATGTATGCCAAAGTTCATTTAATTTTCTGTTTCCCGAAGAGAATGGTAACCACAGAATCAAACGGGAGTTTTTCAATGGTTCGCGGCCAGCTTCACGCAATAATAACGATCCGGTCAACTATGACAGCTGCGTGTTTACCTTCGTTTCTGGCGAGGATAGGTGCATTGAATTATAGTACCTTATATGGCACGCTTCTAGATCCCGAGGGAGGGCAAGTGCAAGGAGATATACATACGCCTCGAGGGAAAGCCACGATGTATATGCTAATCCGCTAAGCATTTCAAGGTTCTCTCCGCTAAGATGAACCGGCTTGCACCGCTTTGGGGTAAGAGTGCAATGAGCAAACGTAGATAGCCATAGTACCACTTTATAAGGCGCCATGTTTCCTTCTGACTACTGTTTTAGGGTTGCTGATTCACGGGTAGCGAAGTCGGAACTACGGTAATTTCATAATGTTAACAATCTCTTCGGGGATACGTCTCTACCGTTGGATTGTTTTTTTTTTCCTCGGAATTTCATTTTTCTTCGCGGAGAAATAATAAACGGAAGGACAAAGAGAGATTTACAGTGAGATCCTTGAAGAGAAGGAAGAGACATTACTGTAGATGATACACGTAAATATTATTTCCATTTGAACGAGTAAAATCCAGTAAAAGTGAGGCAATAAAAATATAAACGGTTTAAGGGAACGTTGAAGTAGCTAGTCAAGTTAATTATTCCTTTGAATTTACGAATTCAAATCAGCCTAGCAATCCGGTGGCGGAATTATGGTGAAGCACGCAAAGAGCATGATTTTCAATGATCCGATCTGTCACGGAGAAACGCTGGTAATATCCGAAAATTTGTCTACTTTGAAAACAGTGAGATAGATGCGATTCCGATTAATTCGAAACGAATAATATTTTCGTTTTTTTTTTTTTAAATCAAACATTACAATCTTTTAAAAAAGAAAAGGATAGAAAATATCAGCAAATTCCCAGGATTATACGAGCGATCGTAAAAGACAAGAACTAGCTGCTGTTCTTTTTGCATATATGCAAATGCGTGTAATTAACGAGTATATTTGTAGATAATTAACTTAATTAATGCAACTAACACCATAATGAGTTAGGTTTGACGCTCTATGCGGGTTATTAAACATCTGATGGAAATAAACACACGTTATCAAGTATGTACTGACATATCTTTTCCATGGTGGTTACGAACAAATTACGAGCAATCACCGGGCGGGAATGAATGTTTGCCTAGCTTCCAGGAATACATTAATAACATCATTTCTTCCCTTGAATCGACGTGAGTTTGTAATGATTACCGTACGTGCCAAAATGCGGGGTTTACGCTTCGACTAAAATAAGAATAACCACTTGATGGCTGATATCTTCTCATCTCTGTCGCCATTTTAGACAATTTTAATTCCCTCGCTTAATCCCTCTCCTCCTGGTAATTAAATTCCCATATCAAATACCGGGAGACCAATTAATCTATTATACACCCATAAACAATTTTATCCTACGTATCGAACTTTTCAACGAAAATATAACTAAATAATAATTCTCTAGATTTATTATAACAAAATCATATCGAGCGTGTCATTCACATCGAAAGAAAACACGATAAATCTGTACGTTCGCGGAATTCCATTCGCCACTCGCGTAACGAATAGTTCACGAAACCCACGATGGAAGCTGGCTGACACGATCCGCCGTAGCATATAGTAACATCTACATACCGCGGGTCGCAGAACTATTTTGATTGGCCAGATTATCGTTGAAATTTACGTTACTGCGAAACGGAACGCGCGGCGCGCCGCAAAAACGACGTCTTCATCGTCCGGCGCGTCCGCCGCTCCACGGCATCCATGTAGACAATAATTATCAGGCTACAGAGTCAAGTAGCCGTGCAGATGCAACAGTACGTCGTGCAGATGCAAATAAAGGTGATCTACAACGGTGCAATCTGGCGGTGGGCAGCTCACGATGGCCTGGCGTTCAGCTTCTTCTCGAGTCCCGCCGGATGGAAAGAGGAATAGAGAAGGAACAGATGAAGGAGAGAGAGTGAAAGAGAAAAAGAGAGAGAGAGAGAGAGAGAGAGAGAGAGAGAGAGAGAGAGAGAAAATACGCGGCGTCTAGATTCTATCGGGCCATGAGAAAATCCGGACATCTTAAAAAGTATTTCGTTTCGATCTGCCGCTACCTGTCCATTTTTCCATTTTAACCCATTCGCTGCCAAGATGAGTATACTCGTCCTAGTTTCAATATGTTATGACATATAGGGTTATGAATTAGCACATTTTTTTGTGACCACAAACATAATTATACAAATGTAGAAAACTTGAAGAAAATACAACAAATAACATTTATTTGTTAACTTTGGTAAACACTACCACTCAAATTATAAATGGCAATGAAAATAATTTCATATAGTTTAAGATTGGCAGTGAATTTTTTAATAAACCACAAACAACATACGTACTTATACCCTTTATGTACTAACAAACTTTGCACCACATATCTGAATATATATTATAAATATACATATGACACCTTATCTGTTCGTACGAAAATATTTCTATCCAAAAGTAAACGTACAATTTTCAACATTCCACACGGTGTGTCTCTCTACCTTAATATACACACAACTATAGATAAACACACATTTCCTATAGCACCTCGTTGCATCGTCGTGAATAATTCGAACGTCTCCACCGGGTGCGTTCGACGTAACGTCGAATCTCCCAGCGTCTAGCCATCGATGGAAACGATTTCCAGTGTCTCCTCCTATCCTCCGCCTCCACCTTCACCTCCTCCCTCTCCCGTCACACCCCCTCGTTATCGATCTCGTACACGCGTTTCCGTCGAGACGCGGGAAGGGATAGGTCGTGGCACGAAGACGACGCACGCGCCGTCGTGTTCCCGTAATGACAGAGCACTTGGTTCCCTTGGTAAAAGTACACAAGGGACCCGGACCCGGGTGGTAGGTCCTGCCCTCCTCGTCCTCCTTCTCCTTCTCTAGGATACGACCTGGCCCCCACGGAAGGCCACGCAGAAAACCTACGTAGACATACGTACCTGAAAAACGGGTACGTAATCAGGCGTAATTAGCCTGTTGTGCCGTGGTAAAAGGCCGCGCCGGGAGAGAGGAATAGGTGAGTGACCCCTCGCCTCGGGCGGGGTTCACCGTGGGGTCTTCGATAGGGTCGAAAGGGGTCTTCTTCTATCCGTGTCTGTCTGTCTGTCTTTCTCTTTCTCTTTCTCTCTCTCTTTCTCTCCTCGGGTGCGTGTACCTTTCTACCTTCGGGATTCTATCCCTCTTTCTTCACCGGTGTCTTTGTCCCCCACCATCGGTTCGCGATAGAACTTTCTGTTTTCTCTGTCGGGTTGCGGGTAAAAGTACCACGTACTCTCATCCTGGGAGTGTGCGTATATGTATATAATTTTGTGGATTTTTAGTATGGTGGAAATGGTCGTTGGATTGGTTATAGTAGATTGTTTATATTTATGGAATTTAGGTGCGTTGAGTTCAAAGGTTTGGGAATTGATTTGTTGTCCGTTGGTGAAGTGTGGATGTGAAGATTGGGATTAATTGAAATGTGTTGGAGTATGGCAAATGATTTTTAGGCTAAAGTGTGTTAGTGTTTGTGTACGGTGTAATGTTTGACGTTGCTTCGCTATTTAGAGTTTGATTCGTCGGAGATTAATGAACGTCTAACGGATTCGAAGTATTCTGTAGAATTGATGCTTTTTCCCTTGGAACGTTTACTTCTCGTTACCCCCGCGTGACCTTTCTTCCATTTCGCCAGGGAGTGAGGGCAACGGCCCTACGGTCACCTGGAATGGCCACCGCTATAGAAGCCATGAATTTTTCGACGATCGATCGTGGAAACTCCTTTGTAGGTGGTCGAAGCGAATTATCACGCAGCTAACGACCGGTTATTCATCACTTCGGCACGCGATCTTACAGAATACGAAACTTAGTCTCGCGAAACTAACTCGAACCTGTTGTCAAACCTGTGATAAGAATTTTCTTAAGATCAACTCATTAATCCAATGGATATTAACTATCTATTATCACACGTAAATATCTTTCTTAAATCATCTTAACCGAAGCTTACGTCGATTATTTCTCGATAGATTTTATATCCCATGAATTTTCATATTTCATATTTTATTTCTCTTTGTGGAGGAATAAAGAGATAAATAATTTTCGGATAAAATTCATAAGATCGGACGTGGCGATGGGTTTTCGAGGCCTCCCATTGCCTTGCTCGAGTGCTTAATGTTCGACACGGTCGACGAAGCGATGGGGAACGAAGAAGAGGAAACGATATTACGTTTTACTACTGGCCGAGCACGACAAGCGTAAATTAATTTTACAACGTTCCACCGCGTTAGTTGCGGTGTCTCGGCTAAGGTGGAAGGGAGCAACAAAAATGAAAGATATCTGAGAACGGAATTAAGAGAATGAGACTGCGACACGGTTACCGAGCATATTCCGGGACCACACAGAATTTTAATTTTCATGGACATACCTTCGCCGTAATCCTCCCGCGATTTCGCGAGTGACGATTATCGAACAGTTCGTACTTCCAAATGTATTCGGAGTAGTACGTTTCATTTTTCACGCTCGACAAACTGAAACTTTTATCGTAAATTTATTTCAATTTATCGCAACACTTATCTTTCACTTTTATCCTAACCCGTATATTATATTCACTGGAGACTACTTAGACACTTTCTTTGAACTCAATCTTGCACCTGTTTAGAGAATGCCAACTGGTAGATTTCTTTTTACTCGCGGCAAGGATCGATGTTATTTTTCTCGAGTGAAAATTAGAGTCCACTGTGCAATTGACAGTAAATCTGCATACTTTTACCAGGGAACGTGACGCGGAATAAAGTGACGAGGGGAACACGTTTCTTTGGCAAAACAGGTGGTCAATTTCTTGTGAAATATTCTTGTTGTAACTCTCTCTTGATCACCGATAGCTTATTCCCGTTTTAATGACTTCTATTTATTTTAACACTTAAAATAATATCGTGAAATATTATTCGATGATTGCGACGCTATTATAAATGCTCGTCATTGTTCCAACGTTCTAGGGATGAACGGAATACATTAATGACGTTTCACTGACAACAGGTTTGCCTGTAAAACGATAGCTTTTTCTTACACGTTCATGCCGACTCGACTTCATGACACTGTATCCTGCTACTTGATCGTTGCATCCTGACTAGTTCATTAGTCACGATTGCTCAATAACAACGGGAGCGGAATTGTTACACCGTCGGTGAACTTATAAATCACATGATTCACGACGTGATAAAGCATAATGATACCGCGAGTATTCGCGCTAATTCTAGTGGCTCGCCACATGGCTCAAAGTAATCGCCCTATGCAATACTAGTACGTCCGTGTACAGCGTGCTTTGTAAAGTGTTTTACGGTATCGTCGAAGTAACACGATTACTTATTTAACTTAAACTATTCTACCATTTAATTGACAAATTATTCAAAGTCTCGTGATATATCTATCGTCGCATTCTATTGTATTCAGCGTTTCTCATTCCGAAATAATTACGTACTGAAAACTATCTGAATCTTATTGTTAACCCTCCATAGTCACGTGTGACTTTGAAATCACAAACGAGACATCTAGATATTTTTTTGATACTATAAAACATCTAATAAAATCGTTTTATAGACTTTGATATTCATTAGTTGTATGTCACTTACAGGAATGATTTTAATAAAAAGAATTAGTTGATTCTCCCTCGTAGATGTATACGTATACGCGTTCTAATACAGAAATAATGACACACACTAAATTACCCCTTATATCGGTGTTAAAGTATGATTTATTCGGATGAAAAAAAATTCGTATAAAATTGATTGATCTCACACGCACGTGTGCGTACATTGTCGGAGTAGATCAACTGAAATCGCATGCGCGAAGATGTATAGATCATGCACAGATGTCCATCGTCCAGCCTCGTGGGAAGTACACGCACCCCATAAAGAGACTGCATCACGCCAGTAATCACGAGGCCCTCGTAATGATAACTATCTGACGTAATTGTAAATTCGTTACGCCGTCGATAAAGGTTATTCGCGAGTCATTATTCCGATTTCCCATTACCCGTCTATATAAGTATCGGTGCATCTATGGTCCGTGTCGCGAATAACGCCGCGGCCGTACCCAACGGAACAGGAAACGATTAATTTGCAAGAATTTACCGTGTGTTGCGTACCCAACAACGATACTCGCAATCATAGTTATCCAAATACTCATATAAAAGTGACAACGATTAATTTAATTCATTATCTAACACACCAGAAATCTGCGATATTAAGAGAATTAAAAGATTAATCGAAAATGTATATCGCGTAACTTTTAAATAACTAGGTACTTAATTTTGTTTCTAATTTCTTACTAAGATTAACAAAATATTACGACCGAAACTTTTGCAACGTTTACAAAACCCTTCAACTTTCTTACTCAGAAACGAAGCAACTTTCTAAAGTTATTGAACTATTAAGCATAAAAATTTTAATAATCCAGTATACTCATTAATTGCGGAAAGTCCCAGAAAACCACTGTACGCATCACAACGATTAACCCTTTACATCGTTCTCAAAATAAAAATTCCAATTCCCTCAAAAAATCAGAAACAACCCGTTCCCTCAACTTCTACATGAAAAAAATACGATTCACCTCCGTCGAATCTTGGTTCCTCTCTCATCGATCAAACACATATTGTCTCCGCCGGATTCCCATAGAAACCACGCGGCGTAGTGTTAATCGTTCGGCTCGCAAGGCGATAAGGTAGAATAGGAAAGATCCAGCCAGCTGGTAACGAGGGGTCCGTGATCCTGTATGGCGTGGTAGGAGGGAGTAGCTATGGGAAACTCGGCATCGTGGCCGTATGTAGATGGTCACAGGAGGCGTTAAGAGACCGTGGTACGTGGCCACGCCATGAGAGTTGCGCACGAAGAAGGTGGTCTATTAGTTCTGTAACCTTCCTGAGCAGTCAAGGAGGCACACCGTATCTGCGATCACCGCCGATAAGATACGGGACGTTACAGGAAGTCTCGGCTATTCTCACCCGAATACAAGCGTTTCGTTTTAGTAGCCCTTGCTAGGCGAGACGTCTAAACCGACCGCGAAACTTGAACTTAGGAAGCTAGAGATACTGTACGACTTGACGTCTAAGTTTCTTATGTACATCGTTAGAATGTATACTTCATCTGTTGTGTAATTATTTACAAATTTTTCTGACAAATATCATGGCGTAATTGGTGCACATTTATATGAACTGCAAGACTTTAGAAGAACCTTACTATTATGTTTTTCGAAAAATTAGTCGACTACTGGTTTCTTTTATCTTACATAGGATAAAAATGGATACTTTTTTTCATCAATGTATAAATAAAGGATGATCGTACAAATATATTATATATATATTGACATCCTGCAGCTGCAAATAGCGGGTTCCCCGTTTCACGGTTGGTATTACACGTGCATCGATAATACGCGGACGTATCGATATCCAGCACGGTGAAACGTTGCGTTCAAGGTACATACCACATACGTATGTACGCCGGCTCTCTTCGATCTCCTCGTCGATGTCCGAAACGGCCTCGGATCATCGTCAACGATAAGATCATCGCCGCGATAACCCATATCTTTATATGGTGTTCCGTTTGTAAACGCGTATGCAGAGGTGGACTCGCCGGCGGTTCCCCATCGGGGAACCTGTATCCTCGTATTGGACGTGGCATTAATTTTGATGCAATTGAATGCAACGATTCGCTAGGCCAGTAGTTCCGGTTCGGGGAGAGCCGAACGGACGGCTCGTTTCATGCCGCAAAAGATCGAAGGATATACTTCGTCGTCAGATTCTTCGTGTCTGAGTAATGCTAATGTCGCCGAGGAAGATGTCTATCCCCCCGTTGACCGTTCGCGAGACAAGTTTGAGAAAATTCAGAGAGATAAAACGTAAAGAACTGTCGTCCAACTAAACGTCACACGGAGACAATTACATAAACACATTTATATAAACAATATCCCCGGTGTCACATTATAAAAGTAAAAATATCATCGACTCACCCTTCGTAATTTCACTATGATATAACTTTCATATTCTTTTTCGAACACTTTTAACATCGGGATAATTTAAAATTAAGAGAATCACGTACGACACACTTATTACCTATTGCACATGGTAACTCTCTATCTCTCTCTTCCGTTCTCACCACCCATTACACGAATGGCAAACGGTGATGTAGTGAAAGAGGAGAGGGAGAGAAAGAGAGATAGAAATGAAAACAAAAAAATCCAGAGAAACAAGACAGAGAAAAAGAACCGTCCACCGTACTCGTGAAACTTGAATACTTCGCGTATCCTGGTACCTGGATATCGGTGGCCACGGAGCCACGTAGAATTCGTGTCGGTTTGCCCCAGGGAAAGAGACTTTCGGGGGAGAGGAGTGGAAGGACTCTTGAACAGCACGAGACGAGGGGATGCCGGAGGTGGTGGAGAAGAAAGAGGAAGAGGAGGAGGAGGAGGATAAGGAGGATAGGAGGCACACGGCCCACGCCACGGATTCCACAGATGCAAATTCGCCTGAACTATTGCCGGATCGTGAGCCTCTTCGTTCGGGTCGGAAGGGAAAAGACAACGAAGAACGAATATAAGAACCAAACGGTCCGCAGAATCGAGACGACCGTGTACATGAACCAACGGATACAAACGAATCGCTGCAACGAAACGAGCCTACCTATGTATGTATGTATGTATGTATGTACGTACAGGAGATGTGTGTTCGAGTATTCGTGTGGGTTCCCGTGGGGTATACGAGATTCGTTTATGTGAAGTCACCGTTGCACTTGCACCACGACCCGCCGGGACCGCGGATGCATGATGTATATCCGCCACCGGAGGTTGTGCAGCGGAGGATATGCAAAACCGGTGGCGTACCCACACAGGGTCAACCTTCCTCATCCTATGCTGGCCCTTTTCCGTGCCCCCGGTACTCGTGTTGGGCCCACCGAAGAGCGGGCCAGTCGATACAGAAGGAAATCGTAAATCATATAATATATATATATATATATATATATATATATGTGTATGTGTGTATTTAGGTATGTCATGTATTCACTTTCGTATTTTATTTAGACTCGTTAACGTTATTGTCGTTTAAGTAGACAAGAATGTATGGGATTTTATTTATTAGGTTTAAATAGGAATATTATAGTAAATAGATGGATGAATAATATTTGATATATCGCGGTAATGGATTTTGTAGTACGCTTCGGTTTGCTGATTTTATAATGTGTAATTTTAAAGAAAGAAAGAATGAAAAAAAATCCGTGAGAAGAGTCGTTGTTTTATACATTGTTTTATGAGAACGAAAGGAATTCACCGTGATATTCAGGAAAAAAGGATACGGCTCGGTGATTTGTGAGAGAATTTACGTCAACGTGCAATTAAAGCATAAGTGTAATTATATGAGAACTAGAGCAAAGAAATATCGATCATTTAAACAGAATTTGCAATCATGTATATAGGACCATTATACGAGATCGATCTACCGTTACAAATGGATAGTACAGGTAAATGATGCATGTAGAAATGATTACATCGCCGACATCGATCGAACGTAATAGCTCCCCAAAGAAAAGAACGCCGTTTTCCCCTTGGAAAGTACGCAGAAAGGACAGTACTCGATAGAAGGGGTTGATGTAGGAAAAGTAAGAGTAATGATGATTGCACAAAATAAGGCTAATTCAAGATTACGTGATGCGTGGCAGTTGTACGGGGAGAACGAAGTATATACGTACACACGTATACGTGCACGCAAACACACGCATACAACGGCGAACCCTGTCAGACTTTGTATGACAGAGAATCGCACCGAAGTCTCTAATTACACGCTGTTAAAACAAATTTCATTAACTCGCAGAAAAATCTCAGCTACGAAACGTCTTGTGTTTTCACTCACGATTTATATTCGGGGCTGAAACAATTACGCGAAACAAATTAACCCGATCTTTTTATTCTCTACGGTTCGTTAATCACGCAGATCCCTTTGCTAAATGTTACTAATTTAATACCTATCCACATATATCACGGCAGGTTGTTACGGGTGTTGCGCGTAGGGATGCGTATTTTAATAAAGTAATTTATTATTTCCGATCATTTTTACACTTTCCAGCGCGGTCTGTGTCGCTGATTTACGCTAATGACCGCGGAGACCGGGCAGTTTTGTTAACTTGGCAGCAGTACCAATCATACGGTCTAACCGTGATAAATATAGATTCTGACAAGTCGTTAAAGGAGCGCCATGATTCCGACGGCGGAGTCGATCAAAAGCCACGTATCGGCACAGGCTGATTGAGATTTATGTTGATAACATCGACCGAACTATAAATACGCGCCAAGCGGAATTACATAAATCTATTAGTGTCGGTCGCTCCGCGATTTCGAACTGCTTTCATCGTTCTCTATCCGGAGATTTCTTTTTTTTTTCACCATGAGAAATTCGCTAAAATTCGATTGACAACTATCTATACCGAAAATGATCGAACGGAATACGGTTTCGGTGGTTCTAATTAACTACGATTAAATTGAATATATATTTCATTATATTTCTTTAAGTGTACGACTCCTCGATCACACTGAATTAATTTTCTTTTAATAGTGCCACTGTGATGATTCAGACTTTCAGCCACTCGACGTAACCTTCTCTAAGTGTCAGGTTAATCGATTTTTCAGACATCGATCGTTATATTTTTTTCACCCATTGATTTATGATTGATCCTGTTTTTTTTTCCCTATCTTCTTTTCAGACGAGATCGACGGTAGCCAATTGCTTGTCATCTCGACGTACGTTCGCAGGTATTTACTCTTGTATGAAACGCGACAGGTACATTGTAAAATTATGAACGTCCGCATATAGGGACATGGAACGGATAAGATCTTCATGGTAGATCAATGTTTTCTTTTTCTCTCTCTCTCTCTCTCTCTCTTTCGAGGTTGCACGATTGATACAAGCTAACGAGTAAACCAATGATTAACGTTACGCGACGCGATCGGTATATTCGATTGAAAAATTTCCACGAGAGAAAGATTCGTTATCGAACATACAGAGTCCACCTATATAACATACATCCATCCAATCGAATTACAAATCACCGGCAACACATCAACCGAATCGCCAAGGTATTACATCCGGCGATGATAAATCCCCCAGGAACCAGTATCGATCTTATTTAACCAGTGTAATCTAATTTTTCCCACCCGACCGTGGAAAAGGCAAAGTCGTGTGCTGGATGTATTCGCAGCGAAATAAACGTCCGTATAACAGAACCGATGATTTTCCAATATGTATCAGAGAATATTCCAAATACTATCTGCCGGATGGAATCGCAGATGAAGTGCGCGACCTCTCGGGATCGTTCTCGAGATCGTGGAGAATCGTCGATTATCTTCTACAGGTGTGCGGTTCAGGTGCAACGCCGCGCGAACATCGGCAAAGGCCGGGGGATGCTTGAAAAAGCATTCCTACACGAGTCCAGGTCGGACCCGTAATGATACCGAAGTAGAGAAGGTCGAAACGAAGATAGGTCCGAACGGTGATCGAGTGCAGTTGCGCTCTCAGCCGGACTCGAATAGGCCGTCGACTTCAGTTTGAGCGATCTCCATGGCAGTTATCCACTTGCGAGCTCTTGCGAGTCGATTGCATTGCCGGCTACTGCTACTGGGTCAAGCATCAGTGCCTTCGGGGCCACGGGAATCTCTGT
This sequence comes from Mimumesa dahlbomi, assembly GCA_917499265.3. Lineage (NCBI taxonomy): Eukaryota > Metazoa > Arthropoda > Insecta > Hymenoptera > Crabronidae > Mimumesa > Mimumesa dahlbomi. Next base: position 8,376,346 of record OU824116.1, on the reverse strand, counting down.
TACACCGAAGCCGCACCAGTTTCGTTCGTGGAAAATAACACACACTGTATGCAATCGCATTTGTAGCGAGAAAAACGTCAAGGTATTTACTTCCACGGAGAATTTGAAGGACTTACAAAGTGGTTAGTTTAGGGAATAAGCATGAAAAAGGGTTTATTGGATAAAGATTAATTTCATATATATATTTGTTTTTTCTTAATTGATGTAACTTGTGATTTTTTATGTTTTATGGGTAGTTATAGATGAATATATAAATTATAGAATGTTTGAGGGTACTATGGAACGTGATGAAAATTTCTCAAGATTTTAAGAAGATTTTATATGAGAGACTTGGCAAGATTACCACGTACATACGTATGGTAGGGAATTACATTTCCCGAAAGAAGAACCGTCGATCCTTCGCAACCTCACGCGTTCATTTTTTCCGTGGTCGCGATCGAACTCGACGGAGCACGCGTCGACGTGGAGTCGCCGAGGCGTCAATTTTCCGCGGCTTTACGCGGCTTAATGCACGGTGTAAGCAGGTGCCAGGATACAAAACGGGCCCCGTTTACCTTGTCTACCACGTTCTACGGTGCGAGGGTCCCGGTAATGCCGGGCGATAGGACGTTTATTGCGATAGGCAATTTGCGATACATTGCGTGGAATATTGTACCTGTTTCTTTCTTTTCTTTTCTTGTTTTTTTTTCTTATTTTTTTTTTTCTATTCCACGGATCCGGCGCGGTGAATTATGTATACGTCAATTATAGGGTCCTCCGTCGAGTTTATGTAATATCTACATTGTGCCGGACTCGAACACACTTACCCGCAACGAAACAAATGTGATTTCTCATACGTAACGTCGTTACATGCCGATTTAACACCTCGGCATTGGTCACGGTATTCCTTGATTATATTCTCGTAGACGTGTTCGAGATTCAGCCGGCTAATCGGCTAACGGTTGTATCCTCGAATCTTTCGAATCCATTCGAATCAGGCTACACGCTTTATTACGACGGCCTCTATAAATACCCGTAACGCGGTATCACGCTAATGACCCGATCGGGGACATCGAATTTGAATACCGGTGATTTTTAATTAGTAGGGGAAATTAATTAAGTTAACTCGTTAAAATTCTATATTCGTCAAATTGTCGTGATTTTAATGAAGATTTTAATGAAGATTATCGAGATGTGCGTGTGCGGTTCGCAGACGATTGCCGCAGGATTCTATCATTAGGAAAATAATAAAATGATTGACGTACACTGAAAAATATCACGAATGTAAGTTACCCTATTAACTGACATGTACAATTTTAAAAAAGTCATTCGATCCACATTGAAACTCTCACTGCCCCACCTACCGAATCTCACAATTCCACATAATTACATACAATCGTTATTCAAAAATAATTCGAAATCCCACAACGTTCCGTCGACGAGAACCCATCGGAACGTAGACCAGGGATAGACGTAACGTAACCGCTCCGTCAACGGCTGCCACCGTGTTAATAACACTCGAAATCCCCGTCACGACCAGGTAACGAGTAACAAGATCGCCGAAAGTAACCAGAACCCCCGCGATACAAATTGACAGCGATCTAGCGACTAACCTTGAGCCGGCAGCATTATTTATCGAATTAAGCGCCGGCAACGGAGTAGGTAGACGGCCGGGACGTAACGTCCAGACGAGAAAACGGTCCGAGGCCGAGGCTGGAAGGTGGATGCTGGTGCTAGTGGGGGCGTGCGATAGTTCAAGTCGTGAGCGGGCAGCCCCGCCCGACACGACCGCGGAGCATCTCTGTTCTGACCCCCGCTGACTTAGCCGAGGGGGCCCTCCACCAACCCCATCCGCGGTCCCACGAGGCCCAGAGACGACCTCTGTCTCTCTTTCTCTTCCCTTCCTCTTTCTTTCCCTCTCAATCTTATCCATCTCTCTGTCCCTTTCTGTCTACCTATGTGTTCGACTCGTCTTCGTTTTCAGATTTCTCTCTCTCTCTCTCTCTTTCTCTCTTACTCTCTTTCTCATGTTTATCTCTCTCTCGGTCACTTCGAGCCAGCTTGGCTCGGGACACCCCACCCTGAGGCCCTAGCACACCGCCAAGGGCAACCGTGCTCAGGCACCGTTCCAACAGACTTCACCGGGGCTCTCCTTCGCGCCAGGGTGGGGGTCCACCGGGATAGACGACTCTCCTTTCCACTACTCTTCTAGCTGATGGTAAACGACGAGAAGAAAAGGAGAAGGATACAGGAGATGAGGAGGAGGAAGAAGCAGAAGAAGAGGAGGAGAAGGAAGAAGAAGAAGATGAAGAAGAAGAAGAAGAAGACAAAGAAAGAGCAAGAGGAAGGCAGTGATAAGTGTGGGAAGGGCAGATTGCATAAGGTCTAATATTATGCAAGCACACACAGGCCTGAATGCGTTAGATCCCTTGGGTTCTTCCCCCCTCCCCCCCCCCTCTCCCACCACGTGACGGTCGCGATACTCTACACGGCGTACACGCAGAACATAAGGCCCCGGGTACAAGGGAACGGTTCTCCTGAACGTCAGGGTTCAGGGTTTGTAACGTGTATACATGTATACGGATTCACGCAGGTGTGGGAGGGTCCCCCTCCCCCTCCCCCTCCCCCTTCCCCTCTTCTTCTTCTTCTTCTTCTTCTTCTTACGTGTCTGCATTCGTGTGTATACCTTTACCCTACCTGCATAGAAATCGCAAGGAGCGTTGAACCCAGGAAGTGGCCATGAAATAGTCATTCCTGAAAGGTTAACTCTCCTACCGCATCTCGCGGGGGCCCCCGAGGTCGAGCCTGAAAGTCCGGAAAGTCCCGCGGCCGTCGTGGACCAACGGGAGAGACAGATGAGATGCGAGAGGGTCGACGGAACGGATGAGAAACCGGGGAAAAGACAATATAAGAAGGAGAGACAACACCCGGTGATGTCTGATTGTCGGTGCCCGGTTTCGGATACGGGGGAACGATGGAATTTTGTCGATCCACCGGTGGTGAACGGCGGAACGGTTAATCAATCCGGGCTCCGAACGAATTAGTGTATATAGTTATACATGTACAAAGATTGAGGGGTGCTGCTCGATAACTTTCCCGTGGTAATCGAACCCCGTTGATTCGATTAGAAATTCGAGCAGATTGAAAAATAGTGATGATAAAACGCTTGATGGTATATTACGGTTAATTGCAAACATTTTGCGGTACAAGTGTCATGCAGAATCGAGAGACGAAAGGGTTCGAAGGATTCGACGTTTCCACCGGTGACAAAGTGTTTAGAAGCTAACTTCTACGATCTTGTTCCTTCCGGACTTCAAAGCAGTACTTAGTTCATTCGTACTTTCGTATCTCTGTGGATTTTCATTTGTAATCCCGTGACAATCAACGGGATAAAGTAAATCAATATTCCGTTCCCACGGGCGAACTGTTGCCCGTCGATCCTCGAACTAGGAGGTCGAAGATCGAGCGAAACGTCGAACGTGTCAAAATTTGATCGGGCTGTACGGTTGAAACGACGCGAGAAGGCAACGTATAGCTCGACTCCTCGTATCTATCTCTCTCTCTCTCTCTCTCTCTCTCTCTCTCTCTCTCTCTCTCTCTCTCTCTCTCTCTCTCTCTCTCTCTTTCTATCTCTCTTTCTCTCTCTTTATCGGTCTTCCTCTCTCTCTCCGTCTTTCATGGTGCACGACGTGGCTACGTCGAGTACCTACGGAGGAGTAGTACCGGGGTACCCTGGAGGCCACGAAGGTCACAGGGCTAAGGCACTTCTCACGCCCCCGCCATGTCGGAGAGGAGCACCCCACTTAGACGAACCGTACATACCTTAACGCGGCCGATTAGTATACGTGCTTAATTACCGCTAACATGCGTGCGTGACGCTGGGTATCGATCATACCGTGATAATCGAGACGTAGGTGGAAAAAAAATGAACAAACGGACAAAGGAAGAATCCGCGAATTAATTCTCACCATTTCGCATATTTGGGAAAATTAATTTCATAAATAGTATATAAAATAACAATATTCCAATCTATATATAGATATTAATAGTTCAATTCTTGCAAAGTGACCTGAACGGAAGAAAGTTTATTTTTCATACAGAAAGTGAACCGTCGGTACACCTGTAATTCAAGGTCACCACGTAACAGAAACACAGACGAACAGCGTTAGCATCGATATATACAAACTAACGCTGTAAAAATGTACGATGGTCGGTGACGGGGCTGCGATACTTCGAAATGTCAAGCAATTATCGCGTCTCTAATAGAGTGAACAGAGACGACGAGTTCAGCCGGGGCAGCGTGCAAGGAGACATAATGTCAAGGGAACGATCGCGCCATTGTACATGCCCCGCCGCGAGAGAAAAAGAAATGATGAATGGTTCCGGGTTCTGGATGGGCACGGTGCGATCCTTCGTCGAGTGGATTATCCACGTTCTCTTATCCCTCTTTAAAAAACACGTAGATCGCGTAGGCACATGGATACGCACGAAACTTGCCAAACCAACACACGTGCTTCAATTCCAACCGATCAATCGGGACGAAACTTTCTAGATCCGGGGGCATGTCAAGGATTTTGACACTCTTCGAGAACCTCAGCGTTGTATCATCGACGATATTAACCTGTCCGTTCGACCGTTCAATTTAATCGAAATTTCAACCGTTCGATCGTCCGTAATTTCTACGAAAGTGTGCCGCTTACCGGTAGCAGACGTATTATAACGTCCCGACGCTTTTACCGGATAAACGCTCCGGGTAAAAGGCGAACGTCTTATAATCGCGACGTTAATTGAATTTCATCTCTGATAACTATAGAGCAACCATACCGATTTATTAACACATCGAGTCGGTGTAATCCATGCTACTACGCTATCGCTTCGGGTTATGTCTCGGCAGATGAGAAACGGGAAACACCTCGGTTGCAGTGTTATTAGCCCTAACGTTTAACAGTACAGGATTTATGAGAAACGGGAGTACGTCTTACTTGGGAATATTTTCTATTCCGCTTGCATACAATTATGGTATTTTTCTTGGTTATTTTTCTTTCGAATGAAATAATAATACTTGAAGCTATTAATAGATTTTTAGCGTTTCGATGATACAACGTCGAGCCCTATCGTGCGATGTTTACCCTCTGTGTTGAAAGGAAGTACGTAACAGGGAAATCGAAAATCATTGATCATAGAAAAATTAATTATTGTTAGTTGTTCCGATTCTATACTTTTTCTCGAGAAAAATTGATCAACCTCCTTACGATATTGACAGTTTAATGCGTGCATGTACACAATTTGGGGATACAGAAACTAATGAAGATTAAAATTAAATATTTTAGTAGTCATATTAATTTTAACAAATTACAAATATAAATGGACACAGTTGGACATAAAAAACAGATAGACGAGTATGTAACGTCAAAGCTACATACCCGAGCAGTGGTAAAAATTAATTACGTACATTTCTAACGATCATTTTTCACTCGTCACCGATGATCGCTCGACGAGACGGAAAAAAATGACGGAAACAAATGGATGATGCAGAAAAACAGTCAAGAAAAGTTCGTCGACGGGACGCGTTTCCATCGTCGTACATAGATTACACAAGCCGGTATGTTTAGGCACTCGAAAAGAGTTAGCAGAGGTAGAAGAAGAAGAAGGAGGAGGAGGAGGAGGAGGTCGGACACGAAGAAGGAACGGTACCGATCGTTTACACCGTGACGAGGACGAAAACGTGGCGCAACGGAACGTTGGCGTTATATAAAAGCGTAAAACGACTTACAGATTCGTCTCACGCTCCGGCTGGCTATGAAGCTTTCCTCTCCTGACAAAAGCCAAACTTCTCTCTAGCTTTAACAATCTCTCGAAAATCTCTGTATCTAATATTATCATTCTTTTCCTATGGTTTAAAAAGGTACTGTTACAACTCTCCTGTAACGTTAATTTCTCTCTTTCTTCCTTTTATATATATATATATATATAAATTATATATTTATATAGTATCTAAACTAGTAACTATAGTACTAGAAGTAGTATATATATAAATTTATATATATATAAAAGATAAATGTATATATATATATATATAAAACAGAGAAAGAGAGAGAGATAGACATAACTCGAACATATGTTATTACATGCATATCTTTACTAGTTGCCAGTGTTCCGCGAGATCTGACTACCTGAGCAAATGAATATAAATACCTATCTATTAATCTGTATATCTATTTATGTATCTATCTATGTACCCGATCGATTGTAAAGTCACTCGTAAATCAAAGCAACGTAAACCGCGGCAACCACGATTTATTCGATCTGACCCGAACTTTATCTAGGTGTACTCGCAAAAGATTTCACCTGTGGCAATCGAACGCGCGTGGTTGCGAAACGCGGAAAAAATATTTCGCAGATTTATTAACTCCGCGCGCGTATTCATTGCCATCGAGCGTGCACGACGACAGGACTGCATTCGCGCGGCGTAAGGTCGCGACAGTATAAATCCATCCGGCGGATATTTCGAATGCCGCGTGCTCTGCCAAACGGAAGTAAATCGTTATCGAGATCTTGATGAGATTCCGTAGCGGAACACAGATACGTTTCAGAATCTCCACGCTTGTTCACCGTGTGTGTGTGTGCGTCGACTGACGTCAGAAATACTCGTTTGTCGTTTATAACGATCTATTAGACGAGTAATATTTACTTCCAGTGTTTAATTGAATAAATATACTGCTACTTAACGTTAAAGGTATTAACAATCTATATACACCTATTTCTATAGAACCGGTGAAATGATCGATGTGTTTGAATAAAACTTCATATCTAGACAATTCGCAAATAATATTACTTTTCAATAGTAGTAAAAAAATATATATCAGTTATTATGATTAATGAAAGTAACTTTGAAAGTTATACTGTGGTAATACAGTAATGCACTCTATGCCTAATCTTTTTAACAAACTGAATCATTCTAACATTCGAACTCCCTAAAAAAAACTGAAATTCGCTAACAAGTTTCCGTTTCACCGCGTCGGCACAAGGTGCGGGTTCAGGCAGGTGTAAAATCAATCCAGCGCTTCTGTGTTACTCTAATTAATATCCGAGAGGAAAAAAAGCGTCGATCGGGGTGCCGTGATGAAAGAAACAGCGGAGAGAACGAGAGAAGAGAGGGCTTTATCCGACTTATCTACTGACAGTGTCGAAGCGGGGCTTCTACTCGAGCGAGTTTACACAGTGCACAGTCACTTACGGCTGGTCTGATTCGAACTATTACCGTCGGAGAGAAAGAGAGAGAGAGAGAGCGAGAGAGAAAAACAGAGAAAGAGTGTGCTGATAATCGGTGTACTCGTAGAACAGTGGACTTTGTGCGCGTGTGCACTCTTACACGCACAGACGGTCGAAGAATCTAAGATCCTATCATGAAATGCTCCAAGCGCGATATGACCGCCGCCTATTGCTACTCGTCTTACCAGCGTGTTCTCTCTCTCTCTCTCTCTTTTACTCTCCTTGTCTCTCTCTCTTTCTCGTTCTCTGTTTCACTCAACCTTCCTTCTTGATTATCGTTTTACCATTCAACCAGGATTTATCTCGATCAGCGAAACATGCCAGCGGTGTGTGCTCTCGGTCTTCGATAAGTATAAGGTACCATAAACGTCGTTTAAATTGCGGCTAATAAAACTGGTGATACTTTGGTGATTTCTGATGCCGTGTACCGTAAAAAAAAATTTCCACCATTCGAGATACCACCGACCGGACACCGGTTATCATTTAATTGAAACGTCAGGCATTTTTTGTTTTTTTTTTTGTAAATCTCGTGCGGTACACTCGTCGTCCGGTTTCTTAATTTGATCGCTCGTAAAATAAGGAAAGTGATATCGTTTCCTTTATCAAGTACACTTCTTCCCTACTATATCCCCCTCTCCACCGTTTATGTATTCAGAAAGTTATCTATACGACGTTAGGACGTTGATCAGAAATCGAGAAACAGGAAAGATACCGAAAAGGATATTGATCAAGGGAAAGTGGGAATCATAGGAATTAAGATAAAGTGTCTCACGCGAGGAATAAAAATTAAAAAAACATATTTCTCGAGTATTCAGATCTCGAACTACTTTGTGAAACGTGAAAAGATACATCCACAGTTTCAAGTATACTCTGAACCGCCCCGAAGACGCGCAGATCATTGATTTTTTTTTCCTTAACGAGCACCATTCAGAATTGCGTGACTTCGCCAAAGTGGGCGAAGCGCTTTCTAACGATCGGGAATTAAATATCGATAATTAAACCGCGGCAACTGCGAGAGAAACGTGAGAAAACGTCGACAACAACGAGTGTACGACTTCGAGCATAGAAACTGGGCGAAAGGGTTTATCAGAGGATCAGCCACTGTCGCCGGTTATCGTTTTACAATTCAGCGCGAATTTATCTCGATCGACGGAACATGCCACCGGTGCATTCGCCGTCCGCGATAAGAATAAAGTATGATAACAATCCGGGCACCGCCGGAGCAAACGTAACGTCACCTGGCGAGTGTGCACTTTGCACATGCTTCTTCTTCGTCTTGTTTACCTCCTAATCGGTTACGAAAGGTTGCGCACTCCGAGTCGCCTATCGTTCCGAACGACAACACGGTGATCGCGTGGGCGTATAACGATACTGTTATTTACCCGGGGAGTGTAGTCCGCGTGTCAAAATAATATATCGTCGTCGCAGCGTATCCTTAATTATAGCGTCACGGAATATTTAATAATACCGTTACCACCGACAATAGTAATGACAGTGAAGATGAAAGTATCTATCAATATCGGATTTCCTACCGTACCCTATTGTCTTTGATATCCCGCTCCTCTATAGGGAATACGGGAATAGATGATAGAATATCAATGATGATTTTATGTAACCGTAATTTCATACGTGTAAGAATAAGTTCTATCGGATAAATTTCAGTCGTGCTGTGTTCATTTATTCTTAGAGAATCTATCGATAATTCACTGATTCGTGGATTATCTGAAACGTGACGAGAAGATATAGAAAACTGTTATGAATATTTTAATAATCTTTTTATAGTTATATTGTATATAAAACATGTATTCCGTAAACAATCTCAGAGTAACGTATTTCTACGGTATATCTAATAGTATACATACTTATAAAATCTAGGGAATGTGAGTTGAAGGTTGCAAAAATTCCGTTATTATCGTGACCAGGGTAAAAGCGATCTTAAAAATTCTGTTTCCCAGCCGACGGAGTCCATGCATCGGTAGTCCCAACGTTTTCTCCTTAAAGACAAAAAGATTACGCCGGACCGTTAATACGGTTACGCATTATCTAGATTGCTACCCGTCGGCTTCCGCCGGCCGAGAAACAGCATGAGTAATTAATCAAAGACAATCAAACTCTGGGAGCGTCGGCTTAAGCCGACTCCCAACAAACGGAACGCTATCCGTCATCTTCGCTCCGTTAAAACTGAGAAAAAAAATATACGACCAAGTGGAAGAGGAACGGGGAGAAGCAGGAGCACGGTGCACCGCTGTTCCCCTCCCGGATGTGAATTACACGAAAAGCTCCAGCAACGGGGCCCCGCGAACGGATGCCAAACTTTCTCCGGGAAAGTTTCACGAGACACGAATCTGTGCTTTTAATCAAATTAACGTGCTGCCGTTAATTCGGACGAAAACGATAGACGCTGCGGTGCGTCGTTTTAAATCCCCGACCAGGTGAATTGTGTGATACCAGGTCATCCGGAAAGTTCGTCGAGTGTAACAAATGTTCGTGTTACTGGGAAATGTAACAGTATTAACGAGGAAGTTCTTTTGATTTCACGAAAGGTAATGGTTATATATCTGTAATTAATGGAAATAAAGTGTGTAAAAAGTGTTTGTTTTAAGAGAAAAAAATTATTAAATGTTGCGACGGTGAAATATTTTCTTTAAACAAGTAATAGATATATGCCACCCACGATTGACAAATATAATTAGAAACAGTTCCCGGACGCATTCGCATGGTAGCCCCTTTTTCCTAAAACAAGACACGCCGCGCCGAGATTTACATCCACAAACAAATGACGTCACAGTTAAATCCGTGGGACACTCGTATCCCTGTCAAAACGTGACAAGTTTCCTTTATGTCGTAGAAACGTTTCGAAAGGTGAATCAACGCGAACTCGATGAAAGACGTTACAGAAATAACAACGGTTCGACGACAACGACGACGATGTGGTCATCAAGTTTTACAAGATCGTACCGTAGACCGAACGCTAGAAAGTAAATAGTTAATGACCCTTGCGACGAACGAAGAAAAAAAAAATACGGAGGAGGGGAAAAGAAGCTAAATACCCCCTTTAAGATCTGGACGCGTCCTTAAGTATCCTTTCTCGTGTCATAATTTTGTGACACGTACATAATGTTTATAACGTCCCGTGACCGTTCAATTCCCGTGACAGTGGCGGACACGTCTCTAAAATCCAACAAATTTCGGTTAACGAGTTTACTTTGCGCAATTCCGTCAATTAACAAAACCACGTTATTTATCATGTCCCACGATCTACGACATACAGACGCGGAGAAAAGAATCATCATCAACCACACACACACACACACACATACACACACGAGAGAGAGACTACTCTCTTGCCCGAACCATGGGGTCTCGAACCCGGAACCTTTCGTTCACCGGAATGACCGTTGTACTCATTGAGCTACCTCAACCGCATGTGATTCTTAATTCACTATCTACGTAACGTAATTTAGAATATTCCAAGGAACCTAATTAAACGAACTTAAAAGCACTTTGATATCTATTCAGTTTGGTTTGTTGACGAGCGTTTCTATAAGTCGGTTTCCACTTTGATTTGGAACATTTTGATTGTCTATTGAAGTCACATTCACAGGCGGGCCCGCAAAAGATTTTTGGGCCCGTACGATCTGTAAAGCCACCCACACACGTCACGGGTCGACCTGACCAGTTCTGGTTCACAACCCTGAACGCAGAACCGAACGTGTGTGGGATTCTAATCACCGGTGATTTTTATCGCTATGAAATCAGATACCCGGACGATGCGAAATCGTGAGGCTGATAGCGATCGCAGACATTTTTCGAATACTCGCAGCCAGATATTTTAGAGTGTACATAACTGCTGAAAAAAAAAACTATCCGCGCAACCTGTTTTACAAATAAACCAATTCTGTGACCGAAGCTTGGATGACAACTGTTAATTATGGATTAATTAAATTTTAACGAGGAATGTGGTTTATTCAAACAAGTTTTATTGTCTACTTTGTACTTTAAATTTATTCAGTCGCGTACTGTAAAATATACGAAGGGCATCGACTACTTTGTTCTCTTCTGTTTTTATTCCAGCACCGAGAAAAATGTGAAAACTTCCTAGCATAAGTATCTTCGTAGGAGACAGTGTGCTCCATTCCGGCTGTAATTGAATGACGGGAAAAAATGTTCTACTATGCGTTACACGGACACACACTCTCATTTATAGTTTTTCCTTCCTAAATGCCCCTGACTCTTCTAAACGTACCACGCAATCTGAAATCCACGATTTATCGTCCGTACGGATTTGAATTCACTAAAATCCACTACGAACATCAGAATCCCACGAGATCTGGTTTGCAAATCTCGCGTCTCCGAAGCATAATAAAAAAAACACACACACACACACACACACACAAAGAAAGACTAAAACCTCCCCGTACACGAGACTCATCGCAAATAAGGCGTAAAACAGCCGTACCGCGGTGTCTTTCGCGATCTGTTCGACCACTTAATTAAAAACACGGTTTCTCTTAATTTCACAAAAACCCCGGGTGCCTAACGAGTGTGCTTCATGAATGAACATCTCGGTAGTGTCTTTCTTGCCAAACATTTTCGCGAAAGGTAAAAGCGGTTCCCAACCAAGGTGAGCCACACGCTTAACGTTCGCCTACTAATTCGATCATCAAATTGTGCAAGAATGTGCACTCGTTTAAGGTGCCGCCGATAATACCGGTGTCCAGGTCCCTCGTTCCTCGCGAGAGAGCTCACCACCACCACCACCCATTCCCCCCATCTTCGACGAGTACTTAGAGGGCTCCGGTGTTACTCAAGGTGTCTCATTTTTCGTTGCGTCAACCGAGCAGAGCTTGCGGTCATCCCGCAGCAGCCAGCGGTGGACCGAATGCAGGCAGCCGAGAGGTGCAGCTGAATGTGCGGCGAGCCAGTCAGCCGACCGATCGACTCTCCGCCGGTCTACACAGGCGTATATGGTATCCACGCACGATCGGAATTTTCCGATAGCCACCGACCGGCGATTTATGGACGCGCGAGGAAACGGACGTGAGCCGTTATACACGGCCACGGCTCGGAAACCGAGACCAACTTCGTGAAAGAGGGAGGCGGGCACACCGCCACGGCCAGTCGGTTTTCAAGTGGATGTTCAATATCTAACCCGTATTAGAATCGCCCGTGGGATAACGCTTGGAAGGTTTTTGTTGGGAGACAATAGAATGTCGAGGGAAACGGGGGATGTATGTGTAGGAAGATGTAGCCGGGTTAGCCCTTTGACATATGTGCCTATAATTGTGAAAGTGGTCTAAGTCAATTTTTAAAAAAATTTTGATTTAAATTATCAAGACTTTCATTTCTTTTTTGAAATATTAACTTAGAACACTTTCATAATTATGGGCACATATAATAACGTCTGGGTTGTGTCAGTGATTTTGGTGTCATTGATTAGTTGATTATTGCATTATTTAACTTGTGCATCGATTTGGTTTTGTTCGGATATTATATGTATATCAATCAGAATAAATGTTATATTGTAATGAAAATTTTAAAATTAAAGTTTCTGTTTCTAAGCTTGGACATAATTGTACAGTTAAATCAAATGAAATAGTAACTTCCGGGCGCATTAGATTCTGTTTTATTCGTATGTCAACGGGTTATATCGATCGCGTAACACTCTTCCCCCACGTGTCGAAGAACATTTAAACCCCGTGGGCGCCGACGCGACTCCGCATTATGTTTATCGGGAATCTCGTCGGTCTCAGTGCGAAATTTTAATGGAATCTTATCGGTAACATCGATTATTAAATAACCCATCATTTCGTTTTTAAACGTAGTACCGTCTCGCGTGTGTTACACATGAATCCTTTCCGTATATAGAAAAAATCATACGGCATAGTAAAATATTGTTTTATAATAATTAATGATACTTCAAATCTTCGTCTATCGAGATACGTCTAAATACAGATTAGATATTTAGCAATATTTTGGAACCGCGAAATCGTACGAATAAATTCGCTTGTTACGTGGCGTGCAAATGACGTTTCCCAGGTGGAAAAATATTCGCGGCGTTCGAAACGACGACCACGACGACCAAGGCGACGACGAGCACGGTGACTATACGACAACGATGCCCCGGGGCAAGGACTACGGGTTGCGACCCCAATCGCATTCGGATTCCGTTTTGCGCAGGTGTGCGTGGTCATTAATCCAGAAATGGAAGTGAATGCGGGTCCAAATGCTAGCCAGGAGCGCGCCTCGCTCCCGTACCTCTTTCTTCTCTTTCTTTTTCGCATGCTTGTCTTTTTTTTTCTTCTTTCATCTTTTTCTCCTTTTCCTTTTTTTTTACTTCCCTCCACCATGATTCCGGCAATAAAAAAGAGGCGTGGCCCGTGCCCCCGACCGAGCGATTTCGCGGTTTAAACATTTAACTGTACCGTATCGCGCGGTATTTTACACCAAGGACCGACTTTTTACTCGTGGCTTCGGAACTCATCGTTTTCGCGCGGCGATTAAGGTCTTTTAAGATTATTTCACGGAGTCGGTCTTTCATTTTTTTGCACGGGAATATTTCGGCTGCCCCCTGGCTACGGTAATGAGGCACTCTGTCTTTGTCTTGCCCGACGGAGTATCGCGATACAGAATCAAAGATACCTCCCAAACTTAATCTCGAGTACCGTCAGACTCTACAAATTAATTTCATGATTACCATTATTACAAAGACAAATTTTCTTTTACCGAAATTCATTATCTTGTGAAAATTTCCAAGTCTAATATATATGCCATTCAAATAATACACTAATTCTAATAGATTCGTATTACCATAAGAAAATATCTAGCTCTATTATCTGTCTCATTGAATTAATATATATCCCAATACATTTTCCATATACTCATTTCATCGTGGATCGATAGTAAGTTAAAATTAAAAAAAAAAAAAAAACAGGAGACAAACACGAGTTATCAACGATTAGCTCTAACTCACTTACTGAATCGCGTACGCACACCCACGCAAAGTGGATCCTCGCGACGGACATCGGTTTTCCATAGAATAGCCAAGAGAGTCTGTGGGCTCGTCCGCGTGCAGTATTGCAGAAAAAAAAATCGAACATAATTAACCCATAAAGCAACGCAATCGCCGGAGATCTCTGCGATTTATCCATAAGCAACAGCCGAAGGCACGTTCGAGCCGCGGTATTCTGCGAGCAGTGCGTACACGTGTATACGTGTGCACCTGCACGATACACGTATAAGTACCTGCGCACGTCTGTGTGCACGCTGGTCATTCGTGTATGTATATAATGCACGTAGAAAACCGGCAATAGCCGATAGGTAGTTTCGTTCGCCTGCAGTTCATAACATAGAATTCTACCGTCTCGCGGATAGCCCGTGGAATTTTAAGCGTACCTTTCGAACGCCGGCTATGCGAGTGTTCTGTGTTTTAGTTATTACACACGAACGTTACACTTTTTACACATTCCCTGGGTTAAATTGAAATTTTCGTCCGGTAACATTCTCTTTTTGCATAGTACACTTACTATATCAGAATTCCTATCGTATTTAGTGACAGTGGCGGGAAATTTGTACAAATTTCGTTTATAATTGAATTGAAATAATTAGAAAATTCTACGTTTAAATCCAAGGCTCAGAAAATTGATAATACATTGTTTGTTTATTATAGAAATGTATTGAGAGTATTTTCTGGCTAATTTCTCCATTGAAAACAAATTAGGTAGATTCATTCGCCAGAAGTTTTGTGTCTAGGTATGTTAAATTTCGTTCACTCACCGTTAGATGTAAAAAGCAGCGGTGGCATAGGTGTGTTGTTCGTAGGTGAAGGGATTCTTCTTGCCGCAGCAGCAATTATAGCTGCTGGACTGTACCGGGGCACCTGCAACACCACGGGAGTTTTCACGGACAGGTCCACGGGTTCCAGCTGCACCGGCGGTCCCGCCGCCTGCGACAGAAAGAAACATGTTCGTTAATGTCACAACAATCTCGAGTACATGTATTTATCGATAAATGATAATGAGAATTAAAATTCGCTTCAGAACGTCGAATCTTGAACGATTCCGATCTTGTACACTATCACTCATAAGTATTATACGTGAACGCTCACCGTATTTATAAAATTTGCTAATGTATAATTTGATTATTATTATACATCGCGAATAATCGTCGACAATTAACAGTTTTTTTTTTTTTTTACCAATGTCCATCGTTGTAAGTGTAAATACACACCCGCGAGCGTTCCGAAAACGCAGACCCGTTGGGTGAAAGGATTAAATAAATATCAATATTGAAACGTACGTTCCGTCCCCTAGCGCGAATAACTCAAGACTTCCTCTATAAGGCATTGAAAATCCTTGGTCGTTACAGCGGTTACACCGTTGCGGGAATCGACGAACGAAATTCGCGGTTGAAGTTATCGTTGCCGGCCGATCGCGTAACCAAGATCAGAAATCCTTTACCAAAGGGAGTAAGTATGGTGAATCGATAGCCAAAGGTTCTACCTCCGTAAGCTGGCTTATCTACCGGCAGTCCCCGATGCTGGTAGCAGGCCGAAGTGCTTTTGCGCAATTAGCATAACTAGCGTCGGTATTGACGTAGACTAATCACGACCAGTTCCCACGAGGTCCGACTGACCTAAGCCGGTCCCCGTTCCCTCTACGTATGTATAGCTCGTGCTATCTTACCTGGCGACGCACCTCCGATCGTCTAATGACTGATGGGATTAATAGTCAATGACCAACGCGCGACGAATCGAATTTTCATGGGCGGCGAGCTGATTGGTCGAGGGCCGTTAATGCGCGTCCGGTTGCCACTGGTAACACGGTGTAAATGGTCGACAGACTATTTTGATGATATTTTCCGAAAAGATCAAAGGGGAGAGGTACACGTGACCTGTGGTTGGTTTTGTCTTGTTTTGTTTTTTTAATTCAATGTTTACGGAGTGTCACAGGTAAAAGGAAACGTTTCGTTGAGAGAGTTTACCGTGTGGTGTAATAAAATAGGAATGAATATACAGTCGGTTTTACGACCTTCGTAATTTCACTAAAATGCAATTTCAAGGAGCAACGTCTCACGGTATGATAATTTGTCTTCGTTACGTTTTTATAATTCGAGTAATTATACGATCATCGTCGCTGCTGTCCCGTCGCTCTTAATTACTTGCATATTTCCTTCCGTTTGGAAAGATTTATGATTGTGCCACACGCGAGAGCGACATCGAGAACAAACTTGCCTCCGATTCTCAATTATCTTACCTTAGTTATTATTTCTTTTTTTTTATATATATACATACATATATCCCCCATAATTAAAACGATAAAATTCTCATTAACGGGAATTATCTAGATATCGTTCGTAATATACATAATAGTGATCTAGGAAAAGTCGCAGGCCTCGTTTGACATACGTTCGCCCGACGTAAAATGACGGACAATTCGTTCTTGATTTACTATCGCACAATTCGATACAACCTGTTTCGGCGCGGTACAAGAAGTCGTTCCCGGCATCAAGCAACAGCGAAAAAGAATCGTTTTGTATTCTACGTACTCGTACGAGGAGTCGTGCCGGTATCGGATTTACAAAACAGTCGGACAGAAGATCAGATTTACAGCAGCGCAGGTTCGACCACCGAGAGCGATTGTTTCCAGGTAATGTCTTGACGAAACGTGGGAATGCTCGAGCATATATCGACAATGAAAAGCCGCCCAGCGTACCTCCCGCGTGTGTATGCCTTTCATAGAGACAAAACGAATAGTTCGTGTCGTGAAACACGATACGTGGCTAATAGCGTTACTTCGTCGACAGCGTGTATACGGCGAAGTTCTGCGCAACTGTAACATTGCGATTAACAAATCGCGGACAATACGGCAATAGAATGCCATCATCTTTGGCGTAGATTAAATCGTACGCGAATTGCCGTCGACTTTCCGTGCCTCGAGACGTTTCACTCGCGGAATGTTAGTGTATGTTTATGTATATACGTATGTTGTATGTACGTAGGAGCTGTGAGTTCTGATAAAGATAACACGACAGGCTACGGTGAGTAGAGAGGTAAACGCGTTTTCTTTTAGTTGAACGTTTCACAAGTTAAGTCATAGAAAATGTTTTTTAGGTAAATGGAAGAATTATATTATATGTATAATTGATCAATATGTTATACCCGAGGTTTTATTTAATAATTATGTATTCAAGAAAATTTTAATTTCAAATCGCTCTTTCCGAGCGAAATCCTGGCGAAATCGCGGAACAAAACGGCTAACCGATTCTGAAAAAAAGAAATAATACATACTCGGCACGCGAGACACGCCCATGCCGGGCGTTTTCGTTTTCTGGAAACTTGTTACGCGAATTTGTTATTCATGACCGGTCGGTAGACCTAGAAGACGGTTGCTCGTAACTTTCGGCGGGGATAATAAAATCATACGGTTATTCCTGTACAGGCTCGTGGAATCGTGATTCCGTGGTCTTTACTGCTGTACACCTTTAATTAAATCTAATTCGTCCGATGCAGTAATCCCCGGCGAGCGACGATGATTCGAGCGCAATAAATAATTATATAATAATAAACTTTAATGATACCGAGATCTCACCGCGAGGTTCCCGTAGGAAGAATCGTTTTGCACGATTTGTCTCGCATCGAACAGGTAGGCAATACGTCGGCGGTGTTTAAGATAAAAAAAAGAAAGAGAAAGAAAAAATAAAGGAACGAAAGGTAGGGGAGATCGAAGCTCCATGACGGATAAAATCAAACGACGTATTAAATCTGCGATGACTAATGAGGGACCGGGTAAACTGTTCTTAATGATGCCAGTCCGCGTAGGATATGGTTGTACATACATACACATACATTACGCATGTTCTCACAGTAGCCACTCGTAATGAGAATGTAACGTTCATCAATCATTCGTTAGGCAATCTTCGACTAGACCAGACCGCGTGGAATTAATTTAATTACTACAAATGTTTTAAAATAAAAGTGACCGACGATCAATATATTTTCCAGCGGAATTTCCACGGCTCGCTACTTCGTATTTAATACAAAATACGGTGTGAAAATAGAAAATGTAGGGAATCATAAATAAGATTTAAATAATAATTAAATGTATTTTATCAATTAAATTAATTTTAGAGAAATTTAATATAATTAGTTACATCCAATAAATATAATACGATAATTGTATAGTAGTCCAAAATTATCTATTTTCACGAGACATTCGCATTACAAAATTCCGAGGCTATCAGCTCGTTTGTCAATCGTTCTATGCGATTAAAATCTATACATAGAAAAATTACCGAATATCGAAGTTTGATTCATATCTTTATCCTTCCCCCATATTGCCTCGGCTCCATATAATTCAAAAGCGTCGATCGACGGTAAGAATTGTTCACACGATCGAACGTTAAGCGCGCCGTTTCTGCGTGAAAGAGGAAAATTGATGCATCGGGGAATAACATTTCGTAAGAATTATTTTAAATGTTAACGTCGCTCCGGTCGACTCTGGTGAATAGTCGGAGTCCTGCCCTTCTGGAGGATCCGAGGAGAACGTGTACATAACGGCCAGCTTATGGCTGTCTTTGGAGTTATCGGTAAGATCTACCGTGGCCGAAGTAACTACGAGTTATTACGAAGATAGGCCTATTATATATTATACACGGTTTCTTTTTATTATGATCTCCACGCTATACGCGCCGCGCCTGTGTAAGCCCGCCGTGCGCGAGATTAGGTTAACTGCCGATGTAGACATTACCGGAGATAGGGTGTTTATAGAGCAATTTTGGAATTAGTAAATTAGTCTACTCGCAAGGCCGTACAACCCGTCTACTTTATCCACGGGTAACTAGGGATAATATATTTTCACAGCTTTCATTTTTCTGTTACGTTCCGATATCATTTTCTACAGATAATCACCTTTTATTATATACATATCGTGTCTTTTTTTTTAGATAGATGATATTATGATAAAAGTCAATTTCTTCTCATTTATGAATTTTTCGTTAAAAGATTCAAAATACTAAGATTACTACATCGCTGTGGATTACCAAATGTAATTATTGATTGCTTCACAATACTGTACGAGTGCGTTATTGACTGCGTTATGTAAAGTAGCCAGTGTGCGTTATTTTTCGTGCTCTTTTTACCGCAGCGGACAACGGTGATCTTGCCGCGTACGTGTCTGAATGGCGGAACAGTCTTCATTAACGTTGCCCGGAACGTGGTACAGTGTAAGCACGGATAAATCAGTTTGCTCGGCGTTGTAAGTCGTTCAGGGCTAATCGAGGCTGACCAAATTAACCGGCAGCGCATGGTGCACGAACCTTTGGAACGCGACATTATCCTTATTTACCGAGTGCACCCGTGCACCGTCGGCCACCTTTTCCCCGCCACCTCGCACTGGTACATACACCCTTTCACGAACCGAGGTTTCACGTTGCCGAACGTACACGTCCGTCCATAAGTTATGGGACAGTCGCAAATTCAGATTAAACCCGACTCACAGAAACGGGTGAGTGTAATTTGAATAAAATTCTTATTCACCGTGTTTAATTTAGAGATGAGATTCGAACAGTTTGAAATCTCTGGTACTGGGAAATGTCGGAGTTTTGAAAGTTGAGACTCCTGGAAATTCAAAAAGTAGAAATATATCTGCGTTTTGAATTTATTAAACAAGTGGAAATTTTACGGATTTCAAAGTTGGAGTGAGGGGAAATTTCTGCTTTTTGGAAATCAGGACGTCCGGAAAGATTTACGCACACGAACCTCGCGAGAAAATTAATATATATATAATAGTGTTATAAAAACAGCATGTACGAAGAATCAGAATTTTATTTGTATGACGAATAAAGTCCGTTTTATCGTAAATGAATCGAGTGTTTTCAGATTACCATCGAATCCGTACATATCCTATAATTTATGGAAGGCCGTGTACTTGCGTCCCAATACGGATTTATAGTTCCCATTAAAAATGAATATCATACTCTCTTTTTGTATCGCATAATTTATCACCGTGTGATGCTTCACACGCTATTAAGAAAAAATTGATACAATTCTAAAGAAAGTAGAAATTAAACCGGGCGCGCACAATGCTTGATACGTTACCGCGTAATAAAAACTTTACGATCAAAGTTTTATAAATTTGTAACTTTTCGCTGAAGTGACTCGTCGAAATAAGGATGTGTGTTTTTACGAAAGTACCAATCGCAATCGAAAACCGAACCGCCTCGGACGGCTCAATTCAGCCTCACGAGAATGTTTATGACGCCGGTCGTTCATCTCTTTATTTGGCATGGGTAATACTCGTTAAGGGATACAAGGGAAATAAAAGAGAAAACGATCGAAAGAGAAGCGTTAATTCCGATCGACATATATCAGGAACCATCGCTGAAAATTTCCATCGCGATCAAAAACCTCTCGTCATTTTTTCCCGATCTAGTTATGGTTGGCCCTTTCGTTGCGTCACTTCTATATTACTCTTTTCCTGCTTAATTTGCTTTTTACGGTAACATCTGCGGCCAGGTAGGCTTTTTCTCTGGCAACGCGATCGAATTCAATTAGCGGAGATCGTGGAACTCCGACGGTGGTCGTTGTTCACCGTCGTTGACCACGGTGTGTAGAATACGGTTTCGTGAACCACCTCGGAAGAATCGCTCGCGTAATCGCGGTACGTAACAACGACGTTATTAATAATACCACGATCGTACGAGATAAATTCAAACCGCGGACGGGGGACTCGGGGATTTCGGCAGCCGGACATTTCCGATTGCGATCTCAGCGTTTCTTTAAATAATTCAAGAAGCCCGGCGAAAAAAGGCGGCATGGGATCCCGTCAACAGAAATAAAACAAAAAAAAAGAACAAAACGTCACTCGGCGAAACGCAGTTCACGTTCGCGAGTGAGGCAACACGCGGCCTGGACGTCGAACGAAAACCAAAAAAAAAAAGAAACGAACAAACAAAAACGGAAAATAAAAAAACCCGTGCACGTTTCGCGATACGAGACACGCCCCGTGACATCATCGTTGCTTGATCTCGAGTACCGTGAACAGACGAAAGAAGAACACAGAGTAAAGAGGTGGGTGAATTCGAAAAAAAAGAAACTTTAAAAGAAAAAAAAACGACAAAATAATAAAAACAAGAAACTAACAGACACGGAACAAGTTTGTACCGCACCGTGCGTGGCCCGTGAAGAATTCGAGCCGATGTTACAGCTGATGCGAATTAAGCTGCAACGGATTTATCATGCAATACCGGACACTCCTTGTTGTCCCCTTGGTGCTACCACCCTCTTCATCTCTTCCACCTCTGTTACGTCTCCTCTTCTTTCGTGCCAACCTCCACCGGTTTGGAATTCACTGTCTTATCGCGCTCCTCGTAAAGATGTCATTGATTATACGCACCGTCCGCGCGGTGAGATATTACGCCTAGTGTGAATATACCGTGCAATAAAGATGCCCCGCCGGTGGATACCCAGCTCTATCTACGTGTTGGTGCGTGTATGTGGGTGCCGGTTCGTTGCATATGTAAGTAAGTACGTGCCGCGACTGCGTCGTGTTGGTGAAAGTCGCGACGGGGATGCGCCGGGGGAATCGCCGCCGCGGCGGTTTAGACTGATGCATCCGGCTAATTGCAACGGACTCGACGGTGTCTCTCCTCTCGTGAAAGAAAGCCGATGCTATCGACGCTCGCTATTGATTCGCCAGACGTTCCATCAACGTCGGACTCTCGTCGACGTTGCGTCGTCGCGCTGGATGATTATTTTCATTATGAACATTTTTATTCGGTTTTTAACACTAGAACTACCGAGGATTAATTCGGTATATATTTAGAAGCATTGGATAAATATGTTTGAAACAAAGAAATAAAGGGGGATAGTAAATTGATCGATTTAATTAGTTGCATAGAGAAACATGGTTATGAAGAATTTTGGAAATCGCAGTGTTATAAACTTAAGCGTGTCTTAGAAGAAATGCGGAACCGGTCATTTTGATCTCCTTGGTAGTTCTAGTGTTAACGACAAGTATTTTTCGATGGATTTCCATCGTGTGTTATGTCTAATTGTTTGGGAGACAATCTAAGGGTAATTTAGTGATTCGTAAGTTATTAGAATGTTGGTGAAAAGATATAGAAAATGGGGACGATTATTTGGATTTTTTTAAAGTAAATTTTGAATTATTTTTTAAATAATGGAAAGAACGTGTTTCTGTATCTGGTAAATTGAAATGATAGGTTGTATTGTCGTTATGAGTTAGGGTGATACGTATTAATTATTATAATTGGTATTGCTTCAATTTCAATTAAGAGAAGCCTGCGTGGGGCTGTGCATTGCTTTTGAAAAAGGTGTAGACGGAGTTCCCTTCTCGTTTTGCCATTCGTCCGTCCGCTTAAAGATGTCATTGATTAAACGAGCAGGAAACGCCAAACGGAATATTTCTGCGCGAGTTTCTCACCCACATGCGCATCTCGCTGCACGACCTGCATGTGGGCAACGCATTATGATGCGCCAACGTATGAATAGGCATTTCCCGTGGTCCCGAGAGTTGCAGTTGGGCGTATACGTGGCCCTTTTGTGCGAAACGATCTCTCGTTGCATACCAGAACCATCTATGAGAACAGAACATTCTGAAAGGAGAGCCGCGTATCGAGATTTGTTCGATATTTGATCGCATAAAATAATGAAAATTCTACGACGTTGTGTTCCAGTGTTATTTACGAATGTATAATCGTATAACGTGCAAATGTATAGTAAAATAAATAGCTTATGTATGCTTTAAATAATTTGTTTTTCAAATGAAAATTTCATGATTTTAAATAGCATAAAATATAGAAATTTCCACAAATCTCTGTCCAGTAGTTGTTTATACAATATTTTCGAATAACATAAATAATGTATAGTAAAACAAATAGTTTATGTATGTCTTAAATAATTTTCATTTCAAACGGATAATAAATGTTACGACATAGAATTTTCCGGTAAAAAGGTCTATTCGACGGGGAACATAATTTCACTCATTCCCATTAACGTGAGTACATGAATCCTGCCATGTCTCGTAGTAGCGGAGTAGAAGCCTTTAGGAAAATAAGTCACGCACGAAGGAACTTCATAAGCATAATGCAGTTTGCACACGAGAGAGAGCCATCGATATAGTCGGAACGATCAGCTACTGGCGTTTATGAAACTCTTCCCTGCGGTGGCACGAGCTCAACGAGTGTTTAATCCTCGACGAGATACCCGCCGCGAACTTCATTACTCGCCGACTAATTATTGGTTCATTAACGGTACAGTGTATACTTTATTGGTTTTAACGAGCGTTACCGCGAAAATATTGCCGTTTCTTAATTGCGAAAACGAAGCACCAACAGACTCTTTTCTGTTTTTTTTTCTTTCTTTTTTTTTTGTTTTAATCATTACCGTTCAAATACGTCTCCACTGTTTTCACTGACGCAACAACCGAATAACTCTGATTGTGAGTCATTCGATAGAACGTCGTGCAACATTTCATGATGGTAGTCGGTACCGGCGATCGACCGGATAATCAATAATAATGATTAGTAGCCGCACCGACTGCAAATTGTAAATTCCCCATGAAATTAGGCAGAGCGTCGGCTACTTTCTCTTCTTTAAATGAATCAGTATCGATCTAGGCATGAACCTACGTGTACGTCGGTACATAGGTAAATAGGAACCATTTACACGTTAATTAGTTTCGTCATGATATTCTCGGAATCTGTACGATCAGTATAATATAGAACTAAATGTTGAACTGTATAAAATGTTGATTTTAAATTATTTAATCATGAATGTTATACAAATACTTCACCATTTTTACGTTAATTACTTTTATATCAATATCATTAATGTTTTTCATTCCGTGAAATATTAAATGATATGAAAGGTTTAATTATATCTCAACTCCTTTTAATCGAGTTAAATATTAAACGATATAGAATTTAAATTCACAGATATTTACGATGTATTCCTTCCTGTTCCTATGATCAATATTACGTATCGATATTACTTCATATGTATACTTATTTCGCACGGAAATATGAACCGCCGAAGGCTACGAACACCTGCGAGCAGAAAGTAACGTACCTCGTAATAAAATCTAATGCGTACTTATAAACGAAGTTATGATATCCTTTCGATAGGTATACCGTGGTGGTCCACCGGACAGCTGAACAGTCGTATAACGTCGATGAATCATTAAGGGATCGGAAATCCATCAGGCAAATTTTCTTTTATTGGTCATGCTATTCGTTGAGGAAGTCACGGCCCCTGTCTCGAGGATCGACATAACGTTTGCCATAGAATATGATGATTAAATGATTATCATCCTATCGTTGAAGTAGATTTCATTTAAAAAAAATGCTATGCTAAATGATTGTCCACTGAGTTGAAGAGACGTTATTAAATCACGTTGTTTTTACTGTACGAGAGGAAATGTAATGGGCGTACGAGTGTCAAGAGAAAATAAGAACAGATAGTGGAGTATGTACTAAATAGATACATATTAAAGTTTAAACTTGTAGCATCCAGAAATGAATTTTACAATTTTTGACGTCCAGTAATTTCTGTGTCTTGAAACTTTTAAAGTATTTTTTTTCTATTTGACGTTTTCGGAAATTTCAGCACGTTATTAAGCAACAAATAGCAACGGATTGGTAATTCAAAATGAAGATACCTGTATCAAACGGGAAATTTCTAGTCACTGATTACAATTTCGAACGACATCGATCCGCGCATATACATGTGCAGAATATGAAACATGAGAATGAACCATATGACACGTTCGATGCTAATTACTGCAGATATACACGAGATAATTATGATATGACGTTTGCACAAGCGAGGACAACGTTCCGATTCTGTATAACTAGCTTACTAACGTTCCGCGAGCTATTGACAATATGAGTAATAACTGGTCATGCTCGTTGATTAATTACTCGAATAAAACGCACCGCCATTGTCCCGGTTACGTGGTGGATTAGGTGTTGCTGAATTACGATCCAATTATCGGCCAGGTGGTTCGACGAGGGGCATCACGAAACGCGCTAAGACACCGTGTAATCGCTAATTGGAGAAAGACTGTTCGAGGATGCTAATCAAAAATCGAACAAGAAAATTATACTCTTACTAAATGTAAATTACCCACCGAGACACCGTGTGCTATAAAATAAAAATACGTTTGGAAGAAACCATCGACCACAATCGTTCGATCCTTTAACAAAAAAAAAAACCCAAAAAATCCCTCTCCTCCCCCTCCCCCCCCCAAAAAAAAAGAAATCATCGAACCGGATATTCGAAGGCGGATTAAACATCGGACACTTTGAACGTGGCTTCCTAGAGGCGGTGCGACAGAGAGAAGTCGAAAAACAGGTACGTATAAAACTAGAGAACAACTCGAAGAGCCTCTTCTACGTTGACATTCAAATGTACCGTACGGCCACAGTGGGTACTGTCCGCCTGCAGGAAGTCGTGAGCCGGCGTCTCACAAGTATACAGTCGAGCGAGAACCTGTTTGATTAAACAAAAATGTCGCTTACCGCACGAGGAAAAGAGTAGGAAAGAGTAAGTAGTAATACTGGAAGGTAAAACAGTGTGGGGGAGGGAGGGGGGGGGAGGTTAGGTCGAGGGAAAATGTAAAGACGGAGTTAGATAAAAATTCCAACACAAAAAAAAAATATATATATATACACATATACATATATAAAACAAGTAAAAACCAGTAAAAAAGAAACAGACAGAGAAAGAAAGAAAGAAAGAGAGAGAGAGAGAGAGAGATGAGAGAGTCACATGGGGCTCGATGGTGATTATCGGCGCGTTTACGGTGAACGTGAAAGCGTTGCTTTTTTTTTCTCTTCTTCCGTGCAGCATCTCGGCATCGAAACTAATGGCAGAATATAGATATGGCGCCGGTGTGTCAGAGTGACCGCGGTGCCGGCGATATCCTAAGAAAAGCCGATTAAAACGACCGCGCAGCGGCGTTTTTCACCGTCGGTGTCGGTGCCGCACAGAAAGAGTTGGGATCCTCTATAAGGAAGCACGGTCCGCGATGTTGAACGGACAATGAGCGTGTGCCGCACTGGAAATGACATTTGAGCGCCTCCGACGGGGATCGAACGAGCCCCGCGAACGGAAAGGGTTAGAGGAGAGCAAAGGGAGGAGGAGAAGAAGGAGGAGGAGGAAGAGGAGGAGGAGGAGGAGGAGGAGAAGAAGGAAGAAACCAATAAGAACTATCGGCTCGTTATTGCTACCTGGCGAACGAGGATGTTTAAAGATCGTGACTTCTGTCGGCGGCCGACAGGTTTACGAATCTTCCAGTCGGCGAATTTCCGCGATGCGGCATATGGTTGTACTTAGAGATTTACCTCGATAAAAGGTTTTATAAATTCTCCGGGGAAACTTTAAACAGCTGTGTCAGTGTACGTACACATATCAGGTACCGAGCACTTGAATGGAAAATACACGGGATACGATTGCATTAATATTATCGTGACGGTATTCTATTTGTCCCATGCGAATGATATAATTTGCTACGGCAGTGTTTCCGACAACCGCGTCACAGTTGGTAATGACTGATTAATTTCCTTCGTTGTCATGCTGATCGAACGATGATAAAGTCACACCTGTACCTAAAGGACGGGTATAGGTGGATAACGAATAGCAGTTTTCTCAATGCATGACTTGCACTACTTTGCTTGAATCTTGCCGACTGAAGCTTTAAGATTCTAGAATTAAACGAATTGAACCAATTGAGTTCCTGTTGGACAGTCTAAGGAGAAAATCGAGCAAAAATTCTTCGATAGACAGAAAGAGAGAGAAGATGGAATAATCATTTATTATTAAAATGAATTGATTACCCACATTTCTTTAAGCATTGAATTTTTTCAGATCGATTGAAAATCGACAATAATGATCGGTAATTTAATAACAGCCGTAGGAATAACATGATTCTATTTATATTCTTGTAAGCAAATCATCTCGACATGGAACGAATCGTAATGCAAGGTTACTGCACGAGTTCTAATAGCGTACTATTTATTCAAACGAATTTCATCGCAGGCTTCGTTCAATATTTATTCAATCTCGACTCCCTTGTCGCGGGACTAATAATCACTTCGTATAACACGATACTATGTACCGATCTACTCCCAATATTATTCTTAACCCGCAAATACAACAGCTATAAAACTGCCATGTTAAGTCTACGTAATACGTCCTATTTCAAAGAAGCTAATACCAACTTTGAAAACTACTATAATCGAATGCAAACAGACTATTAAGTTATCTTGATAGAACATATTTTCAATCGAACATCCAACAAAACCAGTAGAAGGTGGAAACATTTCAAACACGTTCCTTTAAATTCTTAAAAATATTTTTTGAAATAATATCCAATACATCTAGACTCGTAATATTTGATTTGGATACTTTTACAAATATTCTTAGTTTAGGACTGGCTGTGCACGAGACACGAAGAATAATTAAACGTAACTTGACAATTTAATTCAGTTTGATGAATTCGACGAGAGACAATATCGTGACAAACAAAAATATCATTGATCGACTAATTCCGAGTAATTTCCAAAGGAAACCAAGGAGAGAGGATAATCGTCATAGAAAAGGCATAGAGTGTGTGCTCCGCTATAGTCGATCTCCGTTCCCCTTTTATTTATGAGGCACGCAACGCCACTTCAGGAACGTTTTAACGAACGAACGGTACTCTTTTATAACAGCACTTGCTCGTACAAATTAAGTGCCTTTCTTCCGATAATAAACGTCTGCCGGTAATTTAGAGATTTAGAAATTGTGCTGCTACCGCTGCCGTCGCTGACGTCTGCTGCAAAACTGTTAAAGAGAAAATGTATCGTTGCCCACTGTATCTCGGTCGAACGATAAATTCATCGCAACTGTATTAAATCCACGCGGTTAATTCGTCGCGATATTCCATGTACTCTAATTATCATTTATTTATATTAACATCCATAGCAACGTGTACGTTGAAAAAAATTTACCAAGAAACGCCCCGTTTAACCAAGTTGACATCACGATGAAGCATCGACGTTACCGACGTTAATTGAATACCACGAGATAGTTATCCGATATCGCTAATAAAGAACTTTAGATCCGATACGACACTGACAAATAGCCATATTGATTCATTCATGCCCGCTACCGATGTACCAGCCAGCCAGCCAGCCAGCCAGTGTTGTGCAGCACCATTAATTAACGATTTCGAAAATCACGGCCGGCGATCCGTAGACCGATTTACAGCGAGTCGATTTCGTTGGTACCATTGAAAGCCGGCTACTTGACGAACGTTTTATACAGCCCTCGATCGTTCGTTGGAACTGCCGAGCGAACTATTTCACATGAGATAGGATCTACGGAAATACCCGGCGCAAACGGCTATCTTCGGCTACGATTCCCGTGGAATCAGTCACTATGCACGGTTGCACCAAGTCTGATTCCAGATATCTTCGTTTGTTATCTCATCTAACTTCGCGGTGGTCGATCGTTACGTGATCATTACGGTCAGCGGGTCATTGCCACGATCACTTAGATCTCAATGATAGCGTGCGATCAAGGTTCAATTAAAACCAGCATAGAAAGAGGTACCAGCGAAATAGAAGGGAGAAGGAGAAAATTAGCTAGCTCGATCAAACTACCGCATTCGTACCTACAGTTTTCCTAGTCATTCCGGGCTTGCGAGCATGAATCTTAAACGCCCTCGCTTGCAGTTCGAAAGAATTACTATAATAGACTTGTACCATGGTGAACAATTTATTTTCTTTTTCTTTAATAATTATGTAGTAAGTACTACATTCATATTCAGAATGTCACGGATTCGAAAGGTCTACAACGGGTTGTCGGTTAAACGAGTAGATGGACAAATAAATATTTGGCGAGCTGTCGAATCGATTGTATTGAAAATTTAAACGTGTCGAGTGAAAGAGACGTAGCCACAAAGAAATCCCAGCGAAGTTTCGCGTCTGATCGTCGGCTTCGACCGGATCTCATGGGCGTCCGAGCTGTCAATCACCTAATTTACGGATCGACCATCGAATTACTCCGCGAGGACCGTAGTAATTGCAGGCTTTGCCGTCGGCTCGCTAGAATTCCACGAGGTCGACTAAACAGGGAATCACAGCTGCGTCTACGGATACGTTTAATCGAACGATAATGTTTAATTATAGACTTCATCTTTCCGCGTGATTAATCGATCGCCGGGAAGGATGCGAAGAAGACTTTACGTCTGAATCTCTCGAGTCTGTCAAAACTCGCGATTAATCTGACGAACCGCGATATCGTATTACGAATTGCGATACGATACATCGTAACGTGGTATATACATTGAAAAATCATAGAAAAATGTCACCTTGCTCCGATTCGTCGACGGAACAACCGTCGGATCATCCGTTCGAACCTTGGTATCCCGCAATGATGCGGTCGTCATTGAGACAATCTAACAGCGAAACTTACATAACCGTTCGGTACTTCTCCTAGCGTTCGAAAGAAAAAAAAGAGAGAACCAAGAAAAAGAAGTCTAAAGTAATTTTTTTTCCCTCGCGATGATAAATTAATCCTGTTAAATGCGCACAATAACCCACGAACACATTTCAATAAATCCTACGAACGTAAACACGGTGAGCAAAAAAAAAGTGTTTTTTTTCGACAAGTTTCTCCATCACCTGCCGAACGGTGAAACATCATTCAAATATTGATTGGACCAATGACGATACGATACGCCAATCATACGTATTATATAGAGTCACCGGGGACACGATAAATATGACGTAACTAGAATACACCGAGACCGGATTACACAAACGAAACGGAAAGTGCAACCACTTAGACCATATACATACATATACATACATATATATAAATAGAAGCACCTGTTATCGCAACGATACGATTCCAACGAGTGGGTGTACAAGTTCGACGTAACCGAAACGAAGCCTGAACCTGCGGGAGTGACAACGTCCAGCGATATAAGGTGCTCGTAGTTTACCAGCTGTTCAACTAAACAGAACGAGCGTTGCAACGTGTGTTTACGACGCAGGGGGCACCACTCCGAGCAGTCCAGCGGTAGACGATGGATAATAAATCACGTCCTGGCCGACTCGGCACGTTCTATTCTCCGATATGCTCGATGATGTCTACTTTCGAAAAGGAAGACGGCAAACAACAACAAAAAAAACACACACACACACACTCGCACATATACACACACACAAAGTAATCCATGATAGGAGAAGATCCTTAGCGAAGGCAAATTGTCGTCCACGTTGATGCCGCGAAGAAAGCTGCCTGGACTTTAATCGATGGCCACTTCTTCGGCAAGTGACGTAAGGCGAAAATTTTCACTCCAAATTGTAGAACCGGTTTCAATTCCGCGATTTTCTGTTCTCTCTATGTTCGACGTTAGAACGGTTCAACGAAGAAGATGATCGGATATTGGAACATCATTGGGTAATATTCTTATTCTGAATATTCAAACGATAAACAATCCCTTGGGAAACGAATTTTTGTAAAAAAAAAAATAGATGCAGCGAGCGAAGATGAATTGTTTGTGACGTTAATCGGATCCGTCGTGAGCGTATTTAACGGAATTTACGGAGTACGGAACGATTTCGCAACGAAACGCGATAAAACCCGCGGCAATGATAGAAGATGACACGCACCAACACTCGCGCCTCTGTTCGCGGGCATACGCGTACCGGTACTCAACAATCAGCGGCAGATGTTACGTCTGTAAGCTAGGCTGGGAGCGACTGACTCGACATATTTCGTACGAAAGAAACAAATGCAAAAAAAAACGAGACATTACATTTTACGCGGGGCACCTTCCTCTTCCTCGTGGTAACGAGTACGCGAGCCTTAGCTGTAAGCACGGATCCGGCGGAGAAGACGTTCTGGAAATATTACCACCGGAACGTCACCGCGAACGAAACAGGTGCCGATCATTCGTATGTTAATAATAAACGTTTACGACGATTTCATAATTAAATACGCGCGTTAGTTGTAACCGCGCGTTTATATCGCGCTTGACCATTGATTTACAGCAACGTCGTAAAAGATAGGGAAGAAATATTAGTAGAAAAAAGGAAATGGTATTACGAACACCTAGATATATATATGCACCAGCGTGCACCTGTCGCTTAGACGGAAAAAAACACGTCCCCGATAGGTGGAAAGTGTGATACACAAAAAAAAATGAAAAAAGAGTAAAAAGAAAAAAGAAGGAAAACAGAAGTATAAGTAGGATCTGAAGATCCTACTTACAAATACGACGTGGCCCGGGACAAAAATCTCCACTTGCAGGTACGTAACGGTATATGCACGAGTCGGGAGGAAAGATCATCATCATCATCGATCGAGAATCCGTGGGCCGCGTGTGAATCGTCGGAGTTATGCCTTCGACAAAAGCCACCGGAGAGCCTCGACAAAGCAATTCCGCCTGTGAAGGCACAATCGAATAAGACGCGCCTCGTTCCGACGTGCTTTGCCAGCAACGGGGCCCTCCTCCTCGTGTAAAACCGGGCAACACAGGCGCAAGCACGTCCGTGAGAAAGAAACCGAAGGGAGCACTGAAACGGCCGCGTTTATGTGTGCGTTAACGTCTGAAAATATATGCGACGACTTAAACCACGAATGCATACACCACAAGTGTGTGTATATACGTATGATAAAAGTGTATGTGTGTCCATGAATCCGCGGACATGTATATATGTATGTATATCTATGTATGTGTGTATGTTTGTACGTGTGCCCACAGGACGGTAAGAGTTGGTAAACGTGTGTCAGTGTGGCCACACCTCGAGCGGCATGCGATGCTCGTTGCGGCAGGCCGGTCGACATGTAAATTCGTAGACGTAAACTCGAAGCCGCGAGCCACGCAAAACGATAAAGAAGAATGCGGTGGTGAAGGTAGGCCTGCGACAGGGAAGAAGACGACAGGGGGACGACACGGGTTTCCAGCTGTCCGATCCTCGATTAAAATGCCATTGGCGAAAACGTGGCCAGGGCGGGTCTCTAACGGCAATCCTCGTTTTGTCGCGTGAATCATAGCCAGACGGAGGATCGAAAATATTTGCGATTTTAGGCGGATTTCTTGTCGACGCGTTACATCTTTTCTATGTATACCTTTATCCCTATCGAAACGATGATGATGATATTTGTAGAAGATTAAGTGTCAATTTAATCAGAGTCGATGAAAATTGAAATATAATTAATGATATTCTACTGTATATATACTATATTCATCCGTCATAGTTATTATTAACGTAGAATATCATTTCAAAATATTTGTCATTTTATACGAATTCCTTTGCGACACGTTACATCTTTGCTATGCATACCTTTATCCCAATCGGAGTGACAATGATGATATTCATAGAAGATTGCTAATCAATTTAAACAGAGTCAATGAAAATTATAATATAGCTAATGATGTTCTACTGTATATACACTATATTCATCCGTCATAGGTATTATTAACGTAGAATTTCATCCTATTCCGTACATCTATTCCAACTCGAGAACCCCGTGTTACCTTTAACGTGCACCTTCGAACGTATTACCCATCCCGTTAACGCAGTCAGCTAAATCGTCCACCGGGATGATACATCGAGTCCATCATGCGAACGCCTTCAAAGTGTACTTTCTTCCCCGCACACGAGACATAGACGTACCGACAATAGATACTCCGCAACGCCCACGTCAGCGACAAGACAAAGGCCTGAATGGCCGGCAGATGCACGGGTTTTGCACCGACGTATTGCACCGACGTATTGCACCGACGTATCGCACCGACGTCCGTCGATTTAGAACGCAACGATGCGCCATACGTCCGTTCATACGTTCGTTTATTCGTTCTTCGTGACGAAGGTGCGGTACGTAACAGCACGAGCGCGGTGCATCTGTGTGAACGTGTGTGTATCTGCGTTCGCGGGTTACATACACACTTGTACCGTACGTATAGATATATATATATGTATACGCTTCGAGGTTACGTAATTCGGAGAAGAGCACGCGGCCGGAGGAGCGACCGGTGACGACACCTTCTTCGGAGAGAAGAGAGATCCGGGAGTGTCCACTACAAAGTACCAATCCGGCCCACGTTCCACGGTGGAACGTTTCTACGATCGAAGATTTATTTATCTCCGACTGACGATGTTTCGTTAAGAGATTTCTCGGGGTGAGGAGAATTTTCTCCATCAGGTATATATAGATAGTTTTTAATTACAAACGAGAATGACTGATCGGGGAACCAGTATTCCATTTACCATCGATATTTCTCGGCGAATACATCGCGGCTGGATTAAGGACACTTTTAAAAGAGTAATCTGTTGTAAAATGTAGAATCTAATAAAATTTTCAAGACAGATCGTAAATTATCCTTCTAAAAAACATCCGTGTGAAATGATACTTCGCGATGTAACGTTCTGTCGTTATCGACAATTAAATATCAATCATTTCGGTAGATGATACGAAATATGTAAGTATGTAGTGGTATTTTAAATCGATGTACGGAAATAATTTACGACCTGCGCAACGATAGACTCGCCAGTTCCTTTCGGGGATCTCGTGATATGCACAATCGGCCTGATAACACGCGTAGAATGGAGCAACAGGAAATCGATAAGCTCGGTCAAGAGTAACGCGTGGGCGGTTATTCGCCTATTTACCCACGGCCAATGGGAAATCGAAATTAGAAATCAGATAGAAGCCGGTGCAGATTCTTAGTATCCAACAATGAAGGAATCGTGTTCTTCGATCGCGTGATTACGAGGTATTCGAGTGTCATAAATTTTATTCGACATTCGAGAGCCGACGATGACGATGTCTCTAGGTAATCCTACTTTTACACGTCCCAGTTTCGAGATTTCCATTGAATCCAAGATCGAGGAATCTTATTAACACTATTGCAATATCGTCGTAAATAAATCGAGAAAATCGTTACTGTAAATTGCTCGGTAAGTTCCATCGCAACTTCCAAGTGAATTTTTTTTTACGCATCAAAACAACAAAGGGATTTCGTGATAATAGTATTTGACGTATTTTATCATTGTAATTAACGAAAATAACGATGAAAGTTCTGACAATGAATTCACAATCTTTTATCTAAAGTTTCAAATCCACGATTCAACCGACCGTCGTAATAGCCAGGATTTTATTATAATTATTCGTTATATAAAAGTCTCTTCCATGAATCCCTATTTTTTTTTACCCCACAATGCCCGGCAACGGAAGGGATGACAGTCGTCGGTGGTTACGACATCACGGACAATGCTCGTAATCGTTACAATACCATATTTCAGAGGTAATATTTTTCAAAAATATTCATTTTAAACCCAGAGAGAGAATATTATGACTTACGAACGTTTTCCTCCACGTCGACCACGTGTTCGTCTCTTCCAATAAACACACGCGATCGATCCCAGAAAAAAACACACACACACACACGGTGAGCCACGTTTAGAAACAACCTGTACATCATGCGGATGCAGCCATACGTTTCGGTATCTACATATCTTTAACGAGCACCCCCGTCGTTTCTTTCACACTGACGAGGAAAGATCGACAAGCAACGTAACGACGGAAGATACCGCAGCTTCCAATGGTAGGCGACGAGGTATGTACCTTGGCAGGCACGATACTCACGATGGAATCCACGACTATCGGAAGCGATCGCGAAATCTTCGAGCAATAATTCACCCCCTTCGCCCTTCACCTCTGCCCGTGCTACGGGGCCATTCGACAGCGATGTTCCCGTGGACTTAGGAAAAAGACTATGCCGGAGCATCGGTGAACAGTTAATGCTCGCATAATACACGTGCATGGCAGAGGAGACGGGAGGGGGAAAGGTATTGTTACTAGTTTACGTACCGTTACTTTGTTGCCGTTGACAGGGATTCCTCAATGCGAAGACCAACGTTACGAAGTATATACATATTTTTAGTTGATTTTATAAAAGAACGAAGATAACAAATAATTGTGTTCGTCATATTATTTCTATGAATGACAAAACAAATCTGATAGGATGATAAATATATGAATGATATTATAGAGAAGGTTTTTAGATTAATGAGAATATTTGAGGAAGAATTAATTATTCAGATACGTGTAAATGAAAATATAGACGTGAAAACGAAGATAGGTAAGAAAGTAATGCATGTCCGCTGATCTGTGAAGTCTTTACACACAATTACGTGTACCACCTGAATGAAGAGAAATTATTACTCGAGTGAACATCGCGGGGCTGGTACATGGAACTCACAGTTACCAGTACCTGCGGTAATATCGCATTGCGAACAGCCGGTAGAGAAGAGGATGGTCGAGATTAGTTCCGATTGCCTCTGCGCCGGAGAGTTATAGAAGGGTTGCCTGCTCGACCAGGCATCGATCCCGGCTACCGGCTTCTGCCCGTTAATGAGTCATGTTTAATTGGCGTGGGAAGCCTGCGGGTACGTCCACGTAACGGAATTGAACTGTACCCGATGCAACAGTGGTTGCAACGACGTTAATACCCCCACTTTTCTTTTAAGATTTAACCTTCTTACCCGGTACACGTGAACTTAAAGTAATAATAAGTAAATTTCAAATATACTTAATGATCAAATTTATTTTCATCGTGTATGTATGTATATTTGTGTGTGTGTGCGTGTTTTTTTCTTGGAAAATCAAAGTAAATTACGCGTATAAATTCTATTGCTAATTAATCTTTTTAATTAATACCATACGGTCGTAAATACACGGACGTTACGTATGCACATCAATTTCATACACGCCTGAACAAGTTTACCCGCCGTAAAGAATTACAGTTTATAACCGCGTTGGCACTTGCCGTGTATTTCCCATCAAATTACGATTTCACACAGAACGATTTTATGCGTTCCATTCGCGGGGCATAGCGACACCGGAAATGCTATACGTACTTACGTACGTACGTACGTACGACAGATGGTATACGCGAGAGGAACAACCTAGCGAAGAGGGGTTGGTTGTTGTCACACAAGTTTTCCAATGACTTTCGTAGAAAGGTCTAAGTATACCGGTATGCAAATAAAACGGCATAAAGTGAACGTATGAAAAATACCCGATATATTTCCACACGCTGGAATATAACGCGTGCTACGAGCATTGTCTCGAATCTAATCACGACTCCGTTGCATTTACGAGCCACCGGTTGGGTACTGACGTAGCCTCCGGAGAAAGACTACCTTTTACGAGAGGCGGTTCTCTCGTATTCTCTCCGTTATTGCACGACGTAATATGCATCGCGAATACCAACACGAGTCACACCCATCATAGAACGTCCGACCCTGTGGGTGGCGCCACGGTACTCGTAAATAAGTCTTACGAATAACTCGCGAATAAATCGTAAGAGCACATCATCCACAGATATGGTCTTTTTACTCCTCAGGTAGGTAAGATGAATTCTACCGGCTGAAGATAATACCGGTTTTATGTACCTTTTAACGTACCTATTAATCGACCCATCAAAGTGCCTTTAAATCTCGTCGCGAAACATTTTAACCATTCGAAAGACATAATTTAACCAATCGGTAAATTTCGTGAGATTCTTTCAAGATTCTTTTCTAGCCACTCTATCGATAAACGACGAACGAAAAGGGAGAGAAAGAGAAAAAAATATTAAACGATCGAGTGAAATACCGCAAGAAAATAAGTATCAAGGTATCCCGTAGGCAGGTTCATTGGCGCAGTCGCAATCCTTGTACGATCACGTACCTAAATCGACACCTCGCCGTGAAGTCGGCGCTAATCGGCTTTCCGGGACTGACGTGCCGACATGCTGCAGTTCTTGCCACCATGACGATCCCTATTAGTAGCCCATATATACATACATATATATATATATGTATACATATATATGTATACGATAGAGAACCGACACATCGAACACGAACGGTCGGCATCGTGATTTGGGTGCCATCACGTACCACGCGGAATCGAGCGGGTTTCCATTCGCGGCCAATCGACACGCGCTTCTTTCAGTTCAATGCCGATCGTCGTCCGATATCGGGTAAACGTAAACAAATGCTGATTGGAATAGATGAAGGTATCGATAACGAAGCCAACAGTAAATTGAAATTCATCGGGATAGAAAGAAACTTTACGTGGAAATAAAATTAAATATGTTTCTCGATACTTTAAATGAATAATTATTAGTTGTACTAACGTTCATCATTTATAATTACCATCAATTATACTAACGATCGATAAAAATCACTTTCTTAAATCTTTCAATAGTCATTAAGTGAATTTGATTAGAATGTAGAATATTAAATGCGAGATTTTTAAAATTAAACAAAGCTTTACGTGTAAGTAAAATTAAATGTTTCTCAAAATTCTAATGAATTGTCGTTTAAATTCGATATCATTAGATATGGTATTAATTCGTTTTCACTGGATTTAGAGCGAGTTAGAGTTACACAAAGGTTACATACCTCCCTAGACGTTGGTGCCCCCAGGACGCAGAGGCTGTCCAGGCGGCGGGGCGCACTGGCCCACCGCTTGCTCGAGAGCTCGCTCTCCTCCTGAAACAATAAACGTGACCTGTAATTAGACAAGACGAAGGTAAAGGTGATAGGCGGTGAGGCTGATGAGCGCTATTATAGCAATCGTAATGGGCCCCTTGGGAACCAAATTGCTCTTCCCAGAAAATTAGCGAGAAAACGACGGAGCAGGCCTGAAGAATAGTTGCACCGCGGTGCACAAGAAAACACCAAAAACTATGTTTCAATATAAGTGCATACGTGTGCGAACGGTCGGCGGAAGGATACCACTTTGAACTTAAAATCTTCTGGGATTCTTTTGAACTA
The DNA here is from genome assembly GCA_917499265.3 of Mimumesa dahlbomi. Classification (NCBI taxonomy): domain Eukaryota; kingdom Metazoa; phylum Arthropoda; class Insecta; order Hymenoptera; family Crabronidae; genus Mimumesa; species Mimumesa dahlbomi. Next base: position 8,338,246 of record OU824116.1, on the reverse strand, counting down.
CCTTGGATCGAAATTACCTTGAACTTATGGCGAACAGAAAAATTCGTAAAAATGGCTTTGAATTTACCTAATTTAATAATGAAAGTAATACAAGAGTTCTTGTACACTAAAAACAAATATAAGTGTGTCCGTTTTAAGACAAGATCGCTGAAAACCGCGTAAAGAGGAATCGCTGTATAGATTACGCACACTCGGGATCCTCTGATGGTCGCAACAGTGGTCTTCCATTAAAACACCATATCCGTAGTGTTGAACATGACGACGACCGAACACCGTTAGGCAAACCGATATTTACGTGTGTTTATTTATGTGAAAGTTCTTCACGTTTTATCGGAGTAACTCTGGATAAGCATACCGTGAAAACTACACATACATTCTTCGTTTCGGTTTACGACAAAAATCTTTTCAACGTGTATATTTTACTCACGCGAACACTGTAACCGTGTTCGTCTGTTTCTACGAATTTCCACGCATCGGATTCGCGAGTATTTCGTTGTGTCGGTGATATCGAACTACGTGGAAACCGATCGAACGAGATTCGATGTTAAATCGCGTGCGATCCGACGCCGGCGGTGACGCGAATCGATGCGATTGCAAACACTTCGGAATTACATCCTGCGACACGATTAAACCCCGGGACACCATATATACATAGGCAGGAAACGGCGGGGAAGCACTAATGGATCAATTATACGAGTCATTTGGAATAAAACGGGAGGAAGAGGAGCTCTCCCGAGAGACAGTGGCGTGCCGCGGTGCACCGGAATAATTAAGATCGCATCTCAGTCTCTCGGTGTCAACGTGGATCGTCGCTGTACAAAGCTCACGACTTTACGACACGAATGGATCGCGCGAAAACGCGACTATGAATACGCCATCATACACTCCCGTTTAAAGCCGTGTAAACATCTGATTTAAAAATAAAAAGATCGAACTTAAGTTTAAATGATAAAACAAATTTTTTTCTTTCGTTTAAGACGAGCAATAAAATTTTGTAATTTTATGTCCGTGTAATTGATAATGACGTCGACGAAACTTTTGGAAGATGCTGTAGGAGAAATGTTCCGGTAATATACATGTAACGTATGCAATAGACACTTGCATCACCTGGAATGCTCTTTTATTATGTCTACACGAGATTTCAGCTATGCCCGCACGCGAGTGCAGTTATTAAAACATTAAAACAATTACGCTTGCCTTGTGACACACACGTGTCAGCGAGAGGTCTCGTGGCGCATATGGGGTAATTACACTGTCATTTCTTGCCACCGTCGTGTAACGACGTCGATGATTACGACGACGACGACGACGACGACGACGACAGCGGTAACATATTTGTATGCGTAGTAGGTAGACCACCTACGTGCATTTATAACGTGGCAGAAACGAAATTCAAGTTCCATATAATATAGACCATTCGAATGATTAGTAATATATCATTGACATTACGTAATGACAATAAAGACAGACGGCATAATTTATGTTACATTTCTGGTTTTGCGTAACGATTCTGATAGCTTTCCTTCTAATCTCTTTTATCGACAACAAAATCAAGCATATTTACGATCGTTCCGTGTCTAAGAGGAACTGGTTCGCTCGGTGTTGCGATACCGAAAAGAAATGACTTCTCGAAGCACGGCTAAAAGGGTGAAAATGCATTGCGTGCGTTTATTATTTATCTTTACCTTCATTCTGGCAATTCGGAGCGTTATTATCTGTTATTATTATTACATATTGCATTATTACGCAGCGTTGCAACAGCCGTTCGCCGATGTTACGTTTGCTTTCGCTAGATTTCTCCTATTTTCCGTAATACGCCGAGATTGCATTTGAAATTGAATCGGCTCCTTTGGACACGGCGCGGCTACTAACGATCCCAAATATAGATATGTTTTACGTCAAAATACATCGATAGACGGCTCATAGAAGCAAGAAACAAAGATTAATACGTAACCGTTGCTCGTTAGAAATCGATAAAATAATTCTCACCTTCCGATCGATGATTGATTTATTAATGGAAAATATCATATCAACTATTTATAGACCCTCGATCAACCTGTTATACGTATTAGTCGATCGATACACAGTTAAATCATTCGCGGTATATTCCTATTCTGTTACGTTTTTTTTTTCTCTTTCTTCTTCGTTCTATATATACATAAATCATGATAAATCATAAAATTTCTTCCTAATACGGTTACCAACGATACGACCCACAGTCTAGCCGACGCGTGTTACGTGATTAAAAAGCAACAAAAAAATAATATTACCGCGTTCTATAAATAGCAACGTTTCGATGGAAAATTCTTAATTAACGAGCAATGTGACGTCTCGTAGACGGGATATCGTTTAATTACATCGAACGTGGACGACCGATCTACATGCATACTACGCGTGCATATGTATGACGGTGGCCACGAGCAACTCGGGCAAACGTATAGAGGCGTTACGCACACGGATTCGACGTTCTTTTCGTTCCCACGCCGTCTTTAAACTCGTTAATGGATTAGTGCTTTAAAGCTCGACCATTCTGGTAAAAGTGTGTCTAACGTTGTGTGCGCCGTAAGCCGCGTAATCCCTTTCATGCGGCGAGTTACGCCAATCGGGTGGACCATAAATTATAACTTTCGGTCATAAAAACAGGACTATGAAAGTGATTTGCAATGCGGTAAAGAGATATCTCCCCCCCTCTCCTCGTCTCCTCCCCCGACGTTTCATAGGGCAGGTGGGGCGGGTTTGAAATAATGTATGAAATCATCGACGAATACGCGAGCTACGTGTGCGCGTCCATTTGCGCCCGTTCTCCATATATACAGCTGGTAGCAATAAGGAGGTGAAAGTTACGTAACACGGAACATTAGCGGAATATTTATAACATTAATCGTGCAATCGTTGATTATGTGTTCACCGGCGCGGCGTGCAGTTTAGAAAGGCCAAACGATGGATCCGACTTTGGAATAAATTATATTCGTCGCAACGCGATACTTCGGATGGAAACGAAAGCAAAAAAAAAGAAAAACATTCACAATCTCGGTTTATTTCATTCGAACTGTAAAACGAAATTATCTACCGCAAAGGTGTCGGTATTTTTTCAGTACCGTACAACACGATACATTTATTGCAAATACATTGCCAATCGAATATCAATCGAGCTATTTATTTTTCACTGGACAATAATAGCCGAACGAAAGAAAGTCAGCGATCTAACTTAATAACGGTGTGGTGTTGCACCTGCCTTTAAATGCCTCGATGTTAGGAGACGATTTATTAGTACGGTATACGGAATTCCCAATAAGAAAGTCTGCTTAATGCTAGGAACGATAGGATTTATGCGGTATACCGGTAATATCGGTACAGAAATATGGAATGCTGGAGACTACCGTGCAGCAACGCTCAGGTCATTCAATGAGGGAAAACAATGGAACGGCTGATTTATGTGGGCATTACTGGCAACCCACGTACATGCTTAGATCTACATATTATACCAATATTCTGAATGTTTACTGTGCGAGCACCAACGCTATCCTCGTACACGATCGGAATCACGTGAGGTTCGGTGCATCTTCCATATTAGCCATTCTTCGACCCATTGTGTCTACGAATACTTCAAGTATTTGTTAATTTTTTTTCTTTAATACGCACCCAGACACTTAATTTTCTCAAACATCCACGTAAATCGATACCTTACTGTGCAAAAAGGTATCCCTGTAATCCTTTTTCTATTTCTTTGGAAATTTCAGATAAAAAATATAAACTGAAATATATCACAATGTTGTCAAGAACGTCTCGATATTACGATAGTGTATAATATTATGTAAAATGTAATCGTTGATAGAATTCAGTGAACGATGAACGAAAAAGTAACGGAAGTAGCGAGGTAGCTACATTGGCATAAATCACACGATATGTTTAACGTAATAAGAAGAGTGTAATGATGACATATATCATTGTACTAATAATAGGCCCGCAATACGATCACGCTGGGCAATGGTCACTAAGAAACGGTCAGAACTGCCCCCCAACTGTGCAGAAGCGGCCGACCGTTTCGTACGTTTATAATCGAGATACACGTTCGGATAATTACATTCGTTAAAATAACTTGGGTCGGGACCCAATCTATACTACACCCGCTGCCCCCCACCCTTTCCCCTCCCCACCATGTAAGACCTGATTTTTTTGCTATATTTCTCTCGGCGATCTGGAATTGACGATGGGCGGTGTTAAGGGTGTCCTTATTCGTACGAACGGCTTAACAAGAATTATTCAATTTGGCCAACAACGATCTTGTCTGTAAACCGGTTAAACACCCGAGTAAAACTGTTCCCTCCTGTGTTTCTTAACGTTTCGATAAATTCAACTTCATATATCTCACCGGACGACAGGGGGGTGCCTGGCTTTAAACACCTAACAGTATAAAATTTATATCGGTATAAACTTCATAATATCTAGGGAGTTACGTACTTTCCTAATCATTCGATTTACGCTTGTTTTATCTATAGAAATATATAATGTTACGGTAACGTTAACTGTCCGTATCTAGAAAAAGAATTAATTAGCCGATACGGCAACAAGAAGGTTCAACGAAATTTACCTACGTATATCAGAATATAGTCCCGTTAATTACGAAACGAGTAATTAAACGTTAAACAAAAAGCAGGGTAAAATCATACGTGAGAATCGTGGCAGCAACACGCGAGACGTGTATCAAGGTTATCTATGATAGTAAAAAAAGAACCAGAAAAAAACAGATCTTATTTATCTGAAATAACCACGGCGCACTAATTGGGAGCCACGGCGGTCGATTATACTACCTACTCGTTGTTGTACATTAAACGTTCTCTTATTTAACAGTAAAAACTATCTGACCGGAGCAAACAGGCCGAACATCCCCGATAAGATTAGGTCGCGAGAATTTTATCGCATTAAACTTCAGCGCGTAAACCTGTCGAATCGAATAGCTTTTAATTTTCCTGACGAAACCGCTTACTTTTCTTAACTGTAAGACGGTGAAAGTCTCTGTGTCAGAAGCCTCCTCCTCTTTGCCGATTACCCACACGAAACCACCGTAGTAGACCATCTACGTGTGCACTAGGCATCTTTACGTATGCACGTAACGCAAATCATGTGAGAGAAGTATGGCACGTGTGGTTTATGCGACGTGAGATATGGGCTACATACAATTGCGCAACAACTAGATCTTAGCTCAAATATGCTGGCTGTCGGTCTTCCCCGTGTACATACTATAATTAATAATAATCGCCAGTCTTACCGATGCTGTCATTATTATCGTGACGTTGATAGCTGATTAGAACACTGTATCTAAAATTGTGTAATTTTATGAATAAAGGAAGAGTGGAAATTTTCGATGGAAATTTTCACGTTATTAGATGAATATTAATTATGTTTTATAATTGTTATTCCGTGTACGGAAGAAAATTGTATACTTGTAAGAGTGTAGTTTTTCTTTTTATTATATAATGCACGACCTATCTTAGGAAAAATCTTTCGTTTTGTAATAATAAACTGATAAATGGTATGCGCATACTGATTACATGTATGTACACATATACTCGTGCATGCGAGAGCGATCGCGTAGATCATGCAAGTAGAACGTGGCACGTGTTGTCAGACTGAGTGTGTACATGGCTGTACATGTTTTAGGCTGCACGAGTTTCCTTCGATTACACCAGCGGAACGTGCTCGAAATAAATGCGAAATTCACGAGTACGATCGGAGCCCGTGTTAAATGCGGACAGATCGTAATTCGGCTGCCTGACATTACCGACGTAATTTCGTATTCACCGAAAATAGGAATTTTACTTTCCCCGTGGATCATCGGAATTTGCGAAATCGATCATTTTTACGCGAAACGTAGTTAAGTTGTAATTTTTTCAAGATATTAAAACTGTTAATAACAATCGAGGGGAATTATAAAAAATGAAATTAAAAAAGTGCAATTATACTTTTAATATTGTTATTTACGTTTTTTATATAAAAAATTTGCAATTACTGTAATACTATTCAAGATCGACTTCTCTTTTCAGTAGTACAACCAAATGTCATCGTGGACCACCCGTAAACGAAATGATTGGTCTCAGGGATGACACATTTAAATATACAATCTGACTGATTCAAAACTGTGAAAATGATATTCAATCCGAATTGACATATATATATATTTGCTCTAACTGTGAAACAATAATCTATTATTTAACGATGGTTTATCCAAGAGAAAACTTCGTTAAAAGAAAATCATTGAGAGCGATGAAAAATAAAATCCTAGGTTACCATAAACACAATCAAATGGTTACGATCGCAAGTCTGCCACGATATAAAAACGAATATGTATAATTACCGCGGAGATAATCAGCGTGATCCTCAGACCGCCGGATTGTGATTTCATTGCCAGGGTAATGCACGGAATAAATATTCCTCTCGTTCCGGAGACACAGCGAGATTGTGACACTCCGTTTACGAGGACATTTATGCACGCTCTGACGAGGATCCGTTGACGTTTAAATATCGTGATATACTGGATCATTGGACTGCCGCTTTCGCATCTGGCAGCGGTGCCGGGATACTAAAGTTCGAGAGGCTCGTTATACTCATCTTAACGGCTGTTCGTTTGAAAAAATCAGTAGAATACGATTCCGACCGACCATATAAAGATCACGCGGCGCTACGGTACATGTATTATCGAAGAGCGTGAATCATTTCGGATTATTTAGTGGGACTCGTGTAACAAACAATGTACCATTCCGTAATTTATTATTAATATTAGGAATTAGCGTCGGTAAAAAACGGCAAATGGTTTCACCGTGGGGTGGATTTAAGCGCGTTTTATGGGAGCATCAACGAATGCGATGGACCGTTTTTTGTATTATTGTAATTACAGACCTCGCGAAGGTATTTACAAGTTTTACAGCCAGACAAACGGCGAGGTTTTCGCCGTATTATGACGGTCCATAAAACAATGCACACCCACTGCGTTGGTGTAACAATGTCTTGGCGCCACAAAGAGGCACAATAATATATCTATGCACCGCGGTTGGTTTTAACTTCATTGAAACCACGAACAACAATGACTTTCTCCGCGTCGAAAGGAGGAAGTCGAACTAACAGCGTACAACTATTCGCTTCTCGTGATGTTTGCTACTTTTCCAGAGTGAGGGAGAGAGAGAGAGAGAGAGAGAGAGAGAGAGAGAGAGAGAGAAAAAGAACGGGAAATTATTTATTTCACACAACCGAGCCATCGCGAACGGTGAAAGGACCCGTCCGCAATATCTGTAAATGTTTCTCTCTATGGGGGATGACTTTCGATCGATGAAATTACAAATCCCGAAGGCAAAAGTCATAAAACTGATGCCTCGCAAAACGCTTCCACGATATTCCGATATGTTTCACTCTGAACCGTTGTATACAATATTTAGTCAGAAAGTTATGCGATATTCTAGGTATTACTATAAAACGAACAATTTTAATAGTTACACATAGAGTTTGATATATACATTTGACGTATATCACCTTTATCGAAAATCCCGTTCGTTCTTTTCTCCCAGGCACACGTACACGTATTTCTCTCTACTTTACCACGTTCGTAAAATGTTAATGGTGCACTATTATTTTATTTAGCACCCTACATCTTCCCGGGTTAAATATCGAATCACGAGTTTGTATCCGTTTTGTACGTAGACTTTTAATTTCGCCGTTAAATTCGAAATTTACACATCGAACACGCGGTCCCGTTCGATACGTCGCGAATTAAAAGTGAACTCTGTCGTTCGCCCTTCAAACCCCATAAGTACCGGCACGAGCCTGCTCACGTTACGGCACGCAGCTAGTAGGCTCGATAATTTATTATTGGTGAAGAAATGGAAGCCGCCAATCTATTAGCACGTTCGACAATAACAGCACCAGCCGTAAGTAACATAAGTGGTTAAGTAACGTCAATGCGGCTTACCAACCGCCTACGCGAGCTTCTTATAGGTATCGAATGCCCTCTCGACGATGTGGCGGCTTGCATTCGGCTTGTACAACCGGTATGGTTCGCATCGATACAAAAGCACCGGGGATTATACGTCAAAGTAAATAACACTGTGCCGGATCGAATGTCTCGAAAGATCGATAAAATTAACCGTAACGCTGCTGCGAACGAAGGAAAAGAATATTTCATACTTCAAAACCCTTGATCGACAGCCAGACACGTAATATTCGAAGGGAAATTGACAAACTTTCCATTGAAAATAGGAAAACGAGAGAATACCACGTTGGAAATAAATTTCGAGTGAAAAAGAAGATCCATATTACGTCCCGACTCGCTTGAAAGCAATAATTAAATCAATGGTTCGCAAACCACGCGTATACAGGAAGATTATTCATTTATGTGCATCGTTTCCACGGAACAAACGCGGCGGCTGTCCTCTGATCTGTGAAACCTTACCAACATCGTTCCCGAGCATTTACGTGATTGTCATACCGCCTCTCTTCCCCTTCTGAACCCTGAAACGTAGCCAAGTAGCTTACCGAGCTGTCTTCCACGTCGAAGTCCGGTAGTTTCCCTCGTAAAGAACGAAGAGAGATTCTTAACTGTACTCCGAGATACGTGCATGTAAAATCCAGGAAATATTCAAGAAATCTTCTTTAACCTTACACGCCGACAATACTCGAGCTATAAAATTCCAGGTAGGAAACGTCGAATTTCCACCGGAAATCCGTACAAACGCGAATTAATATCCGCAATAATAATAATAATTATAATAATTCATCGACGATATAAAGTATTAAATTGTTCTATTATTCGACACATTGTTCAAAATTATAAAAACGAATAGTCTTAATTTAAAAAAATGGAAAAAATAAGGTCGATGGAATTCGCGGTGTAAACTTCCTGTGTACGACGAACACAGGAAACATCTGGACAGATCGGGCTGCTGGACCGTGATTGTCGTGCGACAATTGGTGCTCGCATGGACTTAACATTCGAAGCCGGGACGGAACGTCAACGGTGGACACGAAGCGAGACGCAGGTAAGTCAGGTAGAGTCGAGACGAAGCAAAGCGTATGCGGCGAGATCGAGAGCCACGCCGCCGCGGCGCGGCATTAAGAGCGGCGCCATCCGGCCGCAAATAAATGCGATTCGCCTCGGCGCGACGAACGTTTTGTCGCCGGTGATTGGCGTTTGAAAGGACAACCGCGTACAATGCAATTACCTTGGCCTTAACCGCCTTGCCCGACCGATAGGATTCGATTCTGCGTTGGATAAATATATGTATATATATATGTATATTGCGACGATCTTAGACCACGTATGTATTGTATATGTACTTATATGGAGTTCGTTCGATATAATACCCGCTGGTCCCTTCAAATTTTTCTTACACTTTGAAGAAATGGGGAATTTTTATTAAATGATTAAAGGTTTCGGGGGAATATGTTTTTGTTAAAGTAGAACGTGGACGGGGAAAGGATATGGTAGATTATAAATTTTGTAGATAATTAAATATTATGGTATTTTGGAAATTATGGGTTATAGCAGGTATTCTGATCGATAGTATTAAGTGACATTTTGTAATCAAAATCCCTCTGCAAGAATCAACTGCGAGATATTAAAAAACAGCGTGTATAATCGCGCTAAATCCTCTTGACTTTGACCGTGTCCGTGAAACACAAAGAACTTCTACTTTTTGCCAATTTCTTCGGCGGACCCTAACGAACCATGAGATCGTATCTCGTTAAAGGGTCATAGGTCATCCCCTTCCGCCTTCCTCTTCGTTCACGCCTAAACAATTTTGTACGATCGCAGGAGACTTTCAGCCGCGAAACTTCTTGAAAAACATTCCAAACTTCTGTCGACATTCATTCTATTTCAATTTACACAAAATTCATTCGAGTTGACAACACTTTTCATTCTACAGCCGCCCTATCGTTCGTCGTGGGAAGTGAAACTTTCAATTACAGATAAGTAAGTGTAGACGCGTCTGTGTGTACACAATCGCGAATTTTCTCCATTTCAACGGCTTATACAAGAGGAAAAATATATCGTCATTATCATCAACTCGGATCCGCTTGAAATTTCAGGGTATTCGGCAATCGGTTTTCTGAGAAGCAGTTTCACTTGTTAAACAATTTCACTGGTAGAGACATATCACGATCTTTTAAAACACAATCTTTATGTCGTTTTCATCAAGAGGAACGATGCGCGAGCGTAGGCGCTATTGCCTTTAATACCGAATTCGCGATCGTAAAAGTGCATCTCTGCGTCACGATTCCATGTCGTTTATTACTGCAAAGTGGCGGGTCAGTCCTCGTAATCGTTGGATACATTCAATTTTTCGTAACGCCACACCGGCGATTATCACGAATCTAATTAGCGGAATGAGTCCTCGTTGAGGAGCTTCTAACCTTTTGATCCGCGCCAGGTTAAGAGCATCAAGAAATTTCAGGGTTAAAACGAAAACGATTAAAAAATAAACCTCGTTACGATTCGATAATATCTACCGTCTCGTTAGGCCAGCACATATTTAACAGCTGTAAATAAAAGAAATAGTATAATATCGATATTAGAATCAATTTGTAGAATTTACTATTGGGCAGATCAAAATGAATTTGATATTACGAAATCACAATCACGACGACGCGATTACAATTTTAATTTCTCTTAATCGCGTCCCTTTTATTCTTCGGTGTTCCGTCGATTTAATTATCTTTCGCACAGGTTCGCGGAACGAAAGACACAAGTCATCCTATCGTTTCCCCACATTTCCTACGGAATCGCATCAACAATGGGCACCAATTTACTAACAGCTATGTGTGTCGTAATCAATTCCACGTTTGGATCAAATTTATACGGTAATAAAAAAAAAATACGAAAAAAGTGAGCACAAAAACATGTGCAGCGTCACGATGACATTATTAATATACACCGCGTCGCCTATGTTACTTTGATTCATCGTTAATTCCATCCGTTACAGGCCGGTGCAATCGTTTCTGTCAGTAATTTTACGACCGCTGGCTAGAGAGTAAAGCAATTCCACGATCGAACAATAAGACTTTGCCCTCTATTGTGAACTAGCCTCGAGACCAACTGGACGGGATGGGATGAAAAAAAAGAAAAGAAAAGAAAAGAAGACGAGTCAGAAACGTCGAAAGACGAAGAAAGAGCTAAAGAGAAACGCAGACGCGGAGATTTACGGGTCGTCTTGTAACGAAGGGGACTCATCAGCATCCGTAATGGCGGCATTACGCTTCCAGCCTTTTGTGTCCGGTAGTACGGACTTCTGTCAGTATGTTCCGCGATTCCGCGGCGGACGCCGCAAACGCTCAATCAATTTAATTACTCGTTCGAACCGCGGTTCAAGGGAGACACCAGAGTCGGACGTTTATCAGAATGTCGCGCGGCGCACGGTAAAGCGAGAGAGTTATCTCTGTAGCGATGCATCTCGCCTAATAGCACTAAATCTTCTTTAAGTGGTCGGCTGGAAAATTGCGGGGAAAAAAGTTCGATCGATCGGACGAAATCTTAACGCGGTGACGAAGGTGTCGACATTCGTACGGAAAGAGTCCGTAGAAAATCGTGTAATATGAAAATACATAATACACTTCTCTTATAAAGTGAATAGAAAATTATTTATAAGAACGATGAAATTTTAGAGTAATATTTTTATTCGTCGTCAAGTAATAATTAGGGGATAATTAATAATTTAGAAATTGTATGAGGGATCGGTACGGCAGCGAAATCTCACGACGGACTTTTCTGCGTGAACACGATATCCTAAAGATGACAAACACGTTAATTGCGAAATGGTACGCATGTAACATAGGCGTAGCTCGAGTGCAGCAGAACGATGCTATTTTACGACTGCCTTAAAGCCAGCTGAAATACGACGACCGATGAAATCGGTGCGAGCTAGTGCGGTCTTCCTTATGACTTTATGGTTCTTGTGCAATGATACGTAAAGAAAAAAATCGTGTATAGACACTGCAGCGCGAGCTGGGCCTGAAATCATCTCATGACTGTGCGTTCCCACAGACCTCGATTACTATACTGGCGGATATACGGGTACTCTAAATTCGAACGACGAATTTCAGTTAATGTCGGATTTATATACGTCGCTTGAAACGCGGTAAATTATCCGTGAAATATCACTTATCACGTGTTACATATGCACGACACGTCATCGTTTCAACTTTCCCAATAATAATGGAATACAGATTTCACAGGTGTTAACGAGAAAATTAGTCTATCGGATTACAATAAAGCGTAAGAATGTAACCAACAAGTGCATACGAGCAAATAGTAAACGAAGGAAATTAAACGTAGACATATTAATGCCGGCGAACGTATTACGATCGTGAAAAACAGATATGGTAAACGAGCTTATTATAGCAGTAAATTGTGGCATTGTTCGCGCAAATCTAACGATGTCGATTTGCATAACGTGTACGTACAACCCGATGCCTCGTCGGTTGCGCGGTGCTTATGTAACATTAGTTTTCTTCTTCTATTTTTTTATTTCTTTGGTTCTTTTTTTCAGGCGATTAAAACCATGTAATACGGCGATAGAAGCACGGTGGTGAACGATGTTATTAATTTTTCGATCGTTCGAAAGAGAGACGCGGACCGGCCACGCCTTAAAAAATGACTAGCGTCAGATGGTACGTGAAACCAGATACCGGAATTGCTGGAATCCGTGGGTCGTTCACGTTTGCCGATGTCTCTGCATATAATTAAGCACACTGATACACGTCGTTTCATTCGCTTTTAAATACACGTTCCGTTTAATGCACACACTTGGGAATCATGAAGCACAATAATGTGCGGTGAAGAATGTAATTGCGTCGTGATTTAATGAACACGTCGAGGTGGGGCGGCCGTAAAGTACTTTTAAGTACGTTGAAGGATTATCGCAAAAGTAAATTTGCGAATACGGCGGTATAAATTTGATTATTCCTTGGAATGCGGGAGCTTTTAAAGTGAGTTGCCAGACACCTTAAAAAGAATTTAATTCTCTTCGTCGTACGTATCCCTCAGCCAGCAGGGATTTTCCTTACCGCCACCAGTGTACATTCGATTTATCCATCCTATCCATAATAACCGGTTCCAATAGATATTCCACAAATCATTCGTAATTGTCATTCTTATAATTTCGATGTTAAAAAGCTTACCAAGAATGTCGGACGATGCTATTTATAATTCCCCTGTATCAATTAATTACCTGATATCATAAATACTGTATCATTCCCCACGCCAATATACCCGCCAACAATGAGTAATCATTCCACCGATTACGAAATCCCGATGAATCCGAGCCGTGAATCTCCGCGATTCATCTTACAATTAATTCAATCAATAATTGCGAATCACGATTCCACGGAAGTATTCGTTTTACCCATGAAAACTTACCAAACGAATTCACGAAATGAAAATCACTTTAATGGGGAATAATTCTCTACTAAATCAAAGGAGAAAGTAAACGCATTGGCGGAGGAAAACAGAATTTAATCCGAAATTTCCCAAAAATTTTCACGCATCGCCAAAAATAATAATTCGGACGCGGATACATTCGTCGGATTCGAGACGGGCTTTGATGAACCGATAACGATCTATCTCACGTTCCACGCGACGAGACTACGTAATAAATATTCAGAAGGCTTCCGCCGTGGATTGTCGCGGAATACCGTCCACCGGGATGCGACGTTGTAACGCAGCTGAGTTTCATAAACAACGACGGTGTACCGGCAGGTTGGTTAGTTATGATCCTCGTAGGTAGTACTGGCTGCAGCACACCGCGAACGAACGAACGAACGAACGAAAGACAGATGGTATAAGGTAAGAAGAACTCATGGAAGGCGTAGCCATAGTGTGCGACCTTTAAAATTTTCCTGCGGTGTACGATCGTGCCGTGTTTACACGCTGTGCCAACACCTGCGTACTGCGAGATCACATTACCGCCGCATAGCGGTTTAAGATTTCTGCCGATACCTGGTCGATTCTATGATTTTCCTAAGGAACCAATAATTCCATCGATCGACACATTCCTTAATTATTTATTTGAAAATTTCAATGAATCCTGTGTCGTATTCTTCGAAGTTCGAATAATCTAGAAATTTTGTCTGTAAGTAAATTCTAACGGACGTTGAAAAACATTCGAACGGACACATAAAATCGATGGGGGGAAAAGTCGTTGGGTACGTTTCACGAGTAAAGCAGGGCGTTTACGTAATTCACGATAAGCCAGTCCGAGACCAAACGAAGAGAATATATGTACATGTACATACATACATGCGTCTTGTAATAAACTAATAAGGAAAATCACCGTACGATATAAACGAGCACGTACGATCGATTTCCAACCTAGCAATTATACACATATACATATACATATACGTATATGTAGCTGGTCGACCGGAGAATCCTCAATCGGCGATAAACCAAGATCACACTTCACAGAACGATCTCGTGGGGCTATCGTCAACGGCCGACACTTGTCTTGCTTAATGTTAAATTGCATACTGCACGCAGACCCGGGACTAAAAACGAGCCGGGACGAGACGGCTTTAACGAGCGCTCGTGGTAGCAAGAAAATCAGCACCGCGGTCTTGCCACCGGCCAGCATCTCTCACCCGGTACGCATTATTGTGCGCACCGGTTATATCGCGTACGGTACAAAGAAAAATTACGCTCGTTGCAACCGAGAACGGACGGACGCCATTTAATCAGGAGCACACGAGTTTACGACACTTCGGAACGTGGCGTACGCCGCGCTCGTACAAATGCTATATCCCCGGCCGAGCAAATCGAGCAAAAGCAGCAACAACAAGTGGAACAGTAGGAACGACTCTAGTCAGCAACGGCAGACCGCGTTAATTAAACGCGGACGATTAGTTAGTGGCAGTTAATTATATAGATTAATATGCAAATGAATCGTTTCCTCTCTCTTTCCCACCGGCTCCTCTCGCACATTAGGTGAAGGTAGACGGCGCAACGAGCCCCGCAATCCTGATTATATTACGCCCCACTCGACTGAAACTCTCTCATCGCCCACTCTCGATTTTACCTGCATTTCGCCACGTGGCTTTTGGCACGAATATCTCTAATCGTGCCGCGGTCGAGTTAAGAGATATCGGTAATTAATCTCCGGGAAAACTATGGCGATGGTGTCTGAAACGAGCCGCGGTTAACTATATAAGTGCGTTGAGTTGTAAAAGTTTCTATATCTGGATCTGTTGGATATCGTCTTACGTATTAATTATGGATTTTGTTGGAAAAAAGAGGAAAAAAAAACATCACAGCTTTCGGTTCGTGTGGTATGATGTTCTTTTTTTTGTTGGACGCACGAATTCAAAGGTATGTAGTTTTAATTGGTGATATAAGTAAATTAGGATTATTAGACATTTATAAATTCACACCTTTCACTCGCAGAAGAAATCATTTGATAATCATTCGTACTTATGTATGTTTTTCTAAAGTATGTACCGAGAAATTCTACGCCTTTTAGAAACATTCCGCGATGCAGTTTAATAGCAAAGGACATTGTAACGACACGTCTGGCGACTTCATCTCAACTTCTTCTAGAATTTCAACGGATTTGAAAATAAAACAAGCTGTTACCTACCATCGAAGAAAACAGCTACGGAATCTAGTGTATAGGTATAAACAGTACCAGACGTATTGTCGATTTCCAGAATTAGAATGGAACACTGTCAACCGGATTTAATTTGTTTCCTGTTTGCCACGGATCGCCATAAGCCTGCCGCGTCAACTTCGTTAATTATCGCTAATGAAAACCAATTAAAACTTCTCAATACGTACCAAGACTGGTTCACCAAATTGTATTACGAAAATTCACGGTAAAATTCAAAACCTCTGCATCCGACAAAAATAACAGGAACAAGAATTCGTAGCAAATTAACTCAATTAAACACTTTAATCATTTAATTTCCACGCAATCAGCCTCATGAATTTTTCCCAAATTCCTTTAAACTATCCAAATATTCTTCTTCGAAAATTAAGTTAATTATCAATACCCTGAAAACTCGTGTATCAAATAACCAAATGTAATTCGAACGATCGACCATCAACGGAATCGCCAGAGTATCTCGTATTCTTTCGCGTCTGACGCGTAAATGCGCGGTATCGCAATAAAACCGCGATGCAGGTGAAACAGGCAAAAGGACGATCTAAGCTTTGACGACAGGTAGACGCGTCGGTGTCCGATCTTATAAACTCAGAGGCCTGGGAAGATGGGTCTAGCGCCTCCGTATACCTCATGTAACTAACATTAGATGCATAATGCATGGATAGGTGGCCGAGCTAGGTGTCGACGCGACAACGCTCCACAATTTCCAACGCCCGTCGTGCTGCGCCGTGCCAACAACAGCACCGCAGCATCCCGGGCACCGCGACGACGCTTTTCAGCCAATAGATGTGCACCGATACCATCGGGGCCCCGTACGACTTTAAAATAAGATTACGCTGGCAACGAGTAGCGGACGGAGATTTCGAGAAACAATTATTTTATTTCGCGTGTCAGGCAATTTATTTGCCGACCGTAGAAAGGGAATATCAATGAAGCACTGTGAGCATTCGGAAGGAAAATTTTAGGAGAATTAGAAATATTTTTATGAAAAATAATAGTGATAGTGATATTTTAATTATTTTTGTTAATAAATAATACGAATGGAGAATAGGGGTCGTTTAAACGCCAAGGTGTGTGAAAATTAGAAATATTTCGATTGAAAATAATAGGGATATTTATCAAATTTTTAATATAAAATTTTATAAGAAAGGGAAATAACTTTTCGATTCTCTTCGTCGAATACTTAGGAACGTTATGATTATTATTTTATTCGCTACTTTCCATCGTAGTATTTAAGGGTTAACACACGCGATATGAACTATCGATATCAGCGAAAGAAACGGCAACGGCAATCTTCCTTAAGAGATACGAAAGCACTATGTACACAACGGGCTAGAGATAGTTCACGTGAGATCCTCGCCGATACAGTGTTGTAAACCATTGTAATGGTAATATGCGGCGCGCGCGACGATCCGATACACATCAGCGCCCATAGGCGCAACCGTGTCACCCGTAAACGTGTCCTCCGTCGTGATCGTCACTGATCGCATGTAAAATACCGGCTACCGATTCAACGTTTCTAACGATTTATCTTCATTTCCCATCGCGCGGTAGAAATAAAAAAAAACACACACACACACACACAGACACACAGACTTTCCACCGTGAAATTCTCTCTTTCCATATCAAAATAAATCCACCGCGGCGTTGGACGTCGGCGACGGTCACATTCGTTGTCGTTTTTTTTTTTTCTCGCGGTTTCCATACGAAACGGTCGCGGCATACAAACGGTATATAAATCAACGCGTAGTCCACGCGGGCAAATCATATTTCACTGGCGAACGGTAGCGGAACGCTAACAAGTTACGCAGCGTTACCGGCAATTATTACAACAACCGTGCACACCGGTTTGGGACCCGTGGGTCGCGCGGGATGATATCGGACATACGTACGCGGAGTTCTCGTGTACGTACATACCATTCCAACGGGGTGATTCTAAATCGATTTGTCAGGACGTCGGGCACAAACCGTCCGCGTAACATTAAGGATAACGTCGTGCAACAAGCGCAAAACGCGGCCCGGAAGACCTTCCTTACGGGTTAGACCGGGTTTGTAAGCGGCGAAACAGCAACAGACAACAACGACAGCAGGCAAGCAGAAACCGCAACGCCGAGGCGATTTCCACGGGCACGGACAGCTAACAACCGCGGTGGCCATTGTGGAAGGGTACCAACCGCCGGTGACTTTTACAAAGTGGACGCATAACAAATGCTCGGCACGCATACATTAGCCCGCATTAATACCTGCTTGGATTTATTAATGCCCATATTATATTCATGCGTTGGTACGAGTTACGGTGCGATGCATTGCGCCGGGGCATGCGCCAAGCCCGATGATATATTCAGCGTCGCGCTTACTCCATTGTTCGAACTCCCCGCCACAAAGTTCGCTCTCTCACCGTGATATCCTGCTATCTTGCTTTTTCTCTCTTAAACTCTCTTACTCTCTTACTCTCTCTCTCTCTCTCTTTGGTTGTGCGGTTTTTTTATTATTATTATTTTTTTCTTTTCCTACCACCGTGAACCCTTTCAGTTTGTATGTACGTACGAAATGTAGTATGCTTGTTGTTTTCTTGCAATTGCAATAAGTCTCCAGTTGACTACCGTCCGGCTACACCGGAACCGCCTTTCAGGTCGAGGAAAATTACAAACGACAGACGGAAGCGTTAAATTGTAATATCGGAATGCGACGGGGTGCACCGAAGTCGAGGACGAATCGATCGGTTATGATCGTGAATGATTCCAGTGTGAAGGATAATGGAAAATTGAAGTTGTGGTCCTGCGATCGGATTTCAAGCCTGGTTGTAAAATTATATGGACGATCGTAAAATAAGGGGAACGTCAGTGGCACTGAGAAAAATGACGCGATCAAGTGTAACTGTGTTCGTCGATAAACCGGGTTTTCAATAAACCAAGTATGTATCGCGTAGTTGGGGCTGATTAAACGATCGTCGTTGGGGCCGACGAGATTGCCGATGAAAACTATTTGTTATCGTTGAAAAGGGGTCGAATCACCTTCTGATTGTGGATTATCTTCCGACTAATCGGGGTTTATTGTCGGCGGATTTGTGTACAACCCACGCCGAAGCGTATACTTTTGCATACCGTTCCGTGGACAGAGAGACACGTTATACGAAATGATCCGTGAAATTGAGTGGCCCTTTAAAGGAGACCAGGAATCTCGAAGACGAGCGAGAAGAAGACTCGGAGAATTCCGTCGAAGCAATCGGATTTTTAACATTCCTCGTTAGACGCAGAGCCAAAAGCAAATCCAGTGATTATTATTTTTTTTTCTAGCTGCTTCGCGCTAGTCTCGGATGCATTAAGACGGAGACTTTCTCAACAGAGTCATTAACGCCCAGAGAGACTCTACTTAGCTTGTGGTCGGACTTGACTAATGGCGAGAAGTGAAATATTGTTACACTGGAATAAAAGACGGATTAGTGTGACACTTTCACCCGCTGCTTTCGTCACCACCGACACAAAAGAGACTGTATTTTTTTTTTCTTCTTTCTAAAAAGCGAAACGAATCTCCCCGGCTACGTGCCGTGGTACTTCGATCGATCGATCCCAATGGACGCCGACGGTGTGTTTTGTATCGCGCGAAATATTTTGCGCGAAATGTACGTGCCGCTCACTTGCCGAATCGATTAACTCGATCACGTGTAAAGTGGTGACAATTGATAAAGTGCGCGAGAAGCCATTCGGCGTGGTGTCAATTATCTAATACACATTTGTTGCGTGAAAACATGAATTACCTTGATTCTTGCAGGCGTTTGAATAGCATTATTTCAATCACTTACTTTAAACGGTGGAATTAATCTCGTGAACTTACGGAGAAAATCATTTAGTATTCAACAGCCAGACAAATCTCTGTCAATTTGATACTGTCAAATCTAATTATTAAATAAATTAATTATGAATATAAAAAGTAATCATTCAATCATACACTTTAACATTGAAACTCCAAATAATGTAAAAAGTAAAGATAATCGATTTAACCTGTGAACGATTCATACGTACCCTACATTTTCTAATCGATAATCGCGAAATATTGGAATCTCAAGTGTCTCGGTTGTAAATGTCAATCGATATATACAGTTTTGCCCCACAGAATATCAAAGTACATCTATATTAGTTATCCACGTTCGAATCATTTACGATTGAATTTACAGGGTGATTTCGAAACACGGACCAGGTCTAATGATCTTCCCGGCCGAGGTTAACGGTCGAAATTAAAATCGTCGAAGTACGGCGAACAAGAATCGGCCACACGTGTCGCCGGTCGGGATTATATCTTTATTATCCATTCGCCCGTAGAACGGTGGTCTTGTTAACTGCGGACAGCGAGTCCGACTGGGCGTAATGCATCGATGTATCGTGGGATCCGCGATATTACGTACAACAACGATACGTTTTAACGCGCGCGTGTGTGTGTGTGTGTGTGTGTGTACGTGCGTACGTCGTCCGCCGTCACGACGATAACAAACGTGGCAAGTCGTCTTCGGACGTTACGATCGTTTGGACGACCGTCAGCCGTAGTTTCGACGTGGAAAACGCGGCTACGTGTACTTACATACTTACACACGAAGTGGCTAGCAACGCGAGCCTAACAAATATAAACGCGCTTACACCCAAGTACGGAGTTAGGCTTCAGGTGGTGATTCAATGTCCATCGACGCGTAGCAAGGTTAAAGAGAAGCCAAAGATACACCACGTAAAGTCCAACGATGGAAAAGGGTTGCGTGGGTACGAACACCCGGGACAGAGGAGAGAAAGAGAGAAAGATAGATAGATAACTGGTGCATGGAGTTAAGGAACACAGTGGACACCGTCGACATGACAGTTCCACCAACCACGACGATACTCGTTAACCGTAACACTATGCATCTCTACCTGGGATTCCAGTTTACGTTTACATATCCATATAACGTACATACATATAGGTAATGCACGTGTATATACGGTATGCATAGGGAATACATATCTTGGGTGGACAAGAATAATGTATATCACGTTTATCCATAGATATCAACGATATCGAAGCCACGGGTACAGCCATATCAAGGCGATCCAGAGAAACGCGTCGTGCCTCACTATTATTCGAGCGCACGTGCTCGCTGATCTTATTGGCTGGCACAACACAGGCGCCGCGGAGACGTGCTTTACATTCGTGAAACGTCATCGTCCTTATCCTTAATACGACGCCTCGTCAACACGTCGAATCGACAGAATTTAAATGAAGAGGATACTTTAGATCTAAATCTAGACTCGAGAATAACCGTACTCGGGATATATATGTATATGGATAAATGTATATGTATATGTATGTCTGTATCGATGAAACTTAACGTCGACGTGGTAATTTATATCCCCAGGTCTCTATATTAGTGAATCTAATAAGAATAATCTAAATTTTTCTTTATCTTCTATTCCAAAGGAACACCGCTGGAAGTTAATAACGAAAGTAAAAGTGTCTATCGCTTATAGTACCGGACGGATAATAATTCTAATAGCGAGGCAACACTCCCATTAAACAAGGCATCGCTAATGCGGAAAGTGCTTTTCCTAACAGCGAGATAACGCCCCGAACGTGGATAAAAACATACACACTCACACACTCACACACACGCGCACACATACGCGTACAAATAACGAATATTGACCCATTAACTAACGCGTACGTCACGTTTCAACGGCCGCTAGGTGGTGTGCCATTTTATCGGTATAATGCACGCATACACAGACAGACACACACACACACACACACACACACTGACACACTTACACGCGTACACAGGTAACATTGCGTACCATTAATCGACGATAAACGGTCGTTCGGACCGAAGATCGTACCAATAAAGTGGCCAAAGTTACCGCTCGGCCGGCGTCCGTGTACGTAAAGCGGCAACAAGCTGCGGGAAACGACAAAAAGCCTATCATTATTAACGCGTTAGCATAAATCCCCAACAGCGTTCCCTCTCAAAGGTGGCAAAAACGATTGTCCGCGGACGTAAGTGCCTTTACGTTGACAATGACCGGCGGTGAGGACCGAGGAAGCCGTAAAGGCTCGTTGAACACGACGACGTGCCACCGCGGAAACTGCGAAGTTACGGCCGCCTAGTCGTTGGCTATCACGAGCCTCGTGGTACGAACTTACCATATATCCTCGGGGCCGGTAATAAATGCGATAAAAAAAAAAAAAAAAAAACAAACTCGCGGACTACCGTCGTTGTAAAAGTTATTACTTATGGTCGGTTGGGGAAAAAATGCCGATCGCAGGGGAAAATCATAAGATACGACGCTCCCTATTAGTTCGTTACACGTCCACTGTCAACCGCTGGGTTTTTCCGCGAATTCTTCTTCGGTTCG
Source organism: Mimumesa dahlbomi (assembly GCA_917499265.3). Lineage (NCBI taxonomy): Eukaryota > Metazoa > Arthropoda > Insecta > Hymenoptera > Crabronidae > Mimumesa > Mimumesa dahlbomi. The sequence continues at coordinate 8,316,237 of OU824116.1, read as the reverse complement.
AGAAACTTAACGAACGATAAGGAGGATTTGAAATTCTCGCGGTGGTGAGGACGACGAGTCTTCCTGTGACCGAATTTATTCGTGAACTAAGCAGATCGCATATTCAAGTGGAACGTACCTTGCCGTATATTAATCGGTTTTTGATCAATGTCTCGATCTATCACGTGGATTTGTTAAATTCGCGTTAAAAATCAATTTACACGACGAAAGTAAATGATCGCATAATGGAAAGGTCACGCGCGTCTTTATCCACAGGATCGAGAGACAGAGAGAGAGAAAAAAAGCCGAAAGTTGACGTTAGGTAACAAACTGCCGGACTCGCGGTTCCATTAGAAGCATTAATAAAACACAAATTGCTAAAATTACCGGTCGCGTAATCAGCAAGAAAAGGTTGCAGACGCACGGTAACCTTTAAAAATCCTTGAAAATCTGCTTACTTGTTACGCGGATAAGCACGTACGTGCCGCGTGTTCGATGCGACTCGATTAATCGTGCAAATTCAAAGAAAACCGAAAGTGACGTGCTAAAGCTACGAAAGGGTATTCTAAAAGACAGGTCGCCGGGCAAAAAATCACGCGGTTCGTTGTCTGTCCACGCGGCGTGTTTAGGAGCTGTTGGAACGCGAAGTCCGTGGACCCGTTGGCAGGCTGGAAAAAGCGAACCGGGCAATTTGTGACGACGCCGAGGTGCCGCCGCCGCGATATAAACCCGACACGTCCGTGTGCGTTTATATATATGGACATATATATCTTTATACGTGTATATAAATATATGTCGGCAGTGGCGGCGGCGGCGGCGGCGGCGGCATTTGACGGAACAAAGCTAAGACTCCCCGAGATTGCCTGGATTGCTTTCATTAGCCGTAATGCCTAGATAATTCGATAAAACTGAAAAATTCCGATGTCGCGTAATGGAGTGATGTATGGGCCCACGTAGCATCCATCGGACCCATTTAAGGTAGCGTTCGCTTTACGTCCGCGAGTGCCTTGAATTTGTGTATTTAAACTACCATTACCTTGCTTCTTCTGTCAACCGAGAACACTTTTGTTCGTCCGTCCCATTGTCAGTAGGAAAGCCCGGATATACATGTCCGTATACGTATAGTTACGGTTTACCGACTCGATCTAGGGAAAACGGTGAAACGGAACTGATTTGTGTAAACATACGAATCCCAACGGAATTTTAGTTATAGTTCAATCGTTCGATTAATCAAAGAAATCTACCGTTCAAGATAAATACACATTTTAAGTTTAAGTGTCTAAAGGTACACAAGTTTCATAAAGTAATGTTATTTGATTGTCGATTTAATTCTCAATTTAACCAATTCTACGCACCTTATATTATTTATCGCCGCAGTACGTGAAAGTGTACATACATAATGAACTGTCGCGCACACTATATTAAAACGAGAATCACATATTACTCGCCGCTTACCGTAGAATCGCTCGATTCTACCTTTGATTTATATTTACCTCCGTCAGAACCAACGTACATCCAATACAATATTTACCGTATCTGATTATCATAATTTTGTAATCATTTCGCGGCGGAAATCTTCGCGCAAGTGGTTTATACACCGGCTGGGAGTGATAAAATGTTCTAGACATAATCGAGCGAGCATGAATAGGCATACCTGTACAATAAGGTGCCCGTGAATTTCGGGTATCGCGGCTAAGCCGGCCGTTGTTGCTCGACGAAAACGAGCTGCTCCTTCACAGCCGGATACGAAAAACACGATAAATCCTTGCGTTACACGTAGGCGTGCCTACCTTCCGCGGTACACACGACACGAGGATCGCCGCACGACTAAATTACGACGACGAGTCAGGCTCTCTCCTTAACGAAAAATGCAGGTTACTTGTTGTCCTGCCTTCCTTTCGTCCTTGATGAGAGGCGCAACACGGGCTTTCGCGCATTTAAAACAATCACGTTGCCCAGCCGTACAAAACGCTCTGTCCATCAATAACCATCGGCTAAGTCATTGGTAACCCAAGTGACTCACCAGAAAGGTCCTCGTACTTACATGTATGGAGAGAAGAAATCGTGTCATCAAACCGACTGCCGGTGTCGTTGAAATTATTGCAGAAGAAACCTCGCGTAATCGTCCCTATCTCGTTATTCCGAAACGTTATTTCTTCAACTAAATCACCGAAAGTTTTTACTTTCTTATTTTGATCCTTTAGAATTCGAAATCTATTTCAATTATCTAGACATATTCAATCGTGATTATACGAATGAACGTACGAATAGAAAATCTATTCTAAGAGATCTACTAGCCAGTCTGAGAAACACGAATGAAGTTCAATACTAAGGGGGGTTTTTCACCCCGCGATTGTTTAAGCGTTCAATTGCGCAGAAACCGAGTACGGTTTGAAATCGAACGAATAAAATCACTCCGACGCTGACGACAATGATTCTAACGAGTGATACCGTCCCCGTGAATTCTGGAAGCACGGATCCGTGGAGCGTTGTCTCGTCGACGGTATCCCGGGCGGCTCCACCCCGGCATGTAGTTCGTTTTATCTTCGGATCGTCCCAGCGTTAATGAAGCGAATCGCCGCACCGGTGTGCACCTAAACGACAAGTGGAGTCGTGGTGCGCGTCGTGCGCGACGCTCACTTGCTCGACATTCCATACAAATGTTCGAGTCGATCAGATTACTCGTCGCCCTGGCTGATTTCGTCTCTTCTCTTCCCCCCCTTCCCCTCTCCCCACTGTTATTCGCCTTTTCTTTTTCTTTTTTCATCCACAAGAAATCTGCTCGATCCTCGCAATTTCATCGTGCAACGGTCCATGAACGGAGAACAATTAACATCGAGAAAGACTTGGATTTTTATTGTACCACATTTACACGACGAAAAAGTTCCGTTTGAATAGAGTCTACAGTCGAACGATCGATAGAATGTTTTGTTGAATGAACGTTGTAGTTTTTTATAGACAGATATCCGGACGTAATATTCGGTTCTTTAATACTTCGATAAAGTGTCCAAGGTTTGAATTGTATGCCACATGGAAAAGCGATACGATGGATTTAGAAAAGTTCACATCGTTATGATGGTTGGAATTAAAACGCAAATTAGAACGGGCAATTGAAACCACTTGCATTGTGGTCCACGGATTCAGGAGTTAAGTCGAGTTGGTTGGGTTAAATGGTTGGCTCGATCGCGGATGCTACGCACGCTTCGATCGCGATTCTCAGCCGAGTCTTAAATTACTCTCGCGCCTCAGCGACGGGTGCGCCTCTTAAAAGGTTCGTACGGAACATTCATTTCGTTCGAGACCCTTATCGGCACGTAAGTACACGGTGTTACGTCCAATTCGGTCTTAAGGAATGCCGATACGAGCGCGATACTCATATATTCACCGCGTGAATACAAGCGAAAATGCGGCGGAAGATGCCCGAGACGGTTTAGGCTTACGTGAGCCTAGAAGAACAGAAATTGCGGGCATTCTAATTGGAGAGTAAGTTGAAAACATTGGTATTTAAAAAAAAATCGGAATTAGATAATTGCGTCATAAATCTAATGTACACCGATGTTATTATTCGTTTGGCGTAAAAATAAATCACTTCGGAACAATCAACGGCATATTTCCATACGAAACTGTGAGAATCCCTCGACAATCGGCGAATATATCATTACCCTCCGTTGCGAGAAGAACCACTACGAGGAAGAAGAAGAAGAAGAAGGAGAAGAAGAAGAGGATACTTTCAGGGATCAGGAATTAATTGGAGGGTGTCGATTTTATGGATAGAAGCGGCAACTACTGCTAGCCAGTAATTTCACGAGCGAGCTCGACCGTGGAACGAGGAGTGGGGCGTGCTGTGGGAACCTTAAGTAATTTATAGGATGTTGTAACGGGATTTTTACAACATTGGACATTGCAGCATGGGAACGGTAGACCGGCAAAAAACTGGGGCTACGATCGAGGTCGCGGTTTGCCCGCGTACGCCCACGAGCGCTAGACAGCTATTGTGTCGCGTACTTAAAAACGTACTCTCGTTTAAGCCAACAGCCACCTCTTCCCACCGTAAATCACAACGATGATCTTAACTGACGCCGGACGGCAGCGGTTTCGCTCCAATTTGCTGTTATTTTTTTTCCGACCGAACTATACGAGTTAATTGTCAAAATTTGATATCAAATCTCCGTTCGTATAGATTAAAATATAGTATTTTGATGATTTATCGATATTATTAGAAATTCTTTAAGGTATGAGGGTTATCGATAAATATCAGACAATTTATCTTTGAACTAACAAGGTGACGTTAATGTATAGCACGCAGATCGTTATTCAAACAGAACGAAATTAACAATGAATTTTAATTAAGGAACAGAGTTTGATATGTAAAAATCGGTACTACACGTCGACGGCCGCGACTCTTAATTATATCTCGCCCACTCGGTATATTTCGAGTATCACGGCCACCGTTAAAACACCTACGTGCACCTCGGAGCGACACCGCATTGCGGTAATTATCGCGCGGTAGGAACGCAACACTGTACCCCGTAGATTTTAATAGGACGATAATTATACGTATAGATACTCTGTAAATCAGCTAATCATTACCGCGCGAACCATGGTGCCGAGCCCGGAAGACAAAAAAATTGATCGGAATTCACGCTCACGCCTGGTAACAAGTGTGAACAGGAACGTGTCAAATATCTTTTTTGCTCGATAGTAAGAATCGTGCATGTAATATTACCGTCTATAGAACAATGAAGATTTAACACGGAGAATAAAGGAGATATTTTATAACGCACGGAGAAAGATAGAGAGAGAACGAGAGAACGGGAGATGTTACACTCATCCGAAGTCTGGCATTCTGATTGCCCAATTTCTTAATCGGCTTCTGGGAATTCAGCTCCACGATACCATTTAACTATAATCGGATTATAGAAGAGAAATGGCGGCAGGTGAGCAGAAAGGCAGGACCCGGTCTTTCATGGGAATAAACTATAATCGACAGAAGGAGCGGTCTTTCTCCTCGCCTCACTTTCTTCCGATAGTTATTTTATTTCCAGCCTGAGCCGTGAAATTGGCGACGCTATTCAACCGTTTGACATATTCCGATTTTCAAGGAAGGAAAACCGTGAACTTTGAAAATAATACACGTTCGACTATATTATGTGTGTCGGTGAATTTTTTCTCATCTTTCCACCGTTAAATAGACGTGTAGAAGATGGATAGTTTACCGTATTTTGAACTGTACCACTCGTAGCGACTGGGATTAGGAAATACCGGAGAATCGATTTCTGATTCGATACAGAACACTTATAAATAATAGCAATTCTTGACGAAACATCCGAGAGTAAGAATCGTGAAGGTAAGCCAAGCACAGTCGTGAGAACTTTGCGGACCCTTGAGAACCTAGGCGTTTCAATTTTTTCTCTTTTTCTTTTTTTTTTTACTTCTGAAGGTCTCGTTAGCAACTATGGGACGGATTTCAAAAAAAAAGAGAGAGAGAAAGGCGGAAACGATGAAAGGTGTAAAACGATAAAACCCCGTGAGTGTCATCAAACGTGTAAAATAATGTAATTCTATCGAAGTACAAAACGCTCCAGATAAATTCCAGCGACGTTAACGAAACATAAGAACGCGGAATATCATTTCCCGCGAAGATCCCTACAATGCCATTAACACCGTCCGCAATTAATGCACACCAAACGCACTCAGGTATCTCGTTGAAACATTCGACGACCTCGAACTATCTTCGAGGAGAGTTTCTCCTCGCGGTGGAACGACGCCGATCTTTTCCCTTAATTAAAAATAACGATTGCTCGTACGAGGTGTAGTCTCGCAGTCGGCGGCGTCGAAACGGGATTGGCACGGGCATAATCATAATTTCCCTTCTTTCCACATTTATTTCTTTTTCCCCTCTTTCCACGGTATCTCGCCGCAACTAGCACACAGAGGTATAGCACGGTTGCAGATGTTCAAGGAGACACCTGTCACCGTAATGTCTATACGCATCCTCTTTCTTTTACACCAAGACAATATATATATCTATATATATATACAGAAAAATAATCGAAAGAAAGAAATTTATATACTTGCCAAAAAAAAAAGATAAAATTTCTTATATATCACCCATATTTTTAGCGATGATAAAAAAAAAGAAGCTACAAAATACCAGGCACATAAAAACGTGCTTCACGGTGTAATCAGAAATTCACTTTCTTTTTCGTCCATTATTCTTTGCCTCGTAAAGTATGCTTCTCTTTACACGCACCGATATACATACATGCACGTACGCCTTCGGTACGGTGGTAACTAACACGTATACCGGCAAGTGCGGGTAGTACGATTTATCGAGCTAATTTTGTGACAATGGCGGAGAATCAAGGTGGAACAGGAGGATGAGAAACTGGTGAAAGGAAAAGAGGCTGAAGATGCACAACAGGCCGTGCGTACCCGGGTATGGACGGTAGTTAACGGTGCGAATTGCATACCATATACGTACCGTGTCGCGGTTATGTTGGCCCGGCTAATGCCAACGAAGGCCCCACGTACGGTTTACACAGCAGTAAATATACTGGAGAACTAATGTGGTGCAACTTTACGTTGCGAGTTACACGATCATCCCCCACCGTATCCTGCCACATACCGTACTCGTATCGTCGCCGGCACTGTACGTACGTATACCACTCCAGAGCGTAGGGTCTCGTTTGTGGTGGATCAATTAGGAATTTAAATTTGCCGTTCGAAAACCTCCACATTTGGACATCAAAGGAATTTTTAAAGTGGACATTACACGACCGTTCCGTAGCGGTTTCAAAGGTTTACGGTTGAAATCTTACGGCAGACGAAAAAGTCAAACGTGTTTGAATCTGTATAATCACCGAGTTCTTTAAATTCTTATTTAAACGATATATACATATAACGTAACCGAACTGTAATCCAATGATAAATCTGGTAACGAAATATATTTATTTTATTGATAGAAACTCTGATAGATATACCAGATTAATAATTAATCATTATTGAACGATCGAAATCGATGATCTACTTTAACAATGAACACTCTGATTCAACGTTAACGTTCGACCTTCAACGTGTCATACGGATAGAGATACAAACTGTAAGTTTCACGCCAATATGTCCACAAATCTACTTCCGCATTGCGACTTGACTACTATTCCTGGCATTCCAGTACCGATACGTGTTCAGTCGGTTAAATCCACGAGCAACCCAATTATTGTTATTTATCTCAATAGGAAAGCCCGTTAATGGCCGACCTTATTCCCGTTCGTAGCCGGTAGTTCGTGCATTTGCATGCAATTTACTTAAATCAGCGGTCGAGCCGTGCCCGACAGCGCCACGTTCACCGGTCGCATAAACCACGACGGAACCATTCTGACTTCTTCGAAGGTGTAGGTTGGTGTATCGAATGTCTGGCTGCTGCTGCTGTTGCTGCTGCTGTGGCTAGGGTCTGTACGGTGACAGGATCGGTCAGATCTCGTACCGATACGGTGGTACTCTCGTTTCAAAGCAATTACGCATAAATTTTCATGCCACGGCTACGACCTTTCCACCGTGGCGAAGTATAACAGCTATGAGTGATCTTATACCGGTCGACGTTCGTATCATTCGTGACAATGAACAAAAATTCGTGTGGAGTTAGACGGTGTGTGAGTGTACCTTTCTAATTAATCGAACGATCGGTAACGTAGGTGATAGCGTTTGGAATTTACGCTAGAAAGAAATTTTTAAATGGAATGGTTTATTTATATGAGGGGAGGGGGGTTGTGAGTATTTAAAATTGAAAAATATTCGGAGACTTTCAAGGGAATACCAAATAATGTCGGTGTCACGATTGAAATTGTTGCGGCTATCATGATCGTGGCTGAGAATAATTTCTGTTCTTACACAACCTATTCGAGAATTTGCACGTCATAGATTTACCATCTTTGGCTAAATTAACAGTGACTTGGAAGAATCGATGGTCTCTACCGTCGCGTGAAAGTGGCATAAGTCACTTCGAGTAAGTCGTGTTCCACTGACCCTAGAGGTTGATGAACACGTCTTTCAGCGGTTTTACCAAAAGGGGAGTATGCATGTACCCACGTCCATCGATTATTTTGCTCGTCTCTTTATAAGCTTCTAGTTTTCTCTAGTTCACCTTACCGCTTGACATTAACATTCGTCCCTATCCATTTCTATTCAACGTGTGTAAGATCCTAATTTATATTTGTCTTCTTAATCACCACCGTAAGATTACCGGAATTCATTTCCACGTATGTACAAACAGGTAACGAGCACGCAGGTTGATAAGTATATTCGAATTATCCGAAGAAAAATTTCATGAATAATGTTCCGAGCGGAAAGAAAAAGAATGAAAGAAAGAAATACAAAAATAAACAAGCGATTGCTTGTAGATTTGCATCAACGTAATTCCATCGCAATTTGCTCCAGTCTGGGCAGCGTGAAAAATGATAATTCGCAAATAATCAGACACCTGCGTATAGATATGCCGATGTTGGTCGCTCGTAACACCAATATCAAGAGACAGGAGGGGAAACCCGTCAAACACGACGTTTCGCATGGGAGGAAGACATTGTCCATGGGTTAATACTGCGGTCGCGTCATTCTTGTGCAAGTCACTGATAGGTTACGGCTGATTGCAGTAATCTTCGCGTCGATGTTCCGTAAAAAAATCTTGGAAACCCTAGCGCGAGCGTGAGGCATTACTAAATAACGGTACGCGTAAGTACGGGCTTTAATGTACGGGAGAATATATAATCGTTCTTAGCTTCGAGGCTGATGTCAGAGAAAGGTGTCTCATGTGTGGCCTGAAATACAATATTTTTTTTCGCGAATTTTTCAAATCCAAAGAAAGCTACGTTCGGTAGTGCATCCATTCGTTCGTGCAGAAAACCATCGCGATACCATATCACGTTTATATATGAAACACTAGTAAAATTAGTATGGAATACATCTATGGAAGTTTCAATATTGACGGAAGTGATTTAAATGTCACTATTGAAAATAAGGGAATAAGTCCGATATGTTGAACACGAATATAAATTGATAATTCGATTGCGTTGCTTGATAGGAAAAGCCGGCTATCGACATCAAAGAGATAGTAAACATTGCGGTTCTGAGTCTTGTTTGGTCGAGTGTGACAAGCTAATGGTGTCCTTGCTCCACCGAGGCCCCGATTGAAAATACCACAGTAGTGTCTACCAAATCGGACCGAAGTGAGCGGACAGTACGGTTAGTCCCAGATGCAAGTGACATACGGCCGATTGCCGAGCGAGAGGAGAAGGCGAATGTCGAAGGGGAGGTGTTGGCTTTCGAACTAAGACACGTGACCATTCTACTAGCATATCATAGAAAACTATAAAACCTGGAATGGTAGCCGTCGATGAAGAAACGATTGCCATGGAACAACCTCGTTAAAAGAATCTATAAACGTGCTTAATAATGAAACAGAAGTATGGTTTTTTTAAGAAATCACAAATATTACTTAAAATACTATCAAAGTGTCAATATTTTACTATATCTCTAGTTCTTTGATATACGAATCATACACGAATTAAAAGAAAATAATAAATCGCGGGATATATACGTGTATATTTAATAATTTAAGAATATTATTTCAGCGTTGAACGATTAATTCACACAACTTCAAAGATCTATTTAGGAGACGTATCACCCGAGGGCAAAAATCATACGAAAATATCCGAGTATTAGTAGTATCAAAGAGAATCAGCAGCGTCCTTCCGTTGCGGCCCACCAGTCCCACGGTAATAAGGGACCCGGCAGCCACCGCAGAGAATATAAGACACCTGTCCGATAAGCGCGGACAGGTATGCGGCAATGCACGTGCCCGGCTGTTTACACCGCAAGTATGAGTATCGTTACTGAAATAACGTAAGTGTCCTTACACGTAAGTCGCAAATGCCACGCAGGGCTCTCCGCGGTGTTTCTGAAAAGTATGGAAAATCTTTTCCTCCCCCCATCGGTGTAGAGTTACCGCGGCGACGTCGAATGGGATGAAAAAATAAAAATCTTTCGAGAAAGCCGGCTTTATGATATCGCATGCATGGTGGGTGAACGTATAAAGACTAGTATGACACTGCCGGTGCTCGTCCAGCCACTAACGAGCTGAACCCGTGGCGAACGTCTACCCTTTGGTCTGCCAACCAGGAAATATCTCGCACGTTCAGTGCCAACGCCAGCGGGTGCACCGGCGCCGGTAGCGAAACCAACTATGCCACGGAATAACCAATCAACGAACGATTTTTACCCCCCTGACGAATTTACTGCGAGCGAAAGTGTTGTGACGAAATGGAAACACCACGTACGCGTGTACTGTATTGTTGAATAAAAATGGATTTCTATTGTTAGGTATTATGTGAAATTTTGTTACAGGGTGAATCGCGTAACCTTGCTATTTTTATTACTAGGGTTTCCTAGGCACTTTTATAGTGATAACGTTAAATTTTGTAAAATATTGAAAAAAATATGTTTACAAAAAATCTAACGACCTTAAAGACTTTGAAAAAGACAGATTGATAAGTATAATCACCCTGAGTGTCTCTTTGTACCTTACTGTACGATGCAACATGGTTTCCACCGCTACACTAACATTGAAAATAACACAGGTGGTCGCGTAACGACGTCCACCCTGTATAACTATACATATAAGAATACCAATTGTGTACGAGGGGGAAGGGGTGGAAGAAAAAAATTTGACATTCTCGCGTACCTTCCCAAGGTGTGATTTACTTCGTGTCTCTCTACGAGAACTATAATATGCGTCACTGATTGGCATCGCACCTTGTACTTTCAGGCAACATTCTAGCGACATGTTCGAGCCACGGGGGTTTCCAACGGAACTGACGACTTTGTTAGCGCACCCTGATGTAGATAGAGCACCTCCCTACTATGCTGCTGACCATTTGAATGGTAGAACCTTCTTGGCTGTAGGTTACCGTGCTATCGATGCTGGCGTACAACGTCGAGGTAGGCAGCGTAAGCGGCAAGAAGACTCCAGGATTTCCGTGAAACACCTCCGTGAAACGTACGACGTTACTTGTGAAACAGGCTCCTGCTAGTGCCCCGATACTCGAGGATGTACCAGAAGCGAGTATCCGAAAGATGTACGACGAGCGCTTGGTTCCAAGATAAATGTACACACGGGGGTGTTAACGTGCGACACTGAAATTTAGCCAGTAAGGATTTCATCTACACGACGTTCGAAAATGTTGCGGTGTAAAGATACTCTGTGTTATCAATTTATAAGCTTTACACGATCACTTGAATAGAAAGCGTGGAAAAATCAACCGCGGTGATTAATCGGACGTTGATTGTATTTTTGAGACACTCAGGTACAGTAACGCACCCTTTCGGAAGACGAATTAGTGACGGATTACAAAATTTTCATATCCATTTATGCAACCCTTAATACGACGTCCTATTAGCTTTACATCGGTAAATTAATCTCTTCGCTGAAATCATATATTGAATTATTCTTCGCAGTAATAAAACCTGTCAATAATAACAATAACACCTAAAATTGATTTCCTGTAAAATACTAAATTATTATACAGCATACAATTCCATCCCGTATCTCGTCTCTAAATTTACAACTCCACAGATTGTGAAAAGCTTGCGAAACTCACGGAGAAGAAGAATTCTAACGAATATCGATATTTCAGCTGCTATCACAGGTCATAGATGAGAAATATTTCTGACGACGTGGGATGAAATAGTCGAAGAACCAATTCTGTTTACAGTCCTTGGCGTCGCAGTCAAAGACAAAGTTTGATGACGTATAATATAACACCTACCACCGTATTTGATCGTAAGATTAAACGCGGCAATGAAACGGAGAAATACCTGAGGTTCGTGAGGCAGGTGAAACGTCTACGATCGAACACGAACGCACGAGACATGAAGGTGCGGCGTCCTCGATCGATTCTTGATGCACCTTACGACCTCTGCCCGACACATATGCCACATGCACGGCGCAAGTTGCACGCGCCTTTAACTTTACCTATCAAGTCTACTTACGAAGGTAGGGGATTTTTTAATAATGAAAATCCTGCAACTTGATTGACCACTACGCGAGATTGAAAGAATATTTAATAACCTCTACACATCGTGCGTCGTATTGGATTTTCAAACTACGCGAACACGCTATCAGATACACGAGAAAAGAAAGGACAAAATGTAGAAAAGAATTTTATAGAATTCTAATCATCTATTCACATCTCCTATGAGATTTATCATATCAAGAATATCGATTGAAATCATATACCAGGACGTGATTGAATTAACAGTACTATTCTTGGAAAATATTAAATCGAATTGGTGAACTTTCGTCGGTTATATTAGCAGGTACACTCGCGTACTTTTTTATTGAAATTTGCAATTATAATTGAGACTCTGTTGAGGGTATACAAACGAACAACAAATCGCTCGTATTGGTAACCATCAAGGACAATGAGGTGTAAAGTTAATTGTGTAAAAAATATATCCCAACGTGCCAGATGCGGACACCGTGATTATGCAGGCTGTCCATCGGACTGTATGAAAAGCTTCGCGAAGGAACTCCACACTGAGAAATAATTACCGATTCATTCATCGATCATTAAGGGACTTATTATCGGACTGTATGTACGTCTACTCTTGACGAATGTCCGGTAAGTTGGGCGTTACCTTGCCAGTGAATTACGTTGTATCGGCCGGCTAACGACCATCGCTAAACTGTCAGACGCGAATAAAGGCGATAACCAACTCTAGCCTTAGAATATGCTGTCGATAAATATCAGTGTAAAAAAAAAGAGAAAAAGAAAGAGGGAAAAACAAGAAGAAGAAGAAGAAGAAAATAAAATCTAAATACTATAACTCAACCGCGGCTTCAGCGAGTCGTACTTTAACTCTCATATCCATAAATAATGTTTATACGAAAACAACGTCACTAGCTATTACATATTATATGAGATACATCATGTTACCGCAAAGTACAATACCGTTTAGTGTATTTTAACGACCGGTTTAACGATTAAACGCAAACTGCATGTGGCATACGAGGTACCCGGGACACATTATCCGGACGCACATCTGGATTTACAGGACGCAAAGTAGATTTTTATCCGTGAAAATAATTCAGCGTTGACAGGCCACCGTAATATCCGAGACTTTTTAATAAACATGTACAGTCCGTCATGTGTGAGCGTACATAAGATCAGTCTTCATTCTGTTAAAACTGATTCTACCGTAACTTATAATAGTTATGTACGTGTCAGTCGATTTTTCTGGCTGACTCCAGTGGACGTTGGATTCCCGGAAACAAAGGTATGTGGAGAAGAAATTTTAATAAGAGGGTGTGGTCGAACAACGTCGTTGGGAAGTTTTCTAAAGACCCACTCTGTTTCTTCTCTGACGAAAGAACCACGGAGCAGGCAGGAGTTAAGAAAACGGTGCAAATCAGTAGCCAAGAAACTTGCCTAAGCCTGGAAACCAGTTGATGGATCCGATCCATTTTTAACGAAATAGTAGCAAAAAGGTTAAACGGCGCCTGAGCCGCGCACGGTCGCCGGCAAAATTAAATTAATTATAAATCGTGGATCCACCATGAAATTCCTTCGACCAGTTTTTACGCTATCAAGTTCCCTGCCTATGAGAATTTCTGAGACGGTTAAACACTGCTAAAGACCGGATTCTGCATTGATTCCGAGTATCAAGCGACTTCGATGTACGGTTTTTCATCGTGTATTCACGAAATTTTATTCCTCGTTCTCTTTGTATGTTAATTTATCGAATCGCACAGAAAGAAACGGAATGGTTAATCCTAAGCGTGTTTTCTCGATTTCTCGATAAAAATACACGCGATACAGGCTCATGAACTTTACACGTTAATAATATGCTCATTTCGAAATCGTCTCTCGGGGCGGATTCTCACGTGCCCGACGCGCAGACGATTTCCACCGAAGGACGAGGTTTCGCGACAACGAACTACCTTGGAAATCGTGAACCAAGATGAAGCTCGCACAGCCTCATTACCCTCGCGAACCAAGCTCATTACTTCATGGACCGCAAAGAGGGCAAAGCAGCAAAGTAGATATCTCTGGTGGATATGCATCTACGCAGATGCATTAGGTACGTTGATATTAGGTACAGACCGGTCGGGTGGACAAGCAGTTAGCTGAATAACGCAACTTACAGTTATGAAATATGTCACTCGTTACACGACGACAATGTCTCCCACGTTTGCAATTGTCCGGTCGACTAATCACGCCGACTATTCCAACGCGGTTCTAAAGTACGAGACCGTAACGTTAATCAAAAGTATTATTTTTAACGCCGAAAGGTTGGTACTTTAACCAACAAACGGATGTTAACAAATTATAATTATTTAATTCGGAAGTATAATGTCGTATCATATATTTCGATAGAATAATGTAGAAACACACATATCACTTATTGTAAAAGATGAAAGATTCATATTTCGATTGAATAATATAATTGTTAATCCCTGCCCGGTAATGATCATTTTCTCCGTGTCTAGAACTTTAATTCAAATTTACCCGGATCTTTAATTTAAATGATTTAATACACAGTTTATCGCGCCGTAAAAACAGCCGGATGAAATATGAGAAATATGATATTGCAATTGTTAATCGCGTTAGCGAGAATTAACTTTGCGTCAAAAGTAACGCTGCAAAAGCACAGATAAACGCGCATCTGCTTCGACAGTTAGCACAGACGATCTTACACAGCGTATACACCGACTCTCTAATTGCGTTCTCGAGTTCCTGGCATGACTTCCCGAAGATGTAACGCGTTGCTGGCGCTTGTTTACCCTGGATACTCGGAAGGGTTACAGATAGGAGCGTTAATTCGCCGTCGATAAATGTAACGAGTACCCTCGAACGATTTTTTTCACCGTGGTTTATATCAGTTTTCGATTAGCAGGACAAATATTTTAGTTGTTAAGTTAAACTCGAAACTTCCGCCGACATACCATTAACATTATGGGAACGGTATATTTCTCCGCGGTGTAAAGTGTTAACTGTATAGGCGACCCGTGCAATGAAATATCAGTGGAGATATAATAAACTTCGAAGTGTAGCCCACATTCCTCTGTTGTAACTTACAAACGAGCGTAGCGAGGTGTCGGTCAGCGACTTTTATGAAACTTCGTTGCCTTATTTATGAAAATATGCTAAACGTATTTTTTCTGATTAACTGGGACACACCATTAAGTGGTGTAACATGCGATATGATATTCTGTACAAAAATTCTCAACATTTTCACTTTGAACGAAAAAGGCAATTAATCTTTGCCGAAACGAACGTTGTTTTATGTATGCATCACAGTTTTCGATATAATCATTTTAAACTTCAACATTCGACGGTGATTTCGCGGTAAATACACGTCGATACTCGTTCTACACATGTACCTACAAACATACAAATGTAACCGTGCATGACATTGGTATTAAATGTTCAAAGGTAACCATATCTTTGCTATACACGAAGGTACGGAAAAAAAATGATTCTCTCACACGTTTCTGAATCACCAAGAACCCACGAGCGGATGCTTAAAACCATAATTCATATTTAAAAAATATATATATATACATACAATGTACGTCTACATACGTATATGTATATTATACATATAAGTCGTGAAAACGCGCGTAAGTACCAGCACTTAATTACTTACTGCCAGAACTGCCAGCTACCGTGACATGACTGGAGTGAGCGATGGTCTCAGCTGGTCAGGTTGTCTCTTTCCTTCTCGCGGAAGGTAAAACGTTCGAAACGCGATAACCCGGCCGAGATTTATAATTTTTTTCAATAAAATATATTTCTCAAAAAACTGACACGCACGTGAGACCAGGAGAAATGATAAATCTATCGGCGGTGAGTCACGTAACCATACGCAACGGTATATTGAATATTTAAAGATGAAATAAAAAGCAGGTGCTAATGATTTCTTTTCTCACACGTTACGCTCAACCGTCTCATAAAAGGGAAAGTTCGTTAGAACGTCGAACTTTTACCACGAGCGATTATACCTGCAATTCATAAATCTTACGTACCTACGATATATAATTTGTTGCTACGTAATGAGACATTTAAACAAAAATATCCCCATGTATCTTTGACAGAGAATCGAATGTAAACGAATTTTTCCACAAAACTTATGATGCGGAAATCCCGATGAAAAGCACGACGGACATCTTTTGCCGCGAGGTAAAAGACAAAAATAAATAAAATTCGTCAGCGCCTACGGGAGATTGATTTTATCGATGATTGCTCGAAGATCGGAGGTGCGGACGAGAGCACATACAGTGCACCTCGAGGCCATACAAATTACGCGCCGACAGATTCACAGCCGATTTCTAAAACCGATAGGCGATACATTTATAAGCCATTTACCGGGACGTATCGACGGCACTCCGCAAATAGACGCGTATTTATGCTTTCATTGCGCGGACGGGTAGTCGTCGACTTGCAGTCTCAGCCCGTGGCTACATGAATAACGGCTTTCTACTGATCGGAGGAGATTCGCCCACATTGACCTTTGAATCAATTATGTACGATTTATATTTATGTTCACTGACGAGGAAGAGAAGTGGACAGAGGTTGGGGGGAGGGAGGGAGGGAGGGAGGGAGAGGGAAGTCGGTAACAAGAGAGTGTGCGTGCGAGAAAAAAGGAAAGAGAGGGGCGTAGAAAGAAAGAAAGAAAGAAAACGAGAAAGAAAGAGAGAGAGAGAGAGAGAGAGAGAGAGAGAGAGAGAGAGAGAGAGAGAGAGAGAGAAAGAGACACTATATGAGAGACAAGAAAAGTTGCACATGGGCTCGTTTGCAGTCGTACGATCTCAACTGAAATAAATCAAGGCTGCACCCAGATTTCAAAGCGTAAGATTACAAAAATTAATCGACCTGACGTTCGGTGCGATAAAAAGCGTCCTTTACTTTTTTTCTTTTTCTTTTCCTGTGTGTATGTGTGCGTGTGTGTGTGTGTGTGTGTGTGTGTGTGTGTTTTTTCTCGATTCATTTTTTCTTTTTCTTTTTTAACGTACCCAGAGGAATAACCGCACGCCGGTTTCGTCCACGGGTACGTACATCAGGTACCAGCGCGCTCGTGGGGTTTATATCAATTACACCGATCGTGCCCATAAAGTTTCGAGGAACAAGACCGAGACGTCGTTAATTACACCGCACGACCCGTAAACTTCCAAATAAACTCGAAATGTAGATCGTAATCGCAAGTACTTCGATAATGTGTACGATTAACAGTGGGCACGATCGCTCACACCGTAACATGAGCCGAACTAACGAACGTGACGGAATTGAAAATCATTGTATTATCGTTATCCCCTTTTTTGATATCTAGTTAGGTTGTTTGATACGTAAAGTATCTAATAAATCGGAATAAACGACGAAAATCAGAGCATAAAGTGTACGGGATAAGTATCGGAGCAGTTATGTCAGAACGATATAAGCCGCAATCTATTGCAGAGCCTACGTCCCTGGCATATTATGTTACGCCGCTCGATCATAATAATTACCAATAATCCCTCGCATTTAGGCGTAATAACGGCGTGGCGTAGCCTTGGTCCGTCATTCCGGCAGGCAATGAACGCTCACCACGGAGCTTATACATGACACATATAACAAGAATCGCCACTGTGTATATTCAAACAAGGGCGAGATTTCAACTGGCTCGCGATGATCTTGAGTAAACTTAAAATGTAACTTTCGGATTTGTAGAATCTCGTACGAGGGAAACGTGAAACAGAATAAATCTGTGACTTATTGTGCTATAGCGGTAATGGATTTTAATAGTCGTCAGATCTAACTCGATTGTATCGTAAGTAAAAGGAACATCGTTAGTTAATTTCGAATAATCTATTGGATCGTTGCGTTGATGTACACCACTATCATCAGAATTTCTTTCAACCCTCTATACATTTTATATACCTGACCTCGTTCGCTCGCATTTATTAGGAAAAAATTGATACTTGATAGTTATTAATGTCCATTTCTCACGGCGGAGCGTACAGCACTGTTTCTTTTTTTTGTACATAGAATAAAAAGTCTATAAATTAAAGATTAAGTAATATGAGCAAGTCGTATCGCATGGTTAACGTTCGCCATTTCCATAATTATATAATTCGTTGCTGGAGCGAAAGAAAAATTGTGTTATCGAGGGTCAATTTGAAAGAAAATAAAAACAAAAACGTTTAAGTAATATCCCTGCGCGTAATGATTTCCGAAAGCAGTGTATAACGAAGAGTATGTACCTACTTCGCGGAGAGTGAGCTTCGAATTGCCTGACAACCTCCAAGTTAAATTACGTTCACCGAGAAAAGAAGGAGAAGGATTCCGCCTGCAAGATTTACGTACAGAGTAGTATATACTCGGCAGCCACCTCTTTCTCGGAGTCGTTCAATAAATATCACCTGCATACGGATCGACCTCGTATGAATTTGCACGATCGTTAGCCTTTCTTCGACACGCTTAATTAGCCCATCGCCGATGATCTCTACAATCTGAGGCGCGTGTTTGCGAGTCACGTATAATGTAACTGCTTGAACCAGGGGGATCGAGCAAAACCATACGATGAGATCGAAGAATTCGTTAGCAATTCCCGCGTAACGTTCGGATTAACACCTATGAAAAATAAGTAATCATTCCGTGTGTCTCACGCAAAAGAAAAACTTCATACATACTATTCGATTAATAAATCTGAACAAAAAAAAAACTGTACGATGGAATAACGTAGAAAATTTATTCGTACACCCTAGGTAACAAATAAATACCACGGTTTATTAGTCTCGTTTTTGTTCACGGGTAAGATTTTTCAACGTACTCGCGCCAAACCAGAGTCAGAGTCATTAAAAGGCTGGCAGAACGCGTAGGCATTTTTATTCGGCGTTGTAAAACCTGTAGATAGATACTGCGTTTCATACGACAACGCGACAAGTATTCCGTGGCGGCAGACAACGGGAGCATAAAAGTGCGCCTCGATAAATCTGCGGGAGCGTTACGGTAGCAACCCTCTCTCTCTCTCTCTCTTTCTCTCTCACTCTCTCTGTCTCTCTTTCTCTCTTACGTATTCGGCCGCATACACGACACGTTGTCTCAGCGATATTAACGCGATACGACGAAGGCGGTGCATATATATTCTTTCGAAGTGGCTCGAGCATGTCACGTATATACGCGAACGCAATGCCGTTAAAGATTTAAGGAGCGGACGGTAAACCCTCTTTCCGATTAAACGATAAAAGGGAAATAAATGCGAGGCGTGCGTTGCGCATATGGACCTTTTGTCGCTTACAAGAGGAACAGGATTTCTTCGGCGTTGATTCCTCAAGATTTCGCGGCACGCTCACGCACGCACGCATGCATGTATGTATTAGTTGATCGCCGCGTCGTATTCGGCTTACCGTAAAGATCGAGATTTCATTAAACCGCAAGTACAACCGCCCTAGACTCCACGAGAGCGCACCGAGTACAGGTAACTGTTTCTCACCTGCGGAAAAATTCACGTGGCACACACACGTTCCGGCGTGTGCAACTGCACCGCGTGTGTTTTCTACTAATTTTATGTGTACAGGCTGAATATGATTTGTCGACCGATTATGTTAATACTACGGCACGGGTTCCAGGGTGTTTTCTTGTAACTTTAGAAAATCCAATCGTGTCGTTGTTATTTACATAGTATACGTAATTATGGATTTATTGGCTCGAGTTTTAGAATGTTGTTAATTGGAAATTAGCGAAGCCTGGAAATTGAAATTGACGAGAACGTTGGATATTGACATATTGATTGGATATCCCTATAAAAGATACAAATATTATCGATACTTCAAGCTATATAATATAACAAAGACTCACGATGTTTATATAGGATCCATACACACACGGATACTCAAAGTGTCTAGGGTCTACAACCTAAGCAATCAACAAAAGATTGCAAAAACATAGGCACGCGTCGAAGAAAGTCGGCAGTAGCACGTAAATACTTGCCTATCCAGTGGCACTGCACGCGATACATTACAAAAACATGAGAAAGATTCTTGAAAACGAAGCAAAGAAACATAACAAGCCATTAATAGAAAAACATAAACGTTTATGAATATTTACGACTATACCGATTTCCTACAATATAGAAACGACCGACCTATTTTCTAAAATCACAAAAAGAGAGTATTTTTTCTGCAACTCGACAATCTAATTACACGTCAACGAAATTTTACGTATACACATACATACATTCGATTAATCGAAATTCACAGCGTTGAGGTTAAAGGTGCGACGACAACACTCCAGAGATCGCATTCTGACAGTACCAAAGACGTTCGACTATACAAACGGAGACGCGACGACGTTACGTCCCGTATATCACTGGGTTTAGATACCGGTTTTAAAGGCGTTTTAAGCCGGCAAACATCTCAAGGTCGAGCCTCATGGTTCCTCGAGTGCCGTCTCAAAAGTGCCGGAAAGTCCGTCCGAGGCGTACGTCACCTTTCATTTGGGTCAACTGGACGAAAAGTTAATACGAGAAGCTCGTTAGTAACAGCGAGAAGAAATCGTGTTATCAACGGACACGCGGCTGGAAATATTATTATTATTTTGCCCCTCTCTCTCTTTCTCTTCGTTTCTTTTCCCTCTTATTTTATTTGTAACAAGGCACTGTCCCTGTCCGGGTCTTATGTCCATGCAAATTGATTGTTATTGGCCATTACGTTCACGGTGCTCCAGCGGTGCAGCTCGCTGAGTCGAAATTGCAGCTGACTTTTACCACATTTTACACACGACCGCCCCGTTCAACTGACGCGCGAATAAGGCAATCCACGTGGTACCGCAGTTCGGTGCATCCGATTTATTATGAATGTGACGTCGCGCTTAACTGTAACGCCAATGCACCGTATACCGGTGTAACCGACGTTATGTATGTTATGCACGATTATGTCGTGCGATATTTGTGTTACGTATATGCGCCGGCACCGCGTTAGTTTGTCATGTGGGCGCGGTTTCGCGTGCATACATACATACATATGTATATACATATACACTTTTACTTAACGGGCAACTGTTCGAATGCCAGTCAAACAACGTATATACTGTAGTAGATTTGTCTGACGTACTTAGGTGATTCGTATCATCGATACGTATCGTAATAGCTTCTAGTTTCAATTAGTAATCATCGAGAAAGATGCAAGTCGATTCACCCTAGGTTACCGAGGAGAATAGTAACTATAAATTAATAAATTTACTAATTCAACGATAAACCTATATTATCGTATTTATAACCAGCCGACAGCTCGCTCGGTTTATTACTCTATAAAATTATCTATACAGTCTGATCTAAGCACCGCGTATATATCTAGTAGACATAAAATTATTCGCTCTTGGGGTGGAGGGGGATTAATGTAAAAAAAATCAGGGCTAATAGCGAAACGATTTCCCTGGATACGACAAGAAATACGATATCAATCCAATCGTCCGGCGGAGTCGAGCACGACAGCATCGTTATTCAAATTGAACAATGCGCTTTTTTCAACGTCCGCCGTCCTGCTCCACGACGGATTAAAGGAAAAGGAGAAAACCTGCTTCAACTCCTTCCAATCGATCAATCCTGGATCGGGTAGCGATCAACGACGAGGACGTGCACGTATGGAGGATGCATTCGTAGTGCAATCAAATTAGTAGTCTTTACGACGTTGCTGCCGAACGAACAAAGGCGTACGAGAAGTCATTCGACGAGAATCACTGGATAAAAACTACTTTATTATGGTTCACGTATGGGTAGTGGTTGTCGCTAATTATCGCACAACTAATTGATGCGCCGCGGTACTGATGAACGCCGCTTGCGTTACTTCAACCGTTTTATTTTTTTTTTGTCGTTGCAACTACGTGGACGTCACGAACGAACCTGATCGACGCTTACCGGCGATTAACGACGTTAGATTGCTTTTCGTCACCGTACCGGTCGCGAACAATTTTTTCTCATCCATCGTACGGCGAGAAACTTTTTCTCTCAATTATAATCGCACCTCGCATACCGGGTAAAACGTTGCCGATCGAAGAATACGATTCGGAAGAATCTCAATTTTATGATACAAGTTTATGAGACCGGTGTAGATCGTACTGGACGTGAAGACTGACGTATAAAAAGAACAGAATCCGTCGATCTACAAGCATTAATATTATATTTACGATCGACAATCATACGTTGTGTCATAAATTTAATTAAACACCGATTACCTTAATTAACGTACCCTTTCCACTTTCGTGACGAACGTGCGACTCGAAACGACCAGACGACGTCGGCTTAGAATCGAATACGAGATACACACTCGGGCATCGTGTGGATTTTTACAAAATCTGAGAAAAAAACACAGACATCTGGCGAGTGGGTAACGGTACGGGCCATTTTTTTCCCCTCTCCGTTTAACGTATTCCAGTCGACAAAACGGCTGGAATTCAACCACGAGTCTATACATACACACATCGAGTTAATATAAGCGCGTTCACGCACACGGTAGCGCGGGTATAATTCAATCGAGAGTATGCATACGCGTAAACCCGTATATATAAGTACACCGACACGTGTTACTCTGTGTAAGTCGGGCAACCGGGGCACGAGGCTTATTTCGAAACTTCGTACAAACGTTTGTTTATACCCACATTCTCGGCAGAGACTGATAAATTAATCTCTCATGCTAATACGTCCCCCAGGCTGACACAATCGGTGCCTGGAAAGCACCACGATTTCGCTTCCCTGATCCGCGCATTAATTCTCTATCGCTTCCGGATTTCGTGGCAGGATTGGACTAGAAAATATGCGCGGTTATAGATTAGACGCGTGTGGGAGAATTGAAAGGACAACTATATGTATATGTACAGGGTGGAACGAAACGTCGGGGAATTTTTTTATGAGATGGATAGTAAGCATTGAAAAATAAAAAAGTTTATGTATCAAGAAACTTAGGTTCGAGAATCATCTTCTGTCAAGGTACTGTTGTGAAAAATTTTTAAAGAAGTATATTATATATAAGATACATCATTTTTTTTTAAAGTTTGTTAAAAAAGAAGCTATTTGTGAACCTAAGTTTAATGTTCCTTTTTTGTTTCTGGATGCGTAATATTGTTCCCGAAACAAGTTTCCCGATATTTTTATACACCCTGTATATGAACGGAATATGTATATAATATATTCATTTGCATCGGGTTAGTAGGAGAACTCGAAACGGTTGTTGTGCCCGTTGTAATCGCTATTCTATGCCTATGCCGACGATAGTAGCTACTTCGGTATTAATTATCTTCGAACATGGGGCATTCGACTACCACCAATTTATGTAGTAGGTATATATTATCTTTTATGACCCGGAGAGGTTAAGATGCCTCTTCGACGAAAGCTGAATTCAGACTGGTTTCATGCATCCCGGAGTGTACAAGTTAATACTTCTATAAGCTAGTACGTCTTCGTTCAGATTGCGATCTAGTATACATATATGTTCCAGTTAGTAATCGCGGCAGCTTTCATTCCACGAAGGAAACCGTTTCCGCGACTTTATATCAGTGATAAACTTCCCTCCCTGTTACGCGAAGAAACCTACGGTTTATAATTTCCAAACGAAAACCCGTTGAATATTCATCCGAGTCACAACGAGACCCTTAAACACGAGGTTTCACGGTGAAATAATTCGCTTTACCGGTTAACGACGTAAAGAAACGAGAAATGACGTTCCTTTTACAACGTTCTTTCGTCCGATCGCCAATGACATTTGCCGTAATGTGAAGGACTACGTCTCGCCGATCCGACCGTGCAGTAAACGTCTATCCTGACGAGATTTGCAAATAAAGAGACGTCGGGAGACGATGAAAACTCAGAGGGCAAACTTTAACGGCAAACTTGAACTGATGGACTCTCCCATGCTCCACCTCCGCGGAAGAGCTGTAAACGTCTTGTCTTTCGATTTAAATGTCCCGGCATCCACTGGGTTGGGCAGATCCAGCGGTCGTGGCCACTGCCGCGCCCTCGTGCGTCTCTACGTGTTACGCCGTCACATAGGCGGAGAATATCAAGGGTTTATACAGTGACACGTGTAAATACTCGAAACCCACGGGACGATTGACGTTAATTTTCTGTAACGGAACTACTAACGGTGGAACGTAGATCTTGGTATTAATCAAGGAGACCTTGTGAGAAACAATGAAAAATTTATGAATTTGATTTTATACTAAAGTTAGTTTAACAACGATGAGGATATTTGTTATTGTCTGATAAGTCTTTTGATTATATTTTTCAGTAGTTTCTTTACGAATTCGGCGCCCTTGCATTGTGCATTTGTAAGTGGAATCACTGGTGCATCTTTGCACGACGCTTGGTACTCTTCGGCGTTTTCTATTGTCCTTGTGATGATATAGAAGGATCGTTGAAAACAATACTTAATTTTCATCTTTGGAATGATAAGGCAAGTTAAATGTTACATTCCTGGAGACTTGTGTCATTGTTATATAATCGAGAACAGACGGGACGCAATGACAAGTATAATTATTATATGACTATAAAGTTAATGAGTGTATTTCACGAACGAACACAACGACACCGTGGTTTGTATAAATGGATGGATCGCATTTAACGAGACACGATTATGTAAAGCGTACGAGGATATGTATTAGCGTTATGTATAGACGCTTATTGTCGTTACGAGGCGTTTATATTAAAATTGCACTTCGTAATTTGAATTATAACAGTTTGACACGCGAGGATCTATAAAATTTCATTTTCTTTTACACGTCAGGAAACATTCAGATAATTGCATAACATCTATCATCGGGCACCGCTTAACGAACGTATTTGCAGTCACACCGTAATAATAGATGACGTTCGAACATTGCATTTTCGTTATTTATCAAAGAAAAATATAGTTACAGAACAGTTCTGCGGTACACTGCGGTACAAGATGTGGGTCAGGTACATGACGAATGTTGAATTGCCATCGCTTTACTTTACAAACGTCCTGCCTTCAGCGAACCATTTTACCAACGGTAGTTTGTATTTAAAAAAATATATTTCGAGAGTCGCGCGTTCCGAAACGGTCTCGTAAAATTCCCTTAAAAAGGATCATTTTTTTTTAAAACGACACAAATAGAAAGTTAGAGACGCAGCGGTACACGGAAATTACGTCCTTATATGTACAAGATTATTACATAAAAATTACTATAATGCCGGCTAATTTAAAAGCGTTGAGAAAAGCAATATTAAACGAACTACAAGGTTCACCGGTAACTCGTACGTCATGTATCGTAGTATTACATTCCTGTTACATTCTCTCTATCGCAACCATGCGATGTAAGAGTCGGAGACTACGAAGCTTTTACGAGGGGCAATGAATGTCTCAATGGTGAAGTCCCGCGAAGTTCGCCCATATATTATTGGAAACTTATTAGAATTAATTAACTTTTCACCCGTACGCCGCATTTGTTATTACACCGGCTATTATTACAGCCGCAACGACCCGACAGGTCGTCGACAAGACGACGTCGGGTTATTTTCGTTGCAGACGCTTTTGACGTCTGTCGCTTCGAAATTCAATCAGAAACGTCTTGTCAAATCCCTCCAGACTAATATCCGCAAGTTTGTCTCTTACTCGAAGTCCTTTTTTTGTAACGATATTTCCAATAATATTTGAGAGAATCCACGGATACGTGTAATTAATATTTTCATTGTTTAAATAAAAGAAATCTACTTTGTTATATACGGTAATGAAAGACACGCGTTTTTATTACGAACACAAAATCTTTCTCTACGAGCGGATCGCTCTGTTATTCGAGCAACTACCGCTGAACAGGAGCTGTAATAAACATAACGCGGAAGAGGCATAAAACAATCACACGGGAGGCAATGAACTTCTTTTGACTCATGCCGCTCGGCCCGACGTAATCATTCGGAAGTCCCTTAACCGCGAACGAGATGTAAAAGAAAAAACGTATCAGTGAAAGTGTTGCTACTTGAAACTTTCATGAAACACTTTTTGCTTGTACCGTGTACCTCGTTGTTGAAACGATGTTAGTTCTTCTTGACGATCGACGAAGGAAAAGAAGAAAAACTATCGCTGCCGCAGTCGAAAAGAACGAAACGTCAAGAGAGAAGTGGATGAACGAAACGAGGGGAAGAGAAGGGGAAGAGAAGTAGAAGGTAAGGTGAGGTCGAGGTGATTCGTGGTGAGGTGAGGCGAAGTGAGTCCAGACCCACCTGCAATTATCCGGTCTAATGAGCAAACAGTCTGCTGAACCCCTCTCTTTCTTTCATTCTCTCCCTCCCCCCCCCCCCCATTTCTCTCTATCGTTCTAGCTGGACGGGACGTCAGAAACGTGGGTACTTGACTCTACCATACCGACAACCTTCCACGGATGTATCCTCCTCCTTCTACCCCCAACCTTCACCTCCACCTCCACCGCCCCTGATGCCGGTTAATGAAGATTATTAAATTAGTACCTCTCACGGGCAGTTTTTCCACGAGTCGAACGTACCAAAGGTACTGTCGGCCCCTTCGGTATGCCGGATGAACCTTCCAGAATAACCAACTGGTTCGTTAACATCGAGAGCACCACCACTCATGCGCTTAGGAGGATCTTTACAAAGCGCCGAGACCTGAAAAATGGAGCTCGATTCTCTGACGATAGAGAGAGAGAGAGAGAGAAAGAGAGAAAGAGAGAGAGAGAGAGAGGGTAAAACGAAAAAGAGAGCAACGAGAACGAGTTAAATAAGAGGTACATACACACGGATCCGGTACACGGGAAACGACGGCGGAGACTATCCCATGGCTGACACGAATGTTGGGGGATAATGCAGTTCCGAGGGATTTAAAGCCACTTTCGTCTGGGTCGAAGGGCGGACATGGTCTGACACGCGCAATGGCATCTCTATCCCGTACGTTGACCCTGATTTCCACGATTTCAGAAATAGAAATGATTCGGCATAATCGAATCGTACGAGTCGAAACAAAGTCGGGACGATGACTCATTCGATTAGAGAACGAAGAATATGCCAGAGAGGAAATTTCGTGGGTATTGTCTCGTAACGAGATATATAAGATCGGGATTAATCTATCTTTTCAAAGTACAGGTCCTTTCATTTCGGGCTTAAAAGGTACGTTATTATAGTCCAAAGAATTCGTTAATTTCTTTTCTTTTCGGAGCGATCGTATTGTAAAATGTCTAATATAGAGCATAGGGTTTCTCAAGCGAACACATTACGTCCTTCATCATACGAAGTGGTCCCTTGGAAGAAAGGAAGACGGCGATCAAGGCATCGTTCAAGCAGGATGCACTCATCCTACCTTGGCTGCTCGCCACGCCCGCCATTCACCTTCAACTTGGTCTCTCTCTCTCTCTCTCTCTCTCTCTCTCTCTCTCTCTCTCTCTCTCTCTCTCTCTCTCTCTCTCTCTCTCTCTCTCTCTCGCAGTAAACGCGTGTCGCTATATCCAAGCCACACCGACGATACACAGTCGAGAGGACTGAAAACCACCGCAGAAAATTGCGAACAGCGAGGGAGAAGCCGAATACCTAACCCCGGCGACCAATAAATACCGAAATCGAAACCAGACCGGACAAATTGTTTTCAAAATTAGTTATACTGCGTATAGACTATTGAATACTTGAAAATAATATATATAAAAAAATAAGACTCTATTTACGTAGTCATCGATCATATCGCGACATAGTTCCTTCGCAATCTTTTACAAGAAATTGATAATACTTCACTATTATCTTTAACCCGTACATTATTACATGTTACCGTCTTTTAATGCGGTATCAAGTTTCCATAGAAATTTCACGCACTCTTTTCCTCTTGTACGTCCTTTCGTCTTGTAATTTGTGATTTTTCAACGAATAATTAAGGCATAACCATGTAATTGTATAATATCAAATTACTCGCTCGCGTACCGCGCTCCAACACAGTTCCGTGTGTGTGTGTGTGTGTGTGTGTCCACGAATACGTCCGTACACGTATGTAAGTACGTATACTCCCGCGACCTTGGGAGAAAACGATTCGATATAATCGTTACCACGACTCGCCAAAGAACAAAGAGCTTGTCTACCGATATACCTATACCGTACCGGTCGTGCAGCTACCGCGGTTCCACCGTCAACGAGCGAACGTACACACAGAAACTGCAACGGCGTGGCCGCTTAATGGCGCCGGCTTGTATTTATTCCGACAGTCCATAACTCCGCAATCCGTAATTGCCGTAATTATGCGACCGCCCGTAATCGCCGACGATCGAGGAGGAATCGAGGAAGGACGGGGCATAAGGTGCTCCGTACATTTCTTCTTCTTTTTTTTTTTTCTTTTATATATTCTCGGTATTACACGCTCGATACTGCATTTTATTCGGGCATACATTTTCGTTTCCTGAAATTCAGCAATCTCCTTTAATTTGCCGAATAATGTCGCACGAGAAATTGTTTTTCGAGAATGTAATCCGAGATTACTGTGATCACCGGCGTTCGGTAATAATTGCGGATGATTTCACGGAAACACGCGATGGGGGATGTATGATTGTACGTATACGAATTTAGTTTAGTTATTTTTTTTTTCTCGTGAATATTGGTAGATACGTGGGATTTTAAGGTTTGAGAAGAAATGATGTTGCGATGATACGTTCGTTAGGATTATCAGGGTCATACTATAGGTCCATGTTAATAATACTTGGAGAGAGACTTATATTAACATTCTCCAGTGAGGATTTTCGAAATGAAACTGTACACCTTGTACATTCAATTATGTATAATGTAACTTCCTGTATAAAACACTTCACTACTTAACTCTTCGATTGGAAACCACGAAACCACAATACCAGTGTCTCAAGAGATTTCACCGAAAACAAGTAGAGCGTAAATGGTTGTCGAATCGACGGGAAAAATGATTCTATCAATTTACAACACAAACACAACCCGCCCGGTATTCTAAATCCTAATGTCATCGAGCAGCTGGAAATTTCCATCGGACTAGTTTTCCACATCAAAGAGATCCACGATTATATACCACTTTTTCTTACTATCATTTTTTTTCTTTATCCATCCGTACCGCGAATGGAATCGTAGAACGTTCATCGTAACAGTGTCATCCTTTTCCGAATGGAAAGTCGAAAGCAGGGTCAACTGACGTTACCTCCAACAGCAAACTGATAAGACTCGGTTCACCGTTTAAGCTCGTCGAAACCTTCGGTTGTTGCAGCTGCGGAAACGCCCGTTGAAACGAGGTGAAGGCTACCAGATGTAGATATACACGCGTCCACACGTGTGTAAGCTACGTATACATACATATATGTAGAAGCTGCCGGCGTTAGGTCGGTTAAAGATGCTACAGCGATGCTTAACAGTGCATAAGTAAGTAACTAACAAGCGAGTTGCATAACACCGCGGCCGACGTCGTCGTCGTCGTCGTCGGCGGCGACGATGTGCACGTGGTGGCGAATGTTCATGTAAAACGTTAAGGTCTCCCGCCACTGAAACACGACGTCGGCTACCTATCAGCGATTGCGTTAACCTTAAGGCGACACCGCTACATACGTATATATTTGTTCCACATGCTAACTACCTTACCGAGATATCGTCCATACAAGGGTAGACACATCGGCATTGTACCACCACACCGCGAACGATCATTGCGTGACACGATATATGATAACGCAATGCGGTTGACGTTTCTTCGATACATGTAAAGCTGATTCTTAAAATTGTATAATATCGTCCGGTTACATAGTAAACGATATATAATAGAATATAGAAACTGGACAGCTCAACGTTATCGTAAAAAAATATGTTTGTTTTTTAATTTCTACCACATTCAACGATCTTACGTACGGATAACAATATTGAGATGTTTTATAGAAAAAAAAGAAAAGTAGAGTCGTTGCCTCAATATTGGACTATGATTCGTACCTCTATTAACAAGTCTATCGCATAGTCACTACTTTTATTTATGTGCATAAATTGCAAGTGAAGATTAAACGTAAGCAGGTCGTATGCGTGCGATAATGAGTTTCTATGTGGAACAGGTGAGTTCGTAAATTTCTCGCAGCCAGGGTATCGATAAATACGCTTTAAATAAAGTGTCACCGGAGCGTGTCGGTACAAAGACTAATTCGTTACGGCATAGTCCGTGCGGCGCAAAGTTTCCGCAACAGGTGAACGAACTATTATCGAGCAATCCGCGGCGTAGATAAGAAAAAAAAAAAACTTTCTAAGGAATCAGCGACACCCGGTATGTAGGCGAACCACGCGACTTATCGTGCGACATACATAGAAGGGCGTGCCTGCAGTCGTTGCACACTGCGCAGTTTGTTGCACGCGCTGCAATAATCGTCTGTATGTACCGTGATGCGAGCATTGCACGAATCACATGGACAGACACACGCACAGCGAATCTACGTACACTGACGAAAATATTCATAGAATTAATCCCAATCTTTCTACGGGGAAGAGTATGTAATACGATATTTCTTCGTGGCGCAGAAAATGCACTCGAAATGCGACTCATCCACTTCTTGCATATGCATGCGCACGATCTACATATGGAATGTACATTTGTTTTTCTACGTACCAATGTACTTTGCAAGGAAATTACTAATTTTTGGGAGAATTATTGACGAAGATTGTATATTGATCGCTTTGTGTTATTTTAAGGATTGAATTAATGTAAAGTTTTGTTTTTGAAGTTTTTGATTGTAAATATGTACTTCCGTCGTTTCTTAGAACCGCACTTTGGGAATTAAGTCCGCTTTTCCGGTAGCTGCTGATAAAGTGGAACGAAAACATTTTTCAATGGATTTCAGTAAGGAAAAGATAAGTAAGAAGGCCGTGGAATTGTATGCTTTCAAAAACACAATCGAACGTTGGCAGAAATACAATACCTTGTATAAATGTACTGAAGAAAAAACGTGGAGCTGTTACTGAGAAGTAGGACAAACGTTTACAATGTGTCAGAAGTTATCAGAAAAGCAGTGAATGTTAATCAAAAAACTTAACGAATACCAAATCAAAGTTCCATCGTAAATATGCAGGTAATCATGTCACTCAGCACACACAACTTATGATTTCTTCCATGTGACAAATTTATTAAACTGATTCAAATGTATCCACTCTGCAATTTGATTACCAAACAATCATCTTTATCATACGACAAAATCCCCGCACACACACAAGTCTTTCCAAGATCAATCTAGATTTACCAAGAAATTGTTTAAAAAAATTAAAAAATAAATTGAAATCAAACAAGCGATTCATACCACTATTACCACGGAAAATCTAATAAAACATCACATCAATTTAGGGATTGTTGATAACGTAAAATTGAAATTCGTGCGAAACTGGTCTCAACTAAATTAGGAAATGAAAATTAATCGAATGTACCGTCGAAACGACGGGAATTGCAGAGCGGCGAGGCAGGTTGTTTTTATCTCGGACTATAGACCATCGAAATGGACGTAGAACGATTCGATGTGGCAACGAATCACACCGCGAATGACGTCCCCGCCGTAGTCGAGGAGCATGGAGCGTGTCGGTGGCAAGGGTCCCCTACTTCCGGCGAACCATATCCGGCAGAACGCCCACCTATATCTCGGTCCGCCAGACCATGCACACTCCCTACTACCATAATCTACTCTATCGTCGTCCAATTGTGATAGATGTTCTAACCAGACGAAATTGTTCAAACTCTATGTGACAGTAAAAGTCGATATCTAGCTGGTTATAATTGACACTTTCGACTGTCTGAATTCATCCTTACTTAATTAAATCTCTGACATTTCCGATCGGAAATATGTCTTGTCAAATCTTATCGATAGGAAAAAGTTGAATTATTTTAGGTTTCTTTTTTGTAAAAGTTTCGGGTCAATTATAATAAAGAGCTGCCGTGAGAATTTAGGAAATCGGTGACTGGTGGTTTTATTCGGGCCGAGTGCCCTCTCGCTAAGGTAGTAAGCATCGTCAGGAAACGTGGGCGGAATAATTTATTCTCACTCACGAATCCGTCGAAGACCCACGAACTTTGCTCTCTGAACGTATGCAATTTCATATACATATATACATACTTTCCAAGGTTTTCACCGAGAACTTGTTTGAAATAAAATCTTGCACGAGCAGATAAAGATCATAGATATATATATAAGTAATCCAGAACAGGGTAAGAAAAAAATTGAAATATGCCGGTTTTTAGACAAAGACCACGGTAATGTGTTTCTTCGAAACGGGTTGTAATATGTTTTTTCGTTTTTTAATTAGGTCTCAATTAAGAAACGTTTCGATCGAGACATAAACAGTTCTGTAACGAGACAATCAAAAGAGAAAGACAGATAAGAAATGATATTATGAAATGGCAAAAATGTCGTATGCGCTGCGGCACATGCCTTACTGCATATAATGCCGACAAAAACTTGCAAGGTCTGTTCTCGGTCGTCAATTGAGATTTCGCTTGCATTCGTCTATCAGTACGCACGACCGGACTGGAATTTAGTATAAAAGTTATTGGAAAAGACAAAACACGGACAATTACAAGTATCTAGCCACCATGGAATTCATACGCGATATATATTATAACAAATATTTGTTGCAAATATGTATCACGTCGTTTAGCTCGACTCATCAGAAGGTCGTTACAAAATTCTAATTCCGAACTTTCAAATGTTTTATTACACTTCGACCTACGAACACCTAGACAATTGTCACAGACGCAATGTACATAATTAATTCACGCATCTACCTCCACATGCAACGCGATTCATACACAATTCATAAGTTATAGTTGAAACTTGAAATTTTCAAAACAACACATGTACACGGTTCTTACATGGTTTCGATCGACCGTATTTTTCTAGTATCAGGAACTGCAACACTGTAACGAACCGCTGTTACAAGATTCTCGACGCAGGTATTTGTTTTCCAGGAAATACAAGTTGAACCGGCCGTCACGGTTTATTACATGTTTTTAATTAGCGTGTTCAGAGCTCGCTATGAAATTACGCAAGCCTATGTGTGTGTGTGTGTGTGTGTATGTGTTTTTTTTCAAGTAAAATCTGTTTGATCTGTCACGTCGTTATTTATCGCCCTCACATCCCGTTATCGTAATTAACTTGGTTCCTCGCGTAATCCGACTCGTATAGAAGTATGCACGACATACAACTTACGGAGGGCAATTTTATCCAACCATGTGGGTGTTCATACGGTGTCACGTAAAGGAGGTACGTGACGCAACGACGAAAGTAACGGCTAAGTGATAAACTTGATAAACAATAAATAACTTTTAAATCCTGTTCGAATAGCGCCATTAAGTGTATACGGATGAGTAAAGTCTGACAAATGACAATTTCTCTCATTGTTCGGACTGCTTTAATTTCGCATCGGAATAATAATCGTAACGACTATAAATATCGTTATACGTCGGTAAACCAATTTGCTAACAAGACTTCGACGACGGCAACACATACATACGTGTGTATATGTATACACAAGATACACGTTGGTACAGCGCGAAACGGAACGCCACAAATTAAAGAAATGATATCCGATTTATGTAATTGTATTTTTAAAAACACACAGGTTTATTATTTGAAAAAGGGGAATGCAATAATTGTCAATAAATACTCGATACGCAAATTGCGCCGCAGGTGCGACCTCGAAATAATATAGAATGCCGAGAGAACCGGCAGTAAGAACGAACGAATATTGTTTGTTCGAATATAAAGAAAAAGTGCGAGCATCGTTGATTATAACGCAAGTCACTCATCACTTTTTCTCTCCCTTAACAACAGGCACAAGTCTCGATAATTGGAAGCCGTTCGATAAATTGATCTATCGAATCGTTAAAGCCGAAGCAGCGCCGTTCTGAGCAGGTTATCGCGTCGTATCTCGTCACGTTTCACGCGGCAAAAGAGGTATACCCGATCAGTTTAATTCTATCGACGAACGGTCCCGCGTGGCACGCGATGCGTGACATTTTCATGAAAAATAAGAAATTGTGAGAAAAGCTGGTCCCCGACAAACGCGACGTGTCGATGGAACTTGGCGCGCGAATCATTTATCTTCGAGTACTCAAGACTCCATTGATAATAGGCTACCTACCTCGTACTACAAACGGAATATTACAAATATTAACTCGCTAATTCGACTGCACTGTAATTCAACTCCGCAGGTCAACGTTCTGCTATCTGTTAATTATTAGAAACTGCCAACGCAAACGGTTCGCAAGTTTTCAATTACATGCTACTCGGCGAAGTTTACCAAACGATATGCATTATCAGCAAAGACGCTCGTAGACGTGTAAAAAACCTCGGGATATAAAAAAAACACCTGGAAAGACTCCGAACGTGTTAATTAAAAGAAAAATCTGTTTCTATTTGTCTAATTATATGTATATCTTATTATCAATGCATACGATTTACTTTAGTTCAACGTACATACATATACAACGTGTACGCACACCAGAAGAGGGGTTCAATGTCTAAATAAATACGAATCGTGGTCGGAATAAAAATGTCTAATGTCCACACGTTCGCACTGATAACGTCACCGGTATGAATTAGAGTGTACACATGTTATTAACTAATGAAAATTACACGCACACGCTACCGGACTCACAATGCAGTGGCAAGATTACACATTTCCAAGACACATAAGTCAGCTGTGTGCTAGAGAGCACAGCCGACTCATAGCCAATGTACACTAACCATTTGTCATGCTTGGTTACTGCGTGCTCGGGCATCGAAGTGACTTCATAAACCCATGTGAGAACACCTGCGGCGCATGAGGATGCTCGCATACCTTCCTATCGAAGTGTCAACGTGCCTGTTACCCAAACAATCTGACACGGCAAACCTGCCTGCCGCCGAGTACGAGATTCGAAACGGATCGATGACGCCCGATCCGTTCGGAATTTCCGTGTTCTATGAATATTGAAACTATTCGAACGATACCTTATCCTTCTGGCCCGATCTCGGCTCCCGCGTAATATTGAAATTCTATTTGGCTTGTAACGTAACGAATCGTGAAACACATACGGCAATAACCGGTTGTAGGGTTGCACGTGAAGTTACAAAATTTCAATTACGATTTTACCGAGGTACAGTGTTAATTGAGAATCTTTGAGATAATTACTGTGGAACAATTGTGTCGTGTCTGTGACAAAGATGGAAATATATGTGCTATGAGTATTCGTTTCAATATGATATGTACGTAATTATTATATGTACCGTATCAATTGGAGAGATCGTCTTTTATTCTAAAAGCAATAATTCTTTAAACACAGTTTTAGTGTTATGTCATTAACAATCAGTATACCAAATGCTTCATTATTCCCTTCAAACCCCGTCATATTACGAGTACACGGAACAGTAAATTTTTGTCCCGTTTGTACGTTTACAAAGATAATTGTTCCCCCAAAAAAAACAACGCTGCGAAAAAATGTTCTGCCGCGTCCAAAATTTGCGGATAAGAGGTGAAGTTGCATCAACGACCAAACGTGCAGTACGTGGCGCATAAAAGGAAAACGATTATTCAGCG
Organism: Mimumesa dahlbomi; assembly: GCA_917499265.3. Taxonomy (NCBI): domain Eukaryota; kingdom Metazoa; phylum Arthropoda; class Insecta; order Hymenoptera; family Crabronidae; genus Mimumesa; species Mimumesa dahlbomi. The sequence continues at coordinate 8,280,690 of OU824116.1, read as the reverse complement.
TTGCCGCAAGGAAGTCACCCACCAGGGCCTCATGCTGTGACGATCACGTTCCAGGGACCGGTCCGACTGTAGCGTATCGTGAAACCCAGTAACAACGACGAATCTCGGCTCCGCCGAACGGGATCGAAATCCCCGTAAAGAATTGAATTATTAATTATTCCGGTTCTCCGCGCGTACAGCTTTTACTTTTCCCTTGAGCGACGTGTGCGTGATTACTCGTTACATTGTCATGACTTCCCATAATACATCCGAAGAATGTATGTAAATGGTTGTGTGTTGTCTTTTCACATAGAAACGCGTCCTACCTAATGATAATAATTGGAATAATATAATGTAATTCGTGTAGATTCTCTGGTAATAACACACAAATATCGAGTTATGTATGAAATATATGTATATACGATAGAATTACTCAGAGTATATCTGTCTAAACAATTATACGCGAGGATGATAAGTAGCGATTTTAATTACCGGTAGACATATAGCGTGCCGGATACCACGTATTACCTATATAAGAGGATTTAATAAGTCGTTTTCCACCTGAGATACGAGGCGTGCTCGCAGTATGAGGTACAACCGCTACCTATGATACAAGTGGAATGCGATACCTTATATTTGCAATTCGCTACCTGATAATTATGAATAGAACTGTCGCGTACTTTTTACACGGGATACCACGTAACCAGCTTAGCGTTTCATTCAAATACGATAAACACTGTATTACTCGCGGAGGCAGGCGATAATTCGCAAATACCGAGAGCATCGAGACACGGCGTAACACGGAAATTACAGGCTGATTAATGTAATAGTCAAGTACGTAATGGTGTCTTGTAAGACAACGACGAAAATGGGTTTCGATACGAATTGTTTCGTACCAACTTGTCACGATGTTCGTATTATCTTGAACGTGTACCGCCGTATAAACTGTAGAAAACGAATGTAACACCGAAGGTGCGATAAATTGTACAAATGGATCTCCGGCGGATTAATACTCTCAATAGTAAGTACACACGTAATGCAGTTGCCGTTCTGTCAGGAATACATTCGCGAACATAACGAACATTAATTCCAAGCCAATAAACCTTAATGACGACTAATGTACGCGTAGGAAGGCAGCTAATGATCATTCAGCGATACAGCTTTCTTGTAATTACCACTGATTCGGTAGTTTCGTTTTCGATTTCTCTTTATTTCCCCTGCCAAATTGAATGTCATGTAAAATCGCGTTGCCAGTTGTATGTATATGTATAATGTGTTTTGTACGTATGACGGTGAAACAAATGAATCCGAAAGCAAATCAAACTGGTTCCGCAATCGTACTCCGATCTTAAAGATAACTTGACTTGCAACTTGAAATTTCTTTCCTCGCTCGACATATCATTACTACGACACGATGTGCACCTGTTGATGGCCCGAGACGACAAGCAAATGTATTTGTTGTTCGTGTGTTTCGAGCATCTATCACGTGTGTCCGGTATAGTCGACATTACGCCCATCCGATTCTATAGCAATAATTTAACGTCTTCCGCGAGTTAATTGAAATTTGTTCTGGAAGTGCTTTCAAAATGCTGGAGGCACTCTTTCTTACATAAAGAAACGATCATTTTTTAATCATCCGATGCATTCTAAATGTTATCAAGACACTCTCGCGGATTAGGGTCATAATTAAAAACTGTCGAGAATATTCCAAATAAAAAATAATTGGCAATTATCAACTGAATCGATAGACATGTTGAACTATAAATCGAAACTACAAATTTTGCTGGTAAAGTACCTCATAAATTTTGGCTCTTCGCACTTTTTTCATAATACGACCAATAACATCAAGTTTATTCATGTACTAATAACAACTTTAAGAAGATATTTATTCTATTTTCAGGCTTCCCTGCGGCGAATGTGAGTCGATATTTCGATAATCAAATTGGCCTTTCGCTATGCTCGATAACCTTTTTATCGCAACGGGAAGTCGTTGGTAGTGAGCAAAGCCAACCTTCTTCTTTTGATCATTATTAAACGGATTGCCGAACTTTAAATTGGTATCTACCATTCTGGCGCAGAAGTTATATAGAGCTTTCCCCCGGAGTAATCACGAGGAATCCTTCATCGGCGCTCGATAATTATTCATGTAATAACTCATCGTGCAAGACGATCGATAACTCATTCGCCGCCTTATAAGCAGTAAATTATGTTATTAGCGTCTTAATTGCATGATTATCGATATAATGTATTCGGACGCCGTGATGCCAGTAAAAGTCACACATAGCATTGGCGACCTTTTGTATTGGTCAGATACTCGGACAACATAATGCTCGTACATCCAATAAAATATTGTGACCGACAATGTATTCATGAGAAAATGCATCTTTTTCATTCGTATACTCGTCTCTCGATACGTTCACGCGAAATGTCAAACCAATAGGATAAACAATTCGCGAATACACAGCCGGACGAATATAATTCAATTGCTCTAGATTCTAAAGTGTCACGCAATATGATGATATATTATGCGGTTTTTAAAGCTTACAGCGTTAAAAATGTACTTTCAACGCAGCGATTGTTCTTCGTGTCGTTCGCACGACAAAGGCACTGATTTTCGCTGGTATTTCTTTTATTCGTGTACCGGTGGCTGAACTACCTCGTCCCATTTGTCCGTTTTGGGCGGCAGCGTACGGAAGAAATCTTTCCGGTTTTGGTGGTATAACCGGTTTTGCCTTCTTTTTTCGTTTCACCCACGGTGGTGATGCACTGCGACACGGGGCCCTCGCAAACTTTTCAGCTTTTATTTCTCAATGTACTTACAGACACACACACACACACACCCTCGTCGATCCGTATAACCGGTGGGGAGTTAGAATTCAATGATCTTTCGTCACGAAACGTACCCGGGGATTTCCTGCTCGCGTAGAACACGGTTTGTATGTGTGCGCGAAGGTAAAACTATTATTTTTTTTATAAACTGTGCATAGGACGTACGTGTTTGATATCATTTTCATCGATTATATTATTGGCCAGCGGTTCAACGACTACAGCTACCCGCGGAGACGATAAAAATGAAATGTGGATGGCAGTAAACGTGGTATTTTGCTATTCGGGTCAAAGTTCACGGTGGCCCGGTGTGTGTCTCTCTGGAAACTGTATCGATTCGAACTGTTCGATGGACCCCGTTCTAGCTTGTATAATTTATAAGTGGCGAACGTATTTTGTAAGTCGGATCATCTCACAATCGGTTTAATTTATACCTGCGCATTCCGTGGACTGTTAGAAATAAGAGATATTAGAATAATCCGTGGCCTATCGGCAAAGGTTACCGATATGGAATTCAAGTAACTAGGTTTACGATCGCGTTAAGAGAAACGTCCGTTTAAAATTAAATAAACGTCAAATACAAAGCAATACGGTTTCACGGTAAGCATAACCAACGAGCAGAAACGCTTTTCATTAGCACTGCCGAGAGTTCAACCGAGTTAATTTGCCCTCTAAATAGATCGGCGGCTATGCACGAAACCCGTCATTAGCTCGCGTCGAACAAAGAGAGACGCAGGAATTAAGAACGTAAGAGACGGTGAGACGTTATGCACCTCGGAAGAGTGCATAATCATGGTGGTCGCTTCGTGGTAGACTATTTTAATGTTTCCTGTTACGACTATCCAGTCGGTTATTGTTTCGCCATTGGATACGTACGTATACACTTACACACTCAAACCGGATTCGTGGTAACGGTTTGTCCACACGTTTTACCCACAAATAACCAAAAAGAAATTTCACCTACGAAAGATTAATACTTGACATTGTGACAAATAACTTATCCGATTAACATTGATAAATCTGATAACGATAAATAAATAGGAACATTCTCTATTGAAATATAGAACGAATAATTAGATGCCAGTGATTCGAATAAATTTGAAATGATCGAGGAACGGTGCGTTGTGTTTCAGACAGTAATTCAGCACATTCTTCATTTCATACGACAAAGATTTCCCGGTGATACGACACGTGAACCTTGAAACACCGTTCGGTGTCGTCGAATTAATAACGGATACACGATTAACGTTCTGTTAACATTTAATGTTTCTGGACATATACGTCGCCGGAGAAAGACGTGAATTCACTCGATCCTCCGGTGGATGTTGTTCGTAGTAGGCAGTGACGGATGACGACAGAGTCGATAAAATCGTTTCTTAGGGTCGTTCGACCGGTCGTGTGATCGGTGTCAACCGCGTAAATTGACGTTGATACGCCTACTTATCGAATTCTAGGTGAACGTACATACGTCGCATCGATCTCCTCTGTCAGTCGCAGAAGGTGCACCACCGTAGCTTTATGACAAGATTCGCATTTTCATGAAACGCTGCGTTGTGCCGATAGACGCTGTCGATAAACGTCCAATCGGTACGACCATATCTGTAAGCTAACATGCCGTTTAAGAGGATCGATGTCTCCCTCCGTACAAAGCCTACGGCAAAAAACGGATAGCTTTTCCTTAGGAACACGCTCGAGATATTCGCCTAACACGAGCTTAGCGTGACGCTCGTTTGAAGTACGACGTAACGACAAAGTGGCCCCGCCATTTACTATCCCGATCTGGATATATCGCGCGGAAAATGATGGAGCAACGGCAAATCACTTTGATAGTCGCGGGAGAAAAGGACGGTGTTCGTTTATGAAGAAGAAACTTTATTTATCGGCACTTGGAACGTAAATTATTACCGCACGAAGGGCACCGGGGAAAACTTGAGGCATTAGGCGTAAGAAATTTGCTATCTCACAGTGCGTCGAATAATTAAGATAACCTACGGAAAGTATCGCTAATACGGCAACGAACATAAAAACGTACTATTTAACGTCTGTTATTTGTCAAAACGATCCGGTTGAAAAGAGACATCATGTATTTTAATGGCTTATAATTGTATACTATTAAATATAAAATCATAGTAGATAGACAAAGAATCGAACGATGTACTTTATGAAATTTTCCAGCGGAAATGCTAAATTGCAGGAAAAAGTTTCAAGGAGTTGTTCGATTATTTGTAGACGTACGCAAACGTCGACGTTTACATTTCGCGAGGAAGTCAATCGTGGGCGACTTATTTGTCGTTGGGTGTTCAATATTTACGGCCATACTGCCGTGAAATAATGATTCTATTAAATTGATAGCGTGCAACGTTGAAACCTCACAAATTTTCTATCTAACGTAACAACGTTGAAATATTTCGCGTGATTCCTGTTACCTATGCTCCTATCGCACAATGTGGATACCTTTTCTCCATCTAATCCCATAATTCTACCAGCAAATCATTCGGGAACAGAACGTTTTACGAACATATTTATCAATTTGCTCGATCCCGCAGAAATCCGCGGATATTCTATGCTTCCGTCGTAATATTTACTCCCATTTGCATTACAATGTGGAAATAGATGTTCGCGAGGTTTCGCCTTGCACCGTATACTCGATTTTACGAGGAAGTGGGTCGTGGACGCGTTATTTATCACCGATATTCGTTGGTAATATGGGCACTTACAAACTCTGAAATGGCAACCACTACATACACTACGGAGTGACTCAGCTGTTCCAGCGACAGAGTCGTAAAAACGTTACGAGTTTTAGTGCAGGAGAATTTAGTGCAGAAAGTATGTAAAAAGAATCATTTCGTACGGGGGAATGTCGAACGGCTAATGGATAAAATGTATTGAAAAATATTTTCTGATACAGTGTACGTACGTATGTACATCGATTACGGTAGATGGAAAAAGGGACACAACACGAAGCGATATAAATTAACGCCAATGATGCAGTAAATAAAACAAGAAGAAAGAAGTAATGGCGAAACTGTTGAAACATATGTTCACGCTAAATATACTTATATTATCGTGAAAGCGAATCGGACGGTGAGATGATTTAAAAAATTTGGCACCTCTTTAACACTGAACAAATTTATACCCGGCCTTAAACCTTCTCCTTGGCCAGGAGTGCAGCTCAATCGACTTTAGCGCTGACCCATGTGACGTTAACGGTTCGTAAATTAAAAGGACGCCATTTTGTTCGAACAGTGTGGGTAGAGAAAGAAGACATTCTTCAACTACTCCCGTGTATAAAATTCGCGTAACTCTTTCCTGCCTTTTTGTACTATAGAATTCACGTTCACCGGTAAGGATATATAAGATTATACATCCTACGCGTTTTAAAGAATACAAAATGATGCATGACCGTAAATTTCTCTACCGATAATTATTTTTTTTCTTATCGCAAACATTCCTTATTACATACATACGTATATACCTGCGGATCACATTCGGCCTTAAAATATTCGCACGGTTATTTATGACTTTTCTCCCGGTATACTTTCATAAACAAGATCAGTTATTGTCATCGTGGCGTGTACATCGGCAGATTTCTTTACACTGATCGATAAATCGTTTCTCCGTCTTTTTTTTTATCGTATGAAAAATATGTATTCATTTTCGTGCCTGACGCACTGTTACACACACGGGGTGCCTCGTAAATCAGCGAGTGCGCGTGCTCACGCCCTTTAAATGAGACGATCGAAAAATCGATCGCGCTTATGCGATATCGGTAATCGAGAATGCGTAAAGCAGCACGTGCGTTGCCATCCCACGACCACAGGATAAGACGCATACGTGCATACGTATAATACGCGTGCAAACGTTGCCACATGTGGCAGCTACGGGTAACCGCAATGTTATCTGAAAATTAATGCACTATAAATCACGACTGACGCCCATGTTACATTCTGTGTAACATCTGCCTTTTTTCAGATGCATTTTAATACTATAAACGTAAGTATTACCGTTTCCCAACGTGTTCCTAGCTGAATTCTATTTTCTTATCTATCGTTATTTACATACAAAAATGTATGGAACAGTAAAAAAAAAAATGTTGATTTATTACGGTGAAATTATTAACGTGCATTTCGAACGTAAGTAATGTATTATACAATGTTTGAACGAAGATTCTACAGCCGACACTATGGATGAGAAGCGACTACCACAACGTCCCATAGAACACACATAAGGTACAATTGTTTTAACTTCACATGGAATATTTCCTACAGATCGATATCTACTACAACGTTACCCGGGGACGAGTTTCTTTTTTATCGAATATGGAAATCTACTAAGATACACCGTACATGACACACAGATTCAACATCGTATCAAATAGCACAGGTAAAACATGTTATAATAACAAGTGCTTTAGATCATTCCGCGTGATAAGTTTTCCTACATAGTTAATATTTCATGATGAATATACTATTCGCATACGAAATCAATTTCTCGCAATTAATAATACTGTACGGAAAAAGTTGAACGAGCAGTTAAGATAAGCGTGTAGCATAAATACTTCGATCAAGGTATTATCAGAACAAGCGCATTACTGGTAATAATTTACAAATATTAAAAAAAGAAACGGAAAGAAAACGAGTCAAGGATAAAAATGAATAGTTCAGCGTTAAAATTCGTTAACGAACCCGCTATTAACGAGTCCTCACTTCCTATATAGTTATTTGCTAATTAAGATCAAAATTATTTAAAAACATGTCCCAACAGATTCACGAAAATATAAGATATTCTGAATTGTAAGAATGCCCGGTATCATCTCGAGGACATACATATATTTTCGATGATACTTATATCTCTGTTAGATGCATTTAATTCGAATTTCCCGTTTCCACGTTGCATAAAGGATTATGCTTGTTTATTGAATTCATCGCATCACCTTTTACGATTACGGTAATGCACGTATGTCGTACGTATATTTGGCGCATGCCGCTACGCTCACGTACATAACGAGCATCTTCCTGCACACTTGCACGTACGCACGTGCGCGCATTGCGAGAAATCTGCGACTGGCATGTACACGACCGTGCGATTGCTCTTACAATCTGGAGAAATACAATCCGTGACGACCGTACATATTTCGTGTGCGCCGCGTCGCGCCTTCACGTACGACAATCGTTTATTTCGCGCGTCAAACTCGAATTCGTTGAAGCAATTAACGTGCTCTTATAATGAGTATATGAAACTTTGTTATCGCTGACGATTATTTAACTAAAGAACAGAAAGTAGAGTATTTTCAGTGCCTATGATGTTCATGGACGATGAAAGTTTTAAACTATATTAGAAAATTGTCATTATCGGTTTTGTTTAGTGTGAACATATATATCGATTGTATATACAATAAATTTGTTTAATTCTGTTCAGTGGAAAAAGATAATATTGAACACGAACGAAAAATCATTTGGAGAATGAAAAAAGATCGGCATTCTCGAAATCATGCATTGACATCATATTGCTTTATTAAGTCATTATTTTTAAAAAGATAATGTCGCGTGTCAAGATTCTTATCGTTCCGCAGGAAACAGTACGATACATTTCGGTGTACAGTGTATCTCCGCATTACTGCTGGAAGTACATACATCCCGAAGAAATACAATCCGTGACGACCGTATGTATTTTCGCCGCATCGTGCTCCGTCTTGGAAACGACATTCATTTATTTCGGGCACCGACTTTAAATCCATCGGAACAATTAACCGGTATATGCATGTCGCGTGGGTGTAACATTCAGGACTTATTGGACTGACACCCCTGCCACCTTATATAATAGCTCAGGATGAGAGAGAAATTGAAAATCGTTGCGGTGAAAAAGATATTAACGCGAACAATGCTAAAAATTCTATCAGAAATCACTTACAAATTGTTTTTTTTTCACAAAATCACGGATATGAATTTCCTTAAATATGACAAAAATTATTTAAAATGATTACATGGCCGTCTTTTTAAAAAATATTTATTTTCGTGCGTTGCGTATCCAGAAAATAAGTATGATAAAACACCTAACCGGCACGACTAAAAATGGAATGGCACTTGCAATTGGTTTGCATCCCGAATATCCTGCATTAATTGTTCACGTACGAGATTAGATTCACCAATTTTAGTGTTCGTTAAGAAACCACGAAGGCACACTACCCTCGACTAGCATGTCGGTAAAATTTAATTACATAATCTATATAATATAATTCAGAGACCGTCTTCGTGTTATTATGTTTGCTATCTTTATCCTGGATGTAAAAACTGATAAGAAAGGAACCCTATCTTTTCCATATAATAATAGAATCGAGAATCGGAAGTTGATAACGGTCATCGGAATAGACGAAATGGGAATTTGAAATCGTACGTTTCCGATCGTACGAAGGGTAATTGGGTACATCACGACTATATTTGAAATACAGAACAAATGATATTCAGCGTATCGCCTTTGACAGGAGACATGCATCACTTTCTCGAGGGCTGCGCATGGCACGCGGGTGATGAATCGTGGTACGATGTCCTTCCATTTTTCATGTCGGAATAGCATCATATATTGGATGTTGCTGCGATTTCGTTGGACTTAATGTCCCTAAATGAAAAATATATCTGCAGGCAATGTATGTATACTGTGAACGTTAAGCCGTCTCCACCCTTTAGTGGAATTTATTCGAGAGGCAATTCACAGCAGTTAAGTACCCCACTACTTACTCACGATATATGACCGATAAACGTTCGTTTGTGACGCAGAAAATTTTTATTGACTTTCTCGTCGACGTATAACTGGGTAATATCGATATTTATGATGCACTTCGAAATGTACACAGTATGAAAACTGATACAAATAATACCTAATGTTCCATTAATTCAACATTATAGGCGTTCGTGTGATTTTATTATTGAAAATGTCGTACGGTATACTTTACTGCACGACCAATTAAATTTCAACATAATAACCATTATATTGTAAACGGTTTTTAAATGTTGCTCGTAAATGATACGCCGCGCGATATAATTGTTTACGCAATTCGTTTTGTAGCCGTTTATGTGAAACTGACGGACAGACAGACAGACAGAGAGACAGACAGAGAGCGAGGAACAAGGACATTTGTAGAGTGCATAAAAAAACAGTGGGATTACATCAGTGTATCCAAGGAGGTCACGACGGAATGATAACCGCGGCACGTGTAGAGTTATGCGCGACTGATGCAAATACATACATCTAAACCGTAAATGTTTAGTGGATAAATGAAAACGAATAAATGGCACTGTCACGAATTGAATTCCGTAAAGGGTTCACGATAGGTCACAGCTCGCAATGTACGTATTATGCATCGCGGTGAATATTATTAATGCGTCTCGCGGATGCAACCGTGATGCACGTCCAAACGACGGCCTCTATTAAATTCGGCTTGATGCTAAATATGCTGATTCGTCGCTGCAGGTGGCAGTGGTGGTGGTGGTGGTGGTGGTGGTGGTGGTGGTGGTGGTGGTTAATGGTAACGTTGCTCGTAGTGGTGGGTGACCAAGGGGGCCGACGACCGATTTTCACGGGACAACCAAGGAGCACACGTGCTGGTGGAACGAGTTCCTTTAGTGGCAAAGGGAGAAGGGAAGGGGTGGGGGAGGGACGATTTTTTTTTTCTTAGCGAGATGCCGCGGACGCGATCGTCGATTCGTCGCACTTGCGAAAAGAACACGCATATTTATCGCCGTCGTTAATAACGTGCTGCGCCGGGTAGGACGGAAAAGAATTCCATCGCCCACCGCATTGAAATACTTTGCTTATCATCGACGGATAATAGAAGATGATTATCGTCGGAATCAATCGGCGGCACTTGCTCAAATGTTGCGATCATTTTCGCGGGCATGTAATCGGTTCTTTTTATTTTTCGCGTGTATCCAAGTAGCGAGGTATCAATAAAATTGTATATTTAATATGTACCTGTATCGAACGGAAGCTACAACGAATATTGCAGGTGCACGGGGAATCCCTACATATATTACACGGTCGAATCACATCATACGATTAAGGAAATATCCATAAGATAAACTTGTTTACTTCCTGCTAATGAATGTTTGTTTAAAAGGGCTCGTCGCGGTGCAAACTGGGGAGATTCGCATGATTACTTGTAATATACCGGTTCATCAACTTCTTTATCGGGGTTAGTTTTTCTCTTTTAATTGTCCTAATTCCTAATTTGATTCTTTCAAAGCGTGCGAAGAGTCTTATTACTTCACGAGTACTTCGATGTAGGGGCTTTCGAGGTGAATATAATTTCATACAAAAATATATGAAAAGATAAAGAAAAAGAGAAGACCAAAGTAAGTTTGAAGAAACTATTCAAGAGCCCACAATTAAATCATTTTCCAGTCTGCCAATCGACCAAGAACCAAACCTCCAATCAAATCAAGCGGTTGCCGGTGCCATCAATTTGCGATCACCGAGCGCTACAACGATTTTCAATAATACAAATATAAATTTTCCTTCATAATGCCCCGAGAGATCATCAAACGATAAAACGACTCCCCATCGAATGTGCCCTTTCGCCATTGATTATCCTTTCTTTTTTTCCGCGATATATACGTCCAACTGGTTTACGAAGGCAACGGCGGACTTTTTCCTCCTATTTTGCCCGTTCGGTGCACCTCGGACGATCACGAAGAAGCGAAGAGAGGAAGAAAAGAAGGAAGGTACGGTAAAGTAGGAGGAACAGAAGGAAGAAGAGGAAGAAGTGGAGGGTTAACGCACTCGCCACACCCTGCCTTAAAGATTGTAAACGATTATTAATGCTCAACCGTGGCTGACCCATAACCCGGCGGTGGGTCTATCTTTCCGTCCTTCTTCCTTTCTCTCCGGTCCTTCCTTCGTCCTCTCCTTCCACCCTCGAAATATCCGAGCAAGAGTAACAAGACGGAATGGCATACCGAGGAGAGATCGGACAGATCGGGCGAGAGGAGTAGATCCTTATCCGGCTCTCTTCTTAATTAGCGGGGCGCGTTACGGGGGATATCTTGAAAGTTATATTCGGCCAAGCTAACTCATTTGCGTAACACGCTGCGCTATATGGATTAACACGTTCGCTCATACGGGGGCCAGCGGTGACCGGCAACTGACTTTTCGGTAGCTCCGTGTCACCGGTGGTCGACGTTGTCGATCTTATTTGAAACGCTTGGAGTAAATAAACTGTGACTGTGTTATAAGAAGAAATGTAGAGACAAAAGTAAAGGATAGATTGTATGATACGTTGAGGAAATTATGATAATTGTCAATTAATTATAGGAAATTCACTTGGTAAACGTGAATGCTTCAGAGTCAGTATTGTGAAAAAAAATGTAAATGGAAATACATAGGGCAGGAGAGTTAATCTATAAAGAATGAGAATAATTTAAATATTCTTCTCAAAGATGGACGTAAATCTAATTTGGAAAGTTAAAAAGAAAAATCGAGAATTAATGGTTTCAATTTACGATACGACACAATCCGGCTTACGCGAAATCAGTTTCCCAGTGTAATGAAAATGTATGCAAATATGTATGTATTTACATACGGCGATGGACATGATTTTTGTATAAAATCGTTGCGCAAGTATCGTTTCGAAACTGCCCATAAGAAAGTACGAATTTAAAAACCAGAAGGCGGAAATTCGTATTACGTTCTGGTAGGGCTTGTTCATGGATATTTACGAGACAATTACAGTTCCCCGAATTCTCCATTATCGGATGTTCCGTTTAGGCCACGAGCTCGATAATCCAATGATCCACAATACAAAACGATACGACGAATATAAAGATAACGTTCCGGCGCATCGAAGAGATCTCGATGTCGTATTATGCAAATTGCGTATGACACGTGCTTTATCTCGTGAAACTCGCAAGATCTCGTTACGGAATGGTTTCTGCATAAAATCTCGCCGCTCATAACGGGCATACTTAGCAATTTATAATAAACGAGTCGTTACGCTCAAACGTACGGAACGAGGATAAAAGTAAAAAAAAAAAACAAAAGAAAACAGAAGCCAAAGTGAAACCGCATCGAGTATAATTGCGGCACGACGGCGACAAAGTCACGTGGACTATTTAACCCTTAGCGCTCCGCGCGTTTCTCGAGTAATGCCTACCAGCAACTCCGGCACATTTTTAGAGCAAAGCGCCTGAGATAAAGGATGTCTTATTTTGAGCGGAAAAGATTACACGTCCATGTGAATGCATTTGTTTTTATATATGTTATAAATATGCATTTTCCAATTGTAAATATAAAAAAAATTTCAAATTTTGTAGTTCACCATGGTGTGATATCTATGAAAACAATCTCCCATGTGCATTCTGGGTTTACTACTCGTATAATTACCATTCTTCGTCTCTTTGGAATAATAATTTCAGTACCGTTACTCGAAGTGTCAGAATCATTACCAACATTGTCTTCCGCAATATCTTGTAACACTTCAAAATCAAACACATCGTCCGAATCACTCACTTCTAAATTCTCATCACAGTACTTTTGATTCTCCATGTTCCTAGGTATACAAATAAGCAAAAAATGTTTTAATTGTAATGCAACAGACGCTAACAACGTTTTCAATACGAATAACAATTGCCAACGCCAACAAAAGCATCGCATTTTCAGTGTAATCATGTCAAAAACATTGGGCTCCGAAACGGAGCCTTCGGATCTGTGGTACAAATTATGGATGGCTCCGTAGCAGAGCCAACGGAGCGCTAAGGGTTAATTGTGCAAGAGGGTACCACCGATAAAATACGAAAAACGAATATTAAAGATAACAGAAATAGACGTGGTGACTCACCATGAAAACCATGAACCTTGATTGCAGGTTGGCGCTCTCGATGTAAGTCAGCGTTTCCAGCCACCGTGCTCGCCGGTATAAACTGTTCACTTCCTTTCTCCGTTTCGTTCGTTTTCCTGGAGTATTAACTCACTTCACAGCCGAGAAATCGATCGGTTAGTTCACTTCGATAATCACAACTCGATTACACAGTCCGATTGATGAATAAATTATGGAAAATGTGTAGTCATCGACAATTTACACGAACTGGGAAACGAGCAACGGTGAAAATCATAGTCGGTGAAAAAATATTGTGTGAAAATAATTACTCGCGACGTGATTCTTATTGCTCTTCGATTATATGTGTATATAGATATATTTATATATATATTTTTTTGTTCTGTTTGTGTGTGTGTGTGTATGTATATGTTTAATTATATCCGTAGGATAGTGCCGTATAATAGCAACTATCCAAGGTGTTATATTGCCTAGTAATTTAACTATCTAAGTAACTTATTAATTGGCTATCGGTGGTGACAGATACAGATACTGGCTCTCTACTGGCATCTGATTGGCATACTGGCATGAATACTGGCCCGTTCGGCTTAGGTCACCTGCAACACACAAACGTACGTATCCGCATTAGAAATTAGTCTCTACGAAACTGGAAAACTTAACTAGTAACGGCCAAGGTATTACCATAATTCAACTCGTCCCTCCACCCATTTAAATTAGACAGTGAAACGGAGTATGTATACATTTAAACCTGATCGTCGAACGTTTAACATATCTTCAATTGTTACTAAATTATTCATCGATAAATTTCTAATCGCCGAATAATATATTCTAATATCGATATTTAACGATCTCTACCATATAACGTATCATTTTTCAACCTAGAAAATACATGCTACTGCCGCTTGTAATTTGTGTACAGAAGATCATTGATCAGTAGGAACAACGTAACGGATTGGACGTAATAATGAGCAAAGGCAATAGCATCATTTCGTGGGGCGCGGTCGACGTTGCCGGGCCGGGCCCGTGACGCACCCGGTCTTTATTTAAATCATTCAATCCGTCACGCTATAATCGATTAGCACTAATAGCCAGGGAAATACAGTTGAACATAGCTTCGAGGTACTCGTACCGATTTCCAGTCACCGCGCCCTTCTCGATCGGAAGATATCTAGTACCCTTTCGTGGGTCATCGATACATCCTAATCAATCGATCAACATTTAATACATATATCTATTTAATAAAAAAAAATCTGTTACGAAAATATACATGTGACTACGCCCATTGTTATTTCCCGTCACTTGCCTGGTTTCAATTTCGTACAATGCTTTTAGACGTACAGGTTTAAAAAACATATTTTATATCCGTCCAGCGAGGGAAAAGATATTTTACATTTACTAACGACGCCTGACATGTGTTACTTTAAAAGAACAAACGACAGGTTGCATGAACGGCGCACTGTCTAGATCCGGAACGAACGCATAATGTAGTACAAACATTTCGTACACAGTATGAGTAAAAACCGCGTCGGTATTCGCACTTTCGTTAGTGCACTTTCACGGCAGGTTTGTAACGGTAGCCCTTGGACTCACATACTGGCAATGCAGTTTTCTATGGTCGAGCTATACGCAAAAGAGATCGAGCCGACACTTTCGAACCTAAAGCACGACGCAAACCCGCAGCGTTAAGAAAAATGTGGATAATTATATACCGAACTAGTCCACCTACATTGCGCATATCGGTGCCGTTATAACTGTATCCATAGAAAATCATATGCGGAGAATTGAAAAATACACCGGGTAAGTATACATACACGTATATATGTATAACGTTGTTTTTCAACGTTTCTAACGTGCACACTAATAAACCGTGTTGATTATGAGTCATAATTTTTATCGCGCCACACACTCGTAAAGGACAAAGTATTTAATTGGAAATCTTAACTGTACTGAAGAACGAAACATTTGTGTTGCTGTAAAAAAAAAAAGAGAGAAAAAATTAACAGACGTAAGGAATGTATAGAGTATAGACGTACTCCCGATTATGTAAACTTTTCCCAGACGTTACAGAATTGCACAATAGCAGACAACAACTTGCAGTATGATAAAAAATTTAATATAATTGTTCAGACGGGAAGTTCTATGACCAGACACGACCTCAAACGGTGTGCTTGTGTAACGTCAATGAACTGTAGCCATAGGAAATGTTACATCTATTATTGCTATTCTCAAATAATTTAAAATACCTGATCACGTCGAATGCTATCGGTTTTTCAAACGAATTTTTCAATATTGCCGCACATTCGACCACAAGGTAATAAAAAGTATGAGAAAATTGTCCAAGAATATTATAACTTCGTCCAAAAGGTTCGATATGACAAACACGATAATATTGATCCAATTATTATTGGATTAAATTACCAACTTGTCAACAATTTTTCGTTACTTTAAACGTAGTAACCGTAACGAAACCATACGTACAGTTTCAGTCATTACTTCATAGGTGCACGTAACGGAACGAAAGATCGTTGATTTCAGGGCAGGACGGTTATCGATCTATCTATCGATACGATCGATCGATCGCTGTCAACTCGTTTCATTGCGAGTCGAACACCTTGACGACGTTACCGATAAACCTGGCCAGAGGCGTCGACGGCCATCAAGTTATCGATCTCGGTCCTAAATCATCGTACGTTCGATCTCCGATCGTTGAAATGCGAAAACCTGCGAGTAGTCAGTACCGTCTGTACAGTACTCGGTTCACGGTTCTCTTACTTTAAGCCTCGTGGTTACACTACCGTGGCAGTCTCGACTGTTAATTGAAAGGTTGCGAAAGCCTAACATTTAACGAATATCGCGCTCTGTCCGACTCACAAACAGAAATATCTATAGAGAATAACATCTATTATGTCTCTTTGAATTAAATATAATTACGTACGTCGTAGAGTACCGTGGAAATCAAGATATATCGTATAACATACGGCATGCCTACTCGTAATAATGTTTTACATAATTTCACTTTACGTAATAGCAACTTTTTCCCGCGCTTGGTAAATCGTATCTGTGTCAAGTTAATGTTCCCTATCGTTTTCGGTAACTCATACATACACTACCTATACTCATAGAAACACGACACATTCGGTTTCAGTAAAATATAAATACATGGATCCCGATGAAATCGAATCAAATTGTAACCTCCTCGTAGGGATACGAGTATCCATACACCCACATCCTATATGTATATTTCTGTATCTTACAAACCTACACCTACGTGTCCCAACTAGCCGTACGCGCTTCCATAGGTTTATGAATGGAGCAGCACGCGTGCGCGACGACTGGAACAGTTCGAGCCGGCAGCGAAAGTGACCTGCTCTAACATGTACCTGTTTCAACGCACGACGTGTACACACCGGCGTGTACACGCACACGCTAGAGGCGTAAGAACTGCCTCGGATAATTGCATCGAGTGGCTAACCACTCGGTGGACGCGAGAGTGCACCGCCGCTGCAAGTGTGAAATGCACCGCGGGGTGCCACGAATGGCAATTCAGCTATTTCTGAAATTCAGATCGAACCATGGGGAATTTTATTTTTCTGGGGAGAAAAAAAAAAGAAAAGGGGAAAAGAACGAACGGTGTCGGGGGTTTTGATGAATTTTCTTACATGAACGTGATTTCACTGTCAGTCATGTCTGACGTTTGTGTATGAGTGTGTATGTGTGTGTGTTGATAGAATGGTTGTAGGTTGATATTTTATCGTTGAATGCTACGAAGAAATTTCTTAAGTAAGTCGTTAAGCTCTCTATAAAACAATTTTGAGACTAATCACGACTGTTTAGAATCATTTGAAATCATTACTGTCATTTCCGGTAATGAGTAGAAAGTTATAAATTCTGCCATTAATGAGGAATCTTAAATCGCCGGGCAATAGACGTACGAACGATGTAAACGTGACTTTCTCGTCCATGATGGAAAGATTAAAATGATGATCTCGTTCGAAGTCAAATGAGACACGAAGACGGCCGAGGTGCAAAGGTAATTGTATTGAACTTGAAACTTTCGTGGAATGGGATACAGTGCTCAAGGTAATAGTATTAGGAACTCGTATATTTCTACGTGACAATAACAAATTAGGGGTCACTGTAACTTAGGGGAATCCCGGGATTATCCTTTCAAAAAGCAGACAGACGCAGGAGTACACAAACACTAACGTTCGGGGCAAGTTGTTAAAATTTGAACCCTACAGATAGAAAACAGTTTTTTCTGAAAAATACATTAAATTTGCTATACGATCCTTGTCGAAATTCCTATTGGAAAAAATACACCAAATAAAAAATGTGCCAAAAAATAATTCTACATGTATCGAGAATTGCGACTTATAAAATATTAAGTACGTCTACTTCGTACACCTTTCATTTTCTTTAAATAAAACATAGGCTACGTGACAGCTTGTGCCGTTGGAGCACGTTGTCACAAATGCATAATTGTGATAAAATTCTTAAAATAGTACGAACGTAACCATTTAGTTGAAAATAACAGCCTTTTCAATCAAACCTATGCGTGTCCTCGGAGCCTTAACAAAATCCAACGACTCACCGCGTACGATTATACCTATTTACGTATTCGAAAAAAATATATTTACACTTCATTTCTAGAACACACATAGGCACAAGTGGAACAACAAAATATTACAAATCCTTCGCCGTTGCACGTGTATTCAAAAAGAACTGAAATGTGGAAATTCTGTCCAGCCCCGATCTCCCCTATTTTCACAATCTATAGTAACAGTCGAGTCAGTCGATCGAGACAATTATTTCAACAGCGCAGGTTCTGTTACGCCGCATTAATGCTTCAAGCAGGTTTGGCGTACGGTTAAAGACACATGGGCGCATTTTTTTGTCCGGCATAGTGCATTACTGCGGACTGCCACGTTCGTATAGATATCTGCATGCAACTCGACCGGTTGTATAACCGGTGCAAATAATTGTGTTATACGGAGGCACGTTAGATAACGATCACTGCAGATCAGTCGGATCCGCGTGTGAACTCGTGCAAATGTACCATTGCCGGGGCATTACCTTATCTGGCCTTCTCTCCTTTCACCTTGAAAACTACCGCAGTAGTCCGATCGTATAGATATCAGAATGGCTGGTTTATATATCAGACGCGGGAAGACACGTAAAAAAGTTATCCGCTGAACTTAGTAATTACGCGTGTGTAATTCGTTGTAATTTACATACCGCCATACAAAATCAATGGTACTTTCATTAACGTTCTGAAATCTTAATATAGAATTCGAAACAAGTTCGGTTATCGCGCGAGTGTGAGATAACAAGTACTTCAAACATTTTATGGAGCTGATACTTGTAAAATCGGAATTATTTAAAGAGCCGAAGCTGAACCGAGTCCGATGAAACTATGGAAGAAAAATTGATTGGCGATATCATGTAATTAATCGACGTTTAACAGTATTGACATAGTCAACATTTTAGTGAAATTCATAAATTTATCGATGGTACGAGAATTTTGATAACCCCCCTAGGATCGTTTATTTGAAATAATAATCTCATGAATTATTGTGAAACGATTCTCTATTATTCTACTTCATACACGATATTAATTAAATTAATTACTTGCTGCAAATAACTTCTATCTTATTATCACCTTAGAAAGTTCACCATAGACTTCATTAGAGAAGCTAGTTAAATTAACACATTACATTTGGCGTAATGTGTAGTACAATTGAAGGATACACTTCTATCTAAAAAAGAATACTCTTTGAGATCTGTTTCACTTCATCAAGATTATAACTGTAGTGTTTCGACCTAGTTAAGTCTGAGAATAATTACACCACTTCCCTGAAAAACTAACGGGTTGACATCCGTGTCAGGCTTTTTCCAATTTCCTTTTAAGATACCTTAATCATTAAGGCTTAATGCAATACTCGTAAAACTTCTGTTCTGCATGAAACTCGCATAATGATGGCATAACCACACGAATTACTTTGGAATTTCCAGTTTTCCTCTAACACTTGTAAGTGGAAAATGAGTGAAGAAACTATAAGTTAGAATAATTAATCATAGGAATATTCCCTATTAACATAATAATCCTAAACCTGAGTTGTTTACCCATTCCCCCTCGAATTCTTAGAACACATTCTAATTACATTTTTCGTTGCTGTTTGCATTATGAACACTGTCGCACAGAATCAAGTTGAAAGTGCGAAACAAGTTTTACTATACTAAATTTTTCAATTCCACTATTCCCTGACAGTGATTACTTTGAGAATAATGTGCGGGGTCATAAATTTCATGCTGGAAGTTTTACCTAAAGTACCCTACTACTTTAACTTTCTATGGCTTGTACAGAAAACCCAGAGAATAATTTAAAAGAAATATTTTTAGTATATGTTAGGATCATTATTCTAACAATTTATATTAAACAACTTCAGTTCAATGCACGTTAAATAATATAATATACTTTTTTATGTATAATATCCACTCTTTATACAACATTCCAATTAATTGATATATTTTATACTGCATGCAATAAAGGCTTGCATAAATTAATATATTATATATTCTTCTAAAGTAGAACTTTCAGAATGTGGTGCACATGCACACGAACATATTAATGGTCCGTAAACGTAGCCTAATGCGTATAGCATAATGACACGTCAATAGAAATGCATTAAGAACAGAATACCATGTCACGCGTCTAAACGGACTTTCCTGATATATACGCAGATCGGAACGCAGTGCAAAAGAAACTCTCGTTTTATCGAGCGTTAATGTGGATCACGTACGTGTACCTCATACCTATCCCGCGTATCAGATTTTATCGCCCCACGTGAAAGAATGAAAATTAACGAGCTGATTTAGGTCCCGGATTGCACATCGAGCCGGGAAACTTTTATGCACGAATGTTATTCAGTCTACGTAGGACATGTGTATCATGAATGAAAAGTCAATTTTTTCCACTATCGACCCCACCCTTTTAAGTGTTGGACAAACAATTTAACGAAAAAAATATAACGACTGTAGCAAATTATTAAGATCCTACTTTATCCAATAAAACTAATTTTCGGTAATGGTTAGACATTTCAAGAACGGACCTAGCACTGCTGCAATATGTCGATTAAGATAAAACATTCCCGCCACGGTTTATATTGTTTTTCCTAATCGATACTTATTTTCCATCTCGTTGCCATCGGCAAGTTTGTAAATGTCCATTTAATTTTATCGCAGTCCCATTATCGTTTTTACTACGTCACACTAGCATACAATCCACAACAATTTAGTAGACGAGTAAACGAACTACTATCCGTCACTTCTTTTCGTATCGTACTTACGTAATTAGAATATGTAATACTAAGACCTCACTATTTCCGCCCATCAACAAACTGTTTTACGCTATGCATACGGTAATGATATATTTTATTTGAAAAATGCAAATTCCTTTTACAGTGAAATAATTTGTACAGAAAAAGGAATCACACATTCCGTCGAAACATTTTGAATCTTGTTTCTCACATTTTACAGTGAAAAACTAATTTCGCGATAATTGTTTACCAAGCATTACATTCTACAAACTACGTTTTTTAAATTACATACTCGGCAATAATAAAAAGTACCATACATTCGGTACTTGTAACTTACACAACTACCTCGAGTCCGTTTGTTCTTCCCCTCCAATGGTAATGAATATGTTTTCTATGCATATTTTTATACGTAACCGTACTTGTGCTTTGTATCGCCAGGCGTTCGCTCCAAGATTGCAGGCTGGCTTATCGTACCGTCTAATCCTCACTCGAAAGTCTGGCGAAACGATAATGAAAGAGCAGCCAGTATAACTGGTACATACTGGGACTACCAAGAGAGAAAAGCAATAGTAACAACGCTTTACGTCTTTTACTGCCTCGCACTAAAACTGACATTCGAACGCATTTGCTGCACCAGAGCAGTAATGAGGGACGTAGTTAGAACTATTATGCGATGACGTGTAAATAGCAGTCGGTATACAATGCCCCGTAGAATGATTCGTGTTGGTTTTATCTCTTCAACGTGTACTTCGGCACAATCGAAGGGGGTAGAACGATAAATGTGATTCGATATCATAACACGTGTATTATTCTTAATAATTTTTAGGTACATGTGTATTTATCATCCGCTTGGATGCAAGATTAAACTAGATACAACGAAATTTTCTTAATGAACAAAAGAGCCCGATCGCGGTTATAGCAGATAATAGATGAAACTGATACGAGGATTAGTCATTGGGATTAAACGCGGGGTCTTCTCGTAGGCAATGACATTGTCTGATATAATAGTATGTGCGTAGTAAGGAGTTTGCTTTGTTCTTTTATACACACAACGAGACATCTGACACCAGTTAATGATAAATACAAATTTTCCTTGCGAAAGAAGATTGCGTGATATTGATACTTCAATTTACAAAGATTGAAAAAAAGATACTGTACTATGCAAAATAGATAGTAATAATTATTACCGAACAATCCGTTTAGTAACAATATAATTGTCTTCAAATATACATGGTTATCATCTAACACGGTTAACATACGTACTAAGCTTTCGGTAAGAAATTTATTATAGGATAAAAGAGTTACCCGCGAAGCCGTATACGTTAACAGATCGCAAAGGGGAGAAATCAATCGAGACCACGTAATAATTTTAAAATCATTGACGCCGCCCTCTCCCCTCGAAAGGGTAACTGAAGTTATGTGGGGACACAGTATTGAACGGTAGCCGTCAGCGTGCGATCCCATTAGCCCGTATTGTATGCTAATGAGCGGTTGTCGCCTGTGATCCATGCTTATATCGCGTTATATCGCCAGCAGCGGTTCTCCGTTTCTCACTCGCTAAACAAAACAAAAGCATCTACCGATGTCTGATAGACACAGTAACGCCTTATCATATTACAGCGACGCGCCGTGGACTATCACACGAACATACAATTTTCTCCGGTACAAAACCGTTCTCTCTTGTGTTCGTCCGTGGTATTACGTGCAGAGGAGATTATCAGCAGCTCGATTCTCCTGATCGTTTAAGCGGAACCTCATCGGATGTCAGTGGCGCGTCGAAACCAATTAAATGGTTAATTGGCGAGTACATACTACGTTGCTCTTCGCGCGCTCGGGAAATTAATATTTTTTTCTTCTTTTTTTTTCAACGCATCAGGGAAACGGAAGAGAACTTTTACCGAGCGCACGATTAATGTATGCTCGATATAACACCCTGATAGGCGTTCGAGTTACGGATGAAAAAAAACTTCAGGCTATTCCGCAGCGAAAGGGTTGCGGAAATATTGTTACGATTTTATAGAAGATCACTCGTGCTTGGTACATGGGTTATTAATAGTTGTTTAAATTTGATTTAGGGTTACGTAGAGACTATCGATTGTAAAAATCAGTGAATATGAAAGTATACACGATTCAATGGTATTATTCGATAAATAATCGAATAATCGTTAATGTCCATCAGTATCTATGTATTTGCATTTACACCACTTTCCTTACAATGTTTGCTATGTTTAAGTAGCCCTAAAATGCCACCGGTGGGACATACGCGAGTAACAGTAGATTAATGCGTATGTAAATTTTTTATGTGCCATTAAAATGGTCGTGTAACAGCGGGGGTTTATACATTCGTGTGTCGTTTGTTATGTTGGCAAAACCGCCTTGAAGAGAACAAAACGAGCCCATAGTGCAATGAATTTTTGTATGATAGATTGAAACGAGTTCAATTAATATTAGAGGTAATGGCAAGTTATTATTCAACTGAATCGAGCCCCATTACAAAACCGCAAACTACTTTGGTCTAATAAGTGAGCACCTGCACATTTACACACGTACGTTAAGATATGTGTGTATACTATACACTACCATATATGACTAACACATAAGTTCAGTATTGTGTGAAATATATTAAATGTGAAAATGTATCTTACGTCAATTTGTGGAAATTTAATTTAATGTACCGTAGAGTACTTTATACAAGTATATTACAATTCCGCTAAGTGCCATTATTTTACAAGATCAGAATGTGGCTTTAAGTATATGAAAAGATATTTTGATCAAATGAAATGTGTACTCTATAAAATATGTCAAACTTTGCTTCAAAAACACAACTCTGACTCTTTCCTCACAAGAAACTTATACAGTTACCTTTAATGTTTAATCAATTACAAACTGATGGAGCCTACTCCAAACTTTCTATACCCAGAATAATAATGTTTCGAAAACTCTCAAAGAACAAGTCTTGTATAATCAAATTAAGTAGAAAATCATTATATTAGCCAGTCAACAAAAAATCAATGATAAACAACACTTCCGACAAAAAACACAAATTCTTATCATCCCGTCTCTTCCTCGTCTACCACAATAATACCTATTTATACAAACATAAACAACCGCAGACCAATGACCACTTAACGCGAAGTGTACCGGAACTGCGTAACAAAAATTGTGATATCCGCAGAACAATGTACCGTACACACTTACGTGATTCTTTTAATTAATTCATATTCACTCGGCCATGCGCAACGATGCAAGGTAATCGTGTCAATAATCATCGGGACAAGTTACACGGCACGTGTAACTGTTGCTGTGATCGCGTTAGTAGGCGATTAAAACGTCTCGTTGTACGTCGGAAGTCGAGCGAAGACAAAATCAGGGACGTCTAGGCGTTGTCACTTGGCTCGGCGAGCCCGATATACAAGCCGTGTCGACATAATTATGCTACGCGCCGTCAGGTAGATGAAGCCGATATGGACGTGGGACCATTTAAGCGCCTTTAGGAGCATAAATAATCCTATTAAACGTGTCACTGGCTGTGTCAACAATCTGACAGCTAACAAGATAGGAGTTTAGTCGAAGGAACGGATAGGTATGTTTTGGAGCACACGACTCTGGTGATCAAAATCGATGCCGGAAAGCTATGGAAAGTTATGGAAATAATTTCATCCGCCTGGAATACCCAGATGAAGCAATATGTGTGTGTGTGTATGTCCTGTTTAAACATGTAGAATTCAGGATTCAACGATACGTAGAGTGGAATTCAAATCAAAGTAAATAATATGAAATCGAAAGAGCATAGGGATTCAAATTACATATGTACTTGAAAAAAACTGAGAATGTCTCGCCAGAAGGGTGGTAGATATTTTTTCTTTCTATAAAAAAATGAACGTAATATGTGTATACTTCGGAGATATTTGATTACTAATTTAATACTAATTGTGATTGAGGTGATATGTTGAATATTGTACTTTGAGGTTGTTAGCGATGCGACGTTTGCTTAATCCCCGGTCATTTATTGTAAAAAGAAAACTTCTATGGGCTCGTGGCATCGATGAAGTTAATAAAATTCTATATAGTATCCATATATAAAAGACGCGTGATTAAACATTGCACACTAATCCTCTGGCGATTAAAAATGTTCATTCGCGGTTAACAGTTACTTCGTTGCCGACCAGCTGTTTATCCATTCGGATTCCGCAAGCTACTTCACTTCTCTCAACGTGTAGGTAAATATAAGTACATACACGGGATATACGCAACTCAAGTGTCGTCCAGACGTCCGTAAACCCGCCGAGGAAGTGTAAGGTTTTGATTCCAAAACGATAATGTATAGAACACTTCGTGTAACATCAAACGCAATTTATCACCGGTAATTTTCTGCCGCGCCGTTCAAGACTAATAAAAGAATTATTCTATGTACCTTTATCCTTGAGATTAGCGGGACGAAATTAAAAAAATTGAAAACAAGTTAGCAACATCGGTCAGTTAAGCCGGATTCCATTAATCAACGTAAGCGATACGTCTAAACGTCCGTTGCATATATTACAAATTTCCCATGTCTATATTTTTTTTTATGAGTAATAGGCCAGTGACACGTGACAAGATATATCGATAAATCTGATTGATAAAAAAAGCTGTTCTTTATCTCCGAGTACGGAGATAATTCATCGTGATCCGTAGATAAACATTTGATTGGTCAATTAAGATATTTAATTACAATTCTTATTGTAACATATTACTAATCAAGTCGCCAATAATAACTTCGCAGATTAAAGATATTCCAAGAAAACGTCATTATAATTACACTTATGTATCTTTGTGTGATATCGTAACGTGATGTAAAATACATTTTTAAAAAACAATTGTATCACGTATTCTTCAAAGTTACAATAGTCTCACGTCGGGCGCGATTAACAGTACTTTTCATAGGCCATAACTTTCCGGATACGCTTCGACGGAGCTTTGTCGCAAGCCTTGGTGGCGAACCCCTCGTAAACCTGACAATTACACAAACCCGTACCACCGTCGACTGTGAGTCGCAAATGAAATAACTGCGAGCGACTAATAACCGTCCTCTCTGTGTTCTTTGTCTTTTACTCTCTAACGCCGTCGTCTCTCTCTTTCTTTCTCTCTCTCTCTCTAAGCTGTGCAACTACGAGAATACGTTATTCGTTGGGCGAACAGCCGTCAGTAAACCAAATTAGGAACGTGCGACCGCAAATTAAGATGCGCTGGTCCGTTTCTCGCGTGTATGTTATGTACACTGTTCCATCTATGTATACACGTATCTGTTGGACCACCTCCGCGACAACATTAATTTTCAGTTGCAATGGCACTCCTACCATGAAGTTTCTACTTTACGACTTTTTAGTTCCCCCTGCGAGCGAGCGTTCGTAATGAATTTCGTCGTAGCACGTTTCGCTATATAGACGAAAATTATAAGTAATTGTCAACATTTTTAGATTGAGCAAAAAAAAAAGAGGAACGACCACCTTTGAGTACAGGACATTGTTTAACATGTTATATGTGTGTTATTGTATCGTTATATACTATTGAAAAATGATAATAATTGCACCTATCGCACACCGATGGTTACCACCGACTTCTTATCACGTGTGCACGTTTACAAAACGGGCAGCGTTTATCAGTGACTCTGGTTAGTAGTCTATGTACGTCACTTATTAATACTCGCAAATGTTTGCAGCAGAATAAGGAAGCGTTTCCTGTACTTTCGTACATTCTTTCGTTTCACATTTATCATTCGCATCGTTGAATAGTTTTTTTGATATGTACGTAAGTGGTTTTGCAAATTCTAAAGGAAAGTCCGATGTAGCGGAACATTGGTGCATAGTTTTTTCTAAATTCGTGACGAAACATTTTCTCAAGAAATACGGAAGGTATTCAGTAAATGACGCTGCTAAATTTAATGTAATCAACACTTTAATGCACGAGTACGCGATTTTCTATGTCGATTAATCCGTGTTGTGGTAACATTCTGCCGTAAATACTCGTAGCTCAAATAGCATAAGAAAAGAGGAAAAAACACGTCATTTCTAAGTTACATTCCTATGTGACACCAAGCGGGGAGGACGAACGTAGATAGGAGGTAAAGATCGATAGAGGTTCGTCGACTCGGCGACTGACCGAACTCTACACTTTACCTGACGAAGTCGCGAATATCTTGAAATGTGAAAACTACTATTTTACGAACATTTCGTATCTATTTCTTATTCTTATTACTTCACGCGGTCATTTATTTACTCGATATCAATGAGCATTAATCATACAACTTAATTTCTATAATAATATTCTCTACCTGTGTAAATGGAAGTGAACGAAAACGAAAAATTCATATTTCTAGATAATGATTTTAAAATTTTAATATATGTATTGTCATTTGAACCACTCAGAAATACACTGATCAAACTTCGTAAGAAAAAAAACGTTTATTTTACTTTCGAAAAAGTTTAGCGTTAACGAGGTTGGGTACCAACATTGAGAATTTGAAAAATAAATGGAGTCTATCAGCTTGCCATCCGAATGGTTCATTTTGACAGGCACTGTTTACGCAAGGACGACTCATACTTCTTCTTCTCTTTTTTTCTAGTTATTTACATTCTCTTAAAAACAGGTGTGTCGTACTTACCAAATCTTTCTACAAAGGTGATTCTAAGAGACGTGTTCCTCTGGCTCTTTACTTAATCCAAACAATGACGTTGCTGGCATCGACTATCACAGAGCTTCCGTGTGCACAAGAAAATATCTCGAGTTGTCATCACTACAGCTAATACGTAAACCCGCAACCGTAGGCACCACACAAGAAATCACTTTCAACGAAAGTCCAATAAAAGTAAACGAAAACGGTGTAACGCGTTCGCGGCGTGTTCAAATTCACCAGCGCGGTTAAATATCGTCCGTCACAGGTTCAAACAATTATCGTTAAAACGTATTCATAGGGGCGAACTTCCACATCCTGTGATATACACTGCTCAGTTCAAAACCATTTAACAAATATTGTTCACTGCCATTGCGATTTCCAATCCCAGCTTCGACCGTTCTCCATTGCACATTGCCGAAAATCACGTGACCGTCATCGACACATTGATCGATTACGTTGAAGCGCGATATATCGATATATTTGGTACATCAGTACTTTTTGAAAATCCGCCACATCGTTCTTCAATCGATCGATTGGTCGCAACTGACTTCCATTCTCACGTATATTACCGCGGGCTGATAATTTCCATCCGGAGTGCTGGAATATCGATTTCGTCTGATGATGGATGTTCCTGGGTATTCAAAGATCAGATGTTAATGATAGGTAGATTCGTGACAACTTGTTTGCAAGTTCATTTCGTTGGTTTTCTGGCGAGTCACAGATGGCCGTCCAGAATCGGTAGGTAACGTTCGAAAAAACACTAGACAGCACTACAACGTGGAAGTAGTTAACTGGTTTCAAAGAAGATGCGCAAAGATCAATTATCGTTCGACCAATAAGATATACTGCAAAGTTGATAATGAATATTTCTTCGTATTTCGGGTTCGATATCCAATGAGATTTGCTTGGGATACTACGTGAAAATCGTGGTCCTCCGGAAACTGAAGATTCGATCGTACCGGAAGTGTTTCGATGTTTTCCAGCGTGACGTTTTACCATAACCTATCAGACAATACATTTTAACAGATATCCGAATTGATCGTCGTATGATCTTCCTGTAACGGCTTCCATTTCTGGACGGTTGCAGATTAGGACACGCAATTCCGAACGTGACAACGTCTTAAAGTCTTCTAAGTATAACAGTCTGTCTTAGAACTTACTGAAACGATACGTGTCTCGATGAAACATTATCATGTTGAACTGTGGCACTTGTTACTGTACTTAGCCAACCGCACTCGATGCAACGTCCGAAGATAATTTCTTCGACCGACGTCTGCTTCACTAGCGAATCATACTCTCAGTGTCCCGACGGATTACTTCCCGTATGGGATATTTATGTCAACGAAACGTTACAGCGTTGTCGGTCAATTCGAGGCATCGTAACGGTGTTCCCAACCTTTTCCTCGCATTAGTCCGGAATTCTAACCGGGAACTGCTGCACGTTGCGTTCGTAGTATGTAGCCGGTGTGTCACGTTATCTGCTGCAACGTTCGCTCGTCGGAAAATCGCGACGCGTAGTACAAGAAGTAACCGAATCGAGAATAACGAAGCCGCGCGTGAACCGCGGCAGAACGAGTGAGCGACAGGAAGGAAATATGCGAAACGCGAAAAACATGTACATACGCGAGAGAGACAACGACGCACGAGACGATGAGTGGACGGAGCCGCTGGTGGCCGACTGCCGACGGTCGAACACGCTCGGTTCCCGACGATCAGCTGATCGCCACGCGCGCTGCTATGGTAACCAACGTCAGCGGGCTCCGGTAGGGTTGCACGCGCACACACGACTTTTGGAGGGCGCCTCGTACGCCGGCAGCGCGCGCGCGCGTCTTGACTTACATCCGTGCGTGCGCACACACGTGGCTAGGATAATACGGCGTGTCATACACAAGAAGAGTAGTAGTGTCCGTCGACGACGATAAAAACACGGTTAACGTGAGTACTGGAGTTAATAAATAAAATAAAAGAAAATATATAACAAAATAGAGAACCGACGGAGAAACAAGGTTCGCGCAGAGAACGATGATTAATATTTTCGTTTCTCTATCTCCTTTTTCTTTTTCTTTTTTTTTGTTTGTTATTCCGTTTATCGCTCGTTCTTCTTCTTCTTTGCTACCGAATCAGGGCGACACGCGACGTCACAATAAGCTCGACGTTCCAACGACGTGTCGTCGTTGTCGTTGTCGTTGTCGTCGTCGTCGTCGTTGTTGTTGTATGTTGGTTTAGATACCCGCGTGATTCGTCACACGATAGTGTCTGACAGGAAGGAAAGTCACGAGGTGAGCGTGGCGCGAGCGGCTAAGTACACCATCCGCTCGTGTCGGCAGTCGGGCGTGCACTGCCTTCCTGAGTCGGCGGTTGGTTCCCGATCCGCGACTCAGCTTGCTCGTCTCGCTCGCTTGCTCGCTCGCTTGCTTGTTCGCTTGCTCGCTCGCTTGCTTACGGCCTCCGTCCCCGTATCGCTCTACGCTCTGACGCTCCGACGCTCCGACGCTCCGACGATGTGACGGCCCAACCACGGTCCGCGGTATGTTACGATGCACGATGCTGCCGCGCAGCTTATCCGCCGCTTTTCCCAACAACGATCTCTCCTTTCAAGCCCACCCGCGTCATTAGCGATTCCGTTCGGTTTTTTTTTTCTTCCCGAAGGCAATTTACCGAGGTCATTGTATATTATTTTTGTGGGATGATCAAATCGGTTACGACGATCGAAGACTAGGCACTTATCACTTAGGGTATCGCTGAATTTGTTAGAGGGAATGTGTAGTATTTTTTTTTTTTTTTTTTGGTGACATTGAGTTCGTTTTCAAATTTGATGGTTTGAAGGGAATCTCTGAAGAGATGAAAGAATAGAAGTTTAGATGTATTCGTGAAACACAGCTGTGACAGAAGGTGTCACGCGAATTTCTTAATTTTCTTCATCTTCACTTTCACCACTATACTTTAGATCTGTGAATTATAAATCTTTTTCAGTGTTCGCTGAAAAATTGTGCATGTAACAGTTGTCTTGGAATAATGTCATTACTTTTTACTTCGGTCGGTAATTTCGATCCTGATTGTTTCTTTATATCGTGGCAAACGATGCACGAAACTAAATAAACCTTTTGAAAACTTGGATATTCTCACATAAAATTATGAAAATTAAGTCCTACAATTAGTCAGTTCTCCGTATTCTTTATGAGGCAATGAATAAGCTTAGCTGTTAATCACAACTCTATATGTGATTTTGTTTTATTTGATATACATTATTAGCTCGTTTTAAGTATCATAAAACCAAAGAGTTGACACATCCGTAACATTACCTGAATAACTCTAAATGAGGAAAGAAACACAGCATCAAATCATATATGTATATGTATATGCTCAGAATGAATCAGCTGTAATTAGATAAAAATACAATTGACTAGTCACAACGACGTGAAAAGCAAAATACAATAAATGGCGCTTCGGGAAAGCCCCGTATACTACTTCATAATAGCTCCAAAGTACTACAAAGTGAGTTGTAGAATAAAATTAAATACCTCATATAACACTACCACAGTTTTTTGAAAGTTCAAATCCGAAAACAAGTTCTGACATCGTAAATGATATGAGTTGTACAGAAAATAGTTTGCATTCATTTTACTAACATTACGAAAATCCAATTTAGGTGGATATTAATATAATCATAAAGTGATCATTTTGATATTTTTTACCCCATGACAGTATTTTCCGGTTCGAAAATAGTCCCACTTGAACCCTCGATACTGTACTATTCAAATAATGTTACGATCAAGAGAAAATCATCGATCACAAAGCAAAGAATCTCTCGATCGATCGCTAGAGGCCATGGATGTGGGTGTTACTATCTCAGAGTTTTAAAGTAGAATCGATCGACCAGTTTTTGTATACTGTACCTAGACAAATCTGCAACCACGCCTTTGAGAACCAACTCGATTGTGAATCAAAGACAAAGACGCCCACGTGTAAATTCTATCTCTTTTGCGATCCAAAAAATTTTATAGGAAACTATCTTCGATAATTGCCGTCCAGAGAAACCATACGCTTAACTGATTCTTCGTTCTCTGTACTTATTCATCGATACATCGATATGTGTAACTTATACACCAATCGCTAATAAGCTGCCCATTGACCAGTATTAAAACAGCTGTTAACTGCATTGTCGTATAGTTTCAATAAGTGTGCTCCTTTGCTAAATACTTTGTGATATGTTTGACGATCGATTTGCAAATTTTTGATTTCTAATTTGTATCATGAGAATAATACAATTTTCATGTGAATTCATGTTTTCACTTCATTGTAAGAAACATATTCCTCGAATGTATTAGCATATAATGCAATTGCACTGCACTTACTAATTCATACAAATCAGGAACGATTTGGGAAGATTCACAAGGCTTTCATAGATATCATTTGTCTACGTAATCTTCTATGAGTAAGCGCGACAATGGAATTTTATTTCCGCGCTTAAAGTGTTCTAAATTGGTTAAAATAAGTCTCAAATTGAATACAGTTGTAAATTTTTTATCGCGATCACTGTAAACTGCAATATAGATCAGTTAAATAATAAAAAAGCGCGCGCGCGCACACACATAGAGAAAGGTAATTTATACAAACTATGAGGAGAGAAAATTGTAACAGCATTTAATCTTTCCATAAATAGTATATGAAATCTAAATTTATACACATTTTGTACCTATTACAGTAAATCTATAACAGATTTAAGACGCTTGACTTAAGAGTATGCAGGTAAGTGGCGTCATCTATCGGTACTAAAAGGAAGTGAGATCAAGTGATCAAGATATATTGTGACTAATAAAAGATTAACAATGTTTAACGTATAACAAGTCTATGGTATCAGAAATAATTTACCTTATGAAGGAAATTACCTCATAGCTAACAAATATCGATCATTAATTCGCCAAAGGGCAAAAGGACCAAATGAAACTTAATATGGTCACGAGTAACCATAATAATAATAACGATACAACCGTAATTATTGTATAATGAGCAATCTGCAACCTGAAACGCAGAAACATATTTTAAAAACATGTATAACCAGTTCTCCATATTTTTAAAAACAAGTTACATACTTCCTGTATTTGGCACGTCCTATATCGATTGTTTCGAGTGGGTCACCCACCATATATATACGAAGTCCTCTAATATGATAATAAAAGTAGTCGTGCCAGTTTAGATTTCCCGCATGGAAATTAAAAATCTTTCGATCTCTATCATTCATTTTCCCCCAGAGCTTTAGAACGGTATCATTATTAAATCGCCATTCTTGCGTCGAGAAATAGTGTATCACATGGCTGAATTTATGTATCTTTCTGTAGGCATCTAACAATCTGTAAACAATATTTCATCGTTATACTCGATTCATAATATAATTAATAATTCTATGAGTATCTGTTATACATTCATGTAATTAATGAAATATCTTACATAGGTTTGCGTCCAATGAGATAAGCAAGCGTGTCAACGATCAACGCAGGTATAGTGTGAAGGAAAAATACATATAAATTGTGCAGGAATAAATATCTGTTCAGTTTGAACCAGTAACACCATAAGACCTTTGCGCTAGGTACGTCCATACCATAGATTTCGTTTAATTTTGTAAAATCACCCCAGCTGATGGGATTTTGACATGACGTTACGGTATTATAAATCGGCACCCTTTCTTCATCTGTTAATTCAGTGTTTGACTCTGAATTTGTGGTCTCCGCAATGGGTCTGCAATAAAATAATATATAAAATACATCTAATATAATATAATACGTAACAAACGACAGAAAGTGTCTATTATAACGTCAGAATTAATTATTCCCTGATAATTCCAATAATTTAGATATTTCTGTACTGAGATCTTCGAAGACATTCTTTTAGGTATTAATAACGAATACTAATGAGAAATGCAAACAAACGATTTCTTTTTGTAGTCAATTAGTCGAGGCTACGATGAATGGAAAACTTGGAAAATCAAAGATCGAATAACTCGATCTATATATTGTTTATCGTATGACTAATATACTTACTTGGACCGGCCAATATCCCAGGCGGCGGCGATTATATTCGCGATTACGTAATCCGCAGGTATGATTTCTGCGACATATTCCGGGACACAATTTAAGGTACGTAGCAAGCCTAAAGCAGAACCGACAACCACACCTGTAGCTCCATATAGATTGTTTGTCCATCCAGGAACTGGTTCTTCTGACGTTGAAACTACGATAGAGGGTCGGATGATACATGTTGGAATGCCAGTGCTATATCTCAATGCGATATGTTCCCCCAGTGCTTTTGTGTATGCATACGTATTAGGCCATTGTCCAATTAATCTGCATTCGATAAAAATCGATAATTTGTAATTTTACATAGTTATTTAAATTATACTGCAATCAGATTCTCTGTGTTATCTTATTCATCAGTTTTTACAAAATTATTTATATTGTTTTAATCGCAAAAATAGTCAACTGCATACACTGTTCATACACATCGGTGACGATGAGAATGTACTTACATAGGGGTCATTTTTTCTAGTGTTTCATCATCCAAAAAATTTACCATTGATAACATATCTTCGCTATCCATAGGTGGTCTGTAGTGTTTTTCGTCGATAGCTTTGAGTATACAATACGCGAATGCTGTGGATACATGAACGAACGCCTAAAAACAGATCTATAGCTTAATTGTATAATAATAAGTATGATATACATTGTTACTTAGTTTAAGCAAGGTTAAAGGAATAGGCAATAGAATAAGCAATAGTATTGTGTACCTTTATGTTCGGCATTTCTTTTGCGAGCAACAACAATTTCTTTACGCCTCTTACGTTGATATTTATGGCAAACCGAAGTTTCTCATCAAATCTGACAGTGGCGGCAGCGTGAAATATCACGTTCGTATTCAAAAGAATTTCTCGACTTTCTGGTGATAATCCTAAGTCTTCTTCCGATACATCACCCTCTAACATTATTACTTTACAAATGAAATTCGGTTGCTCGTCCCTCAATCTGTCATATATCTATTCGTAACGATGTATAAATGAATTAAAATAATTCCTCACTTAATTAGGTGTGACGATTTTCTACAGAGTCCATAAAAAAGCTTGTTCATTATAAAACCAAAATTTAGCATATTTTCTACATCCAGATACAGTGAATACAAATTATGAGAAATTAAGTATTTAAGTAATTATATATACATTTTCACGAAACGAAGAATCATCGTCAAGTATTTAAGAGAGAGTATTTTCCCTATTGCTTCAAAAATTCCGATGAATTCCTGATATACTTAATTGTAACAAGAAGTAGGTATAAAATAAGAATAACAATAAACGGTGTCTTAATGATGTGACTTTTAGGAAGCGAATACGTAAATAAAATACGTTGAGCCGTGATTACGAAAGAAATTTCCACTGAACAGTCATATTTCCTTATTTTACCGTGTATTTAAAAACCATCAGCTTTTTCTGCTGGACCCTGTTTAAGTATGTCACATGTTGATTACACATACTACTCACAGAATCTGCGAAGTTTTCTTTAAAACGATCTTCTGCACTTTTCCCTTTCTTCCCTCTTATTATTATGTACAGTTTAGAAATATCCGGGCATGATCTATAAATAGATACAAAACAAGGTACAATGCAATTATGCAAATTCCACGCGCAAAACCGAGTCATATGAAGACCACCTAAAGTCTCAGATTTCTGCTAATGCAGCGATGTGAAGGCCCTGTTTGTTTATTATTAATACATAACATGAAAATAAATAAATAATCGAATTTCATATAATATTTGCAGCAAACAGAAAATGTATTACTAATCATTAATCATTGCTTTTTAAAGCATACTAAATCGAAGTATTTGCTTAAATAAGATAATTGGTTAAGCCCGCTTGTTATCGTTGACTGCAGTATCCTTCTTTAAATTTGCGACATCCGTTTCGTTAACAAAAGAATATGCAAATGTTTCCCTAATATCTTGTTAGCAGAATGCAGCCGACGAATTTCTGACAAAGAAGTTTTCCTCCAGTATATAACACGCCCGTCCCAGTAAAAATGTTCACCACCACAGATGTATAGAATGATGTCAGCAAAAAGTCATTTCCGGGGCGAATAAACATATATCATCAGCAATCACAATATCAAATGAAGTTTTTCTACCATATCGCACGTAAGATTGACGCGTGGAAATCGTGTACTATCAATGTCTTACCAATTGTTACTACGACGTGATCTTTTAAGGAGTTAAACGTAATTGGTGCACCTGTGCTGGAAGTATTAACTATTATTTAAACTAAAATATTTATCCATTATTTAGTTAACCAAGAACAACAATTTATAGCTATCATAACAATTATTACATTTTAAATGCCGTAATTTGCCCAGTCGTAAACAATTTAATAACTTTAATTATATCTATTTCAGTTTTACAAAGAAATACGTTTAACGTATTTCTACCAATGAATTGCATATTACTAAATTTTTTCAAGTGGAAAATGTAATAAATACCGTAATTTGCCCAGTCGTAAACAATTTATTAACTTTAATTATATCTATTTCAGTTTTACAAAGAAATACGTTTAACGTATTTCTACCAATGAATTGCATATTACTAAATTTTTTCAAGTGGAAAATGTAATTTTCGATTAATTGACAAGTTGTTTGTGTGAACGTGATTGTCCCTGAATGGCTTAACGTATTACAAATTCTGATTTCGTCTCGTTCCTATGCGACCACGAAATCGAAAAATCACAATATATTCTTATTCACACCGGACAGTCATTTGCAGGGTGTTTACGCAAACATTTAATGAATATCATTTTCACAGTGTTATTTAAAGAACGAATACGCTTTATGGTCTGCGCGAAATGACCCCGAATTATACAAGTATATTCATTAACTGTGCACTAATTATATTTAGTGTTATTAATCATCCGAATTATTAACATTTACCTTAATAATTTTTCAACAAGCAATTTGCCCATAAATCCCGTAGCTCCTGTCACGAGGACATTTAAACCCGCGAAAAATTCAGCAATTTCACTTGGTCCACTTGGCATATCAGATGGATCAGATGCGCTTGTCAGTTCCTCTAAATACACATTACTTCCTCGTAATGTCATCTTGATTTGCTATCTGTGACATTCACATATCGTTTACATAATTGCATCAAAAAGCGGTCATCGAGAGTGCAATAGAACCTCGATGAATTAAACGTCTTAATAAATCTGACGAAAAGAATCACAAATCGAGATGGTTAATTAATTGTATGAACTGCATAGTATTGTTTCATCATCGATATCAAAATTGCAATCACTAATTGATTACATGAAATATATAAATGCATATGCCTGGAACACAAAATTTAATTTTTTTCACAGATCCTGAGAACTATATTTCGCACTTCAGAAATGTAAAAGCCAAAGATGAACGTCATGTAAAATGATTACATATTCATAAAGGCAATTTAAAGGATGTTGCACCAACCATCATTTTTTTTAGTTTTAGATAACATGAGAACGTTAAAAATACACTGGTTATTACAAGAAAATTATTATTTTTAAGAATCAAAATTTAACTATAATTATTATAATAACATATTTTTTACTTACCAAAGGATAACCGCGGAAGGAAGGTATCCGATGTGAGTTCAACGACGAATGAACTTTAACTGCGAAGCACTCGAGCCCCCTTCCAATACCATCGAAAAGGAGTATGTTAAATTTCCTCAAACGATCGCATGCTCTCAGGACAGATATTCCCTTCCCCATTCCATTGTTTATACCTGCTTACTTTGAAATCACGATTAAGCAACAATACGTGCTATTTCAATGTATGGAAAGTCATATCATGATATCGACGTCAGTACGTGTCATTGCAAGAAATTGCAATAACTTGCGTCTTTTATGGTAGATATTATGATAAACGAATAAGTATAAATGATATGATGCGTAAATGTATGTATGATAAAGATAGTAGAAAACTCTAATATTTCGTCATAAACGTGTTTTTATTTTCGTCACTATTTAAAACTTAACTTTTATTAAAATAATGTACATTTAAATTTGTTGTTAATTAAATAAATAACAAACACGCACGATTCTATTTATACAAGTTTAGTTAGCTCCGCAACCCTACAGCACGCCGATGTAATTCAAACGATTTCAGACCGATAAGGCTCTCCGTTGAAAAGTGTTGCATTTAATATACGCTTAGGCATAATGATTTCCATTGACCTGACCACTTATTTGCCTCCGATGTCTACTGCGCACATATAGAAGGTACATTGGCACATCGCATATTCGCAAACCTAACGACTTTCGGTAACATTGTCCTAAATCTACAACTTCACATCAGTATACAAGAAATTAGATCAAGAAAATTAGCTGTATTGAAATACCATTAAGCACTGTGCTTCTTTCTTTAACAACATTGTTTTTCCAATTAAATAAAAAGGTGAATCATCTTTAATGTGGTCTTCTACCACGTGCAATTTTCGATATTAATCACAATGTTTTCAAATCAACATCATTCATCGAGTAATGTAATACGAGACAATGACTCCGCTTCTCAATAATGTATTTCGAGGTCAGTTCAGTTCTCACCCTTTCTTAATAAGTGTTAGTAGTTACTTTGAAGCATACATAATTAATCTCACCAATGGAATTATGTTAAAAGGAGAGCATGTCTTTTTTTAACGTAAATATTAAGTAACAAAAATAGAAACTAGATTTGCACGACGTGTAATCGTTACTTCTTAACATGCGTAAAAGAGGTTTTAGCGAGCGTGTATTAAAACAATTTACTCTGAATAACTGTAAATAACGGATTGTTCTATTTTTTGAATTATCAATATCTGTGGATATTTATTCTAACGATTTATTTGTACTGATACAAGCTTTGTAACGGCAATGCGTGTTCATATATATATTTTGTAGTCATATGTACATTGCAGAATGACGCACACCATTAATAAAGCGAATTTACATGCAGGTGGAACTACATACAAACAGAAAGCGGAAAAAAATTACAAATATATACACTGACATAATCTAATATACATGAATGCATTTTCTATTCAAGAATTATGTGAAACAATTATGCATTACAAATTGATAAATGTAAATGATATGTAACATATTATTATTAATTATACTTGGTAACCAAAAAAATCGCCTGCTTTGTCTTCAATTTAGGAAAGTAAACATAAAAAAGTACTCCAATATATTTCTAACAATTTATTTTTGAGTTGCAACATATTTCTCGATCAATCGACTAAAAGAATAAATAAAAATGAATATAATACAATACTAAGTCCCGACTTATTACTTTTGCACAGTGCCCCCTTTTTAACGCACAGCGTTTTTCAATCATTTTTATGCAGAGTATATCACTATACATGATTCTCGTGTAAAGAATTTTACGAAAAATCTGGTAAGCTTAAACGGTAAATTTCTGAATAGTCAGACGATTGATGGAAATATTGAAATTTGAGATCATCATTGTTTTATGTTATTATTAAATGTTTCGAATGTTGTATAAAACACATACGTTTCGTAATAGTTATGGTGATCATTCATTGATCCCGAGTGAATTTTGTCTTCCTCTTCGTTTAAATTTAAATGGCAACAATTTATGAACATGATCGTATATAAAAATAATGTTCCATTATTTCTTGTATTGTATAAATACAAGGTAACTTTGAAATTCAGTGGCAAAACACAATTTTGGTTGTTACCGTAGATTCAGAATATAATACAATTATTAATTAATGGTTCTTTTGCAAAATTGTTTACGTAAATCTTATGTCTGAGCGTCATGTTTAGTGTAACACCCCCTATAATTAATTTTGTATGCACGCTATTCGAGCGGAATTTTGATAAATATATCTATAATAAGGAAACCGATACATACTTAATTTTGATTGACTATGGTATAAAATTAATTAAAAAGAAATTAATATTAACTAACAAGTATAAATAAGAATATATTATAATCTCGTAAATAAGAATCGGAAAGCAATACGCTTAATCATCTTGTAAAATACTTAAAGGATCATCGCCAATCTTTTCAGCCGTCTTTTTTAAATCCTTCAGGACTGATTTTTTAATAGTCGATCGAATTTCTGCTGGCTTCATTTTCGACTCGTTTGAGGACGACGATTTTCCAAAAATGTGAGAATCATCGTCATCATCTGAGGCGAATAAAGATTTTGACGTTGCAACTTTTTTTGGAATGGATTTCTTAGCAAATATATCATCTTCTCCGCTTGACTGATCGCCAAATATATCAGTAATATGCGAAGTCTTCACAGATTCGGTAATACTTGAAAAATACTCGGTCTTAGTTATCTGCTCCGGGGGTTCTACAGAGTCCGATTTTTGCGACCAATCAGATTGTTCAGAAAATAAGTTGACGTCATTATCATCATCATCAAATAAGCCCCCTGTTTTTTGCGAAGGTTGTGCAGTACTCGTTTTTCGGCTTTCTGTTTTTAACGTTGACTTTTTTGCGACCGCACCAAATAAATTATCATTTTCATCGTCTTGACTGTCATCGTCAAAGAGGCTAATTTTTGTATCTCTCAATGGCTTCCTGACAGGTTTGGAGACCGACGATGAAAATAAATCACCTTCTGTTTCGTCAGAAAACAAATCTAGGACTGTCCTTTTCACCGTTCGATCCCCGTGTACCTTTTTCGAACCGCTAGAAAAGAGGCTATCATCTTCGGAGAATAATAAATTTTTACCCTTTTCCGGGGACGGTGTTTTCGTAACAAAAGCAAACAGTTGACTTGGATCTTTTAATGGATCATGACTACTGTCTCGTAATGGATCAATCATTTCTTTGCTTGATTCATTCGTTTGTTCCTTAGCTTTAGTAACAACTTGTTCCCGTTCTTTTTCAGGTAACACTTGTACTGTAGTTTTCAAAACCGTATCATTGCTAGATTCATTTAATTTATTGCTGCCATTATTATCTAGAGTTGAACTTCTCTCGGTATCTGTTTCCACATCATCAGCTCTGATATGCGTATCTCTTAAAGGTTTATAAGTACCAGGTACTTTTTCAGAAAGGACTTTATCCACTGGCGAGAGTATAGGCGCTCTACCAAATAGCGTATCTTCCCTTTGCGGATCTTCAGGTAAATCAGGCGGTACATCGAATAGATCTTCTTCATCGGTAGACGGAGATAACAAGGTGTTCTTATTAGCACTCATCGAGCTCTCTTTGCTTATACTACCGAGCTCGGATTTATCATCCGCGGTCAAAAACATGTTACTATCACTTATTCTGTGAAGATTATCATTGGATAATCGATCAGAATTAGAAGTAACAACATGGGGAGGATTTAAACTTGTAGAGGTAGCTGTTTCTTTGTTAAAATTGTTTGCTAATTCACTAGTGTGAGTTTCTTCTCGTGGATTGATTTCTGCGGCATCAACAGTGTCAAAATCGATACCGCTTTGCCTAAGGGCAGATTTTCGCGCGTGCCTACTCTGTGGGCGACGTTTAGCTTGTATTCTGACTCTCGTCTAAAACAATAAAATAACTTGTAAACATGATTGTAAGAAAGTCAAACGTTTCAGCACACTTCATACTATTACCTTTGACGCTGCAGTAGATAATGTTTCTACTTGGGCGGGCTCATCGAAGCTGATGGCACTTTCAACGTTACTTTCTGCAGAATTTGTTGATCGCAAGGATTGTTTATGGGTTGTGCTGTCTTCTGTAGATACAAATTTTTGCATGTTAATGAAAAATAATTTGTTATAGTTTCATATAAAATTGGATATAATAAGAAATATAAGAAAAATTACCGGATATGCTTGGAGGCGAACTATGACCTTGTATACTCATACATCCGCCGTCATCACTATCCCTATCCCCTGTATTATCCTCTTCATCTGTTTTCTCATCACTTCTTCTCCATAGTGGCGGTGTGTCCATGGGTGAAAGTATTTTGAATTCGCCCATTTTCCCCATTAAATTCTTTATTTTACCAGAAACTGTACGCCGTGGCAGCTGATTTTCTTCCGGTGGAGGTGATGCAGCTTCAGATCGAATGTTTAGGGATTTTGGCGGACTCTTTTTCAATCCATTCTCATTGTCTTCCGCACCTGTGTGCATTAAAGGTTCTTTACTTGATGAATCTTCGGAAACGTTATTTGATACTTGAACTGGTGCCAAAGGAGTTGTACTCGTAACAGTAGGATTAGATTTAATCGAATCTTCCGAATCCTTAACCGATGTGTCTTCAGTTTTTATAGATTCCTCTGTTTCCGATGTTAACTTTTCATGTTTATCTTTATCTGTGGCAAGGGTACTCTTGCTACTAAACAAATCATCGTAATCGTCATCTTCGAATAGAAGCCCATGCGAATCAAATGTATTGGAGAATAATCTATTCCCGGAAAGAATTTCGCTACTTTGTCTTTCCGGTTTAGAAGAAGAATTGCTCTCTTGAACGTCGCTCATTTCTGGTTCATTCAACGGTGTTGCATAACTCTTATTCGTTTCTTGTTTCTTAATCATGCTTTTTCCCAAAAATAAATCACTCTCGTCATCGTCTTTGAACAAACGAGATTCACTTTTCGAATCGTTTTTAGTGGGTTTTGTGGCAAACAAATCACCGTCGTCGATAACGTCGTCTTCATCGAATAAACTGATCTTCTTTGGCTTTGCGTTTAGAAGTGTTTCTACATTTTTAGTTTTAAACGCCGTATTCAGAGCGTTACTTGTAAAGAGATCATCGTTAGCGATATCCGACAGTTTTCGTACAGGCCTATCGTTTTCTTCCTTGGCTACAGACTTCGATGCTATGCCAAAGATGTCGACGTCAGGGGAATCTTTGCTACCAAATATATCGATTTCGTCGTCAAAGATTCCCTTTCGCTGCGTCGGCTTTGTTTTGTCTGAATATTGCGGAGTGGTGGCAAGAAAATCAGTACTCTTTTGTGATCTTGAACCTGAGCTAGCTGTCGAGAACAATTCGTCGCCGGAGTCGGAGTCGTCGAAAAGTGACGATATTTTTGATTTCGCTGATTTTGAATCTGCTTTTGGTAACGGGGGTGGGCCAAACAAATCGTCGTTCTCGAAAACGTCGTCCTGAAGCACGGAAGAGATATCTTCGCTTTGTTCTTCCCGTGTCTGATTTATTAAATTTGAATTCAGTGTAGTACTAGCAGGATTCCGAGTGTTCGTTGCAAACAGGCTGTCGCTAACGATTCTTTCACGATATATTTCATCTGACTTCA
Source organism: Mimumesa dahlbomi (assembly GCA_917499265.3). Lineage (NCBI taxonomy): Eukaryota > Metazoa > Arthropoda > Insecta > Hymenoptera > Crabronidae > Mimumesa > Mimumesa dahlbomi. The sequence goes on along the minus strand of OU824116.1, from coordinate 8,237,829 downwards.
GCCGAGTAGAGGTCATCTGTGGCTGAAAGTCCACGCTAAAACAAGACGATAACACTTAAATTGTAGAATACAAATGTACGATGATACCAGATTAAAACAAAATCGTTATTTTTAAAATCTGGTAAGTCAAATACTTGTGAGTCAAATCGGGGAGAACTTGGTTTTCAAACATACCAATTTCTTGAATTTCACATTATTAGAAACATCATAAACCTATGCGTATTTTTTATTACATCATAAATGTTCGACCTTAATTGTTCGTAAACTGAATAGTGTTTTCTTTTCACTTTTAAGAGCAATGAATTTTCTTTTCTCACGATGCACAATAAAACCATGATATGCACGTACATCAAAATTTATATCTCCAACACGTGCAACGGGAACGTTATGCAACCGATAAATAATTTAATGCGGTTAACGTGTACAATTTCTTCAAACAACTGTATTTGAAGTTCCTATACAATTTTTTGGTTGGGCTGGTATTTTTTAAAAATATTATATACTTTTCCCGGCATTGTCATTTAAAAAAAAAAAACACCTCCCAGCTCTTTGAATACGTTTGAGTGAAAAAGTTCCCTCAAATCGTATATTTCTTTTTCAATATGAAGAATAACTAAAAATTGCCAAAAGTCCTTAATTTTGTCGGACGGATTCATGAACATATGAAATGTAATGTCCGAAAATAAATTCAGGGAAGTTACTTTATTTCATAAGCAGGTCCGATGGAACAAAGAAGCAGGATATGTTAACAAAAGGAAAAGCATAAATAAATTAGAAACGTCTTAAGCATTCTTAGGTGTAGAGGCGATCGCTCGTGTGAATATAAATCTTCCTGAAAACGTGCTCCGTACAAAGACGATTAAGCTTCTACGCTTATCTTACTTATTTCATATTCATAATATCTAATTTTTGCGGAGAGACATTAAATGAAGGTCAAACGTGGTAGGTAAGAAGGAGAATGATGGTATAAAAGAAGCATCCGAACACGAGTAGCACATTAGTATTTTTTTTAAATTGAAGACATTGTACGATTGAAGAACTCAAACATGAAGGCTAGCTTTCTGTCCATACTTTTGGTAACAATGTGCATGTTTTTGCAAGCAAAAGGTACGCCGTTCCCTATTTTAAATGAATTTACAATTTTTTAAACACATACGAAACCAAAACAATTTTAAGAAATAAATTTCGTTGCATTTATTATAAGACACCGTAACTGTAATTTTTATGCAATATTGTGCGACCTGTTTCAATAAAAGCACAAGATACCGTTACAGTACCGGAAATTTACCGTGACATTTGACATTTAAAAGTATGCTTGATAATAAGTTCATTGGAAAATGTCAACGAACGTAACAAGAAGTTCACGGGAGGAACAATATGAATTACAAAGTAATTTAACTTTCTTGTATTCAATAGATCGTGATTAACATTCGAATTAAAATGTTTAATTCGCATTTAATTCAGATTTAAGTCCGGTTTAATTCCGATTTAAGCACACTCCGTAAAATGACAAGGAAATATAACGTTAAATGACTGATTGATTTCGACATTCGTATTTTAATTTAACGTTTCGTATAAATAATACGTAAAAATATTTTCCTTAAAGCGAATTGTCATTTCGACGGCCAAGATCTCACTGTGGGGCAACACATAGTAAATTGCAATCGGGTCACTTGCCACGCGGATGGACATCTTTCCGCGGTTGGGTGAGTCATGTGATTCGAACTGTATTTTAAATCAATGTCTTGTACTTACTGTGCAGCACGCGTACAGTCTGCATTACGTTTGATACGTCAGCAATAGAACTATGTTAGCAATGAAATGAAAACATGGACGTGTATATAGAGCACGAATTCGTTTATACTTAGTTTTTGCAATTAATCATAAACTATTCTTAAATTTGCCTGCTTTAATTGTAAATTTTATTAATCAGTTCGGTCAAAAAATCCATCGAATAAATTCAACAGCCAATCGATTCATTAAAAACCGAAATATTGTTAAATGTTATAGATGTGGAACCTTCCAATGTGAAAATCAAATTGGATACCAGGAAACGGATTTGAGTAAACCTTATCCAGAATGTTGTGCAAGACCCATTTGTGCGTAAGAAAATTAATATGAAAAACAGTGAACGAAATGTATGTTGTCCTAATATAATTTAGAATAAAAATTTCGCTAGCAAAACGATGTAGTGATCAATAAATACATATCGTGAGTTCCAAAAGCACTGTACTCACTTGAGTGTGATCGTTTAATCAAACAGAATCTTGATCGAGCATACACATCACAGATATTGGTAAGATGCCGGATTCAGTTAAACTAAAGAAGCTTGCCTTGAAACAAGCGCATTTACTCGATACAATCACCACAACGTAGTGGAGAGAACAGAGTGTGACTAATGTTTGGATCATCACTCCAATGACATTTGACGTATTTTGTACATGTATTTGTTCTCATGTATACACAGATTTTTTTTGAATTTTAGACTTCATAAAAATTTGTGTGATCATTCACGGTGTACGTGAGACATGCTACTTCGATACTTGTTCGATAAGTGCAATATAAAACAACACTGTTGCATTTACAAATATTGCTTATTCAAGATCCGTTCTAATCGGTTATTCGGTAAAGCTTAGAGATATATGATAAAAATAAAAGAAAAAGTGTAACTTACCCTAAACTCGAACTCCCTGTGTTATCAACACTAGGTTGATGAATCGATATCCCACTACTATAGCTACTTTCGATGGTTCCCGTTAAATTGTCTTCATTGTTCCTAGCTATTACAACAGAACTCCTGTCGTTAAGGTTGTCATTTGTACCAGTATTTCGCGAAGTATCGCGCACGGCTTCGGTACTTGCAGCACTTTCATTATTTGCCGGCGTACCACTGTCAGACGACCCGGGTGACTGAGCTCGTGGTATTCTGCTTGACAATTCATTTTGAACATCAGAATTTAGAATATTTTTAAGTATTCCTCCAGCAGGTTTCTGAAATTTTTTAAATACAATTGATGTTAAAGTAATCCATATGTATCTAACATAAATACAGTGATACTTATGGTAACATATCTAGGACTCTACCTTTTTATTTGATGTCGATATATTTTCAGGTTTAGGCTGATCTTTAGGTATTGCAAAAAGATCACCATCATCTTCCTCATCACTGAATAAATTAATGGCATTTGCATATGTTTCCGGTGTACTCGTTGCCCTTTTACTTGTAATTTCATGTACAATATCTAAATATTTTTTTTGCACACTATCTGTGTTGACTGTATTGTTATTACTTTTTACACTCTTATCTTTTGAAATCTTTTTAACAGCAGTTTTCGACGAAAATATATCATCCGAATCTTCCGAGTCTGCATCAGCAAAGAGATCATCAATAGCTGATTTCGGTTTAGAAGCTAAAAATATAAATGTTTTTTAAATTTTGTGAAACTACATCACATATTTTTGAACAAACTGCAAAAGACAACATACAAACAGCACTAATCGGAGGTGGCACATCAATACTAGCAGGTATAATATTAGTATCGTTTGATTTAATAGGTTTTTCCTTCCATAAATTTGTTGAAGATTGATCGTTGAACAATCCTTTACTTCCACTAAATATGTTTTCGGATGAATTACGGAAGACATCGTTATCTCCTTCTGGTGTAAACAAATCGTCTAAAATAATTACAATACAAATTTTATAATAATAATATGAAAATCATAATAAGCATCAAATTGTAGAGCGTACCTTTAATTCGATTTATTGACGCTTCACTCTGCTCATCTAAAGTAAGTGGTTTTTGAGATTGTCGAACTGTACCTAATCTTTTAGCTAATTCCTCTGCAAAATTAGGAGCTGAATCATTTGCAAATGGCACCTAAATAAAAAGATGAAGATAGAGAATATTGACTAATAAATTATAAGATATTAAAATAGTACAGAAAATTGCTATAACAACCTTTAAATCACTCTCAGTAGGAGTAATTGATTCAGCAACAGAATTTATATTATTTTGACATACGGTATCCATTTTTTCATTATCAATGTATGTTACACCATTTCTTTGATTATAATTATCTGCTTCACTCAATGAGGAGGATAATCGAGTTACATTTATTTCTGTACCAGAGTTCATATCGAAATCTTTATGAGTTCCTGTATCATCATTATCATTGTCTGACTCTTCTTCTTCTTCTTCATCTACTTGCTCAGATTCACTGCTACTACTTTCCAAACCGATTTTAGATGAATTCTTCCATTTATCTGAGCCAATAACATAGGGTAAAGGCCGATCTTGGTATGGGTTGTTTGGCCCCAAAATAACACTGTAATTTTATTATCAAGAAATTATAAAAGTTTCATAGCAAACAACATTCAAAACTATTGTTCACCTTAATACTATTGCGTCGTCCTCTTCTTCACTGTCGCTATCAATAACTTCCATTCGCCTATACTTTTCATCCATTATATTTAGGCCTTGTTTCACACTTTCACTTACACTGGCAATTGAATCTGCAGTTACTAAGTCTGGATCCTTAGATTCCTAGGATTAATGAGTATTATTATAACATGGTATTAAATCACAAGTAAAAATATTTTGCGCTCCACAGCTGTAGTTTACCTCTACTGAATTCTCTAATTTTTTCTCTATTTCTACATCATCTTCTTGTACACGACTCTCAATAAATTGGGTATTGGCCAAAGCCAAAGATGTGTTAGTGACATTATCTATAAGTATCGCTGTTTCACTCAATTGGGTTGTCAATGAATCCAATGCTTCTTGAGTCTTACTGGCTTTTGAGACTATATTCTATGTAAATTATGTGATTAAATATGGTGGGTAACAATTGCATTTACAATATAATACAATGAGAAGTAACTATATTTTGAAACCTTTTGTTTTAAATATGACATATATGTATGTGATGCGTAATGTTTACATTTAATCTGTAAAATAAAATCTCAAGTCTATCTACATCTATTCATAAGCATAACAGCTTCTACTAAACAATACTCAAGAGTTTAGTGTCATGTACAAACTACTACATGTAAAATATAAATGTTGTATGCAATATAAGGAAATATATAAAATTCAACCATACGTCAGAAAATTGCTGAAGGTGTTTGAGAAGTCCCACATCTCCTGCTAAACTCCACTCTCTCCGTTTTTTCCTCATTTCCTCTGTACTCCATGGGTGATCCCATGATTTATCCATTTCATCAGATATATCCTAATACAAATAAATTTCACTCACTCTGCTTAAACCTTCTTAACGATCTGTACCACGTATGTAACATGCTTGGCAAAAAAAGAACAAATAATTACTGTTCAACATAACAATCACCGCGAAAGAAACAAATGTTAATTTGTATTATTGTTTATATCCGTTAACCTTCAAATTGAAATTTTAGCAAATGTCAGTGTAGTAAATTTCAGTGCAACATACCATACCACCTATATAGCTAGATTTAGTAGATGATCCTTTTATTTTTCTTCGTAGTTATATTTACATATGATGCATGTGATTTTATCAAACTCAAGTAAAAGAAAAATATCTATTTAACGGTCGGGTTTGTCAGGCATCGTTTCCGGCACTGTTAATACATTTCTAGACGTATAAGTTGTTTAACAATTGAGAAAGGGTTTCGCTTTTACACTATACAGCACTGGTATATGCGATGTTGCCAAATCAAGCCGTATTTTGGTCCGTATTCAACATTCCGCTGTTCGACCGATAGTGAAACAGCGCTGCGGATTGTTTGTCAATATCTTCGAGTTAGTTGCTTTTTACTCGGTTTACTTTAATCGTGATATGTGTGCGGTTATAATTTAACGATGACACTAAAGACTGACAAAATATCGTGACTAGGGACGTGTCGGAGTGGCTGGTATATGTGTTAGTAATACGTTGATAATATTGTCAAGGAGAGCGTCGTATATGTGCAATAATGCTGCTTCTATATGCAAGTTAGGAATCCCATCTGTTTCACTAGGAAAAAGAATGTTTAGAACTGTTAAGACTATTAAGAATATCGGACCCCTTCCGAGTTAATCTTATTACATAGTAAATTGCAATGGATACTCAATAGAAGTATCTGTTTTCTGAGTAAGAAAGCATACATTTGCAATATACAAGAAAAAAACGTAACCCTTGGTGTGGGAAAAGTCCCATAAATTGGCACTTTCAGTCGGTAAGTACAATACGGTGCATTTGATCGCACTTCGTATGTCACTTTTGGATAGCAAAGTTTAATTGTGAATTTTAACAATAAATCGATTAAAGTTTTTCATTATTATGCGTACCGTACACACACGCACGCGCGCATGTATATTTAAGTAATAATAAATAGCAAGTTAAAATATTATCTACTACTTTTAATAGCCTTTAATGTCATTAGCGAATTATGTGTTACTTATAGTACAAGTATTTAATAAAATATCTGAATAATTATTAGATTCCTATATTTTTCATGCAATGGTTTTATTATTTATTTGTTTTAGACGTGATTTTGAAATATGTACATCAGAATGATACAACAAAGAGACGTTGGTGGTCTATATAAGGAAGATGAATACATCAAACAAATGTGTATCTTGTTTAGTTGATGCACATGATATTGTCTTAGACAATTGTCGTCTACCTTTATTGCATATCTTTATTCTTGCTCTTTCTGAGCATTCTGATTGTCATAGAGTACCCAGTGTTCAAAAAATCAATTTTAATGAGGTTGAAGGCACGCATAGGAAGGCAAACTCTCTTTTGAGGAGGTACAGCGTTCTACAACTGACTTTCATGAACAATGAACCATTCGGGAAGTGGAAAACGTCAGGCGAAGGTTTTGGAAGAAAATTATTGGGATTGCAGTGTTTGCACATATAGGAATACAGCGGAAGCATTTAAGTGCCTGATGTGTGACGTCCGTAAAGGAACCTCTACGCGGAAACCCCGCATTAATCCACAACTTGTGGCTCAACAGGTTATTTGTTTCTTCATGGCATTCCACTTGAATTCTTATATAATATCTACTTTTTACAACTCATATAATGTGATTAGAATGTATAGTATAGAAAATGAGATTAATATCATTTTCAGGTTGCCCAGCAACAGTATGTTCCACTCCTAAAACCAGGAAAAAAAGAAGGTGGAAGCGGTGGTAGTACAACTAGTAGCGGTAAAGAGAAAGACCGCAAATTGGACAAGCCAAGACGTAAAAATAGGCATCCACCTCGTCTTAAAAACATAGATCGCAGTACGGCTCAAACCAATGAAGTGACAGTAAATAATGTCACTGTCGTTATCACAGAATATAAACCCAAAGTGAAAAAAAGTTCAGATCAGTCTGGTTTATCTAGCAGTGCTTCTTCTGAAAATGGAAGTCAACATGATTCTAATCAAGACTCTAGAAGTCTGGATATAGGAACTGATGCTTAGCTCAATGCTATATCACATATGTGTATGAATTAATCTAATTAATATATTGTATAATGTATGTCAATCTCTATGTACTATTGTACATTCTCTGGACAAATGCAACCATTTTGTCTATATGTTGCAGGTTACATAATGTTCAATGAGGTCAGACGTTTTATGCTATCAGTGGAATCATTTTTATGACTTCAACATAAAGTAATATACTTGTGGATCATTGTTTCATACAAACATCAAATTATTGTAGTCTGATATTTTGTGTAAAATGACTTTCTCCAATCCCAAAAGCATAGAAAGAAGTTGTACTTAATGTTATTTATTCCATAGTTTACCAGTATTCTAAATTACAATTTTAATATTTATTTGAATATTTTAGATGAACTTAATTGTGCAACTTCAAATATTACTTATTCTATTTACATAATATTGATTGCATCAAATGCATTACGTGCATGATGATAGCAAATGGAATTTGTTATATCCATTGTTGACATAACAATGTTCATGACTTTCATTGAATCTATAAAACCACTGCCAGAAAGTATGTTATAAGATCATTGTTAATTAGAATGTTTTAACGAACTCATTTATGTATAGTATGCGTTGTTTAACTTGTTTATTTAAATGCGTATCGAGACGATAAATACAGCAACTGGCATTGGTACATAAACCTTTATCCCATTCCAAATTACTTTGAAGATAATTTGTTTAAATATCTTTATTTTCATAGCAATTCATTTTGCTAACAAACAAATTTATACCTTTGTATATAAAAAACTATGCAATTCAAATGCATAAAAGAATATGAAATGGAATAAGTGATACATAGTTTTATATATTTTAGGTAGTACATGATTCTATAACAACAAAATTATTTCAATAATCTTAATTGCTCATTCAGTTAATTATGCTAAAAATCGTCATCAAATGTAATACTATTCACGTGTTTTTTTTTAAATGCTTGTACGTCTGCTGTCGTCGAATATTTTTATGTATACTATTTCACGGTACTGTAATGTATAAATTAATTTAATATGAGACCGAATACGATATTCGACCAAACAGTTAGATATTTTCCTTGACCAGGAAAGTGAATATAAAACCATGCCGTGGAAAAGTATATGTTTCTATATACTGGTATAGTAATAGAGCATGAAAGCAACTAGGCTGCTCATGTTAGTAACTGCCCAATCACTTGTAACTGTGATTTATAATTATTTTTATATTTATTTTTACCTGTCTTACGTTACCAAGTGATACGTAGCATTGCCGAATTTAATCATGCGAAATTACATTATGACTGTAAGGACCATAAGTAATGGAATTATTTCCTAAGTGCATGAAATATCATAAAGCCCTATTATACAACCGATTTTTTGAAATTCCATACACAATATTTATATATCAGTTAAGTTGAAACACTGAAATGGAGTAGCGAACTTCATTCACTCAGAATTCTACATTATAAACATGAAAGTAAATATTACTTTTATAAATATTCACATAACTACCGCATTACTCAGATAATTAATGAAATCACCGAAAGTAATCGAACGAATACAATATTACAAAACATTTATTACAGAAATAACACTAGTTATTCATCATCTAGCACATTTTATTTGCTATTGGCGAAAGTAATCAATGTTCTCGAAATTGAAATTTTAAACGCGTGCTGAATATATATCGGTTGAAACATTGTAGATAAACATATGATATTTAAATTGATATATAAATCTGCTCTTTTTATTTATGTGCAGCTGTTTTGGTTTTATGAGCCATTTTTTCATAACTGTTAAATTTATTATTATGATAAGAAATGAACTAACGAAAATATTACATAGTAATATGGTGAACCTTTCTAAAAGATTTCTTTTATAATCTTGTTACAATACACATCTTAAAGACTTGCAATTGAAATTGCATTAGACATTCAGCAATCGTTTGTTCAGGACATAAATATCTTATCACAAAAATAATTTCATGAATCATATTTTTATGATACCGGAAGATCACAAATCAAAAGTTTATACTGACTGCCTTTACAGTATAAAACGACTTAATAAACAGTATAGAATTGGGATTTGTGTACTGTAAATGATTACAAAAAAACTACTATGTTGTACAGAATGTGAAACTTTCGAGAAATACTGTTGGGGTTAATATTATATTACTACAGGGAAAGAATAAATTACATGTTTTAAAAAGAATATCTTAAAACTTTAATATTGCCTTCCAAATGTATTGTATTTCCTATGTTCCATTTCTGTTATATATGGAAAGTAGCAAAATTTGAATACTTGTTATGTACACTGTTTACAAAATTTATTGAGAATATCGAACAACGTATTTTATTCGTTTTCTTCAATTTTCACTTTTACATTTTTTTTAACTTCTGAGGTAGATGCACCTGGATTAAGAAGCATAGATTCCATTTCTTCGGTAACGTCCATCATTTCTGCAGTCTTTCCTTCTTGTGCAACTAAATTTTGAGTAATACATTTCACGTCTACACATCCCCTCGCTTGAAATCTTTCGCGTACTGTAAAGAAGGTAATGTTTTATAAAGAGATATAGAAATGTTTTGTATAAATACGAACTGCAACACACCTTCCGATATATCTTTAAAGTCTAATACTTTAAAGTTTTGTGATTTATTGTCTCCACCAAGAGCAAAAGTAAACGGATTATTGGGATTCGGTGCGAGACATTGTAGAGCACCTAAATTACTTTTCTTTTCCCATATTAAATTTGGTTCTGAGTTATTTATAATGTCCCACACTTTTATAACACCATCATTTGACGAAGAAACTAAGAGACCGGGACACGATGTACTAAGAGACAAACCTAAACGAATGATCAATTAATAAATAGGTATAATATGCCAGGAAGACATCAATATCATACTATTATTTACCAGTGACTTCTTTCTCATGTGCGGCAATTTCCCAAACTGGTTTATCTTCCCTAACGTCGATATAACGAATATATCCATTGTCTGTACTCATCTACGACAGAAGGAAATCTATAAGATTATTAATATAGATAGAAAAGGAGATATATCATTTATATACATACAAGACAATAATATGGATCAAAATGATTCCATAGTACTCGTTCCACTTCTCCTGGTGCTTCCCAACTTTTTAGCAGTATTTCATGTCTGCAGTCAAATAATCTGATATATCTAAAAAAACAGTCAAGCAAATAAATATCAAAAGTATTAAAAAAGGAAAACACTAACCATTAAACAATTATTAATAAACATACTTATCAGCACAGCCTGTCAACAACTGGTCAGGTAGCGTTGGGTGCCACTTTAGTGACTGTACCTTTTCATTAAAACAATCGAATTTATTAACAGGTGTACCATTCTCCAAGTCCCACAATAAAACTGTCTGATCAACTGACCCACTTCCAAGAACATGTCTGTAAGAATTGTATTTGATGTAGCAAACTTTTGTGTTAAATATGTATATCTTGTTACTCATAATTATACTGTACTAACATATAACTTTCATTCCATGCTAAGTCTAATACAGCATCTTTGTGCCCAACACGCTTCTGTTTCTTTTTTTTACTTGGCTTACAGCCGAGTTTATACGCTGGTTCTAAACAATCAATTAAATCTAGATCCCACACTTCTATTATAGGAGACATATTCCCAATTGCACATAAATTGTCTGCAATGTAAAATAGTATTAGTTAATATACGTAATATAAAATTATATTCTTTATACTCACTTGGCTTAGAATCTGTTGGGTCATAATTGAGCCACTCAATGCATAAGGGAAATGATGGCAAAAGTATATCATGATGGCAGTAAAAAGAACCCTCGGCTTCGTTATATACTACAAAATAATAAAGTTTAGGTAATGGAAGCAAAATTTACCTTTCATATCAATTACAGATATGCTAAGTAAATTTATAACGAATTTTATTTAATCATTATCATAATTTGAAGGGAAAGAATACAGATATGTGCATACCAAAAACTTCCAACATACTGGCATCTCCTTCAACATGTCCTACTAGTACAAGATTATCATCCTTCTTTATGATATCATCTTCGTTCTCTGAATCATCTTCTTCTCCTGTCACCAAAGGATCTTTACCATCTTTGCCAAAAGTTACAATATTACCAATATTGCAATGTATATCACCCGCTAAAAAATGATAAAAGGAAAATTAAAGTCACACTTACTATTATGTGATGCATGAAGATTGATAGCTTACATTCTTCATCATATCCATCAAAATTATATTCATCAGTTCCAGGTATTGATACATCAATTTGCGTTTCTCTTCTAACTGTATTTCTTATTGATTCATCATGATCTTCATCTGAATCGGTTTCTGCATCACTAAAATAATTTGTGCAAATATAAGATTGTGTGTATACTAGCTTAGTTTTGTTAGTACTTACTGTATTTCAGACTGAGTTTGTTTTATTATATTCTCCAGTTCCTTTGGTGTCAATTCAACCTGAGAAATTAATATATAAAAAGTTTCATTTATTATAATGTTATTTGTGGGGATTAACATATGTAATTGCATCTTATTATCAATATCATCTTTTAAATTACTAACCTTTTCCGGTACTGCGGCAGCAACACCTCTTCTAACCCAAGCTAAACATGGTATAACATTCATTTTGAACAAGTATTGATACTGCTACTACTTATAGTAGAAATACTTATAATTCCTTTATTATGATCGTGCTATATCAACAGCAGTTTGTAACAGTTTACAAATGCACGTGGTGAATGCATCACGCTTACATTACACCATTCGTGATAACACAAACGATGTATATGTATAGAGTCTATACTATAGAGGCTATAGTCAGAGACAAGATAAAGTGTAGACGATGTACCCCTATGGGTTTTGGTGTCGTCGGTTTATAGGTCTCTACAACTCTAGAACCAGGGGTGGAAACTTCCGTAGTAAAAGTTTGGTCGTTTGTTTTAGAAAAAATGTGGAGTTGCTCAGTGAACCTGAGCTTTCAATACAAATTACAAGTACGAGCATGTTCATATTTCCTAACACTGAAAAGTTGTCTTCTTAAATTTTGCATCGAAATTATGTACTTTATTTTAACGATATCATTATTTGTCATGTTACGCAGTTAAATTACAAACTCAGCTATAATACTGTAAAAACATATATAGAATAAACCAGTGTATGTTCAAATAGAGAGAGTGAGAGAGAAAGAGAGATATCGCGAAAGTAAATCGTTCTTTTCCATGTACTCGAGGTCACTCGTACCGCTTATACCTGCTCGGGTTGTGGTGTGACGCGTGAGGTACGACCGAACTCGTACCCCCCTCGACCTGACATTGCCAAGTACAAGGTAAACCATCAGTACGCGCCCGGACGTCCTACAGTCAACACGTCTTCACAACACGCTCCGCTCGACTCCCCGAGGTATGTTTCACATAATTTGAGTATTTCCAAGTATATACCAATCATTTCCATTACAATTCGATTACTCTTTACACATTATTAACACTGCTTAACACTTTAACACCGCTTACACATTATTAACCCTGGTTAATATATTATTCAATTACCAGTTGGTTATTACAAAATTTCCAAGTATATACCAATCATTTACATTACAATTCGATTACTGCTTACACATTATCAACACTGCTTAACACTTTAACACCGTTTAAACATTATTAACCCTGGTTAATATATTATTCAATTACCAGTTGGTTGTTACAAAATTTGTAACAATAATTTTTAGTTTCTACTCTAGTTTCTATTTTCTAATTTCAGATTCTACTCTATGAAGTGAGGCCCACGACCTCGCATGGCGTAAACATAAACACGGACGGTGGACATCACAGCGGTTAAACCCTACTTGTTATCGTGTTTGACATTGCTCAGACCTACCATTGTTCGCGTTTCAACTACGACGCAAATTTAGATTTTCCGGGAACTCGTGGGTTTATCGGGAAACATTTCTACGAAACGTTGTGTCGGTTTATTAAAAGCTCTATACTTTACGCGACGGTACTATATCGCATTCGTCGATCATTTTCACGCGTTTAAATCTTTTCTCAGTGAATAAAAATAATACTATTTAGAAATTTGACAAGAATTTAATTTAAATTTACATTCAAGTAGGGCAGTGGCAATATTCCTAATAACAACGCTTGGTATTAAAGTATAAATATCACGAAACTGACAACCGTGTCATTCCGCGCGATATATCGCATATTTTGGTGCATGCTCGCCTTTATTTTCAGCTTTTTGTGGTCGCGCGCAATGCGATCTTAGAGTCACTTGCTCCGACAAAAAGTATCTCGCGAAATAGAGTCAGTGTTGTTGCGCTATATTAAATACTGTGCTTGTGCGACAATCGCGTGCTTAAAACCGCCGAATGAATTGAAATGGACTGACACGACATAAAATATTCGGTCGCGAAATTCCTACATTTTTGAATCGCGGAGAGTAGAGTCAGTGAGTACGCCGCAAAATTATTTCGGTCGGGAGTTGTAGTCGCTTTATTTTTCCTTTTTTTTTAAATTATTCGCCGCGGTGTGTTAGAAGTACGCAGCAGCTGCGGAGAGGACCTCCATCGGGCGTCGTCGCATCGTGCAGCAGGTAAATATCAGTAACAATTTATTTTCCTTTGAATTTTTCCAATTAACAATCAAGTTCCACTTGGAAGTATCGAATTCGAGTCAGAATCTAAGATGAAAGTTTGATAGACTGTTGAATTATAATGTGTTTGTTCTTATTTGTGTTACAGATGACTTCGCAACTGCAGAGAGCCGGTCGTAGTATCATCTCTACAATGAAAGGTGCAGAAGAAATCTACGACCGGTGAGTCAAAAAGTTTACGGTTCCTCTGGTCACTCAATCATGTCGTAGGACGCAAAGGTCCGAAACGGCACGAGTGATTGGTTGTATTTAGTAGATTTGCGAGCATAGTGACCGCGAGTGTAAAGTACTTTATACTTTACATTCGTGGGTAGTAACACCATATTTTTACTTGTGAATATTTCGTTAGCTCAGGCAGGGGTCTTCTTGTGGTTTAGCTTCACGGGCGGTTTTTTTTCGCGATTTGTTTGGAGGTTCGATATCCTCGAACTTTAATTAATACGAGAAAAGTACGTGAAAATAAATATAAATGTTAGTAAAGACAAGCAGAATGTATTATGGTTTTAAATTGAGTTTTACGAAGTTTGTACGAATTAAATTCAGATAAAATTTGCATATTTTTCATAGTTGCATTAGCATTATCCTTTAACTTATACAAAGTTTTTTAAATTCATATATTGACATGCCCAAGAAGACCAATTCGCGATCGGTAGATTCTGGTTTCAAAGACTAATTTTGAACACATTTGCCGTTGTTTAGAATATATACTTTGAATAAGGAATCGACCAAGGGTTTCAATAATAAATTCATGTTTCATATATATCTTTTTCTCTATATATATTCATATTTTAAAGTTTTCAATATATACATTTAAAGTTTTCACATTTTTCTTAAATAAATTAAAGTTTTTTTCACTTTTTGAATCTTGATTTGATATTAAATTCGAGTCATTTTATAAAGTACATTTTCAAGTAATTTTTACAAAGACAAAGTAATGATCATTAGCCCGTTAGAAGATCTATTTTGCTAATCATTTGCTAGCTCAGGATTTTCAGCACACATGAAGACTAGTATGTAATTGCCACGTTCATGTCCCTATTTGGCTTGAACTCATTCGTGTGCCCAGGTGCTACACGAATGGGTGATGGCGGTGAACGTGGCTTATAGTTTTAAGAATTATAATATTGTGTGGCGGCTCACAAGCGTTAGCGATTGTGCACGACGTACGATTCACACGTGTGAGTGTGTGTGTGAGAATATTATATTTATATTTCGTGGATCGTGCGTCGGTTGAGAGATATCTTTTTCATTGCAAATTCTCGAGTAAATTCACCTTGCACTTTTTTGAGATTTTATATTATTCAATTCAAGTTCAATTATATTTCGAACTTCAGATTATTAAACTCAGTTACCTTTCAATTAGAGTCAAAATGCAGAAGCATTATCTTTGAACGTAGTAATTATTTCAACTAAGAATCAATACACAAGTCTTTCATTTTTATATTTTACATACACAAGTTTTCATTAAATTTCTTTTGAATAAAGTCTAAATAAATCGCAATAATCGCTGGCCTTGTGAGTCGATTTCAGCAAACAAGGTACGTACCTGAATGTATGTGTGGGGTTTGAGTCGATGTTGGAGGCGTCCCGGGACGTCTCCCGTAGGGGGAAACATCGACTTTGATTGAGAATCGTGGAGAGAGTGTGTTGGTGTGCTTGAGATTTTTGCCATTTTTTTAAATATAGGAAATAGGTAGGCAGGTAACTTAAATTCTGGTATGTGTGCTTTAATTTTAAGTAGGAAGGGCCAGGGCAGATATCACTGTTTCGACTGTAGGCAACCAGTGATGTTCTGCTCCTGGAAAATCAGGTTAATAATCTTTTCTTTTTTAATATTAAGAAAATTCTGCTTGAACATTCGTCTTCTTTACTGGCTAACCGTTTGCACTGACTGCAGTTTGATTCTTCTGAGAATAAGCTGTTTGTCTATACGTGTTAGCCTCATTATTTGTCGGTGATAGGCGCGTGTTAGGGTTATATTTTGGTTCCGAATGTTCTTGCAGAATACAGGTTGGGCTCCGGCCTGAAGCAAGAAGAGGCTTAACGCCGAAGAGGCTATATGCCGAAGAGGCCCGACAAATTGTCTAGAAGAGGGCAGCAACTAATGGCTGCCCATTTTGGAGTGTTGAATTTTCACACTTCCAGAATGGGTGGTCATTCTGTTACTACTAAGTCACTATGCTCGTAGTAGTTGTAGAGTAATTATAGTTGTAGTAATTTGAAGTAGTTAGTACCACGGGTCGAGGTGAGCTCCCCGTGAAGACTCTGCCCTGATCTGCATTAAAGTTTTCGAGTCATTTTCCTTATTAAATAATATTTTCAAGTTTTATTAATAGAACTTTGCATTAGTTTTCGAGTCATTTTCATATTAAAGTCTTTTCAAACTAAGTTATTAGAATATTTTGTTGCTTATTGTTAAAGAGACCTAAAGTTTTTCATTATTGAGATATTTTGTTAAATTTTCTGAGAGTTCATTTTTAAATATTCATATTTTTGTCACTTCTAAAGTCCAGTTTTTTGATTGTTATAAATTTGAGAAGAAGCAGAAGGGTAGAGTGTGATACTGTGTGCAGTAGTTAGAAGTAGTTAGTTCCACGGGTCGAGGTGAGCTCCCCGTGAAGACTCTGCCCCGATCTGCATTAAAGTTTTCGAGTCATTTTTCTTATTAAAGAATAATTTCAAGTTTTATTAATGGAATTTTCCATTAAAGTTGTCGAGTCATTTTTCTTATCTAATCATTTATTGCAATTTGATAGTAAATTCTTTTCAAACTAAGCTATTATATTTTTTCATTATTATCAAAGAGACTTAAAGTTTTCAATTATTGAGATATTATAATTTTCTAAGTTCAATTTTAAGAGTACATTCTTCTCATCACTAGAGTCTATTTTTTGATTATTATAAATTTGAGATATTGAATTTTTGAGAAAAGCAGAGGGGTAGAGTATGATTCAGTGTGCAGAGTTTGCACACTGCCATCCGCGTCGGTCGCAATTTTTTGTCACCACTGGCTGCATTTCTAGTTCCGCGAATTTATCTATAATCTGATATTAATTATCTCAGAGTGTCTCGGAGACACGTTTTCCAATGCCGTGTAGGAACATTCTATAATATATATATATATATATCTTTTAATTAAATTTTTCGAATCGATATCAAAGACACGCGCGCGATTTTATTTTCTAATATTGAATTATCATAAAAGTTAAAGCAGCTAAGTGACTCGCGAAATATTTTCGTACATCGCCGTCTTTGTACGATGCTACTTAAAAACAATCAATGAACCAAGCGTTTGTTAAAAGGAATATTGCCATGATTTTATTCATAAAATACACTTTACATTAGGATGTCTTAACTTGTACAATATCTTGCGATGTTGTGCGAAATTTTCTTTCCAGCCGCGAGCGAATTAAATCAATTTACGATCTTTCCGCGTTTTCAATCAATATCCAATTTCGCGTATAATCATTCGAAGCGGTCGTGGAACCATAAAACGTTATTTTTACGCGCAGTTTTTTCGCGACAAAACATATTTCTGCGAACGTGACGCGTACTTTTACTTCGATGAAATTACAATCGAAATTAGTGTTGCGAAAAATGATTTAAAATCATCCGCGTATTTCCATACCGAAGCAATGTCGAACACGCGTGACAAGTAGTGTTTTCCCTCTTTTATAACTATCTTTTCTTCTAGGATCCAAGGACGCGGTAACATAATAATAAATAGAATAAGCTAATGATTCGTTTTCCAGCTTTGCTATTAGAGTCGCGTTAACATAGACAAATTGTCGATTTGTCAGCTCGAGTAGTATATTAAATAACGCGAAGTATTAAAAACATTCTTGCACTTCTGAACTTTTCTCAATTTTAAATAAAATACGAATTGTAAAACACGTTCCCCTGTGGGCCGGGGACAGAATAGGCCCACGGTATTCCCTGCCTGTCGTAAGAGGCGACTAAAAGGGACGTTTTGGCACTATAGTGATCAAAGCGTTAGTTTAAGGGGATATCATGCGTCAATTTCACTTCCGTTTTCCGTCGATCGACCAGAGAACGCGACTTCTTTGCTCGTACCGCGTTTATTAGCTTCATTTCTATCAACAATTTTTACTTTCAATCTTATAGTTTCAGTTTTTAACTTTAATATTTAACTTCAACTTTAACTTTCAACTCTTAGCTTCAACTTTTACTTTCAATTCTTAGCTTCAGTTTTCTTTTTAACTTATTTTAATAGTAGAGTCACTTGTTCGTCATTTGTGGCGTTCGTCATAACCCTGCGTTAGAACAACACGAGAAACGGTGTAGTCGGCCAAATAGCCTCGTGGCTATCTGGTTAAGCCGCGATCCTGCGATATATTCATGGAGCGTGGCTTTCGTCGGATCATGGTTCCGCCGGTATCTTTGGGTGGCCTAATGTTGTCTGGAAAGGTGAGCCCGAGTTCGTTCTGGGGACCTGTACACGGGTGGACTGTTATTTGGCGGGGTATGGGACGTATCAGACTTATCGGTGGCGGCCGGACCGATCAGCCTGATATGACTTAACCCGTGTACAGTTCGACTTGATGATCTATATCTTCGGATATATTTCATCTTCGATTTGTCCCTGGTTCGGATCTTTCGTGAGGCCCTTTCCTGTAAATCGACCTTACGTTTATCCCATCGTATCGGTTAACCATGGTTTGGCGGGAGTCCCGGTTCGTGGGTACTTCTCAGGACCGTGGTACGAGCCACCGTGTAAGTGTATAAATTGTTTTACCGTCGAGTTATGGTAAACGTCTAGAGTCACCCGCGTTAGTCTTACCATGAGGTTGCTTTTCTGGTTTGGTCGACATTTCCATTCTCGTCTATGTTATTTTTTGTTTATTCGCGTTTCGCGGGGAATTGGCGCTTGATGGTGATGGTTTGTGTTTGTTATATTGAAACTGGTTTCAATATTTCGGCCACGATCGCATTGATAGACGTATCTTTGAGATCGTGGTTATTAGCTTCGCGGTCGCGTTCGCGTAATATCTTTACTTTCCTTCTGAGAGTAAAGATTATGTTCGTTATCGTTTAAAGGCGGGAGGATGGGTGCCGTGGATAGGGTGGGTCTCCATTAGTAGCAACCTCCACGTGGTGAGACCTGGGTCGATATCATTTGCATCGATCGATAATGAAATTGATTAATATTTTTCGGAAAACCGATGACCGATAGCCATTTGTATTGGGATGTGTCGCTTCGATGCAAATGGTATCGAGCTAATTGGCTACAAATAGTATGTGTATGCATATCTCGCGTCTGCCATTATTACAGTCAGAAAAATGCAAAATTCAACCAGTTTTTCGTCCGGAATTTGCACAATTTTTTAGACATCAAAATGATTCTTGCACTGGCTCATTCCGCTTAGAAATCCGCATCCAAAACGTGCAGGATCCCTGTAATAGCTCAAAAATTACGGAAATGGCGAGCGATTTACAAAAATCGCAAAAAATCCTGAGATTTTTGCGAAAATGAAAATTTTGAAAAGTACAACTATTATATATGGATCTGGAGTAGCATTTCCTGCCTAATTCAATGGTACCAGTTTCACATCGCTATACTCAGCCATACCCAATTATAAGCACTTTACAGTTCATCACACGGATTGGTTCTCGGTCAGATGTGTGAGTTTCTCACGTATTACGAACTCACGAGAGATGGCGAAACCAAGTAGTGACATCTAGAAACTATCCGTCTGTTTTGGAACTAAAAAGCTTGCCAAATTCTCCTATTAGAGTCTTCTCCCCATGTCTAGAACCCCCTTACCATTTTAGTGTCACTCTCAACGTTACCATTTGGGTTTGAATCTAGGCTGGACATGAATTAATAACAGGCAAGAGTTATAGAGCTTGTATTTGGTTAGTAATGTTATCTCCCTTGAGAAAAAGAACGACGGAATAAAGGACATTGAAATTACAGTCCGGTACTTCCATAAAATTTACAACTTCTACAATTTTTCGATTTTTCGAAAAAATCTGAAGGAGTGGGTCCTATCTATCGTCTCTGGTTTTAGCGAAAAGTTGGTAATAAGGGTCCTATGATCCTATTTCGTGATATAACAATTTATTTAGGATGTCCTGTCGACTCTTATACGCTGTCTATGTTAGATTTATTCTATTATCTCTGGGATGACTGGTAATGACAGCTTACGATTGTTCATAGTGGTGCATTTCGATATATTTACCAGTCACGCGAGCTATCGTGTACCTGTATGCGTTGTATTCAGATGCTTAAATTTGGAATAATAGAATTGAAGACTTTATGTAGATACCATCACAGCTATGAAAAGATGACGTTCCGATTAAATAAATACTATAAATTGAATTACTATTGCTATAAAAGGCTGTATTTTTACGCTGCGCCCGAAGCCATTTAAATATCCCGCTGTTTGTATCTGAATGTGGTTACGCGTTTAATAGTTGAGACAAATTGTATCTTTTCAGTGCTGTAGAAAAGTTGAAATTTGCTTTAATCATTTATATTTTTGCACATTTTTTCTACAATCTATGTTAGAAAATATTATTTAGTAAATACAGATGTGTAATGTCATCAGTTGACTCAGCCACTCAGTCAGGTTCAGTGGCTTAGTTCGTCAGCTGGTAATCATTGCTCACTATTCGGCGCTGTTTCAGTATTTTTTCTATTAAGTGCAAGTCACGTTAAATGTTTCTTTGATATTATATTTACGTGAGTATCTCATTAATTTTTTATTATATTCACACCTGTACGAGCATAAATATAATTTATTATTCTGAAGATAACCTCACACTATTATGTTGAACTAAGACATTGGAAAGAAACGAAAATTGTTAGAAAATGTATAATAATTACACAACCGAATAGGCACACACTCAGACAATCCTTTTAAAAATATTCTTTGTATGTAAATTACAGTTTTCCAAAATGAATAGTTCCACGGATCCTAGACGACCTGAACGAGAAATTCGATACAAGCCCACTGTATCGAGTACTCAGGCACAATCAGGAGATGATTCAACACCGGATTATATGAATATATTGGGAATGATTTTTAGTATGTGTGGACTAATGATGCGACTTAAATGGTGTGCATGGGTTGCGCTGTATTGTTCCTGTATTAGTTTTGCCAACTCCAGAGTGAGTGACGATACAAAACAAATTCTAAGTAGTTTCATGTTATCCATATCAGCAGTTGTAATGTCATATTTACAAAATCCACAACCAATGACTCCACCATGGGCTTCTGCAATGCAATAAAACTTTATGACCTTTTAAAATCATTAAATATTTATTACGTCAGTCTATTCTTCTTCTATGTACATAATGTGCAATTGATTCAATAATGTTTACATAGGAATGATACTTTGAAGATGATAAGTTGTGTTCTTCGTTATGCATCAATCAATTTTTATTATGGTTTCACATTCGTTTTTCTATCTTCTTATGTTTTGTTACAAAAATAGAGACAGAAATCCCTAGAAAAAGAACTGAATGAGGAATAAATTGAGAATTGAATTTTTTTATTTCTTATAAAGTATTGTATTTTATTACATTAAAATCAACTCTGCTATATATAATTTGTTTTCTAAAATTATTCTACAAGTATCACTTACAATAGATCAATAAATATTATGTCTTCTAAGCGTATATTAACTAAAATTAAATGGATCAGATGACATCATCCTACTTTTTACATAAGTACAGTGATTTTCAAATTTCAACTATTAAGATACTGGTATGAAGAGTCGCATTCATCAGTCACTCTTTATTCTGCATTTGTTGCCAGTTGCAATGTATCTGATGATACAACAATTTATAAATAATGATTTATATATTTCTTCAGTTTTAGTTTCGTAATTATTGAAAAATAAATAAAACGAAGGTATCGATAATTTATCCAAAGCTAAAAATATGTACATAATTATTTTTACAGAAGTAGACATTTGCATTTACTGAAAGATATAGTTTTATGGCCAAACAACGTGATTGAGAGTAGTAATATCAAATAATCACAAAGGATAGATTGAAACGAAATCGAGTTTATTGTGTTTTCATTGATTCTGTTTAAAAATGTATAAAAATGAATAACTTGAAATTTATCTAGCAAGTAGTATTAGCGCTGAGTAGGCCGGCACAGCATCTGTGCAATATACCTATGTTCTCGTTTTCATCACAACCATCAGCAGTTAAGAACGAACGATCTAATCTGGAAATTGATTTATTTGTATGTAGCAAGGCATCTCAAGTTATGTGAGTTATCAGTGATTATTACCAATACAATGCAGTGTCTGTCTCACTGCTCTCCGTGTTCGATCTGTTCTATGCATTCACACTGTCTTTTTCGATCTATTCGATCTAATCAATTTTTAATATACACATAATCGATGCTGTTTCTTCATTTCATCCTTGAGATGGATGGAAAGCTTCTGCATTTGAAAATATTTAATTTCATTGAAGAAATACTTGTACAAACGGGACAGAGAAATGTAATTCTACGATACAAATTTAATCTTGGTCAAATTCAACTATCTATTTTATTTAAGAGATTTTCCATGTTATTTCGATACTTGGCTGCAGATCATATGTATGTATACGCGTAGATGCGTCAGTGTAAACGTGATCCAAGGTATATCAGAAAATGCGACTGTATAGAAAACGCAGCACAATTTACATTGGCTTCAAAATTACCTTCGCTTCAAAGTTTAAAAAATGTTTATAGTTAAATACCGATATAACAATTATTGTTAGATAGTGGAAGAGCAAAGCGAAATCGAGGTCCACGGTCATGGCATTTTCATTTTCTCTCTGATAATTTTACCAAAAACGATACTTAAGCGAGCGAAGCAAGTGAAAACGCAGGTGGCAAAGTGCCCTATTTTCCCCTTACATTCTCGTTTAAATCCAATTTAACACGTTCACCCATCTTGTGTGAATTTCAGCGAAACATTCTATAACAGGAGACTATTATCTATGATTCCTCAATTTTTCAAAGCAGAAAATCTCACGTGTCCACCCTCTCAAGAACTCAAGAAAAAGAGCACGACTATTCGATCGAATATGATATTGGCACAGATATCCAAGTGTTCTTTTAAACGTATCTTGCCTGTCTTTATGGTCCCCGATTGGGTCTAACTTTTAGTTAAACGCTACTTTCACCACGACCAACCAGCGTGATTGGATAAACATATTTCTTTCGTTTAGCGCTGAAAAACGGCGAGCTGTGTTGCCCGTGCGTCGGCGTGGGTGAAAGTCCACGCAATAGAGGTAATGACGAGTCGCCAGGCATTCCGGTCGTGTCGAATCTCTTCTTCCATTCGGCTCCTAAATCTGTCGCCGGTGCCATGAGACCTTTGCATTCCGGGGAGCTCCTCACACTGAGGAACACGTCGTTACTACTGTCCCGTTGTCCAGAAGAACCCTAACACATCGTTTCATCTGTTACATTCCCTCCTCGGAAAAATACTTTGTTATATTTCTTATATATCATTTCCGACGAGTTACAGATTTTATTCAATAGAAATGACATTATACATATATCGTTCGTACCTTTGCCTCGAAAAAGTCTATACTAGAACCGTTCGTATCGTTCTCCTCCTCGGTGTAACCCGTTTGCGCTGGGTTGGATGTGTGTGATAGCCTAGAGGAATGAGACGAGGTATGCGTCGAAGAGTTCTCTGATAAATCGTCCCTACAGCAGGCAGCCGTACATACTCTTTGCTCTCTGCAATGTTGTATTAAATTCATAGTCACGGTACGATAAAAATATTCACTTTTCAACGGTGTCAATTCGTTTCAACGTTCTCAAGTGTAAAACATGTACAACGCTGAATACCTTCTGCAAATGACCGAGTCTCTTCTCCTTGGTACTGGCGGCGGCAGACCCGCGGCTAAGCTTTTGGCACTTTCATAACTTGCCTCGCTATTGCCACTGCTAGTGTTACTGCCGGTGGTCTCCTCCCTCAGGAAATAATTCTTCGCCGAGAGCATAGCGAAGTGAAGGTTGTTCTTCAAGTCGTCCGCCGCCGTTGACAAGTTTCCCGGAATCTTCGGGGTCCGTCTCATCGGTCTCGGTGGTGGTACCGGCGATGGTGGGCTGCTCGACGCCTCCGACAGCGTTTCCGGGGTGGCGAGCGGCGCCGTTCGTGTGCTGTCCCAGTCACTGCGGCGATTTGACCTTCACATTAGAAGAAATTTTAGCACGATCCTTAAATAGGGTAGAGAGTAATGCAGTAAAGCGAAACAATTTTGTCCTTCTATTTTAATGAAGGAATGGTACACCGAGATTTAACTTGTTAATGAAATTTTGGAGTTTGTAAATGACAGTGAATTGTAGCAATTTATTGCTTTTCGATTGCAAGGTTTTTATTCAAAAATTAAGTAGCACTCTAATAATGTTATTTATAATTATTTTTTCGTAGCGTTATTAAAAATGGAATTATTTTTGTTGAAACCAAGGAATAAATTGTTTCTTTTTACCTGCATTCGATGCAAATATCTTTTAAAGTATATTATATTTAATATCTCCAATATCGAGTGCAATGAATATTCACGTGCGCCGATAGTTGAAGCGGTGAAGACTGCGAATTGTGTGGGAAGCGAGTGTGAACGAGAGCGTGTCATGAAATTCCTTTGATCCGATAGAAAAGTACTTTCGTTTTCTCATCTTATAAATAATACTTCGTGAATGACAGTTTAATCTATTCTATACCGCATTGAGACTGAGACGTGTATAATTGCTAGTCCAGAAAGAATTTGTTCAAAACTTCGCAACCTAGAGTGTGTGTTCCTAATCATAAATCCTGTCCGAGGTCTTCTGCATCACGTGGGATGGTTTCACTGTTCAAATCTCCTATTCTAGACCGTTGTCCAAACGGTTAAATGTTATTTGCTAAAAGAATTTATCGAACAAGTTCGCAACCTAGCGTGTCGTTTGTTTGTTTGTTTGTTTATTTTTGTTTTTAAATTCCTCATTGTAAACCTAATTCGAGGTATCTTCGACATCCCGTTGAACGGTCCTCCGGAAACGGACCGCATGCGGTAGTCCGCCGTCCACGTGTAAAAGTGCTATTCTTACAATTTGCATTCGTCGGGCCTCGGTGTGTTGAGTAATTCGCTCGCCAGACTGACGTACTCCCATGGAATCCCCCGGGAGTCAACGCTGAGCTCCCGTCCAACCTGCGGAAATTCCGTGGGGCTCTGCAAAGACGTAAAGCTCGTCTCCAAACAGAGTCTGTGAGGTGGTGTCCCCGCCAGGTTGTTGGGATGAGACTTTACAGGGCTGGAGGACGACAACAACGCTCTCATCTCCTGCTCGATCTCGATCTCCTGGATCTCGACGACCTCGCGTGCCTCTG
This sequence comes from Mimumesa dahlbomi, assembly GCA_917499265.3. Lineage (NCBI taxonomy): Eukaryota > Metazoa > Arthropoda > Insecta > Hymenoptera > Crabronidae > Mimumesa > Mimumesa dahlbomi. Next base: position 8,212,370 of record OU824116.1, on the reverse strand, counting down.
ACGCCTCCGTCGACGATGCGTGACCAGAAGCCAACCTCTGAGGCTTCGCTGGTCCCAGGGTCGTTACAACCTGACATATCCATATACGCGTTTTTCCATGTAATCTTTCACTCGAAGCCTCGTAGATTAATTCCATATTATTCCCAATATCGTTTAACATTGTCACAGAGAAGCAAAGATTCTGATGTTGTAGATCTTGAAGAATGTATACGTTAAGTAGTTCGTAATACTGTCTGTTTTCTTTATTTTTATCAGAATTTGTCGCCCGGTTAGGTATGTAATGGTAATCAAATATGCGTATGCTTTAATTTCGGTTTTTCATATATATGTTTCTTTGCTTCTCGGGTGTGTGGATACATTGTTAGCACTGGATGTTGGAATTTAGGTTTCTGGCTTTTTTTTGGGGGGCTCGAACATTCACGTCATTCTCAGATTGCTCGCGGTAATTATTATTTGCAACATTAAGTGGTATTACGGTTGCTATATGTCTGCGAGCATGTACGTTTGGATTATCGTTCGCAATAACATCAGTGATAAGGTATGGAGAATGATATGTGTGGAAGCAAATATCATCGCGTGGAAGAAATATGAACAAATATTAACACATCCAATGGAGGGTAAAAGACCTTTTTTCTTTGTCGGAAATGACAGATTTTCTATTCTTGCAAGCTAAATGTTCTAATATGATTGAAAACACATCGTGATATTCCTTGCTGCTATTAGACGAGCATTATGATTTTCGTAACAAATTTTACATAAACTACTGAATGTAAATTGAAAACGTCAATTATGTAAGTTATACATATTCGATAAATATATGTATATAAAATATCTTAGGCGGATTATAGTTCTGCAAATATCTCAAGGAATTACGCAGGGTCTCGTTCAAAATCCATTCGCGTCTATGAGAATTTCGCAGCACGAATTTGGAATGATGACAGTCAAGTTCGTGAAATTTTTGATATCGCGTTCTCGTGAAGGCTGATCGTACGAGTCTGATGTGTGATGTATGCAAATTTTCATAACAGTGATATAAAGTATACGTTTATCATTTCATGTAGATCGTTAGATTTCTGCAAAGAAATAGGAGGATCATAATTGATGACAGAAAAGAATGCACTTGACTACGTAGCACTCTGTTATGATATTGGCATGCGGTCAAGGTACAATGGATCGCGATAAAAAAATTAATGCTGTCAAGTACCTATGGTACCGAATGTATACAATGTCGATGTGATGGTTTAATGATGCTTGGTGCACATGCATGAACGACTGTAATAAGTGCCATTCAAATGATCGAACGATTAAGTCTCTGCTCTAAATCGGTCACCTACGTCATCATCATTACAATGATTCTCTAATACGTTTTCATTACATACCGATCAACGATTATATGACTACGTTCTACAACGACTTGTAGCACGCTCTTTCTTTCTTTCTCGGATTAAGGACAGATTGTGATATCTCAAACGAATATGTTGGTGAACAGTCGTGAATGTAATATCTAACAGTCGTGATCGTGAGTAATAACATGCAGCAGAATATGCCGAAGGTGATGTTGTTGTAAATGGGCTGCAATAGTAATGATAATTATCATATCATCTACACTTTGGAACCTGAAAGTCGCTGGAGATGAAATTATTTATAAACATTAATATAACACGTTAACACGTTAACTATCTCATTAATAACCACAAAATTTCATACATTACCATTAATAATTTTCAACAAATTACACTTACATATCATTAACAACATTTACAAAACAGTGAACGTGTTACTTCAATTACATTTCAACATAAGCTATGTAATTTCTTCAGCGACCTTATCCTACCAGTGATGTCGTTCGATTTCATTCAATCATTATTATCTCAATCCTTACAATGATATCAAATTTATACAATCACCCAATACTAAACTCTCCATTTACAAGATATCTTTTTAAGAAAAAAATTACCATTGTCGAATGGCATCACTGGTACGCAACCTATGGAATGTACCCGATGACATGACGACTCCAAGTACCTTGTGTCGTGGCGAGAAGAGGGTGTGGTGGCATAGACGTCGGCGTCGCGGCCACGCAAGGTCGTCGATGTACTTTGATGGTGGAGTACGACGTGTCGGTGATCGGGCCTCCATTGCGTCGCTACGTCTACCGCAACCGTTGCATGCGTCGCCGCACCGGCCACCAAACAGGCCTCTGTAGCGCCCCGATCTCTGGACGCTGACACCTGATCCACACCACACACCCTCAGCCACACTTATTCCACTCCGTAAAACCGCTGGCTATCGCTCGTCACGATTACGAAGTAACGATGTGTCGTCATCGGTTCGGTTTCTTTCTCTAATAGCGGAAGGCTTCGCGAATATTGCATTCTCGATCCACGACTTTGTTGGCAAACGGCCGACACCTAATCTATACTCATCGATAAACGGGTTAGTCCCCTGTGTCCCGAGAAAAAAATCCTGTGGGAAGATGCATTCCACGACGAAGGGCGTTGAGATCTTTTTTTTTTTACCACGTATCACGGATTTCTGTCGAATGAATTTTGTTGTAAAATAGAAAATTGTTGGTACATGTTGATAGGTATTGAAGTTTCTAAAGTTGTATGGAGGTTTTGAAGTATTTGGAAAAAAGTTTTGGTAAATTTGTGTATCAGGTTTAATAAAAGTTCAAGGTTTTTTAAATTAAATCCTTTCTCGTTCGCTTCCGCATCGATCGTGTCGTGTCTAGGAGTTATGAATTTTTATATGAAACGGTGAGCTATCATTTGATTGCCTTGTAACGCAAAAGATATTGAATACTTTGCGAATCTCGTCAAGTGTTGGTTTTTATTCGACATAACGTTCGATATATACTGTCATTGTATTTAAATCTGTGAGACGGGTATGAAATTTTTATGACGTAACGTGGAATGCCCCATTACTTACTACGATTCTAATAGTACTGAGATCGGGTAAAGTTCAAAGGAACTTTAAAAATTTATCGTGTATTTGGAAAACACATAAAAGAATCGGTTCGTAAAATTATTATATCCCAAATAAGAGGAAAGAACGGGTCGTTGAATTTTGTGTAGCTTAACAGCGAACGCAGTTATGACGTGTAAAATTCTTTGATGGTTTGTGAACTAATACTAAAATACTTTCCTTTGGACACTGTTTTATAGTGGCACTAAACTTTGACTATCTACTTCTTTCCTCTCCGCGAAACAGTTTATTCGTGAAATCTGTTTGAAATGCGTATTTTATGGTCGTTCTTTAAATATATGAAAATATTACAATTACGAATTTATTGTATACGGTCTAAACTAAGATTTGCAACTAAATTGACTAACTACTTCTTCGGGTACGAGCACTTTAACAATATTAACATGCAAAGCAACAGATACAGATGGACGGTCATTCCTTTCGACTGCTGTTAGTATCCAGACAGAAGTGTTCTGTAATCGAGGTAATTGTAATTAACATTTAGGCTGAAGTTTAAAGGAAATATTATAAAGGAACGTGAAAATGACGAACGAGCAAGACAGTTTGTCAGACACTTGACACACAGAAAGCAGTCGACAATTCGAAACACAATGCACAGATCAAATGTTACACTTTATATGAGTTATGAATTATTGAAATCATAATTTAATGAACTTATGACGAAGTATTTGTAAATTGAATTTTTGAATGTATACAAAACAACATAAATCGCCGTCCCTCTACATGTATACATATGTATATCTTCGACATCCTGGGCAGACAGATTTAGGAAGCGACACAGAATAAATAAAGAACAACATTTTGATGGCATAAAATATATTGATCAAGGTAGCATACAGAATCAAGATGTTACAATATGCAAGCAAAACGACCTCGTATTTCACGTAAACGGCGTTATATAAATATATATTACATTTTCAAGGTGCATTCTTGTATACTGGGTATATTTTAATGACTAATTAAAGTACCGTATAATTGATAAAAGAATTGACAGTAATTATGCAGACATCGTATCAAAAGTTTCTATGGGGATTTTATCATTATTCCCTTAGTCGTTTTGAATGCAATAAATAAAAATAACAAATTTTATACGAAAGAAAAAATAATATTCATGTAAAGTACAGAGTTATGCAAAAAGCTACATATATCATAGTTTATATAAATGTCACAATAATTCATGCAGTGTCAGAGAGCATGCGTATCAATTACTTTGCCTATTTGAGCCATAAAATAAAAATTAATAAGTGTATTAAAAATAAGTTGTCACATCCTAGAAATATTGCTACGTTAATCTTACGCTATAGTATACTGAAAAAAAAGAAGATTGAAGGGCAAGGTGTACCAACATTTTCACAAACAAAGATAACTTCGAAAAATAAAATAGAAATATAGGAACACTAACGGCGTTACAAACCACTACTGTGTTTTTAAAAGGCTACAACTACAACCACATCAAGCATGGTACTCCATGTTTCTCTAAATAATAATAACATATAAATGCATTGTGGTAAACAATAAATAAAATGTAAAAATTTCCTAAATATCTTCAGTCAGATTGTTCGTTTAATAAAAAAACTATCGCGAGCTGACGAAAAAGAAAACGCTTTGTCATGAATAAATGTGTTCTCAAATCGATTATTCCTCTTTTGCTAAGAAGTATGTAATAATCGTTCATTTGTGTCAATACGATCCAGGCTGCGTTCCCTTTCGTTCGTGTATTTCAACATTGACAACAATGGACGTATTATTTATTTCTGTGATACTGGACGAAGGAAATTCAACGTGTTTACAGCTACCATTCGGATTGTTAACGTGTCCATCGTCTTCGATCCTGACTATCATATTCGTAGATTCGTCTTCTTCGTTAAGAGCATCCGGATCGTCCGTCGTTTCTTCCAAAATCTCGTAATTACCCGGTTTTACCGACGGTGTCCGGTTAACCAGAGCGTGTGACCTTTTTATATCTCTGATTATTATTGTATCAGCCTGGCTTACCTTGTTCAAGGCCTTCAGCATACTATCCGGCATGTGGTCTTGTATCATCACCGGACTTATTAGCACCTCGTCGAAGTCACATGGCCCTGCCCACAGTGCCTGGTAAACTGGTTCGCGTTTCGTCAACATTTGTCTGAAAGTTCATGAGAGAAGATACTTTGATTTTTACAAACGTCTAATTTCGAGTTTCTGTAGATTTATTTTGCAACGCGTAAGAATTCTGCACGACTTTCCTACGGATAACTATTCGCTACGGTGGAAACATGCAACCAGGTCATTCCTATGTTCGTAAATTCGAAATTTCATGATCAAATGGGTCTTACGATATGTAATTATACGCACGTCCGTAAGTCAGGAGTATTTGCAAATTATAACATAAATAAAACTGATTTTAAGTATTTGCTTTACTCAATGTAGAATAGAAATTCTGATTTCTTTCATATTCTGACGCCCTGAAATTTCAACGTGTTCGAATCCCTGTGCTTAAAACTGTCAGATAGCGAATGGTGTTCAAGAAGAACAGGGATAGAAAATCTCAGTTTTATTTATGTAACCTTCAACTCTCAGGTGTACCATAAATAAAAATCACTCTCTTCAGGTGACCATCCAATTTGAACGTGTCTCATGACTTATGAACGATGGCGCATATACTAGCGAGTGCAACGTTGTCCTGCGAGTGCAACACCGATCCTCATTCCGCTTCCCTTTTCTACCACTACTATGAAAATATATTTGATAAGAGAAACATTAATTGACGAACGGTGGTACTAGGACAGCGTCACTGCGCTAGCTTCTAATCGATGGCTATTTATCAGAAGATGTAATATATCGTTGGGATTTGTTCATGCATTTACATAGAGTTCGATCTAACTGAAAGTATCGTCATTCCTCTGAAATTGAGAAAGTTACAGAGTGCGATAAACATTATATGAATAGGAAGAAGTGTAGAGTATAGATCCAAGGTACATGCGGATACATCCTCAAGATGCAATACCCAGAGTAGCCCTGAAAATGTAAATTTTGTTTTTTGTTCATAAACGTACCTCCAGCGGCTCTCATATTTTTGCCTAGAAACGAAAAGAAAAGTATACGATTATACATTTCGTTAATGCAGAAAAAATCTGTCGGTATTTTATCGATGTATCTGAAAGACGATCGGACGACACGTATAGAGCCTCATAGATAAACATTTGAACTTACTCGCCCTTGTTAGGATGATGTCGAACTACATGTATAATTCGACCTGGTGGGTAGAGAGGCCTGTGTAAAGTCAACGCGATACTAGAGTCACTCGGTACAACGGTCTGGGAACGCGCTAGATCCTTGTCCCTCTGGTATTCACTGATGCATCCGCCAGCCTCTAAATTTGCAGCCGATGTAGGAGTAGAACCGCAACCGCAGCACATCATCGAACACGCTATCGTTTTCCACTGAAACGAATTGTCCGCTCGATGTGCAAGTTTCTATTCCCCTGTTACTGTCTATAAGTGTATTTATCGATTCCACTCACGGACTATTACTGTACCGTACGAATATCCTTTTAAAAGGTGCTAAACCACGAAACGGGCCGATGTACACAAATTGTTTTACGATTAATTGCTTTACCGTTTGGTAATTATGACGTTTATCGAGTGTTTATCAGATAAATGATCAACAGGAGGAATTAATTTTATAATAAGAGAAGAAGAAAGATCGGAGCTAGAGTGTTTTTGATTATTCATTTTGGTATTTGTAGAATGATAGATACCTTTGGATCAACGCTTCTTTTTATAGCATTGATAAGATCAGCTCTCAGGCTTTCCATTTGCCTAAGTCCTATTCTGGGCACAACGTCTTTCCCAACTACTACGGATGTGATAAATTCCTGCGAGTATTGCTGAGCAGGCATACTCAGCAGGCCACCCGGTGGTGCGAACGAAAAGCAGACCAAGTCCGGGTAGTCCTGCCTGAGTAAAATTGCTAAAATAGCTGCTGTCCCCGCTCCCAACGAATGCCCGACAAATGCTAATCCAAACTGATTGGTACCCCTCGAAGGATCCTAAAGCAAATATTTAACCATTTCTAATCAGAGAACTTTTTATTTATTTATTTTTGCTTGAGTCATTGCATTTATAACAGTCGAAAATGTATACACTCTTGTCCATATGCCACTGGACATCTGAAAATTCTAATTTAAAAGTAAAATTTTAATTTTGCAAGTAATTATAATGCAATATTCTCACAGCTTGAAGATGCTAATACAATTTCGGAGCTAAGAAATTCATTGACTCGTGGGCAGTGGCATGAGTACAATTACTTATACGTAACACTTTTTTTTTATGTTATTTTTATATTATTTGATATTTAATCGACTTCAAAAAGAAAGTGTCAAAATATACATTTCTCAACGTCCACGTGTAATTATCCGGTTATATGAGATATACCTTTGCTAGAGCACGAGTTATAATTTCCTCTTCCAGCAGTTTTTTACGAATATATTCGGCGGCCTGGACCATCCCCTTGTGACCCAACCAATCGTCTCTCGGTGGCGACAGTGGTAACACTTCACCCTCCGCGTTCAGATCCGTTAGTACGTCCTTCATACTAAGGGTTCCTCGTATACTGACGACAACCTGAAAAGAGCCAGCACAAGTGGTAATTAACGCGCGCGCGATGCAAGTCTGCTCGAGTTCGAAGAAAAGCGGTCGTCGGTGACGCGTAATTAAATAGTTCATTTCTTGGAAAAGAATTTTTCAAAATCAGCGATAACGATCATAAAACGTTCCGTGATAAAAAAAAAAGTATTAATTCAAGAAGAGAGAGGAATGTAATCTACGCGATAAAGGAGAGAGGGAATTGTGTACACGACGAGCAATTTGTACGTATGTTCATGCATTCGCGATGTTGTTACAGCGAAGTAACGTGAAGACTAGTGACACATTTAATTCTTGTTGAAAAATTCATCAAATAGCCCGAGTAACGAGTTCCATTTAGTTCCCAATTAAGCCGTCGCAACAGAACTGAGAAGCTCAGTGCGGATCGTGTAACTTTAATCATCGTGACGGTAGAACAATTGAAAATGTGATTCATTTGCTATTATGTTCCTTAAATACCTTAACAAATATCATGTGAATTCACATGAGTTTTGGGAATTGACTTTAATTCATTGAGATTTCCAACAATAATTGTTACGTGCTCGACAAAAAATACGTATTATGAGAAATAATGTAGACCTTTCTCTTTGTGTAATCGAGCGCGACGAAAAACGGCGTCTCGCCGACGTCAACGTGAAAAGTCGCATAAATGACCTCCACTTCGGCGACTTCGACCATCTTCCTTAGCGCCGCGTAATTACACTGACAACAATTGTCTTCTACTATTGTGGCCCCATCGTTGTGGGAGCCACATGGGAAACAACCACATTGCAACCTGCAATAGAATGTCTCTCAACGTTAGCACAGCATGCACGAATCAGTATACTTATCGAATAAATAATTTATAATTAAGTATTAAGAATTAATCAATCAATAAATTGACCGAATTGAATTAAACATACTGGATTATTACCAATTTATAATCCTGGATACAGATTAAAATGAATAATATTGTATATTAAATTTGCTTAATACATATTACGATAATTAAACATTGATCTCTCGATTAATTAGACATTATCGAAGAATGTTGAAACACCGGTCGAACTTGAAAGCTAATTAACTTTGGAATACCGTGAAAATATTGTCTACATACGTACATATAATACGATCGTGTTTTCGAAGAATTACCTGGTGCATAATTGGCAGAGACCGGTGGAATGATTAACGAGGAACATGGGCCAGCCATAAGCGGCGAGGGCAAAGTGCATATAATGAATGGCCGACTGAAAGTGGCCCAAATCGCCGTCCTCGGTCAAGGACAGAAATTTAGTGCGTGGAGTCACCGGTACACCGGACAGAAACTCATACGTGTCGTTTTTACGTTGCTTTACAATTAACTCCCTTTCGATCTTCTGGAATTTCCTCAATAAAACTAGACCTGCTACTACGTCCGAAGGAACCACGTCAAGGTCGCGGAAGAAATCACTCAGAAGCCGGGCGATATCCGCAAACGAATTCTGAGAAATAAATTTTGATAGAATAATTTCTATAATATTTGCGGGAATTTTTTAAAGTGTAGTATTACATTAGGTGTAATACTTACTCGATTCCTATCGGAATTACCCATACAACAAAATAGCAGCCTGCACCTGTTATCCCAGCTATCCTGATAGGCTCGTATGACTTTTCTAAAAATATATATTTTAATTATTCTATGCTTTGCCTTTTGTACAATGGTGGTAAGAATAGTTTTGGTGAAACTATTCGTAAAAAGATTATTATCCGCTCTGTATTTCCAAGAACAATTAGAATTTGTTTCCAAAGAGTATTGTATTGTTTTTTCAACGTTTTCATAGAGATCACGAGAACGTGTAAAATGTATACTTTTGACGAGAATAATTATTTCGTTACAAAGGAGGATTTATACGTACGTATGTTTTCGTTGAAGCAGATAAAATTCTTAATTAAATTATGCTCGAATTAAAATAAATATAAATGAAGCCTGCGCGACAATGGATGTATTATAATGCTTTTTAATCCTTTAGAAAGGATATGCCATATTGCAGAATAAAATAAGTCGCGTTCGATACATAACGCATTGTTTTATTATGAATTCAGTGGAACAAGCGGATATATGCAAATTTGAATTATTCCTGGAATCTTTGCATTATTACTTGTGAAAGTGTAAAGCAAGATAAATTATATTTTCATTGTTCCCGCATTTAATTAAGTTATCCTTACTCCAAATAATAATTATCCCGTAACAGAAAACAGCATATAGCATTTTCGTCACAAAATACATATATAAAATTTCAAAAGCAGATAAAGTTTCTAGACGCACATAAAAGTCTGATATAACAGATTTTCTGAACAATACGTAATTTTCAAATATAATGGATCTCCATACGCTTTTCCCTGGAACTCCATGCAGAGTCCTTTAGAATGAATTAAAAAATTACGTAGACCCGAATATAAAAGGGGCACGTGAAAAGAAAACATGGATTTTATTACCTTTTCAAACCAAGTACTTCAAATTATTTCCATATTATTTTTTAACCAAGCGGTTGTGATCGTCGGAGTTATGAAAAGAGAACTTCGATACTTTCGTAATGAGTAGCAAAAGTTTCAATGGTAACGGAAGGTTATAGGTCAGACGCGAGTCAGATCGGGGATCCATAGTTACCGTTGTCGCCAATTTCTGTTTCTACTGCCGCTGCGCTTATAATGTAATCTGCCGCCCCGTGATTCCGCTTCTCTCATGCTACGCTGATATTTCTTCATTTTCACCCAAGACCTACCAGCGGTGTCGTATGTACACCATATAGTTACCATCACCGATGCCAATACACACCAATTTGATATCACTAAACCTGCGGTATAAAAGTTCAACTAGAATCTGGAGTTTTCTGATTGCAAGAACGATACGTCGGATTATTATCGATTAAACACCACGACGTATAAATATTTAACTTACCTAACATAATATCTTTGGCTTGATCTACGTGACATGTTCGGTAAAAATGTGTCAGCCACATTATACCCGCGCACAACCATCCAGTTTCTACCAATAACAGGACTGAAATCAAGTTTTACACAAGTCAGGCGGACTTCTTAATCTGGTGAAAATTTTGAGATATTAGGTATAGGTCTAACTAAAACTCGATTATATCCTATAGTTTCGAAAACGAATTTATACCATTTTCGAAAATAACAGTTTAATTTGTGAATTGTGTTGAATCATTTAAAGGTCATTCGTCTCGCGAAACAAATGCGCGTTCTTTGAATACGTATAGTTGCCACGTCACGTTTGACAGCAAGCATGTTAACGTGGGCAGTGTAACATCCCATCGGATAAGGATTGAAAGTATCGACAATGCTTTCTTCGAGCATCAACCATGCGATAGCTTAGTACAAAAGCGTAGAACGCTGTTTCCCAGCGTTGACGGCTCTTGACGATTTCTGCATCGCAGAAAATTGCATTTGACCTAATTATTTAACAATACAATTGCGTAACGTAAGACTGTTTAAAATGTGCATAAATCTAGACAGCTTTTATGTAGTAAACAATCTCGGCTTAATTAAAATCCGTCTGCAAGACGCCTTCTCCAGTTTTAATCCGCAGAAATTGCATTCCGAATGGGATCTTTCTTCTCCATACGACAATGCCATTAATTGTTTCTATTTACATCAGTTTTATTATTTCTTTTAATACGTACAGAGAAACATAGTCAATTCCAATTCGTTTTTATTCCTCATTCGCATTCGATTTATTGCTACCTTTACTTATGTATCTCTCATTTTCTTCGGAGCTAATTAATTATCATTCTCACGAGTGTCACGATTAAGATGCAATATCGAAATCAGCGTGACGTTAGCGATAGAAAGATTGCGGGAAGAAATAAGAGAACAATTTCCAACGATGGTGACTCAGCGCCCTCGTACGCACTCGTCCAATCAGCTATACGTGATCGAAATTTTCATCGAGTTTTTCTTAGATGCACCAGGATACTCGAAGAAGACCGAACCAGTGTTGGATCGCTTCCAGAACCGTTAATACCCGCGGATGCATTTGTCTTTCGAGGGACCAGACGGTATTGCGATCGAAGTAATTTTAAAGTCTACCACGCCAATATACGTGCGATGCATCGATGTATTAGAACTAATGCTACATGTAGCGTGAAATTATAAATTCAAAGGGACAACCAGACGTCCGAAGGGACGCATTAATGTAATGGAAAAGCGAAGAGTCACTTAAAGAGACCGCGATCCACGCAAAAGGGAAAGATCAAAACCGCCAAGAATTCCATGATGGATGAAAGAATCTAACTTACTAAATTTCACGCATACCACGTATACAATGAGAAAGCGAGGAAGCATAGCCGGATTCAAAGGGATTCGTCACTCCGAGGAAAGTGTCTTGGAAAGAAATTGGGTGGTCCGGTGAATAAAACAATTGGACTGCTTTCTTCGTGGAGAGATAATGGGAGGGATCTTACATTGTGCAATTTCTCATACTCGGAAAAACTAGATGTTCCGCTCTGATTCACGCTTCGTATAAGTTTTATCATAAAAACGTCTTCCCTCGTCTTTCATAGGGGTATTTCTCATGTTGATATCGAGGAATGAAAAAAAAAAGAAAGATATTATATGTATACATATATGTCGTCGACAATAAAACAGTGGTTTTCACTCGGGTCTATGAACCTGCAGCAAAAGGGAGCCAATCCTTTTGAAGTTCTTTCGTGTATTTTCTGATTAAGTTGCAAGTGCACGTACGTAGAATCGTGAAATTTCTCTCCCTCGTGAGTGGTCGTTTATTACTATCGAGGACTTAAGGGTAAAGGCCTGGCTCTTATTAATATTCGCCCCTTGCTTGGGGAAGATTGGAAAAACCGGCAGGGAGAAGTGCCTTCCTGCCACTACCCACGAAGCTTTCATTAACGAACCCCAGTGTGCTCTTCGTTCAAGATCGATTACGATTTCAACGGAAGAATTATTGACGCTAAACACAAACTAGTGTTTTCTTTTTGTTCTAACGTCTGATCGATAACACGATGAAGAAATGTGAGATCGTTGTTTCCGTTCAGTAAGTTTCTCGGAAACATTTCACGGAGGTTGCATGAATATTCCCGATCGCCATTGTGTAATTGATGGAGTTATTAATATTTGAAGATAATGAATCATTTGTAATTGGATTTTCATGAGTACCTCGTGTCTTATAGATTCAATATTACTATACAGTTCCTGGCAAATGTACATAATTCTAAATCATTTCAACGACCTCGTTAAACATCGAGGAAGTTTCGGTGTCGAAAATAGGCGGATGTTTTGCATACAATGCTACGAATTAACATTTTTCGCGAAAGATTTTGAATTATTCTGTGAATCATCAACGTTTCCAAAATACAATAGAACCATGCGCACGCGAATGTGAATATTCGTCTAACGTAATTCGTGAATTTTCCCATTGTCGATTTTGATTTAACACGAACAATCGAGACGTTTTTTTTCCACCTTTTTATGGCGCCATAAAAGGTCGTTCGTACCTTTATGCAGAATCCTTAAATTATCAATTCGAAAGTACCATTGTGTATGCAATGTTCTATGTACTAAAAGCGTGGAATATGAGACGGAAGACTGGGTCAACGTAGAAAATGTCAGGAAATGCCGACACGCTGTAACGTAGTTTTATAGCGCGATAGATATTTCTTGTTCCTTTCATATTTAGCCTGATGTATACTACATGTGTGTGATGCTACGGTTACACATTCTTTGCCTTCGATGCTTCTTTTATACTGTCGCGACCCCCGGGATTCAATACAACCCATAAATATATGGATAAAAAAATGTAGGGTGAGAAGCATAGCTAAAATTTGTTACCATTGATTTTATATACTTATACACATGTTAATAATGTAGATTATATTAAATACTACACACGAACTGGAAACATTAACGAGTTTTGAGAATTTGAATTATATACACATACATATACATATTATAGTAAAATCTTATTGTATTTCATCCTATAGGATAGAATATAAAATATCAGTTTACCGGTGAATACGTGTAACTTAATAGCAATGGGCATTATATCTAATTGCAACGTTGTAATCTACGGAAGCTGTGGAAATACAATATTGAAAATGGATAAATCGATAAACTTACAAAGTCGAACGTAGAGAAAGTACTGCATGGGCGCTCTTGCCGCAGTGTCCAAAATGCTCCCCCTTGTGGCCAGGAAGCAGATAGAAAATTCGACTATCATTGAAGTTATGAAAATGACCAAGTATCCTACGACGTATTCCCAGAGAAGAAGAATGCATGTGACACTGCGATCCCATTCGAGAATCCCCAGCAGAATACCCAGCACTGTCACCCTGCAATAGAAAAGATAAGAACTTTGAGAACAAAAGCCGCAACCACACTACACTCTTGCGAAGAAGTTATCACATATGTCGCGGTAGTTATCGCGATACTATCGGATTTCAAAAATAATTCATTTCACCACTGAACTGTCGTCCCGTTAGCGTTTTAACAAGATAAACTGCTTCATTTTTCTCCTCTTCCTGGGCGATAAATAAAAAAAAGACAAAAGATTTACAGAATTTCTCGTGGGATATAAAAGATCATGCAAGGATAAGTAATCAATTTTCATTCGCCGACAACTTTAATCTCCTTTAAAAATGGACAAGCATCGACATTTTCCGATAATTGGAAAATCTACTCGTTCCGAAATAGATCGATGCCCGGCGACAAGGAAAGTTAACAATATTTCGGGCGTAACGAATAATAATTACAGGGCAGCGAATAACACATAATTAATCTCTTAATATGAACCGACCCTCGGCGTTCAAATGGAAAGTCTACAAGAGTGTACATACAATGGTCGGGGTAGTCGAAAGCCTCGTTAGCGACAGCTCCGATCATTAAGTTCATACAATCGCCTTAAATTATTCCTCGCCTGTGTAAGTGTACAGTGATACGAATAATTGCATATAAATCCCGACCACTTTCCACCTCGTTACGTAATTATACAGTCAAGCAAACTTTGTGTGCATATATGATATATTTCGGACGACAAACGAGCGAAATATAGTGAGTCAAAAATAATTTCTAATTGATTTATTGATATGAATATATATAGCTGGATATACCTGTATGTGGTACTTTTTTTTTTTTTAAAGCGGACAACACTCACCGCGTAATCGCGTTCAAGTAGTAGGTAAACGAATTTTACGATTAAACAATGATTGCTTTAATCGAATCCGGATCTGCTATTTATCCGTTATTTCATTCGAGCTTCATAGCATTCAATTATTATATCTGCAAGCTATACACGATTCCTGCTGTACGGATTTTTTTTTTATTTTTTTCGTTACGCGATATTTCACAGCGTTCCATCGATTCGTGGGACACCATTGTCCCTATGGAGACGTCGCGACGGGATTACAGTTCCGAATCGAATGAACTTTCCGATATTTTTTTTTTCTTCTTTTATTCTCCCTTTTTCTCCATATCCCTCGCAGTTCACGACGGATCGTCTATCGTCAAGGACGAACTATCCTGTGACCTCATTCTACATATATCTAAGGGCCCAACGATCGATTAAAAGACACTTCATAAATAAGTGTTTCGCGTAAATATACATCACTCCGCAGCCCTCTTTTACCTGTTATCGCGAAACGCATACAGAACCGTTAAAATATTAAAGAGAATATCCGGTAGCCACGGCCGAAACTTTATACGGAGACGGTCATTAATTTGGAAGATAAATGGGTTTACTCGTTAATAATACATCATATGGTTGACATTTTCTCCCTTATTTAAATGTTAAAACAGCATCGCTGTTATCCCCGTTCAACTCTTTCTGCATGCGCTGGATACACCGCTTGGCACCTTCGATTTGAATAATTCATTAAAACGTTGTCGGTACATTTATTAAAAACGATAGCTGTATGTATGTATATCGCGGGATAAATGCCCAGGATCCATGTTTATTATGGTGCAGTACAAAATCTCTTTAGAACTAACATACATATATACATGTAAGAAATCAGCTGGAATGGGTTAAGCAGACATGAATGGACTTACGTACTTGTGCTTAAATAATGGACGTGTGCATCATGATTTAGGTATAAAGATCTCAAGGGATCGACTGACTGTCGTGAATCATCGCTTTTAGACGTTTCCAGACAGTGTCGACAATTTTCTTTTGACAATGTTTTGATATATTAACACCGAACCTATCACGACTAATAAAAACTATAATTTACAAATTCTACACTTAAATTTCTCTATTCCACGGTACAACTTGCAATGTTATTTTTGTTAATCATAATGAAAGGAATACATTTTGTAAATTACCTATGGCAAGGCTATTTTGATTACTATTGCCCGTAATAAATGTTCATTATAAAAATTAGAATTTTTATTAACATATTTAAATTGTCGATAGCTTTGGCATCAACATAAGCGAAATTTACAAATCCGTAGAGGTAACGTGAAAAGTGACTGCCACGTGGAATAGATTTTTCATAGTTTCGCACGGTTCAGACAACGGGAACGGAAGTTTCACTTTCACGTTTGCGATTCCCTACACTTTCGATTTCACCGTTTTCGGATCTATGTTAGGTTCAGACATATCTCCGGGGCACGTGGAGTCGAAAAGAGCAAGAAGTATTGTTTAAGAGATAAGGGATAGTAACAAGGAGGGTGAAAAACTACGCGGAAAGGGGACAAGGAAAGAGAGGAGAGAACGGAATCCTGTATATGTATAGTCAGGGGAGATAGACAGAGTTACTGGACTACTTTTTCCGAGTGAGTAGTGTTGGGAGCAAGAGTCTCACATAACTTCCACATATGTGTAATATTTTACGTAACTGTATATTTATTATAACTTCGTAAAGATTTTTTTTTACACCATTTTTTCTACCGTACACCATAACGGATGATATTCTATATATTATATGACTGTTCGTAGATTACAGGTAACTTGATAAACATCGTCGTTAACGCGATAAGTACACGTCACGAATAATAAACGAACGTCAATGAAACTTAACATGGAAACTTTGACCGCGTCGTTTCCAGCCAATGACGGCAAGTGTACTGAACTCTATGCAGTTTCCCGTCACAATGGATGCAGTTCGGGGCCTTCAAACGAGCAGATCAACCGGAAGCACCCCTTGCACAACAGATTAGCGATTTTCGACGTGCTTTTACAACGACGACCAAGCATCGCGCTCGCAACAACAAAAAAATGAATGAAAGAATCGTCGATGCGGTACAATAGTTCCCGTCATTCTATATTTCTGTAATCCGATTCGACTTACCACGATGTTTCCATCAAAAATCGCTCGCAGACGAGCATACCCGTCTGAATATGCACATAGTACAAAAGTATTTCTAACATTGCATAACTTTTGTTTTTTTTCTTTTCTTTCCCCCGATGATTTCGGGGTCCGCGAGTGTCGTAAACGATAGAAAAGGGCGGCATGACGAAGTACATACTATGGTAGCAAACTTTGTAGAACGAGTGGTGCTCCATTCCCATCGCTAGAAGTGAACACCATAATCTGCGCAAGGGAGCACGATAGGACAGGAAGGGAACGATAGCGAGCGATAGAGGGTAGGGAATATATAGAGAGAAAGAG
The DNA here is from genome assembly GCA_917499265.3 of Mimumesa dahlbomi. NCBI lineage: Eukaryota > Metazoa > Arthropoda > Insecta > Hymenoptera > Crabronidae > Mimumesa > Mimumesa dahlbomi. The sequence continues at coordinate 8,195,155 of OU824116.1, read as the reverse complement.
AAAGAGTATGAGAGAGAGAGAGAGAGAGAGAGAGAAGGGTGGGGGAGGAGGAGAGAGAGAGAGAAAGTAGAGACGACGGAATGGAACGAGGCGAAGGGCCGTCAGCCTTGGCTGCTGCGTGGTCCGTATCGATTTACCTTGTGTCGGGTTTTCCACCGTTTCCACCGTAGCCCACGTTGCTTGCTCCGCACTGTGCTTTCCTGTCCTATACTTTTCTCCAGTCGAGCCAGAGAACGCCTGAATTTATTTTTTCCCACCCTGTTGGCACTCCGCTACTTCTTCCTCGGAAAACGTTGTTTTCATGTCGTAACCGATTTGTCTCTGGGAAGGCAGCTTTGCTTTTTTTTTTTTTATTTTTTTGTCGTTCCGCTGACGGAATACGTTCTTTGTCAATTATCAGATTGCAATAGTATTTGTGTGACAGAATACAAGCTAGGGGAAAAGGTAACTTTGTCACCGTCTGAGATCTATTGTATGTATGTTACTGTTGTATTAAACTAGGAAACTCCTGTGTAGCTGTTAGTCACGGTGTCCGACGGTAATTTAGATTCTAGCAGCTTCCTCTTAGTGTCGAGTGTCGTTATTTTGTCAAACAGTATCACGTGATCGCTCCGCGAAAACACTAGGGTGAATATTCTGCGGTGTTCTTTGTGTTTTTTAAATTCTAGTCGAGTAAAGTGTAGTCAAATTCTAGTGTAATAAGTAAATAATATATATTCATTGAGATCTCGTATTCCCTTGATATACAATATCTCCTGTTGTCCTTCGACGATACAGAAATAACGTGTCAGAATTTTCGGCGAGGAAGTATATCTACATACATAGTATATTGTTTCAAACATAGGGTGCAATCGCTCATCGAACGTCTTCAGCAAATTTCTGATGAATGTCTCGCAAAGGACATCGTAGTATCCGCTTACTTAGACAAATTCCGGAGGAACGTGTCATAACGAAGAAGCACTCGAGACCGGGTACACACACACTCGGTTACGAGGAAAACCAGATAACGAGAGTGAAAAGGGTCGACGCTTGCGCCGCCCGGCTGCATAGAATGTCGCATCTCTTGTTGATGGAACCCAGTTTCCTTCCGCCTTAATGTGGTTGCTTCCGGCGCGTTGTCGACGCACGTTTTCCCCATGACTTATAGGAAATGTTTCACTTCGGTGGAAATTTCTTGCCGGTGTTTCACCCCCGACTTATGGTACGTTGGAAGATTGACTCTCATTTCTCGCATCGTAAACTTTACCCGTTCGGTTGGAATAGTACGCTGATGAAAACGGGCGCCGGTTTAATAGAGGATTCTTAAATAAATGAATATCTTCGATTCTTTTTAAACTGATTATACGTAGAGTGCAGTTTCCATGGATGCACGTATACGAAGGATATAATATAAAAATGACGCCCGCATGTCTGATGCTCTAACGGCTGAACTTAAGAAAATGAAATCTGCGAACTGGGACAATCCACGACGCGACGGTGATATTTAAAAGTTAACTGAATCTGTCTTTCATGTTTATCAGTAGTATAGGACAACTACGTGATTATGGGATATAGATGTATTTTTTTATTTTTAAATATGATATATCTACTTATATGTATGTGTTACGATTAAAGAGCCGTGCGACGCGTAAAATTGCTCGCGCTTTGCATACGAATGGTAACGCAACGGTGTGATTATACCCATTCATTAAAAAAGTTTCCTTCGCAGAAGACCGTTTGTCGTGAATTTTTAATCCATGGTTTACACTTATGCCCCCGCGACAGGCATGTCCATTTCACCGCGTCGCAATTTGTCGAATAAACAGACAAAGTGCGTGCTTTGATAAGTTGCCAACAAGTAGGGAACACATAGCCGGTGCAGTCTTTTATCCCCGCGAAACGTTCCTTTGAATCACGCACGTTCGTTTATGAGCACCAGTACAAGAGACATAACTGAAGTTTCAACGCATACAAACATTGTCAGCATTGTCGTAAATCTCGTGCCCGGTGTAGCAGCAATGGGTTTCAACCCGAGTATTCTATGTCGTGGAATTTATACCCTTTTGTGCATTTTAGGGATATTTTTTTCCCTTCCCCCTCCGCCCTAGATAGGATGCATGTATAGGAAGGAATACGTATGCCTTGCGTGGCTCGGGTCACGTAATATTATTTCGAAATGTATAAATGCCACGTACAATTAAGCCGGAATACGCGACGAGTGTCGGATTTTATTTTTCGAAACTCGGACAGAGCAATTTGTAGCGCTATTGTCGGACACTTTTTCCGATGCGGTATGTCTAAACAATGCTGCAGTGGCAGATAATCGTGACCTTTCGCATTTTCGTGGGTAATCGAGTCTTATGTATGCGGCCAAATATAGCTGAATGTTCGGAAAAAATGCTTATTCCACGAAAGCCTCGTGTACAAGGATCGTTACAGCTTTCGAATAGGTGAACATTAATCGGATACGGTAGAAATTAATTTTGTATTTTAAACAAACGACGATATAAAAAATCTTGAAGTTACGCGAGTTCCAATTTATTTGGATACAATCCATATTCTAGTTTATTTTTCCAATAGATCAGTGCTACTCGATCGGTGTGATGTTCACCAGGCAACGTTTGTTATTATCGATTAGAGTATTCTTGTGCTTCGAGAGCCGAAAGTCTGACTATTTCGAAACGCGATTTATCGCAATCAAACACAGAGAATGTCGAGAATACACTATAGAACACGTGAATTCGATAACAGTTTCCATAGAAACTACCATTTAGGGGAGAACATGTAAATGATTTTAGTACTTGGCATTAAGTTTCCAAGATTACTTTCGGTTTCATTATCATTTTTGCTAATAAACTAACACGTTATTAATAATTATACAATATTCAATAGTCTATTCGAATTTACAAACTAAATTAAAAAATGCTAATCACGTGTGTATGTTTGCGTAAGGATAAAGAACAGATACGATATCCTGACGAACGTACGTATATCTATACATGCCTATGTGAGTCAACGAAATCGTGAAATAAATATTTTGATCTTTTCTTAGATCTTCGCTGGTTTCGTGAACGAAAAGATAATCAGTCAAATGCCTGAATAGAACCTTAATCGTGACTTTCATTTCCTCAGATATTCGTTTGCACCTTTGACCTTTTCAGTTCCGTGCCTCATTTATCTACCGCGAGCACGCACATCCTGTTTCACGTCTATTCCCAAAATTTGTTAAATCTTGGGCGAGTACTAGGCATGAATCTTTAAAATTTAGGTCACTCCACGCTCGATTATTCTCATGCGTTACATGCTTGATTTGAAGAAATTCATTTTTCTAAGTGATACAGGTCAACGAAACATACTATTTCCCAATAAATATTAAATCGAATACACCGTAATTAAGTAGTAGTATATTATGTAGTGTGTACTACATAGTCTGTAAAGTGTCCAAGTGCTTGGCATATACCACTTACATCGATGTTTTGCTTGATTAATAAGAACGGCGTTGTTAAACATCAGTTCGATGTTTCTTTTGTTTTAATTCCACCGAAGTATCTCGTGCTTTCTATGCTCTTTCGTGTAATTTAACGTTTCTCCCCCCCTTCCACTATCGGAACTACAGTATCACAACGATCTTTTTATATCGACATCGTTTGAAGAGATGAAGAACAGACTCGTTCAAAGCTACGTGAGATGTATGTAAAATGTTACGCGCGAAACCGATACCTCAAGAGCTTTCTCTTTGAGATGGAGAGTTTAGTGAAAAAATACAAGATCTATCCATGCATAAAACATGCACTCGGATAAACTCGAAGAAAAAAGTTATTCGGTGAAACTTTTCTCAACTAGTATGACCGGCCACGATAGTATTAATAAAGCGCAGGCACGATTTTTTTTAGATTCTAGGGTAAAATCTGAACAGTCTCTAACAGATTTCTTATAAAAAAGATATTTCAACTTTTATGATTAAATTCTTCGAAAAAACAATGCGAATCGGTTCCGAGATTCGAGGTCCAAAATCATTAAATTCATTTTGTACGGCAACGTATTTTTCTGACTGGATTCGCATGTAAAACACTGACGGTGTATCCTCGAATATTGGAAAAAATACATTCAAGCATTTCAGCAAAAACTGCACTATCCCGCTATATCATTGAAAAGTGATAAAACGGAAGGATAAAGTATCGGAAACGCGTTTCTCACGTACATGTTTCCAGCAGAATAATAACGAATATGCACGGTCGTGGTCAACTCAATGTTGATTCAACGTTATTGCGAAATACCTAAGCTGACTGTAAAATTTTCGTGTCGTTTCTCTTCCTTCCACACACAAAACCCTTGCGAAACGAATTTTTGTTGGATATGAAATTATAACTGGTATGGTGAAATGTTAAGCGTTTTTTCAATTTTCACGTTTCTCGAAACGATGATACAAACAGTACGTAATTTTATTCGGTGCAACCTTTTCGAGCAAATCGTTATTAATTTTCTTTTTTACGAGTGAAAAAGCCGACGCAACGTTTATTAAATATTCTTTCAACGGACGAATTTAATACAGATTTGATATTATCGCGAAAGCGATATACTTATGTAAACTAATTAAACGATGAACTCCTATGATATTTTTATTGAACATTTATTAAAATCTCATGAATATATCCGTTTCATTCGACATAGTAATTCCACGAGACGATTCTTCCTTTAGTAAAAGTATTAGAAAATAGATCCATTTTCCCAGAAGTTAATAAAAGAAAGTCTACCTTTGAAGGACCCAAATAATCCAGATTAAGGGAAAAGAATTATTCGAAGTTAATTTGAGAGGGGTATATTCCTTCGAGTCAATGACCCTAGTTCGATCTCTTCCTCCTCGTGCAGCCATACAACGTTATCGTATTCGCTTGGTTTCGAAATTCTATTAACATGATCCTTATTCAATTAACTCCTATGGTAATCTATATCATCGAAAAATTCGCCTGTCGAATAAGAGAAAGAGCGAATATGTGGTATCACTATGACATTAAGGAAGACGATTCTATAACATTGTATTAGCGAAACAAAGAAAAATATGAAAAACAATGTTTGTGGTATATTTTACTCGCGTGATAAATGACGGTTCAACAGAGCTATGAGCAATTTACGAAATTCTCCAATTGTAGTTATATAACGACGATGCGTATCGACGAAAACTGAACAATACAAATAACGCGACAATAACAACCATGCAATTTCCCATGTAGACGACGATTGAAGTGAAATACCATTTCCACACAATCCGGCTGTAAATTGATCGATCGCCTATGTGGTTATGACTGGATAATGCAATGTAGTATATTCGCATGAGAATGTTCTATATTTACTATTTGAAGAATCATATGCATATACATACATACCACTAAGGGTTTGTCACAATTATTCGATGAATATGAATTCAAATTGTACAAACACCACATTGCGAATACACTTGTATTTCAAAGGCATTTATTTTCTATTCGCTCGCATGATGATTGGGATACTGATGAAATTCGTAAAGCAATCAATAATGTGAACTTGGAAAATATAAGATGTGATATATCAATATTTTCTTACCTCTATAAGAATCTAAACTTTTATCGATATTCAATATTTTTCTAACGCGGCTTATAGTAGTATATACAAGAAATATCACGATATAATATACACTCATATGTATTAAACAATTAATTGATTGAAGTTCCGCAAACCTGTCTATTTTGTAATTTTCGTTATTAAACTTTTGTTAAGGTTGGCATCGCGTACGTACGTACAGTATGAATGCATTGCACATCGTAAATGTATGTATAATCATGGAGTTAAATTGAATCTGTCGTGGTATGGCATACATGTTCACTCAAGAAATACTTAGGAGCGATGTGTGTAACCAAATGCTCGGTTGTTATCAACCTACACAAGCCTTCGGTAGTTAGCGAAATTGTCATAAGTACATTTACTGCATCTGCTCGAAAATATTAATTTGCCGCACAAATTAATATCGGGATATTCAAATTTTCCGCGACATTATGAGCGAGCTTTCGCTACAGGTATTTCATCAAAGGAACTTCTCGGGACGCAGATTGTCCTTTATGAACATCTTCTCAGGCAACAGAAGAGTAAAAGAACTGAACCTTATAACTTTTTCGCTTCTTATCTATATGGAAATCTGTTTGAACACATTTTGGAAACATATAATGGCACCTGGACATTTTTCCACCTACTGCATTCTCATTTCTTACAAAAATTTGTGCTGTTATGAAAACAGGGTAATTTTCGCTGTTTTTTAATCCATGCATTATGAAACATTACAACAGAAATGAATTATGTCAATGCTACTAAAATTCAAAGGAAGATATAAATAGCATAAAATACATAGAACGCTTCTACCACTGTTAAAGCAGTGAATCATTGTATTGTATGATGGTATCCACGTCTGACTCCAACAATACAAACGATGAAACAGAAAGAACCGATATCTCAACCGACAGTAAGAAAATTCATATATCTGAAAATAAGGCCGCTGAATGGACGGAAGGACCAAACAAATAAATAGTTGTTGGTCCTTTATATACGTCCTTGGTCCTTTACCCCACATTACCCGGGTCGCTTTTGACCCAAAGACCTAAACTCTATAATTGAATTTAGAGCCCAGCTATAGCTACGGACATCAGAGGCATTACTTTGCCGTTCTAGCACGCGAAATGTTGCAGATAAACGAAACTCGTGTCACGAGAAATCATAAATTAACCACCCACGAAGTAAAGTGTATTAATTATTGGCGGTTAGCGTGGTGCGAACGTATTCTTCCCGAAATTGACTTAGCTAAGTGGGCCACTATCATTGGTACCAGGCTCATTCTGTGGCCCTGTTTATTCGCGGTAAATACTGTTCGTAAAGTGATTATCAACAATCTGCCTGGGTGATTATACGAGGCTCGCTGACTATTAACGAACACGCGCATAGATAAATCGCTACACAGCGTGTTTGGTAATAAAATGAAATTTTAGTACGTGTTTTAGGAGACTCTAATAAGTTATATACGATCGACTATTCATAGTTTTATGATAATATCCTAACACGTTCTACTAACGTGAATGCCGTTCCATGGTCTATTATTTCTCAGCTGGTCGAATAATTCTGCACGGAAATTTGTTACGATTGAAAGTGAACCGACCAATCTCCTTGTATCTAGCTAATAAATTCCTTCGAAATAGATGGGCAATAATGATTAACGATTCAGCCGATGCTCACGTTGATAGCGCTACGTAGCGTGCTACGTGAAACGGTCTAACGAAACAGTGGAGTATCCAGTGGAAGATCGATCAAAATTACTTCACTGCCCGATAACAATGGCAAGCCCCGGGAAAGAAAATAAACTCCGTGATCAATGATGAACTCTAAGGAATCGTTGCTTGTTCTAGAGGATAACTAGAAGCACAATCAAATTAAGAATGGTTCTTGACCAATTATTGGCACTCAAGTAAATATACTACGGTGAAAGTGGATAAAAATCTTCACGGATTTGATTCAATGATAAAATCTTATCAAATCTGTTGCCTTTGATTTTCGGTTATTTCTTTTCTTTTCTACGCTCAGTACTTAATTAAAAGTTAATTAACAATCACTGAAATAATCATGTGTGTGAATCCAAAGAAAGTGACGGCGTTTCAGTTCGTTGGATGAACAGCTTAAACAAACTTTGGTGACTCAAAGTTTATATTAATGAATTCTTGTCGGCAAACTAACTTTACGAAAGTAATTTTACTCGTGTATTCCACTTCGCCCTGCGGTATATGTGTAACCAGCAAAAACCATGGTTACATTTACCACCCGATATGATCACACGGGGTAAGTGCTATCCACATGGCTGAATATTAGGGGTGATGAAATTTTCAATTTGCAATTTTAGCAAATGGTGTTGGATAATTCTGAAGGTTTTTTTTTGCAACCAATTTCCATGTTACTGGACTTTTGCTGAAAAGTTCACAGCTATTCATTGGATAAAGATATACGAAGAATTTCTTAAATTCCAATTTAAAATTTTCGTGCATACATAATATACGTTATGGTTGATTTCAATCCAAGTACTTTGGATTAACGAATGAAAATGTTATTAAACTTCTAACAAGCGTTTGCGAAAGCGTATCCAACAGATAAGCATCTACGTTTTTTATTAATAAAAAATTCAAAATAATAAATGAGAAATTCGTTCAATCTGTCGAGTAGCCGATGCAATAAGGATAGCGCGCACATAAATTCCGAATCCTAGATATAATCAGCACAGCGAAAAGTAGGTTAAAAGTTGAACTATGAGATTTCGTCGCCAGATTTACCTCGATTCACCCTACACAATATAACCATCATTAATTTAATAATCCGACATCACAAAACAAATTACAATATTCACCGTGTTTAAATCAATCCAATATCTGAACACGAAACCGTACGATATAAAATGAAAAATACCAGAAAATTATCTTTTTAATACATATAATTTTCCGTTAGCTTCATTACCGGCAGTATCACGAGTCCGATATTAAAAAGTTCAAGTCGCTGACAAATATAGATAGACTTAATCTGCGTTGTCAGATAAGTTATCACTGCACCAACATCATTCGTGAAAATTCGATCATTTACGTCCGCGATATCGGTTGATGCGAAACGAAATATGTATTCTTTCACAATGAAAAAGAACAAATAGAAAAGAAAGATAAGAACCGAGACATTTAATTTAAAAAATATTTCCGTTGATAATGGAATTCGTGAAATGTTCCGATCTCCCCTATCGATGGTTAAAACCGTCACGAAACTTCTACATCACCCCATGTATCCCCGGGGTTAAAGTTTGCTGCATGTCCTATACCCGTTCGGTCTTTTCGGTCGACCTTACACACAGCATCCAGCGTCAAATACCGAATCGTTTTACGTCCGTACGCTTCGAGGAGGGTGCAGATCCTCCCTTCGCTAGATCGATGCAAATCCACCCACATGACCCTTCCGTGGCTCATTCCTTGGTATTCGCCATGCACCCTCCCTCTTCGGTTTTGCGATTCGTGCCTAGGGGGTCGATATGCGAGTTTTGGGGGCTGTCGGGACCCCGTCGCGATAAATGGTTCTTTGTCTCTGCTACGGCACAGCAGAAGTACCACCAGTAGTATAAAATAGCAGTTTCAAAGACGCATAAATGGTAACGTTCTTTTCTTTTTTTTTTGCCACCGATTTTACCCTGCGAGGTCTCCGATATTATAAGGGAATCGTCTTTAAATCTTTTACGGGAGGAATTGCAAAGTAGAAAAGAGAATTTATATATTTTCGTGAGATGTGTATTACGAAAAGGATTTCGAAATAAAATATGAATTTCTTCGAGATGGTTTCCTGAGTACGGAGATATATATCTGACTATGTTAGCCAGCGGATTGAATTATTCTTCTTACAAGCTATGTATGTGTGTACGTTTTTACAAAATGTCAGATTTAATTTGCTGAATGGAGGCTTTTCTCGAAACGCAGTGATTTACACAGCTGTGCGCGCTATAGAATTATACTCCAGGGAAGATACATTTAAATATGTTTCTAAAGAATATAACGATACTAACTGATATTTTTATCCACGCATATACGTGTTCACGGTGAACTATTCATTTTAAATACGAAGCAAGCGGATTTCTTTCAAGGAACAATAAGGCTACACAAACTGAAAAGACCTATATACGTAACAGAATTATTCTACAATGAAATGTATATCTCTGTAAAATAAAACTTATATGTATTCATTCGACTATCATTACGGTCGTTTCCACGCTACGCGAATGTAGATTTATAATAATTATTCTGAATCTTCTTTTATATTATACACCTGTCTACCGTTAGGTGAATGGCCGCTAACATGATTTCCTTTCGAACGCTCGTTGAAACCTGTTTCTGTAATCATTCGCCGTTTCATCTTTATTTTGAGCCGACACTACTGTTACGAGCTACGACGCTACGTCGAGGTACGCGTTCGTTTGATTAAGGGGTTCACACTCCCTCCAATTTACTCAAGTCGATAATCGCAAGTATCGATCTTTTGCATGGGTTGCACCTTTATTCCGGAGCAAAGAAATTTGTACTTAAGATGCGATTACTCGATAAGTTAAAATTAATCTGTTTACAGAATAATGTGTGATGGTTCAAAGTACACAAATTATATTAGCATTTAACAATAAATATAAAGTTAACGATGAACGACTCTCAATACAAGACTGCGATATAAATATAAAGAGGTGAGGTGGATTAATTGGAAATAAATATTATCCACAATATTGCAAATAGATTTTCTGAAAACTTAATGATTTATATTAATAGTTTGAGATAACGTTAGAAAAAAGCAGTAGGTTCTTTGACGTATTTAAATACCGTAAGCTCGGTGTTATGCCCGCTATAAAAAGAAAAATTGAAAACGTTTTATTTTTAGCATTGTTACGAATCACGCCTGTCGTCTAAAAACGACAGATACCTACTGACGAAACTTTCACAGATCGTCATATTTATGTCAACCCAGATCACTTTGCTTGAAATACCTAAAACTTCGTATTTCGATACTGAAATGTTGTAACGGGTAACTAAACATTGAAGATCCCTAAAACATCTGACATTTTATATCGCTTTGTACATCCGTTCGAAGTTACAGTATTATCTCTGATACCACTGACGGTGGGTCATCAGTGCAACAAAAAGTGATGTTTCCAGTAATCCGTTACAAGTAGATATTCACGCGACAAGTATTTTTCGTTTGAAAATACGATAAACCGTGAAAGTAAAATTCTTCTGTGCAAGCTGAATTGTGTTACACGCTAACTGTTCTTTATCATTTTTTTTGTTACTAATCCTGTTTCGGAATAATACAGTAGCACTGTACAAAATCAATTTTCAACTGTACAAATGTAGCTTGAGTGTAACAGTTAGCGCATTTGATGCAATACGAGTGCAATACTCGAAACCTTGAAATGCTAAGTTATTACATTACCGATCTGATAGTCCGGTATAATGAGACTCGATTAGCCTACCAAAATAGGACAGTTGCAGGTATTACGTGCAAGCGAAATCACCGGGTTATCACAACCAACGATTTCTTTCATCCATAATATCGTGAAGAGGAATGGAATCGCGACACGAAAGACTGATCAAATTCTTCGTCTTCAAGACACATTCTATCGATTTGCTATTATTCTTTCACTATACACGAGTGCTTTGAGACCCAATAAAACGTAATCGACAGTTAAACACGAAAGACGGTGATACTAACGATTATATTAATCAGACTACCGAGAATTTCTCTTCGTTTCTATCATTCATACCGTGAAACGGAAACATTCGCGTATATTTTCCGTGATGTTAAAAGGCACGAACTAATCTCCTAAAGATAAGACATAAAACTAGTTATGTGCTCATTATCAGAAAATTAGCAATGATAAAAATAAAAGTATCTTGCGGAAAACAGAACGATTATCGTCGCGGTACCGAAGACACTGAAAAAAAAAGAACCTTAAAGACTTTTCGAATCGCCAGAAGAAATTGTTGGCATTTAAATGCAAAGACGTATCGTTAGTATGCAAAAACTTCAGCGTAACGTGATGCAGGTTCACGCTTAATGTATGTACTCTAAATCGTAACGGTTTATAGAGCCCGGATCTATACTTAGCTGCTCGCACGCGGTAGAAAAAAATAGTATTCGGTACACGTGCATGTAACTAACCTTACAGAGATTTTTTAGCGTCTTCTGCACGCTACACATGTATCTAACGCGGCGTGTTTCATGTACAATTTATAGAATGTAATGCTCAGCATTCCCGGCGACACGTAACGCTCGAGAAGCACGTAGTTTGTAGAAAAAAACACACACACACACAGTATATAAACTGTATTACATATTAACGGGAAATCTTCAGCGAGAATTCTCGCCACTGGCGCGTTTCACGTTTTATGAAAACCGAACGCCTCGCTCTAAATGTAAATAGAGCATACCTTACATAATAAGGTGTCGCGGCCAAAAAACACCGTAATGTGAAATTTGTAATGCACGGACACGTCTGTCGGAAACATTATAAAATTCACCATGTAACGAGACTAATTACTTGTTACGTGATAATACTGTATTATAAATAAAGAAATGGAATACTCGTACTAGGTAATATAAATAAATAAAGTAGAATAAAAACGTGAGTATTGCACATATTTTTTCACACGTTTTAGAAGTGTTGCCAGCTAACCAGGCAAGTAACTATTCTGGACGATTTCGGACCAAAAAGACGGTTTCAACGCGTACGGTTTAGAACACAACGCGCGTAAACACAATGGCGGTGAATGGAGGCGGATATATAGGGTGACCCTTAAATGATTCATAGCTCATAAGAGGGTGTAACGCACCATTCACAGGCGAAACCATTGCACGCGTCATGCCTGACGTATTGATCCTAAAGAAGCATTTTTGCCAATACCTTTTGTCGTTTCATCGAATCAAAAAATCCTTGCATACAGTTTACGAAATGTAGGTAACCAAAAAAAATACAAACACGGTAAAAAATATTTGTATAAAACAAATTTCGTATGTCTGCGTGCTATCTCCGCTTCATTTAAATATTTATATTCGTATTACATAATTTTACATTTCCTTTGCTATGTGAATTTACTCGAGGCTTCGTTACGTCAGAGAAATGATATAAATTTAATTTCCACGTGTTCGTCGCAATCGGCAGCAAATGAACACCGACGGGAAGAAATTCTCTTTTTACAGGTCATCATGCAGAAGTGTGCGACACGCCTCTGCACTAGCTTTCGTTTACTAAAAGGACGATTCTCCAGAGCCCTAGTCGCCCGTCGAAGTGGAGAAGGTAGACGAACTCACTTCAGCGTGAAAAGGAACGCGCATTCCATTCGGGAAACATGTTCTTCCGCGTTGCCAGTATATATTTCGAAAGTTAAAGGGGATCGTTTTATATAGATATCAAAGAAAAATTCTGCGTTTACGTGCCATGTAAAATTAATGAGTGTTTCGAACGTGTAGAAATGAAACATTATTTCATCGCCAAATTGTGGTGTAATTACGAATTAAACAAACGAACCACAAATTTAATTACTTTAGTCATTTCCGTTCTAGCAGTCACTTATAGTGAAATTTCATTCGAAACCTTTACCATAATTACAGAACAATTGTTAAGGAATACAAGATTATACTCGTCACAGGTACACTATTTTTTTTTTTAGAAGAACCTGCATCAGTGGTGGAAGTAACGTTAACGAAATAATGAATCTTCAGTTACGTGCCTGCAAAGTTGGAATCCTCATTAAATTTCCAACGTACTTCGTATGAATTGTACCTTCGTGCTACGTCGCAACGCGTACGCGGGTGGTATTTTTTTTCCAGAAATTATATTTCGTTTCGAACTCGGAGAAAACGATGTTATCGCGGGGAAACAGCGGTTACATTTTTCGCGACGCTGCACTACCTACCCCCAAGGAAGCCCGACGAATTTGTACGGTGTCGTGGTTGGATTCACGGTAAATCTATTTACCGCCACAACCGAGCCCCACGGAATAACAGCTTTAAGATTCTCGTTGAAAGTGACAAACGTCGCGGAAAAGAAACAGTGCACCTTTTTGTTAGTCTTGCAAAACGAAAGGGGGGTTATCAGAAAATTCCGAGTTCCCCCTGAACGATGGTGACCATCGTTGCTCATTGTCTTATCGATGTTCTCTGTTAATGACCCACATAAAATACGCAATACCCATAAAAATTTATTACGTCGGCATCTTTATTACAATCGTATAAATTTTCAATTTATCTACGAAAGGGAACGATATCTTATTCCTCCCATTTTCGACGGAAACATCCAACCGTATCTTCTAGTACCTACGGTTATTATTCCTCAAAGAACGCCTGTCGCGATAAAAGTTCGCCGAGGATCAAGTTCTACGGACGACATATCCTAGGTTCTATATATTGCTGATATAAATCATGTGCAGCCTCTATTACCGGACGTTATCTCGTATAGTAAGTCTATGTTTCACGATATATTTGAAGTTTCTATTCCGAAAATTCCGTTCGACTGGGATAAGTGACGATAAAACGCGTAATACGCGAAAAAAATGTAATACACACAAACAAAAAGAGAAAAATAAAGCTGTGCAATGCGTCACATATGTTATGACTAACGTGGTATTTACATATGTAAAGTTCCGGTGGATATGTAAACGACTACGTTACGCAGAAATGTTTATCGACACGCACAAACGTTCCACGAAAATAACGATTTCGATATACAATTCAACTAAAATATTATCAGAACTGACACTTGCCCTCTTACATCACGACGCAAGTCTGTCCCGGAACAAGATTACACGGAATAATCATTCATACAAACATACCGTTCTGTTGTACAACATAATATGTACATATTCATGGCTACGGTAAACTTAAAATTTAAACGACGGCGCAACTTTCATCCGCCAATAGCCGCGCGACGGAAAAAAATATTAACGCGCGGTTTATACGTGTCGTTTAAATTTCAAGCAGTACATAGCTCCTTTAATGACGGTATAAAAGTACTCTTGCCACGGTAACTCGGGGATACAGAACTTCCTGAGGATATCCATCCGTATAATATCCACCTGTACATACGTTGCACTTACTCGAGTATGTGAATGCACCCCAAGGTGGCGCCGGGTAAGAGTAAATCATCGCTGCCGACTCTCCAGCGTCTCCCGAAAATAACGAGACTCGGCATCCTTTCCCCTCCGATCCTGAGGCTCGATCGTGTAATCGTCCTCGTGTACGGAAACGGACAGTATACACAAACGATGACATAACCTATACGGGCACTCGTGACACGCGATAGGCGCGTACATACGAACGATCACCGGCTAGCACTACTAACCGTGGGCTTAAAAATAAGGCAAACGACCGGACCGCCGGACCTCGTGACCAGCCGGCTGTCACGGATGCACTGAACAGCGAATCACTGAAACGCGGAACGAAACTACGCTCGGTCGTGTCTGTACCGAATGAAAGAGTGGAGGGAATCCTGCAACCGGTTTTCATTATCTGTATTTCCAATGCGAAATATTCGATGAAATATGTGTAAAGTTAGGGTGCATGGTATGTGAGTGTACACGTAGGTTCATAGGTTACGAGTTGCTTGAGAATTTAAATTAATAATGATTCAAATTGAGCAAGTTATTGCGATAGAAATACATAAGTGCTGGATGCTGCGTTATATTTCGAAATTCCCAGATTTTTTCACACCTGGCTGCTGAAAGCGTCTGCGCATTGGCGTTCGTGGCACCTGAAAATTTGTAAATATTCGAACATCTGACGCTTGAAAATGTTGATTATTGAATATTTGCACGCGCGGAAATTCTGCGCGTTGGAAATTTTGCGGGATGAAAATTTGTAGGTATTCGAATCTCTGACGTTTGATAATTGTAAATATTGAATGATCTGCATGAATAATTTTTCGATTCTAATAACTATCTTTTTCGTTTTAAATTTCTTCGATAAGAGGATATAATTAAGTATATTTTATGATTTCCTACTGTTCGTAACATATTACTGTATACAATAAAAGCAAAATGTAGTATAGAGAATATCGACGGAAATTTGATGTAGTAAACTGTACAACAGAATGTAAACGTCGATAACAGTGACAATAATATTTCGATGCGGTCTTTCATCGAAATTCCATCGATTGTTTCACTCGAATCGGAACATGATTTCGACAAGCCAACCTTTAAGCCCCGACGTATTGAAAGGTAAAAGATTGTAGAAGCTACGAAAATGAAATGGAAGATTGCCAATTTTCACCCATACTCCTCCAGGCCGTGTTGTTTGCCACAATCGTTAAAACCATCTTCAAAGCTAAGACATATGGATATCGTAGATGAAGTGAAAACAATCCATTGATCATGGCTAATAGCTAATCCTAGAACATTTCTATTTACTGATATCTTGTAAACATAAAGCGAAGTTCGTGCTAATTGCTATTTACATGGAAAATATAGTACTATGTTTTTTCACGTGCATTCTACATATAGTCATCGAAGAATAATTAAACATCGAATAGCGAATAATTTAAACAGACCTCGGAGTTAATAAAACAAGGATTGGCAAGATTTTATATACAATCTTAATAGATTACTAGAAGCGTTTTCTAAACATCACCTATATAATAGAATTGAAATTATCACAGTTTCCTCTTTAAACCATATGTTTACCGTTCTCCACCTACACCTAAAATACCGCAAGTCACTATAATACCTTCCGGTACAAAATGGACCATGAGTATAATTAAAATATGCTCCGAATAACTAATTGCATATAATACGAAACCATACTTAGCGTATAACTTCCTTTATCTACGAATTTATATGCATACTTGACTAATACCGAGCTGAATATGTATGTATGCATATTCGCGGATTAATTATTGATTACGAAGGTAATCAAAGCCCGGAAATCATTTGCCGAGAACGTCTACAACTAATCGAAGTATAACATATATACCCAAGCTTAAAATGTAGGTCATACGAAATTATCGTTAAACCGTGAACATATCCTATTTCAAGGAGAATCTATAAATAAGATAATGTACCTGGAAATATCCGTTCGAAATTTTCCGAATAATCAAGTCACACGAGCAAAAGAACGAACGTTAAGGAAAGTTAATAATTACCGTCCCTTCTTTGATAATAATAAAAAAAGAAAATACGACTAACCATATAAGATGCAGGATGAATAGGAAAGCACCAGGTACGACCAGGTCGTCGCTGCCGACGCTCCAGCGTCGTCGGAACACCACGATCCCCGGCATTTCTTCTTCTATGTTTTGGAGTACTTTCCATTCAAACGGTAAGAATTCTCAAAGGCGATGACAGATCGTTGCAGATTCCGTTTCTTGGCCTGTTGTTTGCGAATCGCCGTGCAACGAAGACGTAAACCTGCATTTTGCTCCGAGACTTTTTTGAAACTCGGCTGGAACGACGATCGCCTCGTCGAAATCGTCGTCGCGAATCACGACGAGCATTACGACAATTTTTATCGCACCGTCGGGTTTCCTCCATCTTCTTCGCGAAAAAGCTTGATTTGACGCTGCCCCGACGATATGACTTTTTAGCTTTAACGCGGTTGCACCGCGATGCACTGTCGCCGGAATTTGACAACAACGCATCGCGTTTAACGGATAAAAAATCAGTTGAGAATATTAATTCCACCGTTCAATCTTATTTTATCACTGATAGGATTAAAGTTTCATGAGTTTCCTCCACGATCCGTTAATTAGATAACATCGTACGGAACATAGTGTTTAGCGTAATGTACGACTGCGTTACACTTTCACTTATTCTTTAAGCGTTGTTAAAAAAAACGGTAATTTCGATAAAAAATGAAAAACGATTGTAACTATTAGTCTGTATGTTTAATACATTCGCGATAATACTTTTACAGAACTAAGAAGAAAAAGGCACTCAATTGAACATTATTTAATGTCTCTCAGAACACTAAATTGCGTTATATGAAAACATTTATCGTTCCAATCATAATTACTGTAAAATAGTGAATATATACAGAGACTTATAAATATTCGGGTACCTTAGTATTTTTAAAATCATATTTTTTATCGCAATCAATTAAGGTTGCAATTGATCGTTCAGTCCATTAATATAGGCGGTTTCACCCAACAAAAAACACTAAATTCGTTGGCCATCATATGTGGTTCGTATAAAAGCTAATAATTTCGAAAATACCATCATGTTCGAATATATATGAGTCACTATATCTTTTGAACACTTTTAAATACACATTTTTCGAAATACAGAATGTAGTAAATCAAAGTGGTTGTATCTATTTTCCCAAATACGTTTAGACGTCGCACGTGTACACCTTTTACTATTTAAGGAGGTGTACAAACTCTGCAAATCCTCAAGGGAACATTGAAGCTTTTAACACCGGTACTTCCTAAAACTGTTCTTGGCTTCCGAAAGCAATGACCGTAAGAACTACATTTCTGTACAAACAGAGAAGCTCAAATCTTTTTATCGTCTTTTGGAAGATCATTTGTTCAGATACAGTTAATCAAAGAAATCTTCTACACGGATTACGAAGCCATATAATGTTCTTATTAAAAGATATTTAATCGAAATTTTATTGTAATTAAATATAACGTAACTGATCGTTCATACCAGGAAAAGAGATAAACGAGAAACACCTACGTACATTTTACTAAAGGAATTGAAAGAACGTTTAATTTCTGATTTAACATTTTTTTTTCAGTAACCACCGAATGAGATTTATGTGTGTTACAACTTGGGAAAATACTTTGAAAGATAAAAGGTTAATGCAGGTGTAAAATATGTGAAGAAATGCTTTCACTCGGTTTCGGCCTTTGATTTTCTCACAGCAATTTCAACGACCGAAGGTACAAATACCTCTGTGTAACTTCCACATGTTACACCGAGTGAACACACCTAACACGATTATGTAGAATGAACGATACTGTGAAACCGAAAAATGTTTAGACGGTTGACGCGAATTATTTTCCTAATTGCTCTTCTCGCCCGAACAAGTAAATCAATACTAATTAAATTAACGTCTGTTGTCATGCTAGTTCTTTCCTTGCCTGTATTCCATATACCGAATCTTCAAGACTCGCTATTTTATCTATTAAATACCTGCGGTACGTTCTTTTACCAGTGAATTTACATATTTTTCAAAATCCTCTTACCATCTACGCTGAATGCAGAGTCTGTTCAGCACACTGCCAAATTAAACATTATTACAATCACCGTGCTAAACGAAAAAACAAAATAATAAAATATCAACACGGATTCGAATTTCTTATCACGAATACATAACGACCCTTAAATCCATCACGTCACAAAAATCATTCTGATTTATCGTAGTTGACTTCTACACGATCATTCCGATTAATGATCTCTCTACGTTCGTCGGAACTAATAAATGTCCTTCCAGCATCTTTTCCATCACGAAGACATCGGAACGGAGATTCCCTCCGTGAAAAACTAATCGGCCGGCGTTACCGCCTGCCGTGTCGCAGCGCGTGTTTAAACGTTCCTGCGATCATTTCACCCTTACGAGAACCGTTTGCGCCGTACTCTCGTGTCAACGGGTACATTTTACTCGCGGATATCTCTCTTTCGATCCGCGCCACGTGCCGAGGACATCACATTGCGGGCACGACGATATCACTGCGGAAACACATACCGGCGCGGTCTTCGAGGTGAGCCACCTCGAGCGCGACTAACCACCGAATTTCAGGCACCGTGAACTACCTTTTACCAAAGACGATCCTGTGAGCGCTCAATCTATCCCGATGGATGCGCCTGCGTCGCGACGCCTCTCGACGTGCGTGCGACAGACGCTGCGTCATTTCGACGATCGGCCTCGTTCGCAAGACGGTCCCCGAACAACGCGGTGGAGACCACCCTTCGATGCTTATATCTGAATTCAATTGGAAAGTAATGCATTAAACCGATCCTGTTTAATTTTATGATTAATCTATCGGAATTCTTAACTATTTGTGTGCAGGGTATATTTGTAGGAATTATGGAATACAAAATATATAAACCCCTATTTTTTATGGTCGAATATTTGTTGGACAATCGGATTGGAATTGTTTTCAGTTTGCATCATTGCAGAAATCTCTATGAAATTTAATTGCCCTGGATTTCTGAATATAAATTAGATATCAATTTTTAATATCATAGAACTACACGTTCAAGAAACACTACCATTGTGAAACAAATGATAGCAAGATTGTATGCGTAAATGGTTTTGCTTAAAAAATAGTAAAGTACGTCTCTGAAAGAACGATATTATATTACATATATACTCAATGACGATAGATAAGAAGTAAGTTATACTTATAGAGATGCAAATTACCAAGGACATACTGAGGATGTTGAACTTCTTTATTTTGATAAAGATGTACGCGTTTATAGAGTGATTCGAGGCAGAAAATAGTACTACGTATCACCTGTAATTTACACCTAAATGATACGAAATTTGCTCTTAATGACAAATTATGAATTTCTTATGATTGCAGGGGATTGTATACTATTAATAAAATATGTTTTCAAAGAACAGGAAATGATATCTGGACATATCCGATACCGCCGGAAAAGATGATAAAAATTCGGGTATTTCTGGGTGGCGAAGTTCTAAAGAATTAAAAGACATTTCGAATTGTACAGTAATATAAATAATATTTTAACTATCGATAACTGCAAACTTATAATTTTTTCATCTTTATAGCAAATATTTCTGAAATAAAAATTGAATTGACTTTCTATACATTGGTCGCAATTGTCTGTAATCAACCGCTATCGGGCAGTGGTACTGACATTTTCACCGACCTCTTTCGCTCCAATAAGTAGTTCTTTCATTCTTTGGTATATATGTCTGTACCGAAATTTCAGTTTATTTTTACATACTATGTACTTTAATCGAATGAAACTTGGATTAAATTATAAATACTGTCTCTTTTTGATAATATTACAAAAATATAGTATTTTACAGTAATTTAATTTTGTCCCGTGTCAAGGTTAACGAAATAAAAAAATATAGTTTTCGGTTCATAGTTTACCTGCAGCACATATAAAATTAAGAAAACTAATTTTTATATATCCAGCGCGCAATTGTTTATTTGACAATCTTAAAATACACGGCTTACTTTGAATACGTTACCTTGAATTCATAAACGTTCAATGATTTGAACGTAAATGTCAAAAATTAACGTGTTAAAAATACGCAGAGAACAAAAATTGTACCGCTACCATACGTCATTAAACTAGAACAAATACACTGTTTCTACAGAATATTTATTCCAAAAATATACAATATTTATAACAATAATGATTTAATACACCTTTCCTTCATGGAGGGGCCGCTATTCCGGGATAAACTCTGCAAACTGTGAAATCTACTTCGAAGCAAAATATATTCAATATATTCAACGAATCATTTTTATACTGATGTAATAAACGTATCATTGTATGCTAATCGCTATTAATCAGTCCTTCTGCTTCGATTGAAAGCTTCTAATTTGGTCATAGTTCCCAAAATCGATATTAAGTATTGTACAAAAAATATGGTAATGTAGCAATTATCGTATTGCATCTTCTTTACTTTCACACAGCCAATTTTGCTGTAAGTAACTCACTGAAATATTTTACTTAATACATGTCAATTTCTCGCTCGATCATAGTTCTCTATATACCAGTCAACAGTCTCTTTAATAGCTTGATTGAACGGCGTAAATTGAAAATCGGGCAAATGCTTCCGTAGTTTTGCATTGCTTGCTGTTTTCTTGTATTGTCCATCAGCTGCTGACGTATCATACACTATCTTGCCTTTAAAATTAAATGCCTTTCCAATAGCTTCTGCTACTTGGGATATTGTTACTTCTTGGGATTCATCAACTATTAAAAAAATAAACTTTAATGATTCTAAAAATATTATGGTTATAAAAAATATGTTGATATTATACCTGATAATATAATTGGTTCCACGGAACTATAGTCTCTTAGTACCCATACTATCAACTTAGCTAAATCTATACTATAAATAAATTGTCTCAGGGGTTTCCCAGATCCCAGTACAGTAAATTCTTTATCTTCTGTATTTCCTTTAAGACATAAATATATATATAAGTGGTATTCTACGAAGTATTTGATAATTAATATGCATTCTTTCATTCAAATTGTTTCATACCATCTTTCACCAAATCATACAGTCTTCTCATTAAACCTGGTATCACATGACTAGCACTTGGATGAAAATTATCATTTGGGCCAAATACATTACATGGAATAATGCTAGTATAAAGTCTACCATACTGTTCGTAGTATCCTCTATTTGCAATATCTATAAGACGTTTGGCATAACTGTAGCCATAATTTGATGGATGAGGTGGTCCATTGTGAATCTAAAAAATATATGCTTTGAACAAATACAGAACTTATTCATTATTACTTAATTGTTGAATCACTGATAATACCATAGTTTCATCAATGGGATATGTTGTTTTATCTGGGAAAATACACGTCGATAGACATGATATTACTTTGAGAACTCCATTTTCATGTGCTGTTTGCAATACATTGTCATTCATTTGGATATTTGTTCTCTACAAATGTGCCATGTTAAATATTCATTAATTTTAATGCAATCATCCATCAATTAAATGGGGATTATTTTAATTACCAGAAAATCCAAATTTTTTGCCATGTTATGAAAAAGACCACCAACCATAGCAGCTAAGTGAATTACATGTGTTGGCTTGTATTTTTCAAATAATTTGACTGTGCTTTGTTTATCACTGAAAATATATATCAAGTACAATATGTTATTCATACCAAATAAGATAATTGGTACAATAATATGTAAAAATATAAGTTACCATAAGTCCGCTTCTTTAGAACCAACAAATATCCATTTCTCATGTTTATTCTTGTCAGATTCAATAACATTTTGAATAGCTTTACCTACTAATCCTGTTCCACCAGTTACAAGTACAATTTTCTCACCGCAAGACATGTTTTATCTAAATGAAAGCTTTGATTACGTCAAAAATATGTTAGTGTTATTAAATCAATATGATTATAAAATATATTTGAGAAATTGAAGATCAACTCTAAAATGATCTTAGTATTTTAAAAATAAGTTCTTTGGACTGTATTGTTTACTTAACAAAAGTACTTTATTCATGTGAAATCCATTCAAACTCATTCAAGGTTAATTTAACAAAAAAATAATGATAGGCACAATTTCTATCTAAAATTACTTTAATTACGAAAATCCTTTAAATGAAACAATGCAACATCACTCTTACAATAGGCTGGACAATTAAATTAAACAAAACTCTAATTGTCACTGTTGACACCAAACTCTTTTATCATCAATACATATGTCACATTGTGCCACATGTATTCTACATTGATAACTCGATGACACTGTCAGTTACTTCTACTTTAATAATTTCCAGACAATATGGAACAATACGTACAAAGGACTAATATCGAGCATCACATGTGACTTACAAAAATAACAATAAGAAATTGATAAGA
The DNA here is from genome assembly GCA_917499265.3 of Mimumesa dahlbomi. NCBI lineage: Eukaryota > Metazoa > Arthropoda > Insecta > Hymenoptera > Crabronidae > Mimumesa > Mimumesa dahlbomi. The sequence goes on along the minus strand of OU824116.1, from coordinate 8,172,059 downwards.
ACTTCGTTCAAATTTCATTTTACGACGAAAATGGTCGTCGCCACCTGTTAGCAAATAACGAAAACTATAACTATAATCAATAAGAGGCGATGATCAATGGAAATCAATTAATTGTAAAAAGTATAAATACTACGAAGCACAGGGTCTCTCGTTCGTAGAACAAATCAACTGGAAAAAGGGAACTTTAAATGATACATAGGTTGCACAGTTTCGTCGCACAGTTATATTGGTATGTCTTTACCTAGAATTTTATTTCGGCAGTGTGATTTATTTCATATTTCATTATGATTTTAATACAAAATATTTACAATTGATTGAAAGTCGATGACTATTAATCAAGGCTAATGGCAGTGTTTGTACCTGATACTTTTAACATTCTATCGGAACTCTTCGACAAACGTATTCTTTCTTCGGGATTTAAAATTTCGGCTATTATTTTTTCGTCGCTGCGTCTTTCTGGTATACACACAATTTCTTGCGTTTTATTACGTTGAAGCATCGCACGGGAATCGCCTCCCGCTTCCTCGACTACTACGGCCAACTGTGTTCCTTGGTGGTCAGAAAAGGTAAGCCTTCCATTTATCTTACTTTCCGAAGGCACACGGGGATCGGTTTCAAGCGCCATGGGAATGGACGATTTCAACGGTTTCTCTTCATTACCATCGGTTAACTTAAGAATGTTAGCTGGTTCTACATACAGCTGCATCATAATAATAACATTACACGTTTATAGGATATATATTTACTGATGGAACTTTTATAACGCAATTTCCGTGATATAACACAAGTGTGAAAACTTACTGCGTCAAACGGAGAATCTAGAAATAACTCTTGTAAAAATCGTCTTGCTGGCATTCTATACGTACCACTACCTAAACGAACGGATACATCCGAGAATAAACAAGTGTCCTGTTAATGTAAAATGATAACTATATTAATGCAAAGTATACATTATACATTATTCGTTATTCTCTAAAAATTGAAACTTTTAATGTTACCTGAAACGTTACTGGATGCTGTTGTCTTAATCTAAGAAGTGTTTGTCGACTATGCCGGTACCATATAGGATTTGCTAACCGTAATGTATGTCTAAGTATTTTCCTATTTGAATAAATAAATACATTATTTCCTAATTCTAATATATTGCCATAATTCATTATTTCTTTTATAATATGAAGCTCCATGCAGGTATTGTTTTAACGGACGAAAACGAAGTGGTTTTACCTTTGCAGTTTCATATCCTCTGCAGTTAATTCTTTATTGCTACTTTTTCCGTGGTAACATACTAAGCATATGCGATAGTGTTCTGCATCTACGTCATATTCTGAACAAGACTCTTCATCAGCTTCAGTTGATTCCACATCGGGTTTGGGTAAGTCATCAACTAAAGCTGGAAGCGATGGTTGTGGAGGTTCAGGAAAAATAGTTATGAGTGTCCTAGGAAGGGAAATACCCATGTAAAACTGATTTTCACAATTATCTTCGGGAGGCGGAGGCGTTTGAGTGAGTACATTTTCCGCAATCCAGCTGCGGGATGAATCGAATTCCGACAAGCTTTGCAATGAAAGTCTTCCATCTAAACTATACATCTGTAATGCAAGACGTCCATATATAGTAATATTTAATAAATAACGAAATATTTGTTAATTGACTTACCTCTAAACTACTTTGAGAATAACTTGGTCTACGATGACGTTGTAAACTACGGAGTCTCGCGTAGCCTTCGGCATCTTGCTGACTTAATCTCTGAACGCTTGAAACTGGGCTCGGTGTTTCTCCTCTTTCTCTGCAAAATTTGCACGCGAACAATGTAAAAATATTTCATATTCAATTAGATTTGTAAGGTCAATCAAAGATTATATTTACGGAAGGGCATAGCGCTTGGCTTCAAGATCGGTTGCTGCGCTTTCCGATCTATTTCTAGTTCTACGGGCTACTGGTTCAGGTAATTCCGGTTTTCCATCGCTAAGGCTCCGATGGTGTCGGTGTATAGGAATTGGGCTTGGTGCTGGATATCTACTAGTTGGAGGAAGAACTGGCCAGTGATCACCACGTCTATGTCGGACGCAAGGCCAGTCGAAAGTTAATAATGCATCTGCACCGGCGCGTGTTGTTCCGATCAGACTAAGAGCATACATAGCCGTTGCCCGAACAACATAGTATGAACACACCTCTGCCACAGATGCTATCAATTCTATGATTCCTAAGTGATTTAATTGTTCTACACCAGCCGCAGACGTTCCTATATGACCAAGGGCCCAGAGCGCGGATTTTACTTTTAGGATTCTTCCATTTAAACTTGCATATTGTTCTTCTCTGGACTCAGCCTCCAGTCTCCAGTTTCTTTCTGGAGTTGTTCGTCTCGAATCGTCCAAACTTGTTTTTCGGCGAATTTCAACAAAGGAATCAACTTTTTGTGAATACATATCTACCATTTCTAAAGCCTCAGAATCCATGATAGTTTCCAATCGATTCGATTCTATTGTTTCATCTGTTCCAGATCCTTCTGATGCAACATACGCATCATCAACTACCAAACGATTCAGTTTAGTACATCTTGAGTTTGATTCTGAATCTCTATTACCAAATTCCATCCGAAATCGTTGAAGAACGCGTGCGAAACGTTGTATTACATTCCGGCGCAACAGTAACTGCATACCTAAATCATGTTGTGCTATTTGGCCTATTAGGTGTGGCGGAATAAAAATATTGTGTGGCGTCATAAGAACATTACTTGTTCTTCTATGATAACTTCCGGTTTCATCTCTTTGACGACGCGTTAAGGAATCATGTATCTCTCCTTCTATCAGACCCACGTATCTTTCTGCAAAGCCTCCTGGGCTAATCCATTTCTCTAGTTCTTCCGCCGGAGACGAAAGTGTTATAAAACCTTGATGAAGAGAATATAGTCTGATTTTTAACAAATAACCTTTATCACCTAAATGTTCCAACCATTTATCCCAATCACGAGTTTGTCCTCCAAGTTGCAACAAAGCTTCGAGATACTGTGGTTCTTCACACGCTTCGTTTAATGCATCCAAAGCAGTTAATGCTATAGTCTTATTAGAGTCTGATAAACGATCCGTTAGTAGTGTTATTGCCCAACGATAGGCATCCACCATTCTGGCTCTGAGTATCAATCGAAGGAACTGTGTAGCATACAGACGTGTACTATCCAATGCTGCTTCACTAATAATCTTACTCATTACTTTCCTATTAGGTCCATCTCTAGAGTAATCTAAACTTGAAACTATAAGTTTAACATAACAGTCATGATTAGTAGCTAAAGCCAAGTCTTGTAATTTCTCTATTAAATTAAATCCTTTTAGGATTACAGTCCCTTTTGCAGAGTGACTCAATTGTCCAAGAAATAGGAAGTACTTTTGGCAGCAGGTAGTAGATATATGACGAGGTGAAAATAAACATTCATGAGCAGATTGAGCAGTTCGGATACTAGATATTTGTTCCGCAATATCTCCGATTAATTCGTTTAACAATTTTGTACCCTCAGGTTCGTGAAGTTCTAATAAACAATTCAGTAAATCGCAACCAGCTAGAGTTGCTTCTCGCGCTAAAGTAGCATTTGTTGCCAATTCCACTCTGCTGTATGCATTTGAACATGGTTTAAAATAACGTATGAGGCGTTTCATAAACAATCTGTGGTCAGAATCATGGAGTAATCTTATGGTATCTTCTCGTGAACGTAAGATAGACCGTACTACAGGCCAATTCCATGCAAGAGCATCTTTAGAACTAAGCACTTGAGCATCCTTTAGCAGAGGTGTAGTTGGTGATTCTCTGCGCAACCAATGTCTACTGGATGGTCGCTGACGTCTCGGTAATATCGGTCTTAGCCATGTACCAGCTTGCAAAATACGATCCAGAAAGAGGCTTGCGGGGGCAGGTCTCCGTCGCATCATTATATGCATCCTTTCCAAAATCGTGACAGCCGCTAATGCCTGATGCTTTCCAGCACTCGCATGTTCTAGCAAATTTGGTAATGGAGGTGTAAGATCACATACTTCAGAGGGAAGAAGAGAATGTGCAAGATGCAATAATGCACCTAAAAGAACAGCTGCACGGACTGAAATAAATGTATCACTAGAAACAATAGTTTCTGCAAGAGCTCTGTGTAGACCACATTCTAGTAAAGCGTACACCAGTAATGCTAAATGTATTTCTGTAATATTTGGACAGCGTGATGATAAAGATGGTAGAATATACTTTCCCTCGGCTGCGACAAACCCTTCTGATAATTTCCAAGAATCACGAGCTCTGCTCGGATCTACAGCTGCTAATGCAACATCAGGTTCATCAGTCCAAGTAGGTAAAGGTAAATCCAATAACTCATAAAGTAATTCTAAGACAGCGCCTCGCACTTCAAGTTGTTCAACATACAATATATCTGATATCGCTTTAAGACCTGAATTATCATCAGGTCTGCAAAAATGAATAACTCCTGCATATGACCTTAATATGCTTAATAAAGCTAGTTTACTTGCTGCAAATCTTTCTCGTTCTTCTTTTGCTCTGTCCATGCTTAGTGAATGAAGTTCGCAATAAGGAGCAGCAAAGCATAAAAGTGAAACACTGTTCCTAGTGTCAGGTGTATTTAATAGTTTTAGTAAAACTCCTACGACAGACTCAATAATGGCGGGACTTTGACCAGTCATAGCAGCTCTAACTAAAGCGCCAACTCCACCACAGCTTATTAATACATTTGAATTAAGGACACCTAATTCACACAAAGTTGCCAGAAATGCTCTAAATGCACCATCTTTTTCTTCCACACCTCCATTTGTCAAACTTATCAATGACCTTGCTAAAATGGGGCTAAAATGCTTTGGAGCTAATACTAATATTCTTCTAACAAGTCTAAGTGCTTGCATCCTCTCCATTTCATTTCGTAAATTAACATCCATACTTCGGGCCACAAAGTATGGGTATTGTAATTTATTAATTGCAATGACATCTTGTTCTTTTTTGAGCATATATCGTACTGCGCGTAATGCAGCAGCACGAACTTGTGTTGCTTCATGGACAAGACCCACACGCAAGCTACAAAAGCACAATATATTGTATAACATAGTAATAACATCTATGACAATATAATATTGAGTATAAATATTAATTATATTGTATATAAGAGTATAATATAAGCAACTGTCATGCATTTCTTACCAGCAAAATAAATCATCAGTAGAATATCCATAATCAGGTGAATCATTTTCACTAATCAACTTAACAATGGCATTAAGGTACGCTAGCTTTTTTACACTTGGAACATTCTGACGTTGACAAATATTTGTCAAAACTTCTCTGACATTTTCTTGTAGACCTATAAAATAGATTTATTATTGATACTAATTGAAATTAGATTTATAGGATAAGACTTCAAAGAATTTTGTATTAAAATTTTTAAATGATCACAGTTTCTGCGAACATGCATAAATAAAATCATTTCAGCTTTGACATTAAAAGAAAAGATTTAATTTACAAAGAATTTTAGGTTCGAATCACATGTTATCTAGCTATAAAATGTATGAAAAAAGTTATTTATTACATTCTTGAATGGAAATGATAGGTGCAGAAATATATGCAACTGTAGATCAATGTAAGATAGTGCACATTATTGAAGTGGCACAAATACAAACTTCCAGGTTAGGTTACTAACCTCTTGACAGATCGAGTTGCACGCAACTGTCTTCGCTATCTTGGCGATCTATAAAAAGAATGAATGCGTAGAAAACGAAGTGGTTTTGAAATATAAAAAGTAGCATCCAATATTCGACGTACTTCGATGAGATCTGCTTGTACGAAGGCTCCTACCCCAGATCATCCAGCTAGAAATTGCCATTTCTTTACCGGCTGCTATCCACGATCACAATCAACACTTTTTGTCCGATTGTTACTACGAGTCTTTTGCGCGGTATATGTCATTCTCACTGTTGAACCAAAGCCCGAAGCACTAAAAATGCACTACTCAGCACTACTGATAAATCAAGTGTAACACGAGTCAAGTGTTACATGAGAACGTTGCACTCGAGGTACCGCACTCTTTGAGAAATTTATAGGTATTTGAGGAAGTTGCAAAAGTCACGTTAGACATGCAACCGTCGAATGAATTTCGTTTTCCCTATCTGATTTCCCGTTAAACCTCCGTCAAGGAAAAAACGTCGCGTCACTTCGTCTTTCAGACTCTATTTTAAGATAGATACGAGTCCGATGAATATTTTGATATTGCAATAGCAATTAATTTTCCGTTGCATGTTCGAATAGGCAATCGAAATGTACCGTACGATCATAGTCTGAACATGGATATACACTGCAATATATACGACTGGTCTGAACTGACCGCAGTTAAAAGGCTGAAATTCCTTGGATAACAATGTTCTGTACTCTGCGTTGCTCTTAAGTTGCTAGTTTTGATTAGTTTTACTAGTTTATCAGACATATTCGGTGTATGATGCTCTTCCGAACGCATCGCCTCGATCCATCTCGATAGATGTCTACTGCATATAGCTTACATTTATTTTTACCTTTCCTAGAAAAATTCTATGCTATTAGCTGAAGTCAGCGTTTCACAATATACGCAAAGATCAATTTTAATGAAATGTTTTCAGACGAATTTCAACATTATGAAAAATAAAATTATGGAAACGATGAAAACATATTTATACTGTAGTAAGATAATACACATGAATGGGGAATCTAATAACAACATTCTATTAAAATGCAAAATAATTTTTCACGCACTTGGTTATACAAATCATTAAGACGAATAAAGTTTTCTACGCCTATTTGAAGATTTCAAATCGAAAGATCATATTTTTTCTTCAGTTTCTAAATATTTAAATAAATGAATTTTCTTGTAGTGCTACATAGTTTGTTAACGTACTATGATATATATAACATATTTTCATTTATAATACATCCCATAAAAATGAAGTAGCTACGTTAAAAATCTGGGACGGTCGTATTATATCCTAAATCACACAAACGTTTTAATGCACATAATACGATTGTTTCCTACAAAATAGAAGTTTACTTTCGAAATCGAAGACAATTACTCATATGAAATTCATTGCAGTGAATGCTTTTACAATTTGAAACAAAACCTTCGTGATACTCAGGGGGAGGACACTCTTATGGGAGAATGAGGTACGACTTTTAGTTCCCAAAAACACGGATAGTTTCTAGATGGCACCACTTTGTCTCACCACTACACATAAGCTCTCTGTAGGTGAGCGTTAACACACATGCACTAATCCGTGGGACACTCACACAAATGCACAAACTGTGTGACACTCACACATAGGCACTAATCCATGTGCCCCCCCCCCTCATATATATATATATAGGTATGCTATTAAAAGAAATAACAGAAAATATATAAAATATACTAAATTTATTATCTCAAATAGTTAAAAAAAACAGAAAAGGAGCACAATATTTAAAATTTCTTCTCAATTAAGGGCCTGGTGTATCTTAGCACATCTTCACATGATAGTCTATCCGGTGTTCATCAGAACTCTTCGGTGTTGGTTCCATAATTGTCCCTTCTTGAATTATAGTGGATGGAGTTGTAATCTCTGAAACAATCACGATCAATTTTGAATTAGTACACATTTTTTAAAATATTGATTCCATTGAGACTCCCCCTTAATTATTCAAAAATACTCCCTCTGTCCCATAATACTAGATAGTTTTCTCCTTTTGTCTTGTCCCATATTACTGAATGTTTCTTCAAAATTAATTTTTTGAAAAAAAAGTTAGTATATTTTTATTTCAGAGTAGTTTATTGTTCAAAAAATATTAAACTCATAAGAAAAAGAAATATTGAAATTGAGCCATATATTATGATAAGTTGCTGCCATGAAACTAAAACTATCAAGTATTATGGGACAGTGGGAGTACATTATAACATATTTTGACATGAATAAACCTACTTCATTGCAATTTCTCCTTATTATCAGTTATAAACGAATTAAGTACTTCGAAGTGAATAAATTTATTCATTCAAACTTGCTTTATAATAATAAGATTCAAATAACTAATCTACCTGACTATGCCCATCCATTTCATTACATTTGCTTGCCAATCGATTAGATATGCGTTGAATCCCTATATCCCAGTGATCCTTATATACATCATCCAATCTAAAACAAATAAGATGTCTAAGGCATTCAAAACATATTAATTGAAGCAAAGATAAAACATTTATTCGCCCTCCGTACCATATTTCCCCTGCAGCTTCACAAAAGTTTCCTTTATATAATTTCTTCATATCTTTATTACTCGAGGTCCCTGTGTGATGCATTTTGAACCTAGTAAACTATGAACTTAAAAGTTAAAGGAGCAACTATATAAGAAATGAATATTATATTATGTTTTGTGGTAATAATACTAAAAGATGTTTTGATTTCTTATAATTCAGTATATTTATCTAAAATATTCAACCAAAGGTTTATTTTTCTCACCATTGTAACAATATGCGTCCGTTTCGGCTATACCAAGAAATAATTTCGTCACTTATCCATTAGTGCAAGTGCTTTGTTCACTGTAACATTTATTTCCACGTAAACGAGGTAGTTTAAGGGATTTCCATTCTTTCCGCTGCGCCATAATCAACTACAACCGCCATCACCCGCCAAAAAACCCGGTTCCGACTGACCCTCAGTCATCCTAGACTCGAACCCATAATGGTAACGTTGCTACTCTTCACAATGGTAACATTATTAATACGCACAGACTATAGCTTCTCTACCCTCAGTCATCCTAGACTCGAACCCATAATGGTAACGTTGCTACTCTTCACAATGGTAACATTATTAATACGCACAGACTATAGCTTCTCTACCCTCAGTCATCCTAGACTCGAACCCATAATGGTAACGTTGCTACCCTTCACAATGGTAACATTATTAATACGCACAGACTATAACTTCTGCAACCTGTCATCCTAGATTCGAACCGATAATGGTAACGTTGATACCCTTCACAAATAAACTTTAAAGGAAATACTTCAAATAAAATTTTACATAATATATGAAATTCAATGTTGCTATGTAGGGTGTCTTAAGGTTTCCATATATGACGAGTTAGTGTCCCTTGGAAAAAGGCAGGTATATCGACTACCTGCTATTACGGGTCCCATCCTCCACCTCTCAAACGAAAGGTAAATCAATTAGGTAGTAATAATCCCCACTAATAATCCCCACTGGGAGACCTGAGCATTATTAGTAGATACTACCGGTGGATCGGACATCTGCTCAATTGCTTTCGAGTCATTGTTTAAGAACGTTGTCGGGTAAGTTTCCGCGGACGGGTTGTTTGATTACGATACAGACGCGAATTCTTCGGTCGAGTGATTGTAAGTAACAGTAGAGTTTTCATTCTACGGGAGGTTCGAGAAATAATTATGCAACAACTTTAACGTGTACTTTTCAACGGCATTCGTTTATTCAATTTATCCATAACTAGATACGTACGTTACACAAGTAAGTAAAATACATTTGCATTTATTTAACAATGCAAACTCAGAGTGCGGCACGTGTTGGTACATACCTCCTTCCCACTGGGAGGAGTGGGGATTATTAGTAGATACTACCGGTGGATCGGACATCTGCTCAGTTGCTCTCGAGTCATTGTTTAAGAACGTTGTCGGGTAAGTTTCCGAGGACGGGTTGTTTGATTACGAAACAGACGCGAATTCTTCGGTCGAGTGATTGTAAGCAACAGTAGAGTTTTCATTCTACGGGAGGTTCGAGAAATAATTATGCAACAACTTTAACGTGTACTTTTTAACCGCATTCGTTTATTCAATTTATCCATAACTACATACGTACATTACACAGGTAACTAAAATACATTTGCATTTATTTAACAATGTAAACACAGAGTGGGGCACATGGTGGTACCTCCTCGCGGTGTGCCCTGGGAGGACCTTGACGTCTCGCCCCCCTTTAACCGGGGGGGTTGGACGACGGGGTCCTGCTAACACCACCAAGGCGTAGGGAAGTTGGCGTGCCCATCGCCCAAGGAATTCATTCCTTGCAATAGCCAATTCGTTCCAGGGTGTGAGCGCCGTACACTGGAATGAATTTAGGCAGTGTCCCTTTTGTGACACTGCGCGGTTTACGGCCTCTTCGGGAGAATTGGGCGCTCTCTCGTCGCATCAAGCCTGGAGACTTTGTCTTCTCTTCGGGGATGGCAGTCCCGGTGTTCGTCACCGATGATAGTCATTCTCGAAGAGCGGGAAATGTCTTCGCCTCGTACATGGGGCACGTGGTGGTACCTCCTCGCGGTGTGCCCTGGGAGGACCTTGACGTCTGGCCCCCCTTTAACCGGGGGGGTTGGACGACGGGGTCCTGCTAACACCACCAAGGCGTAGGGAAGTTGGCGTGCCCATCGCCCAGGGAATAAATTCCCTGCAGTAGCCAGTTCGTTCCAGCGCGTGGCGCCGTGCGCTGGAATGAATTTCGGCAGTGTCCCTTTTGTGACACTGTGCGGAATACGGCCCTTCGGGAGGAGTGGCGTCCTCTCGTCGTGATCGTGCCTTACCCCGGCTCTGCTGGGGCGGACAGTCTTCGTCCTCTCTTCGAGGATGACGGCCACGGTGCGGGGGCACTCGGTCCCTCACCTTGGGTAGTCATCTTTGAAGAGTGGAAGGAGAGGCTTGGGAGATGCCCAAGCACGGTAGGGGGCTTGCCTCCTACTTGACTTGGACATCTTCCGAGCCGCCTCCTTCCTCTCTTCGGGGATGGCTATCCCTGGTGAGAGTGCCAGTCCCCTCATCGGTGGTGGTCATCTTAGAAGAGCGGGAGGAAGAGGCCTGGGGGGCCTCACTCCCCGGGCTGATTCCTCCCGCTCTTTAGGGATGACCACCACTGGTGGGGGGACAGGGGCACTCACACCAGGGGTAGCCGTCCCTGAAGAGAGGAAGTTCAGAGCAGGGGGGCACTACGTCCGTTCAGATCATGAAAACAACCGACGTGGGTTGGGACCCTCTCCCCATTTCGAGTGAGTCCCAACCCCGGGCCGGGGGGCCTATCCGCCCCCCGACCCGGGGAGTGGAGAGAGCCACCTCCGGAGACGGGGACCCCGGTGCTCCCAGAGGACCTCGGTCCTCCGGGAGCCCCCGGGCCCCCGGCCCCAAAGGACTCCGGCTGTGGCTCTCACCACCCCCGAGTCCCCCCACCCCCCGTGGATTGCGAAAACCGAACCGGGCAACCGAGCCGGCACCGGCTCCCCACCCTTGGGGTCTCCAGGGCTCCCCCTAACCTCCACGTCGAGGGTGGCTGACCGGGCAAGCGAGCCACCCCCCTCACCGCCGGATCATCCCCCGAAGGGAAGGGGAAGGGAACCTGGAGGTGCCCAAGCACGGGAGGCCATGGGGTTCGCCTTCTGTTGGACCCACCCGTGCATCCCTGGGGCCCCGGGATGCCAGAAGGCGCCCCCCACGTCCCCCCGCGCTCGGACACCCCTCGAGCACCTGCCACCCGTCCCCGAAGAGGTCCATCCCTTCGGGGAAGGGTGGCGGGGGCTCGCGGAAACCGTCCGAGTTCGGCTGGAGCAAAGAGGAGCCCCAGCCGCCCTCGTCCGGCTCCCCAGGTCCCTCCACCTTCTCCTCGGGGAAGACCAGCGGTGAGAGGTTGGTGACCCCTCACCACGGCCCACCATCCCCCGAGGGAGGAAGGGTGAGGTCCCCAGAGGGTCCCCGCGGACGGGTGAGCTGGAAGACCGACCCGACTGCGTCGGAGCGGTCTTCGCAACCGAGGAAAATCTGCGGTGCTCCTCCTTATATAGGGTGAGCGCAGGGCGGGCGTGGTGGGGATGCCAAATGGTGGGGCATGCGCAGTGGTGGGGAGAATTTTTGGACGGGTCGGCAAAAATTGTTATAAATGACAATTGAGTTTATACCCGGAAAAGGATGTTTTTATTTAATTTTGATCGATGACCTGGGGAATTTTAAGGGTGGTTAATTATTTGGGAGGGGTGGGTAGGGTGTGAATTATTTATTAGGTTAAAAATAAATTTGTTTGTATGTTTCTAGGCGGAAAAATCATTCCGGAAACCATTTGGATCAACGGCCAGCGAACGCAGTGATTCTATTTATGTGATTAATTATTTAAGATGTTTAATTTGTAAGTTATACTCTTGTAAAATGAAGTCTTTCAATAAATTTCATTTATGATAAATCACGAGTTTCTTATATTAAAACCTATTCCTCAATTTTTATATCAACAAACTTCGAAATGTTAGACTTCTCTACCAAAAGAATAAATCACAAGATGTGGCAAGATTTCGCTTCCGTGAACGTCATTTAATGGAAAAGATAGGAATAATTATTATAAATAAAAAATTCAGTTTATTTTATCCAAAAATAGACTGTTTATTCATTTTGCAACACGTATAATATACAACACAAGATACTGTATATATTAAAAGTATTTCCGCAAGCTAGTAGTACAGCTTAACAATTTTCTCGAAATTAAGTAGTCAGTCCACGTCGTCGCCGTCCCGCAGGAAACTGCGTGGAAAAGATCTGTTAAACATAAAAATTAACAATTAATAAATTTTGAAATTACTAAAATAAATAATTAATTCTAAAATAATTCTTTTTATTTATATTTCTTTTTATAATTGTGGCACACTATACTCTATTCAATGCCATGTCTACTCTTATACCGTGTCTGCGATCGACGTTGTCCCGTTTAGAAACTCTATCTGGTAATTAGCCGAGTGATTAGCAACTAAAAGTTTCACGGAAACGCGTGTCAAAGTTTAATGAGAAGCGATTACCACACGCGGTTCGTCCAGAATCACTTAGCTCATCACTCACGACTTAACATCTTTAGTCAGTGGCGGTACAGGTAGTCAATTACAAGGAAACTACTATTTTCTTTCAATGGAATTCAAGTGTCATTATAATAACTATCGCTCTTATCAAATTAATATAGTTAATAAACACATATTATAATATTTGCAAAGTCCAAAGACAGACTAAAAGTTTACCTTTATCACTCATAAAGAAATATCTCATTCTTAAATAACATAAATAAATTAATTTGAAAAAAAATCTAAAAAAAGTAACGTGAAATTTCTATAAAAATTTTCACACCATAAATTTCTCAAAACATTAAAATTCCCATAGCTCGAAATCTTAAAGATTTAAAATATCAACAACTCGGAATCTTTGAACATCGAAATTCCCATGGCTCGAAGTGTTCCCACTTTAAAACCTCGAACCCATAAAATGTCCAGATCTCACCCTAATTCCCCATAAAATCTAGATACAATCACGCGTATCCGAGGTCCTTTACACCTTGAAATTTTCCAAATCACATTCCCGTCCGTGTTATCCAGGCACCTTCGTCCGCGTCTCTACGTCCATTTGCCAACTCGGACGAATCTAATTAAAAGTAAGTATCACAGAGATATTCGTATAACGTCTAGTCCTAGACCAGCTTCCCAACTCATCCGAGTTAACACTATTCCTACCAGGGCCGGTCAAATGACCGTTTTTAAATTTTCAATTGGAATTTCCTACATTTAACGTAAGTGAATCGCCTTTAAACTTGACGACATTTCCTCAAATAGATGTATGATACATTTTTCAATATTCCCTTATTTTTTTATTATTTATTTTCTGAGATAAATTTGTAGTCTGTCTTACCTACCACGACCGGTCATTTGACCGATGGTACGATTTATACATTTTTGTAATAGTTTCTCTCTAAGACTCAGTGCCAAAACTATAAAGTCGTTACAAATGAAAGGTAATGTAGTTGTGGCATGATTTTATCCGATAAGTGCCTTCCAGAAAATGGTTTACGAGACTTCAAAGTGTTTACAGTTCTCGCTCGACTATCGGGTTAGCGGTATTTATTTGCTTGATTGATATCCGATACAGAATTCTTCAGAATTCTGAAGATGATCAGGAAATCGTGGATATGGAAAATGACAATACGGAAAATTATGATCCGCTTGAAACCGACTCGAGCACCGATGAGAACGAAGAGAATATTTCGAACGTACGTAGACGACGAAAAAGAAGGAGATTTTTAGTTAGTTCCTATAGTGAGAATGAAGAAGAAGGAAGCCAAATTGCGATGGACGGAACTGTTTGGCAGGAAGTAAAAACAGGGTCTAATCCTGGAAGAGCACCTAGTCATAATGTTTTTAGAGAAACATCAGGCCCGACTGGGTATAGTAAACGTAATATTATGGAAGGCGAAGTTAGGACGGCATTTTCTGTGATAATCGATAAGAATACAATCGAATTTATAAGAAAGCGCACAGAAACAGAGGCATTTAGAGTGTTGGGATATAAATGGGAACTGTCTACTGCAAAGTTATATGCAATTTTTGCAATTCTGTATGCACGCGGCGCAGACCGGTCATTTGACCGGCCGCGGTAGGAATAGGTATACGTGAAGTGTCGGTATGAATAATGTTAAGACACCCTACATAGCAACATTGAATTTCATATATTATGTAAAATTTTATTTGAAGTATTTCCTTTAAAGTTTATTTGTGAAGGGTATCAACGTTACCATTATCGGTTCGAATCTAGGATGACAGGGTGTAGAAGTTATAGTCTGTGCGTATTAATAATGTTACCATTGTGAAGGGTAGCAACGTTACCATTATGGGTTTGAGTCTAGGATGACTGAGGGTAGAGAAGCTATAGTCTGTGCGTATTAATAATGTTACCATTGTGAAGAGTAGCAACGTTACCATTATGGGTTCGAGTCTAGGATGACTGAGGTTAGAGAAGCTATAGTCTGTGCGTATTAACAATGTTACCGTCGTGAAGAGTAGCAACGTTACCATTTTGGGTTCGAGTCTAGGATGACCGAGGGTATAGAAGCTATAGTCTGTGCGTATTAATAATGTTACCATTGTGAAGGGTTACAACGTTACCATTTTGGGTTCGAGTCTAGGATGACTGAGGGTAGAGAAGCTATAGTCTGTGCGTATTAATAATATTACTTAATTATAAGGAATTACTTAAATTATACCACAGACCACCCATAAGAGTAGACAGGACATGCTGTGCAAATTATACAGATAGCGAGCTGAAACTTGTGCCATTGATTTAGTTAGGAAATTCTACGCCATAACAATGTATAATAGTTGTACTTTACAAAAATTTCATTTTCCACGAAAATCTGAAGGCTATAGTTCAGGATTTTTCGCGGTCAGATTTTGGCGAAACGTGAATATTTCGAAAAGTACAACTATTATATATTGATCTGGCGTAGAATTTCCCAACTAATGCAGTGGTGGTAGTTTCAGGTCGCTATCTGTAAAATTGAGCGAATGCTGACGGAAAAACTTATTGAATTTCACGGTTTTTCGTAATTTTTAAGCTATTCAAATGATCCAAGATCACTCGACCATGAAGAACCTTGAAAACACTGTCCTGTATCTGCACGAACACATGGATAGACCTCGCAAATGTTTTGATGAGATTATTTTGGGGAGGTTTAATTAAATTCAGTTTTTTACAAAATTAATAAACGACACTACGAGAAAGGTAGGATTTTAATCTGTTTGGAAAAATATATTCGTTTTCATATTCGTCAGAATGTCTCCCCGGTGAAATTGAAACATTTTTCACATTTGTATAAATAATACTTATTTCTATCAATCAAAATCAGGAACTGTACGAATGACATTGTGACGAATTTTATAATAATTAAGTGTAATTAATTAATAATGTTAGCAAGTATTAATAACGTACGAGCAGAAGACGAATTGTAATATAATTGGATAGTACATAACAGGAGAGATTGAAATTAGATGAAATTTACCTCGGAAAGTTATCGGGAGCGCGTTGTAAAGAGGTGTTGACTCCAGGACGTCCTATCGTAGACTAACGGTTATCCTTGTACTTGGCAATGTCAGGGCGAGTATGTTTGAGTTTGGCCGTACTTGAACCACTCGAGCGGAACACTTAAGGTGAGAATAGCAGGTACGGATTTCCCGGGCAGGTACCGACGGTACCGGCGGCTTCGAAAAATTGTAAAAGAGTAACTTTTTGATAATTTCGCAATATTTTTCATACTCGCGGCCATGCACGATTACCTTGGCTCATTATGAATAAGTATCGATAACATTTTAATTAAATTTGTAATTTGATTGCGTTACTTTATGACAATTACGATTTTCATTTTGTACTCGTCATTTTCGCTTTCTTTTAATTATCCATCTGAAACTTCCATCACCTTATTAAGGTTCAGAATGCGTATTCGAAACATATTCGATCATTTTTATATCTTGAAAATTGCGCGAATGACGAGCGATGTACGAAAATCGCGAAAAATCGTCAAATTACAGCAGTTTTTTGGTCGGCATTCGCTCAATTTTTGAGATAGCGATCTGGGACTGGTACCATTGATTTAGTTAGGAAATTCTACGCCAGATCAACCTATAATAGTTGTACTTTTCGAACATTTCATTTTTCGCAAAAATCTCAAGGGGGTAGGTCAGGATTTTTTGCGATTTTCGTAATTTGCCCGCCATTTCCGTAATTTTTGAGCTATTACAATGATCCAGGACGTTTTAGACGCGGAATCCGAAGCAGAATAAGACAGTGAAAGAATTATTTTGATATCTAAAAAATTGTGGAAATGGCGAGAGCTTTACGAAAATCGCAAAAAATCCTGACCTACCCCCTTCAGATTTTGGCGAAAAATTAAATTTTCGAAAAGTGCAACTATTATATGTTGATCTGGCGTAGAATTTCCTAACTAAATCAACGGTACAAGTTTCAGATCGCTATCTCAAAAATTGAGCAAATGGCAATAAAAAAACTGGTTGAATTTAGGTTTTTTCTGACTAGTAAAAGCAAACACGAGATATACATACATATACTACTCGTAGCCAATTTGCTCGATACCATTTGCATCGAAGCGATACATTTCAATATAAACGACTATGGGTCATCGGACTTACAAAAAATATTGATAAATTTCATTATCGATCGATGCAAATAATATCGATCCAGGTCTCACCACGTGGAGGTTGCTACTAATGGAGACCCACCCTATCCACGGCTCCCATCCTCCCTCCTTTAAACGATAACGAACATAATCTTTACGTTCAGAAGGAAAGTAAAGATATCACGCGACCGCGATCGCGAAGCTAATAACCACGATCTCAAAGATACGTCTATCAATGCGATCGTGGCCGAAATATTGAAACCAGTTTCAATATAACAAACACAAACCCATCACCATCAAACGCCAATTTCCCGCGAAACGCGAATAAAACAAATAACATAGACGAGAATGGAAATGTCGACCAAACCAGAAAAGCAACCTCATGGTAAGACTAACGCGGGTGACTCTAGACGTTTACCATAACTCGACGGAAAAACAATTTACACACTTACGCGGTGGCTCGTACCACGGTCCTGAGAAGTACCCACGAACCGGGACTCCCGCCAAACCATGGTTAACCGATACGATGGGATAAACGTAAGGTCGATTTACAGGAAAGGGCCTCACGAAAGATCCGAACCAGGGACAAATCGAAGATGAAATATATCCGAAGATATAGATCATCAAATCGAACTGTACACGGGTTAAGCCATATCAGGCTAATCGGTCCGGCCGCCACCGATAAGCCTGATACGTCCCATACCCCGCCAAATAGCAGTCCACCCGTGTACAGGTCCCCAGAACGAACTCGGGCTCACCTTTCCAGACAACCTTAGGCCACCCAAAGATACCGGCGGAACCATGATCCGACGAAAGCCACGCTCCATGAATATATCGCAGGACCGCGATTTAACCAGATAGCCGTGAGGCTATGTGGCCGACTACACCGTTTCTCGTGTTGTTTTAATGTAGGGGTATGACAAACGCCGCAAATTACGAGCAAGTGACTCTACTATTAAAATGAGTTTAAAAAACTGAAGCTAAAAATTGAAAGCTGAAGCTAAGTATTGAAAGTAAAAGTTGAAGCTACGAGTTGAAAGTAAAAGTTGAAGTTAAAAGTTAAAAGTTAAAAACTGAAACTATGTAATTGAAGGTAAAAATGTTTAATTGATAAGAAGCTAATAACGCGGAACGAGCAAAGAAGTCGCGTTTTCTAGTCGATCGACGACAAACGAAGTGAAATTGACGTATGATATCCCCTTAAACTAACGTTTTGACACTATAGTGACCAAAACGTCCCTTTTAGTCGCCTTTTACGACCGGCAGGGAATACCGTGGGTCTATTCTTTCCCCGACCCACAGGGGATCATGTTTTACATTTTTGTAATTAATTGGAATACTATAAGCTAGAAGTTACTTTGCGAGTTTACATATAATCGAGAAAAATGCGAGCGCGGTGCAAAAAAGATTTCTCGCCATTTAACAAACCATTCAAGGTGAGTAAATGGCGATTTCTCTAAGTTAACGCGACTCTAAAAGCAAAGCTGGAAGAAGAGTGATTAGCTCATTTTACTTATTGTAATTTTACCGTATCGCAATCTTGAGTCTATAATTAATAAAGGGAGAAAAGACTACTTGTCACGCGCGGTCAACATTGGTCGGTATGGAAAGAAACGACCGAATTTACATAATTTTCGCAACACTAAATTTATTTACAATTTCCGTGGGTTTCGTCATAGAGAATAAGTGATCGCATGACTCTAAAATTCATTGAAAGATAATACGCGATGCGCGCGCGAATATATTTTTCTTGGTTCACGTTCGCGAGTATTTCCGCAAAACTAATACACTAAATTACGAAAATTCCTCGCGAAAAACCGACGCGCAAAAATAATGTCTCGTAGTTCCACGACCGCTTTGACTGATAATACGCGAAAATAGAAATTAATTGCAAACGCGAAATGATCTTAAATAGATCCAATTTAGTTACGGCTGAAAAGAATTTCAAGATAAGACATCCTAGTATAAAATGCAATTTATGCATAAAATTATGGCAATATTCCTTCTAACAAATGCTTGGTTCAATGATTGTTTTTAAATAGATTCGTACAAAGACGGCGATGTACGACGCGATTCGCGAGTCACTTAGCTGCTTTAACTTTTTGATTTTATATTAGATAATAAAATTCCTATACGGCATTAGAAAACGTGTCTCCGAGACACACAAAGATAATGAATTTTAGATTATTAATAAATTCGCGGAACTAGAAATGCAGCCAGTGGTGACAAATATTACGACCGGCGCGGATGGCAGTGTGCAAACTTTGCACACTGAATCATACTCTACCCCTCTGCTTTTATCAAAAATTCAATTTCTCAAATTTGTAATAATCAAAAACTCGACTCTAGTAATGACAAAAATATATATTCTTAAAAATGAACTCTCAGAAAATATCTCAATAAGTAAAATCTTTATAGAGGTTTCTTCAACAATAATGAATAAAAATAACTTAGATTGAAAATTTGTGAAAATAATTGAATAAGAAGAATGACTCGAAAGCTTTAATGCAAAATTCTTTGAATAAAACTTGTGAAAATATTTTAATAAGAAAAATGACTCGAAACTTTAATGCAGATCGGGGCAGAGTCTTCACGGGGAGCTCTCCTCGACCCGCGGAACTAACTACTTCTAACTACTTCATTTTATCACACTCTACCCCTCTGCTTTTTTCAAAAATTTAATTTCGCAAATTTATAATAATCAAAAACTGGACTCTAACTCTTTAACAATAATGAACAAAAATAATATCTGAGTTTGAAAGGAATTTAATATCAAATTGTAATCAAAATTCTATTATCAAAACTTGTGAAAATAATTCAGTAAGAAAAATGACTCGAAAACTTTAATGCAAAACTCTATTACTTGACATTTATGAAAATAATTTAATAAGAAAAATGACTCGAAAACTTTAATGCAGATCGGGGCAGAGTCTTCACGGGGAGCTCACCTCGACCCGTGGTACTAACTACTTCAAATTACTACAACTATAATTACTCTACAACTACTACGAGCATAGTGACTTAGTAGTAACGGAATGACCATCCATTCTGGAATTGAACACTCCAAAATGGATAGCCATTAGTTGCTGCCCTCTTCTTGACAGTTTGTCGGGCCTCTTCGGCATATAGCCTCTTCGGCGTAAAGCCTCTTCTTGCTTCAGGCCGGAGCCCAACCTGTATTCTGCAAGAACATTCGGAACCATAATATGGTATAACCCTAACACGCGCCTATCCAGACAAGAGAATGCGGCTAACACGTGTGGACAAGTTAACAGCTTATTCTCAGAAGAATGACAACTGCAGTCCGTGCAAACGGTTAGCCGCTAAAGACGAATGTTCAAGCAGAATTTACTTATTATTAAAAAAGAAAACATTATTAGCCTGACTTTCAGGTACAGGATACCACTGGTTGCCTACAGTCGAAACAGTGGTACCTGCCCTGCCCTTCCTACTTAAAATTAAAGCACACACACTCCAGAGAATAAATTACCTGCCTACCTATTACCTATATTTAAAAAATGGCAAAAATCTCTCGCACACCAACACACTCTCTCCACGATTCTCAATCAAAGTCGGTGTTTCCCCCTACGGGAGACGTCCCGGGACGTCTCCAACACCGACTCAAACCCCACACATACATTCAGGTACGTACCTTGTTTGCTGAAATCGACTCACAAGGTCAGCGATTATTGCGATTTACTTAGACTTTATTGAAAGGAATTTAATGAAAACTTGTAGACGTAAAATATAGAAATGAAAGACTTGTAATTAAATCGTAGTTGAAATAATTACTACGTTCAAAAATAATGCTTCTGCATTTTGACTCTAATTGAAAGGTAACTGAGTTTAATAATCTGAAGTTCGAAATATAATCGAACTTGAATTGAATAATATAAAATCTCAAAAAAGTGTAAGGTGAATTTACTCGAGAATTTGCAATGAAAAAGATATCTCTCAACCGACGCACGATCCACAAAATATAAATATATTATTCTCACACACACACTCACACGTGTGAATCGTACGTCGTGCACAATCGCTAACGCTTGTGAGCCGCCACACAATATTATAATTCTTAAAACTATAAGCCACGTTCACCGCCATCACCCATTCGTGTAGCACCTGGGCACACGAATGAGTTCAAGCCAAATAGGGACATGAATGTGGCAATTACATACTAGGCTTGATGTGTGCTGAAAATCCTGAGCTATAAAATGATTATTGAAATAGATCTTCTAACGAGCTAGTAATCGTTACTTTGACTTTATAGAATTTACTTGAAAATATACTTTATAAAATGACTCGAATGTAATATCGAATAATAATTGAAAAAGTGAAAAAATTGCATCTCGTGCAAGAAAACTTTGAAAACTTTAAAAATATATGTATTGAAAACTTTAAAATATTGAAATTTATTTAAAAAAAAATATATATGAAACTTGAATTTATAATTGAAAACCTTGGTGATTCCTTATTCAAAGTTATATTCTAAACAATGCAAATATGTTCAAAATTAGCCTTTGAAACCAGAATCTACCCATCGCGAATTGGTCTTCTTGGGCATTTCAAATACAAGAATTTAAAGGACTTTACAAGTTAAAGGAAACGCGGCCACGAAAAATATGCAAATTCTGACTGGATTTAATTCGTATGATTCACCGTATGATTAATTCGTATGATTTCATGAAACTCGAATAAATTTTCTTATCTTTTTTAGTCCTTTTTCAATTTTCCTATTCCGTTCTTATCTTTGCTTCTTTTCTTGTCTTTTTGATCTTTACTTGTCTTTCTATTCGTATATATTCTTTCTATCTTTTCTCAATGCTCTATGGTTATATGAAATTCGCGCGAACGCGAATGCAATTAAATGAAGGCCGAGGGTATCGAACCTTCAAATTAATTACATCAAAATCGCCCGTGAAGCTAAGCCACAAGAAGACCCCTGCCTGAGCTAATTAAATATTCACAACAATGGGGTGTTACTACCCACGAATGTAAAGTATAAAATACTTTACACCCGCGGTCACTATGCTCGCAAACTCAAATAAAATACAACCAATACACTCGTGCCGCTTCGGACCTTTGCGTCCTACGACATGATTGAGTGATCGGAGGAACCGTAAATTTTTTGACTCACCGGTCGTAGATTTCTTCTGCACCTTTGATTGTAGAGATGATACTACGACCGGCTCTGCAGTTGCGAAGTCATCTGTAACAGAAAAATAGCAAAGTCTTTATAGTTTAACCGTCTATCATTCCTCAAATCTTTCGTATTTAGTTCTGACTCGAGTTCGATATTTCAAAGTGTAATTTCACTGTGGATTAGAAGTAAAAGTAGAACATTTTGACGATATTTACCTGCTGCCTGATGCGACGGCGCCCGATGGAAATCCTTTCCGCAGCTGCTGCGTACCTCTACTTCATCGCGGCGAATAATTTAAAGAAAAAGAAAAGAAAAATAAACAGACTACACTCCCGACCGAAATTATTTCCGGCGAACAAACTGACTCTACTCTCGCGATTCAAAGTATACAGGAATTTCGCGACCGAATATGTTACGTTGTAGCAGTCCATTTCAATTCTTTCGGCGGGTTTAAGCACGCGTATATCGAACAAACATAATTTCTAATAGCGCAACAACACTGATTCTATTTCGCGATATACTTTTTCGGATCAAGTGAATCTAAGACCGCATTGCACGCGGCCAGCTAAATCGTTGCGATGCCTTCTGTAACAGAAAAGGAGAAAAGTCTTTATAGTTTAACCGTCTATCATTCCTCACATCGTTCGTCCTTAATTTTCATTCGAATTCGATATTCCAAAATGTAATTTCATTGCTAATTTGAAGAATTAAAAGTAGATTTTGCTGATATTTACCTGCTGCCTGATGCGACGACGCCCGATGGAAATCCTTTCCACAGCTGCTGCGTACCGCTACTTCATCGCGGCGAGTAATTCAAAGAAAAAAAAAAAAAAAAAAGAGACTATATTCCCGACCGAAATAATGTCCGACGAACAAACTGAATCTACTCTCGCGATTGGAAAAATTCAGAGAATTTCGCGACCGAATTTCATTTCTTTCGGCGGTTTTAATCACGCGAGTATCGAGCAATAGTAATGTATTAATATCGCAACAACACTGACTCTATTTCGCGAAATACTTGTATCGGAGAAAATGATTCTAAGACCGCATTGCGCGCGGTCACAAAAGCTGAAAATAAAATACATCGCGAACGCGTATACCGCGGAAAATGTCGTAGATATTCGGTTAAAGTATTTTTCAATTTAATTACCAAGCATTGTTATTAGGAATATTGCCATTGTCCTACTTTGGTGTAAAATGAAATTGCGAACGCAATAGTCAACGCGAAAAGATGTATAATTTAATAAACCGGCGCGAAGTTTCGTAGAAATATTCTCAAATGTTTCGCAAGAAAAATATTTCTTATATCCGGTTCACGAAAAATAAACGGCACGATGACTCGATTCAATCTAACGTAACTCACGGAAAATATAAATTCCAGTTGTAGATGTACCGCGAACAATGTTAGTTTCGACCAATGTCAAGGGCGTTAACAAGTAGGCTTTCACCGCTGCGATGTCCATTGTGTTCTTGTTTACGTCACAAGTAACCGGGCTTCTTTGTATAGTGGTACCTGGAATTAGAAACCAAAACACGATAAGAATTAACAGTCACAAATTTATCCAAATTCTAAGTACAAACAGCGAAAATCATAAGCAAAACTAATTAAATTGTGATAATATAGTAAGAAAGAATTAATAGAAATAAAGAAGGTATTTTCCAAAAAGTTGAAAAATTATTTGTTTAAATCATACTGAGAAAAGTGGACTCGATTCATGATTTTAAATGTAATGTATTGAATGTGTATGGTATACACGTATATACTATGATAGGATATAGAATATAAATGAATTGAACAAAGATAAATGTTCTAAAACGATGTCACATACCTTGGAAACCACCCAGGAGCTCCTATGAGTATGTACGTCTTCACCCCCCGGCCGCTGAACTGAGACTGACGCGCGCGCGTGTCAAAGTCACGCCAGGTAAACTCGGGAGTCGGCCGGTCACGGTCGGTTGCACTCGTACGTAGGTACCCGCCGGCGAATTTCTTCGATCTATTACGACATAATAAAATCTACGTTAACCTCGGGCGGACCGTTATTAAACCGTAGCATTTTCAGGATTTATTACTAACAATTAAACAATTATATATTTTGCACAAATAAAGAAAACTTTTGACTGTAACATCGTACAAATTCGAACTATATTTTATAAACTTGATATTAAATATTAAGTTGCAAATCGCGATTGCAAATTAATAACAATAAATATAATTTTTCTAAAATTTGAATATTTAATATATTTCTACTGCCTCTATTAATCAATCTCTATTAATTAATGCAATTGCAATCAATCGGTGTGTTACTCAGTACTAATAATGTATGAGTAATAAATGAATTTTACTTCGGGAGGTTGACCGGAGCGTGTCATGAAGAGGTATTGACTCCAGGACGTTTTATCACAGACTAAAGGTTAATGGCGTACTTGGCAATGTCAGGTCGAGTGTATTTTGAAGTTTGGTTGTACTTGATCCGTGAACCCTCATCAATAAAGATGGAAATAACAGGTTCAGTCTAATGCACCTATGAAAATATTACATTTCTGTGTTTTTATTCACGAAAGTTTTATTAACATATTCGTGACGTTCCTCTCGTTAAAATGATACCAAACACTATAACATTTATATAACTTAACCCGTCATTTTACATACTTTTATGAATTATAAATAATGCAAATTTTGTTACATTTGATATCATATTAATAAGAAACAGCTCAGTAACATGTTAACTGTTGACGTAGACTGTATTATGTTTCACATTATCGGAAAAGATTTGAATTATTGGTACCAAATAGAATGATAATGGTTTTAAGAAAGTACAATTGTTTATAAGAAATAAAGAAAAATAGTGGAAAATGTCAATATTCATAACTTTTGTATGTATTCCGAAAAACTGAATATTCTTCTCTGTAAAACAACTTACTTTTGCTGTGACTTACAGTTGTATACCTGTGAATTCACTATCCTTCCTTTGCAGTACAATGGTCAATTATTAATACGCATAAACTATAACTTCTATATCGTATTCTTACTAATAATCGACGGACATCCTAGATTCGAACCGAAAATGGTAACGTAGCGAGTGACACTAAAATGGTAAGAGGGCTCTAGAGCCCTCCAAACCAGTGACATCGAAAAGCATGGGGATGATCGGTCTATCCAATACCTCGTCTGTGGTGAAGGGTAGCAACGTTACCATTATGGGTTCGAGTCTAGGATGACTGAGGTTAGAGAAGCTATAGTCTGTGCGTATTAATAATGTTACCATTGTGAAGAGTAGCAACGTTTCGCGCGACCGCACATAATTACCTTCGTCCATTATGCATAACTAGTGAAAATGGGTTAGACAAGTTTGTAATTTGACTGTTTCATTCCGAAACCTCTATAAAAATGCATTGAACTCACCTATTTCTCGAAACATTGCATTATATTGCATACTTTGGTCCTTCACCACTGTATGTGTAATTCTACATCGAATATTACGTTTTCAATTTGCATGGCACGATTTTTCGGTCCTTATATTTATAACGGACGCGCTCCAAACCATTGAAATATCTTTGCGTCGGTAATTTAGATATCGGTCCGCGAATATTTGTAAGTAGTGAGTCTAGTCTACATCCAGGCTATGGTTTTATGGTCAAATTCATGCTCAACAACTTGCAGTAGCTTGCGGTGCCGGACGATCTAAATAAAGCTACGAAGAATTCCTCGACATTTTGACACAATGGCTCATATGGTGGATAATTTTGTGCAACCGGGTATGCAACCAACCGCTAATGGTTTAGCTCCAGATTGGCTAAATTCTGAACATAGTACAGGAGTAAGTTTCAATCAGTTTGGAAATGAATGTATTTCTAGGTTAGAATGACAGTGCAAAGTTAGATGTTTCATACGATTTTGCATGAAAATTCAAGCAATTTAAATTATGCGGACTTTTATTTGTTTTCATAGTGTTACTTTCAATCCTTTGCCCATGAGATTTTTCATATTCCACTTTTTTATAGAGTTGCTTGAGTCGTCTATCATATGCATAGGGTTAAAATACGAAAATAATTATTCGATGATTTGTAATATACTATTAATTTAACTATGGAGAGAATCACTAATGTTTAGTTTACCAATTTTAGACATCTATTATGGCCTGTCAGTTTGATGGAGGTGTAGTAATCGGAGCTGATTCCCGTTCATCAACTGGGTAAAATGATTTGCATTACAGGCTTAAGTTTGAGTTTATATATGTGTACAAATCTTTACCTTTAAATGATATTCCTCAGAGCATATGTTTCGAATCGGTTTGCGGATAAGCTTACAAAAGTAACAGATTACATTTACTGCTGTCGTTCTGGTTCTGCAGCAGACACTCAAGCTATTTCTGATATTGTTGCTTACCACTTAAGTCTTCATCAGTAAGTTTATGATAAATAATAATAAATAATAATAATATCCAATAGATTATACTAACTGTTTATGCTTTCATTTTGCAGAATGGAGTTAGGCATGCAACCGTCTGTAGAAACTGCTGCTAATGTATTCCGTGAATTATGTTACAATTATCGAGATTCTTTAATGGCAGGAATTTTAGTGGCAGGCTGGGATAGTTACAAGGGAGGTCAAGTGTACAGCATTCCCATAGGTGGCATGTGTGTCCGTCAACCAATTTCTATTGGTGGTTCTGGTTCAACGTATGTGTATGGTTATATGGATTCACAGTACAAACCAAACATGACAAAGGATGAATGTGTTAAGCTAGTTGAAAATAGTAAGTGGCCGGCAAGCTTGTAGTCAATATAATGTCATTACCTAATACTTTGATACTTATAATACTTCCTTCTCTTTACAGCATTGGCATTGGCAATGTCTCGTGATGGTAGTAGCGGTGGCGTTATTCGAATTGGTGTTATTACGGAAAAAGGCATTGAAAGAAGGGTCATATTAGGCGATCAATTGCCACGCTTCTACGAGGGTTAAATGCCTTACTAAGTACTACTAACTTAAACAATATTTTTAACATACCCGATGTCTTGTATTTCTAGAAATTTCATTTCAATGTGAAATTTACTAAATAAAATCACACGAAATATTGTTATTTATTTTTGTTTAATTCGTAACCACTGTTAGAATGTAATGTATTCCAAATCGTACTGATATATTAGGTATGCGTTATGTTTACTTATTACTTTTATATTGAAGAACTTTTAATAGTGTGTACACTTTCCCGTTTCCCAAGATTGTCCAGGAACTTGGTTAAATCGCGGCCATCAATGCGACCAAACATCCGTACAACCACTACTATATTTAGGTCGTATTATCCACTTACGATTCGCTCCGGTATATACCCGGTCGTTTCAACTTCATACTTAATGCCCATTGTCGGCTTAATGAGAAAATTGTCACAATGGCACGATCGTGATGTATGCAATCGCGCCAGATCGCTTCGAGCTTTTGGCTCTTTTCAGACGAACTATCACGGTAGTCGTAGTTGGGCTTCCGTGATACCCTTCACGATCTCTTTTAGTTCCATCTTCGTGATCGGCATATAGAAAGATATCATTTTTTTCTCTACTTTAAACTCAACAGTATTATTTCATCAATGCGGAAAAGGATTTTTAACGTAACGTGTAAATTATGTATTTAAATTTAGATTAATTAAGTTAATCGATTTTATATTAATACATTTTGCTACGCTACTTTGCTAACATATTTGACTAAATTGTAACGATTTTTACTGAATTCGTCAATGCGTGATTTCTTGTGGTAAGTTCAGTTTTAATGGATGAAGAAATTATCAAACATCGAGTGTACGGTAAGTTTTACCTTTGGGCTTATATTCTTCTCTTGTGACGCTATCGAGGCATTTCTGCATGTGATTCTTGTGACAACATTCATTCAAAATAGATTACTTATACTTGTTGTTAATGTTATAAACAATGTTCAATTTTAATGTTCGTCTAAATATCGGAGCATACTTATACATTATTCACTCCCATTATATGGTATATGTAACATATTCGTCGTGTATTAAGGTATACGGACGATCTTTCGAAAATACACAAGACGACCACAGATTTCGTTATTAATCGTTGGAACGATTCACCCAATTTTAACACAAAACGCCTGACGGCGTTATATACCCCACGAAATTCCATTTTGTAACAAGATGACCGCGGAGGGTACCTCGGACGACCTGGGAAACTGGGCCCCAGATATGCCCACGGTACAGGAAGTCAGCAAATCGATGCAAAATTTTGGAACTTCGGACTATACGGTTTTTGCTGTTATGTTGCTGTGTTGTGGTTCCATTGGGATTTATTTTGGATTTGTTAAGAAATCTGTTGGGGAAGATGAGTACCTCGTGGGTGGTAGAAATATGAAAACGTTCCCCGTCAGTATGAGTCTTATAGCCAGCTTTATATCTGGTAGGAGTTCACTTGTTCTTCGTCTAAACTACAGATGTTTATTGTTACAAACATTCTTTATTTAACATCCTTTAAAAATCCTGAACGATGAAAAATACATTTCTTTTAATGTTTTAGAAAAGTGTATATTAGCATAAATATCTGCGGTTCACATAATTTATTTCTATAAATATTTATGAAGTATCATATGTTGCTAAATTTATAGTATTGATATAAAATTCATGCAAAATGTATCCACATATTTTTAATAATAGGTATTTCATTGCTGGGTACACCAACAGAAATTTATGTACATGGTACTAGCTACCTTTTCATAAGCATCGGTGTCATTATCGTTGGTTTTGTGATGTCTAGGATATATTTACCCGTTTTCCATGAACTAAGACTCACGAGTACCTATGAGTACCTGGAAAAACGTTTTGATAAAAAGATTCGATTCCTCGGATCGGTGCTATTTTCAATCAGTATCGTAAGTAGTCTTATTTGCATTTAGAAATTGAATTGAATTATTTTTGAAATATATTCAAATATTCAATAAAAAATTATTTTGAAAAATAACCAAAAGATGAATAAAAAATTATGTGATACTCTTAGATGGTTTGGCTTCCAATTGTTATCTATGTACCGGCGTTGGCTTTTAATCAAGGTAGTAATGCATTTAACATAACTACTAGTAAAATTGTGCGTACATATACAATAATGTAAATATACATATAATGTTTCAGTTACGGGGGTAAATGTACATATAGTAACGCCATTTGTGTGCATCGTCTGTATTTTTTACACTTGCGTGGTAAGACGAAAATCCCAAAAGTCAAATGAAATTGATATCTGGATGATGTAACAATTTGAATTCACGATCTTTTGTCAGGGTGGTTTACGAGCAGTAGTATGGACAGACTTTATTCAGACATTCATAATGTTTGGTTCCATGCTTCTGATTACGATTAAAGGTACGTTTGATGTAGGTGGATTATCTTTAGTGATAAGGAGGAACTTGGAATCCGGAAGACTTGAATTCCCAACGTAAGTATTAAATATATTTATTTTCACATGATTAGGTATATGTAATGACGATCGAATGAAAATCATTGTGTATTGTTACCGACAACATTCTTACAAATCTGTGTAAATCACTGAACAGGACAGATTGGAGTCCTCTAACGAGGCACACAGTGTGGGCGCTTGTAGTAGGTGGCAGTATTCACTGGCTGCAAGTATCCGCTATTAATCAAAACATGATTCAGCGATACCTTTCATTACCTACGATACAATCAGCCAGAAGGTAATGTAACTATTCAAATTACGTTTACTCTTCCCGTAATGAGATAGAAATTTTGATAGAACTGGAAATAAGAGTATTGTCAATGAGAATTGAATAACATGCCAGTGAGAAATACAATAAAAAGGAATTATACCTTTTAGAGCACTATGGACTTTTATAGGTGGAGTCTTGATTTTAATTAGCATATGCGGATATGCAGGAATGTTAATATATGCTTGGTATCACGAATGTGATCCACTTACGACAAAGGTAATTACCAGACTTCCTTCACAGCCTCGTTTTACGGAACATCCTAATCTGAATATTTCCGAGTGATTTCTGTAATAACTATTGGACCATTTCTAACATTATCAATTGTAAATTACCTATAAATTGAATACTTCATATTTTTAAAGAGAATTCATTTGTATTCTTTACATTCTTCGAATATCCGAACCTATGATAAACATATTATTTCAATATAGTTAGCTGCTGCGAAAGATCAGTTACTACCATTGCTTGTTATGAATATATTGGGAGAATTTCCGGGACTTCCGGGTCTCTTTGTTGCTGGAGTATTCAGCGCTGCCCTCAGGTAACAATTTCCTCCTATCCGTACCTCGAATAGTCTGGAAGGAAGTAATAATTATCACTCTTGGTATTTTAGTTCTTTGTCAACTGGGTTGAATTCCATGGCTGCTGTGGTATTAGAAGACTTTATTAAGCCGTTTAGAAAGACACCTTTCACACCAAAGGTGGCTGACATTTTGATGAAAGTTACTGTAATCGTTCTAGGGGTAACTTGTGTAGCCCTCGTTTTCGTTGTTGAGAAAACCGGATCTCATGTTTTACAGGTACTTAGCCGTATCAAATATACATACAGTGTGGTCTGCGAACGGTCAATGAATGGTATCTAATGAAGAATTTATTTACGAAAACCAAGTTTCGGAAGTATCTTCCTTGTACAGAGGAAATATACTTGAAACATTTTTTTTGTTATATTTAAGGGCAATAACTAAATACATCTCTGAACTAAAAACGAAATATATATTCCAGTTAAGTATAAGTTTGGCATCTATTACCAGTGGACCGTCCCTTGGTATTTTCAGTATGGGAGTGTTATTACCTTGGGTTAACGCTAAGGTGTGCTAAAATGTAGTATTTAACAACAAATAATATCCTAGACTACGATAATAAACATTATAAATCAAAATTTAGGGCGCTCTAATTGGCGGTCTTTCTGGCTTGGGTTTTATGGGTTGGATTAGCCTCGCAGCTGAAGCCGCAATAGCCAGCGGAAAAATCAAGTCAGTTTGCTGTACATAATTAAATGCAATTGTCATGTTTTTAATTTCATTGCTCTGAATGTTCTAAAATTGTCCAATAGATTTGATGAAAAACCGGTGACTACAGAAGGATGTGCATATTCATTTCCACAAGTAGAGAATTTATTACTACATGTACCACCCGATTCGATTTTAGATGATGGTGATTTCCTTTCGTGAGTAATTTAAATACTTTATGGGATTATTAAACAAAAACAGAGTATCGTCTACCCAAATCTTTAACTAATTTTTCAGAGAACCTTTAGCACTGTATCGTCTCAGTTATCTTTGGTATACTGTTGCTGGTGCAATTGTAACGATGGGTGTAGGATTTATCGTAAGTCTTGTCTCGTCTGAGAATGTTGAAAAATTGGATCCAATGTTATTAGCTCCGTTTATAAGGAAGTATCTAAAAAAGACTGGCAAAGAGATTGGGCAAATTGAGGTAGAAATGCAATGAATAATATTCATATTTTTTACAGACATCTACACAACACGTACCTAATTCAGAAAAAATTAAATTTATTCAATTTCTTTAATGTTAAAATGTGTTCATTCGCGCAGGTCGAAAAAACGGAGATCAACCTTGAAATACAGGGAACCAGAGAGGAGAATAGAATCGAAACCACTTTATTGACATGACCTTGACCAATGATGATTGATGTTGATGAAACCAAGGGTCGGCGAACCGCATGTCACAGTGAGATTGGTTGACAAGCCAATATATTAAATTAGATAAGCTAAATATAAACTGATTGGACTAAAGTAGAAATAACACTAAAGAACAAGACCGTTTGATGCTGACTGAATCAGTTGAGAGAGTGAGTGTGGAAATAAAGTAACGCATTGCACCTGTGACAATTTCGATCCATAACAAATGATTGAGTGTTTCATATGGATAGCAAAAGAAACGATATATTTTTTACACATATCAATACATGTAGTGTGTCTTATATTTTTCACATGAACGAAGATATTGTACAAAGATAATATATGTGATAATATGTTGATAGTATTTTGTTCTCTATTTCATAAATGCAATAGAAACTTTAACGAGAATTCACCTTCGGCATGAGACATAGAAATAAAATAATATTATTTTCATCCTGCATTTCCTCCCACGTTTCGTAACCACAGAACAGATACGTATACAGCTTTCTAGGAGTGTGTATGTATAATCTCTGAAACGCATTTCGTAAAATCATTAAATAACGGAATATGAAATCATACGTTAAATTAATTTAACAATAGTTTATTAAGAAAAATGGTACTAATTTAAAAATATTTGTTTAATTAGATAATAACGTTGACACTTTTTTAAAAAATATAATTTTCATCTGTAATGGAATTGATTTCGGTATGGATACAAATAAAGTTTGTACAATGTAAATATTTATAAAAATACTTTAGAAAACAATTCGTCGGTACAACGTCGTATAAAGATTTAAATGTCTGCTATTAATACACCCTTTCTAAATTTCCGAAACAAACGGACGCAGTATCTACAGGAGAAAATGCCGTTATAATATTTAATCTATGTATATATCTATATGTACATGTATATTAATGTCACGCATTTACCATGTCGTTATCATGTAACAAATGCTTAAAATCACTTTGATTGACTGCAAAAACATTCGCGAACGTATAGCTCGTGCGACTTGTATTCCTTTAAGATTGAGCATCAGATTATACAGAGATTTAGATTTTAATGTACAAATTGCCTAGAATGTATGTCTGGACAGAATAATTACTTCATTTTTTGTACACTTTCATATATCTATGAGAAATTGTACAGGCAGGTAAACAGACAACTGATTTTCTGATAGATTTGTACTACGGAAAGATGACAAACTGCATGAGTATCGTTCGCTTTTATAAATCGCGATATATGCGCGCTATGTAATATAAACATTTTTTGTGTAATAATATTTCTTAGTAATATATCAAACGTTTTCTCAAAGATAAATTTTTCATTGACGATATTTTACCTTAGCGACATATTTTTAACATTATAAAACTGTATGCTAAATTCGAAATCCCCGCCAATGTATACAATTTAATCCAACTTGAAAACAAATAGATAATGTTTATATCTATTCACAACGTCAGAAATATTATCCTTTTCGTGCTAACATCGTGAGAATGTCTGTTTTTCTTGTGAAAGATAGAAGAAAGGATCCGTTTTCTCAGTGCCTAAAATTATCATTTACAAATCAATCATTTTATGATCTTCTGGTGGAATAGACCGTTTAAACCCGTATACGAATGTGATTTATCGAATATAAGTATTTTCGTGGTCAAATATTAATTTAATTAAATGAAATTGTACCCAAAAATGGAGATAAAGATTTCGGCACTAAAAGAGCGAATTAACTTATAATATAAATTATCGCAATTAAAACAGGAGCATAGTATTGATATGAATAAAACATGTGTAAAAAGAAGTTTACGCAGGAAATTAAAAACATATTTGTACTTTACTTACACCTAACTAATCTGTATAAATAGAGTAAGCAACAGACATTGCACACTCTTACGCGTGTTGTATTTTATACACGGTACAATAGTAACCATTTCAAATACGAATGCAAACAAAATACACGATATAAATTAAACAAATAAACAAATAAATAAATAAATACACATATAGTATTGTATTTATTTTCACCTATAAATAAATCTGTAGACAGTCGATTTATGATTAAGAAAATCACAAAGTTTTGTGCTAACGTGTCAATCAACGACTATCTTTAGATATATGCTGAGAAATTCGTGGACTAGATTGTAAAACCTAAGTTTAATATCTGAATGTGTGCTAAGCCTGATACCATTCATATTTATTAATTCAGATATTACAAGTATTTTTCTCATAATTTTCAACAATTGTTCATTCTTTTCATATAGAATATTTTCACGTTATTAAACGTTAGTATTCTCCCGGTAAAATGTTTGTACATGAACGAGTTGAAAAATTGTCCACCAGTTAATGAAATTTCATCAGATTTAACTGAAAAGAGAAACAAATAATTATCACAGTCTAGTACGAATATTCCCACTTGTTCGTTTGACGTACTTACATACTATAGTCCCCGCCAAAAGCCAAGAAACGAATGACATTAATTGAAAGTAATAATAGTGTAAAGTGCACATTTTATTCTATCTGCAATTTTCCATCAACATCATCCGTTTCCCGGCAACATTTTTAGGAGTATCATAGCCTAACTTATAGTCTCTAGACTAGATTTCGATTTCAAAACAGAACGAAGCATCATACTTCGTTCGTTTCTTTTCACAAAATCAGCGTTATGACCCCATACTCGTTTGGCCATACCGATCATTTTGACGAATCGTCCCGCCGACCACCGGTATATAAAATAGTATTTGCACCATTCAAGCACACCGCGTGATGGAAATGTGAATAACGACGGTAGGCGACATACACTAATAGTATACAAAATACTTTTCGTATAAATGCTAGAACGACGTTTTAAGAGTATCAGATTCCGTTACGATTACAGAATATGAGGTATAACTTTTTCAGGCCTGCGTTACGATGGGGACAAGAAATATTTGTTCACGTATATCTGTGACAGAGTACAAAACTAATAAAAATTACGCGTGGTTTGTATGAAATCAAGCCGGAAGAAGTTAATAATAATTTCTATATTTGTATCTGTTGATCAAATGTAGAATAATTGAAAGCTCATTGAAAATTTTCATGTACATAATGCTGTGAATTTGTTATTAGGAATTTAAATTAAAGCATTTAATCGAGCACTTTCCCGTGCGATCATCACTTCGTTCGAAATATATCTTAGGAATGAAGATATAAATATGTTTGTATATTGAGGTAGAATATCCAATAAAATGCTTACGATTAGTGTATAACACCACACGATTTAGATAATGGAAGCTAATAATCTTACGATTGGTCCCGTTAAGAAGTAACAATCCAAACTCTTTATATCCCTATAGAAATATATACTTCTCTTCGCTAATTTTCATTAAAGGTTTGTATACAATATTTTTTTTCAAGAAAATATAAAAACAGTTAACCGCTTCTATAAGAAATTGAGAAAATAATTTTATCTAACAGATGACATCTACAAAATAACCATCGCCATAATTTCGTACGAAATTACCTAATGAAACTTTGAAGATAACCGACGAAGTGTTCAAGACTCGTTGCGAAAGTACTTGATGTAGAATCAAACAGACTCGGATGATTCTCCAACAAGGTCCAGTGAAGAAACAAATTTTAAGTATAAAGCATAGATGTAAATTTCTTTTAATGAACAATATTCAGTATGAAAAGTCTAATGATTAGTATTCACCATTACAATCTGTTTACTTGGTTTATATTCAAAATTTGTTTATTCGTGAAGCAGGATGTGCAAGTACTTTATTTCCCATTGTAAAATGCTTGACACGTTCTGACCCCATTCTCTGGCTGTTACTAATAAAACCATACGTATCGACATTTCCCTCTCTCCTATTTTATTTTCACGCGCGTTAAACGTGCGTCAAGCGTTGTACAAATGACTTCCCAACGTGCTTCCTATGTTCCCAGCGACGAACACTGATCGATTATGTTACGTATGAAAAACGCGCCGTTGTATAAGGCTTGATCTAATCTGATACGATCACGTGGATAACAATATCCTCTTAATAACAGGGAGCCCATAATAATAGAACAGTTTCTCACCCCTCGCATAAATATTCCTAAAAATTATTATCGATACTATACATATAAAAGCGTTGGGATACCAACGCGTATAGGAGACAAAACCGGTGTATTACACCAATGGGTTTTGCTTCGACCAAGGAACTTAAGTCTTCGTTGATTACATGTATACATATATACACTATATGATTCGTTAAAAAATAGAATAAAGATGCGTACTTGAGGCAGTTAAAAAGCTATATTACCGGTTACTCGGTATATAATAATTGCCTTAGAAATTCAATTCAATATCATAGATTCAGTAAACGAATTAGTATTTTATACTATTCTTCGTATGTTTCCCCCTTCATGAATATAAATAAGAGAATAGTAGTGATAACGTAGAAATGATAAAGAAGCATAGATGAAAAATTATAGGTGATTTAAGAAATAATTCATGGTAGAAAAATTGTGTAACTATGCTATAATTAATGAAATAATTTTATCTGCCTCGACGTACAGTATGGAAAATAAAATAATGTGTAAGGTATAAAATTTATATATAGTGATTAATTCTAATTTAATAAACACAAACAGATGCGTGCGCGAATATCAATAAGAACTTCGAAGATGGAAAAGGTTTCAGCCACAAATTGGTAGTATGTAACATGATTGAATATTACAATTGCGATACCGTGTGGTTTAATGTGGTACTGACGGTGGTAATGGGGCATTCTCTTCGTGAATCATCACAAGCTTATTATATTTCACCATTCCTCTTCTATGTTTTTGCTGTAAACAAACAATTCCACCTTGTCGTTTTAAGTACAGTTCTGTTAACCCGGCAGTGCACGGGTGATGAGGTGTTTCCTCACTTTCTAAGAAAAACACTAATGAATTAAATACACATTTAATTTTTTAAATATTTTCATGTTACACAATTATATTTGCAAGAAAGTTTTAATTGATGAAATTGTATGAAAGTGAATATTATGTATATTGATAACAGTATGAAATGTGCATGCTGCCGGGTATATGTATATATTGAAGATTCGAAAGTTAAATAAGATTTATATTTTGTATTATATGTATAATGTATAATAAGGATTATCATTTTCTGCATATTATTATATAAATATTACCATAAAATATACAAAAAAAGTAAGTGGCTGTAATATAGAGCTATAACGCGTGAAAAGCAATGAAAATGTTATGAAAATTTTGTTACTCATCCTATTTTTCAAGAAAAGATTTATTTAAGAACATATAAAATTCGTTTGAGTACGATATATAAAATTAACAAACATTTCTAATATCACTTCTTACCTGTGATGCCGACCCCGTCCAACTGCCGCTACTACTTCCACTATCACTCCCGCTAGATGTGGTCCCATCTTCAAGTACAAGCTTCGTTTCGAAACCCTCGACTTCTAAATCTAAATAGAGCTGGCCCAGTTGGTCGTTAACTAGAAGCGGTTGATTGAGATTCTTTAACGTGTCCATATCGGCCTGCAACACTTCGTTCAACGTCTTAGGGTGTATTTGATACTCGTATATCAACTCGGGTGTTAACTGGACACCTTCGAGCCATGGGGGTTCCTTTCTTCTTTTACCCTGGTGTTGTTTCACATGTTCCTGAATGTAAATATTTCTTAGTAATACCCTGGTTTTTTATGTTAGTAATAGTACAGTAGAATTACGTTAATGTGGATTCAATTATAACGAACTTCATTCAGTCGATGAAAAGCAACGAAAAAATATTTAACATGATTCTACTGTGCGATGAATTACACAGTGTTACTCACCTCCGTTACGGATTCTGTGTGTTTTTGATCTGGATTACAACTACTGTCGCTACTCTTGTACAAAAAACTGCTATAAAAACTCGATGAACTTGATTCGTCACCATTGTAATCCGTCTGCCTATGAAGTTCTGCATTCACTGGTGTTGGGGTGCCCACTACGCTCGAACAACCGCCGTCGATGCTCACGCAGGAGGAAAATAATTCACCAGGTGACAGTACCTAATGATTAGAAATGATTTCTCATGTACATTCGCTACGTAGCACTAAAATTTGAAACATATAATATTGACGGAATATTTTACTTTTTTGGAAGATTCAGACATCGCCATTATGCTACCAGGTTCAGCTTTGATGCTGGTCGCTTGACTCGCTGGTCGTTTTCGACCGAAAAATTTGTCAGTCACAGATTGACTATTTTCTCGGTTTGTGGATGTTCGTTCAGGTATCAGGAAAGGTCTGTACATCATTGTTCCTGGAGGTGGAGCACCCAGTACTGGAGGATAAATGACTCCAGCC
Source organism: Mimumesa dahlbomi (assembly GCA_917499265.3). Lineage (NCBI taxonomy): Eukaryota > Metazoa > Arthropoda > Insecta > Hymenoptera > Crabronidae > Mimumesa > Mimumesa dahlbomi. The sequence continues at coordinate 8,133,971 of OU824116.1, read as the reverse complement.
ATGGTCGCTGTTACGTACGAAAATGGCACACACACTGAAAATTATTCATATTACTTTTTCTTTCACCTTATAATTCTTTAGTATTTTTAAATTTACTGTCTTTTTTTACTTGCATTCATATAATCATCTACAATCACATGGTTTTTTGCGAAACTTTGATTATAAACAAGGTCTCTTCAGCTTTTTCTATGCCTACAATTTTAATTACAGACCAAAACTCAAATGATTTTAGATGATTATAAAAAGAAGAATGGCCATTGAAATTATTAATAATTAATATTATTCATTCATATAGTCTCAAACAATGAACATACTGTAAGGACTTGATTGTGGAATCTGTGTCGCTTGAGTTGGACTGAGTTTTTCTTGCGGGGACAATAAAACTGCAGGGTCGCTCATTTGTGGTATGGGAACATAGTATACTGGTATCATTGGCGGAATTATTGGAATTCTTGGTATTGCTTGTGAATTGGTGCTGAAATGCGAACACACCCGTTAGATATGAGTACAACAATCACGACCTTTTTAAATGGAGCTAAGAAACATTAGAACAGACTTACTTTTGTGGCGGTAGAAACGGTTCAATAGGTGGTAGTGGTGGCTGCGACACTGTGACTGATAAAGGTTGCCACAAATTAATATTTGCTCCGGACTGAACAACAGTTGATTGATCGACGCTCATACTCGTAACGGTTGTGGCAAGATTTGCGGGAAATTGACCGATAGTGCTTGTTCTTGACACTTCGTCGTGCTTGGACACCTGTAATGCGAATGCTTTATATTTCTTTCTATTTCATTAAACTAAACTGCGGATATTCACGGAAAAGCATATCTTTTATATGACGCGAAATAAAGTAATTAACTACGAATCGTTTATCATTGGCTTTCTATAGAAAACAGATATGATATGTGCATAATATCCGCAGTTTATTGACATTGAAATTAAGTATTTTATAGAAGAGAGTACACACTTTAAAACTATCTCCTTCCCAGCTGTGACTACCGCTCCTTTTAACTCCGTGAGCTTGACTAACGAAGTGTGAATTCTGATCGGTGTTCATTTTCTTCGTATTTGTCTTGATTCGGCAGTCTTTGAGTTTATCGATGTTCTTAATACTGCAACGAAGTTCTCGATGCTTTTGCATCATTAACTTCTCCATGTCTGCGTTGTGACGATTTAACAACGATTCGGTCAAGGTTGGGGCTTTAAAACTTTCGGTGGTGGTAGTGTTGCTGGTTGTATTCGAAGTATTTCCTCTGCTTGCTGAACTGGTTTGATTGTTGGAACCACTGCTGAGATTTTCGGCACTGCCGCTGCCACTTGCACCGCTTCCATTTATCGGAGACATACACTTCCGCGCTGAACAGAAGACTTGATTGTAACCCGATATACATATATTTAGAATTGAATCATGTATGACTGCATTTACGAATAATTTTCGTTTTGTAATTAAAATTGCTTCAAAGACATTAATGAAAATCGACGTAAATTCGGTGACAAATGATTTTAATTCTAAATGATGAAACAAAACGAAGATGAAATAAGCACTAACATTATTTTTTTCATAATAGAATGAGAGAAAAATTGATAGTTATATTTAATACCACAGCACACTTATTTGAATATCTTACCTGCCGAGTTTGGACTTGTTTTTCCACCTTCGTCATTGCTGGAATTAATGATTTCTTCGTCACTGCCATACATGGTGGCAACCGGTGGTTTGCTCTTGAAAAACCTCTCAATGTTCGCATTATAGTTCAGCTGATTGTAACTCGGCGGTGTTTCAGTGGACGACTTACTGTCGTAGTACTCGTGATGCGGTGAAATCTCCCCGAGCATCACGCTGTCGTGCTCCTGTAACAAGGGATTGCGTGATCCCTTCACAAGTATATTGTAGCGACTTATAAAAAGTTGTCACTCTGTTTCGTCATGGTCAGTTTTGTTTGCGAATTTGCATTTTGCGTCGAGCGATCAGTCTTGTTAGATGTACACGTAGCAAGTAGGCTGTGTAAGTCTGCGTAAAAGATCTGCGCTACAGAGATTCTTTTCTTTTATTTAGAATCGTTACCAATCCGTTTTACGACCGCACGAATGTAATATTTACAGCATTAGAGCGGCCAATCGAGTGATTAATATTTCTCTAGCATTGCAACACCGTTAGTTAACTAACGTGCAATCGATCGATTTCCTCCTCGCCTTTAACCTTAGACCCTGTCTATTGCACACTACACACTCATTCATACACTCCGATAAACCTTTGCGAAGTCTTCAGAAAATTAGGATAAACGAAAAAAGTAAATGTCGGAGGTATCGAAGGCACTGCAAAAGTGTACGAAAAAAAATATCTTTATTTCTTATAGTCATTTCAGCATGTTCTAATAGTTTCTGTGGTGTAATGATACTACCGTTGAAAAACGTTCAATGTAATATTTCTTCACCATATATGTTTTCTCTTCTAGACGTTTATTCTAGACAAAGATTAAGTTCTTTGTGAAAAGTTTTCACTTCATTTTCTCATGTTTCAATAGACTCTCTCATCCATTCTCGCCTTTGCTATCTCTTTGCTATCTTAGTTTCAAAACCTTGTAAGTGAGGAGCCGAATTCTGATTAGAAGTATCAATTGCTATTAATTAATACACCCAGAGCCTTTACCGTTGTTTCAGAATTTAGTCTTCGACTTTAACGAACGTTCAGTTGCTTTTCGAATGTAACATCGAACTTCAAACACCGTAATCCACGGTAGCATTTATATAAGCGTAGACATAGGCGGTAGATATAATTACATTACGAAGAAAGAACAAAAACAGGTACGACATGTATACCCAATTTCGAATCCCATAATTAATAAGAATCGAGAACTAAGGCAGAATCATCAACACGAAGAAACGTCGTGAAAGTGGAAATAGAATCAATCTTGTTCCTTTAGAGACAGATTCGAAAAATTAATTGGATAAGACAAACCATTAGCGACACCTGAACGAGACAAATTTCAAGAATGATAGACATACACCAGAAGTACATAATATACACATAACAACTATATGTATTATCTTGATAATCGTTTATATTTCGACGGAGTCAGTCACATCGAGACAAAGGAAACATTACCATTGTAAGACGATAAATACTTAGAGTCAGTTACGTTACCCGTCTTGAAAATAAGTTTTGCGCACAATGTCCCAACCGATGTAGAAATTTGAGAGCAAATCACCCATAGTCTGTTCAACAAATCGGGCGAATGGACATAAACAAAAATGTACATGTACAGCAGGTAAATATAATATTTGAGAACCCTATTGCGATGAATAAACTAATTGAATAAAACTAATCCAAGCCGTGTAGTTCAAATACATATATTTTATTTGTGAAATGGGATGCGCAAATGTTCTTTTTACCCACTATACATGTATGTACAAATCACGCGATTACAGTAAAGGCAGTTCCTTATTTACAAATGGAAATTAACTTTAAGAAACAAGATTAGAACAGAAGGGAGACAATCCGGATAACACTAATCACATGAATTTTTGTTTATATTCACTCCCCCGATTGGATGAAGAGAGAAACAGTGAATTGTATGTACGATATTCTCAATTGCCCTCCATGACAAGTAGATCGGCTGAAAATCACTGGAGAACGAAAAGAATTCACTGCTCTGCGATTTGTATAGTTAGAATCGGGGTTGTTTTTTTATAAAGGCTTTGTATTTTACCAAATATTTACCAATATTATATTGAAGGAAAAAAGAAGATTGATAGACTTACCAACGTGCCTACAAGGTTTTGAAATTGACGCTATCCATCACCGGATCTATACAATTTTCATTTTGCCCTCCATCTGTGTCTATGTACAAAACAACTTTGTAGATTTCTTTAATTGTGATCTTCTTTTTTTACTTACGACTAGCCACGCTACAAATTATTGTAGCAGATGTCGTGCAGAAGCACCCTACTTATAAAAAGTAGCGCTACAGTGGTTATTTTAAGGTAACCGTCCCTTTGATTTGATACCAGGCTGTAAAATGATCAATCAATTGCTTTTGCACCTTACTCACCTTACACCTTAGCACCCGAATAGTGCAACCCTTTCTATGACATATCGTTCAGAAGCAGCGAGAATTTCGTTATGTAAATGTAATAATTATATTATAATAAAAGAGCGATATACAGCAGTATTTATATGGAAAAATCAACTTATTGAGTTATCTCAAGGTATCAACAAAATTTATTGATACGAATGAATAATTTGATTGTTGCCCATACATAATTTGTACAATAAATTTCTGGTTGCTTCGTGAAAAGATATACATATGTGTATAATCATAGAAATTTTCCGGTTAGACCCCTTCTCGGTTTTCTTTACTCTAAGTACGTCACACGTAATGACCAAATCAGCAAAGAAAAAAGAAATCTTATAGAAGTAATAAAAGTATCACTCCTTCGGAAACAAATAGGAAATACAATATTCCGAGAAATTTCATTTTTCTCTATTTACCTGATACTATCGATACATTTTCGGTACAACACATTTGTTTCTGATTTTAAGCTGATCGAATACTATAGAAACATCCACGTATAACAACAGAACGCAGACAAGCATCAATCAACACAGAATAGTATCTTCTTTTAAGCTACTTGACATAGTAATACAAATAAAAAAACTTGAACAATTGCAAAAATGAAATCGTACCAAAAAATTATTGCAAAGTTTGCATAGCTATTTTGGCACGAAAAACGCGTGCAACACATCCAAATAGTACCTTCAACGTTGATTCGGCATTAGCGGAACGTTGGATATATAGTATTGTAAGTATACTTTTAGCATACCACCCATAGGCGCATCATAGCGTAAGTACTACTAGCAAAAAATAGATAAGTGTCGGCGATACTAAAACGTAGCTAATAGTCACCGAAAAACTCCTGTCGTCGGTGATGATTCCATCCATTCCAAGATTGGGTGCCTTTGTCTCTTGCAGCAATGTTTCCATGAAGGACGCGAGGTCCTTGCATCTTTTTGAAACGTCGTGCCCAGTTATATCTGACTGTCGTACGATGCTCTGCGCAGACGTATGATAGAACAAAAGAGGAAAGATTGGGGGTTGAACGAATGTATCAACTCGATGAAGTAAGAATGACATGAAAACAATTAGATGAATTGACAATATCATATTTGATATCATTCCCTATTTGCGACAATGTCATATTTAATACAAATCGACACTTCCAAATGATTTGGAAATAAAATTTGCACACCCTCTTCTGCAAGCAAATGAATCTCGAAAATAAAGCTCGAATATAAAATGATATGTGAAAAGAATTTCCATTGAAATTTTCAAAATTTGTTTATTCATACGATGAGGTGTTCAAAAATACGTATCCACTGTATGTAAATTTCGCCAGCAATATAAATGTTGATCGAGATTGAATCATCGGGGGGGGAAAACATACCTCGTCGAGAAGCGCACGAATTTCCCCTTGTATAATTTTGGCCTCCTTGAGGACTTCCTCGCTAATGCCGGCCAATTGTCCGCACTCGTTATCACGCGGTACCCGAAAGATATCAGGATTCACCGGACCTTTGAGTACCCTGTGTTGACCTAGGACAAACTCTAGTTTTTTCGTCCAGGGATTGACAAACGATGACCACGTTGTTTCGAGGACGACGAAGCCACCATTCTGTACTCCGAACCTGTACGGTTTCGATCTGAAGGAAGCACCATCGAGCCTGATCACCTGTTCAACCATATATGTATAAATATAAGTAAACCAGCGGAGTAGGCGTTCGTACGTCGTTCATTCAACGTTTGGTTGTCGGAACTTGCTTGCTTGCACATTTCTGCAGATTAGATATATATATATATTTTTTTTTTGCTTTATCATTTCTCGGATTGTTTTTTTTCTCAAGCGTAAACTTGTTCGAAACCTAAATTTGCTTTTTTTTGTTTTTTTTAGGGCGCATGCTCACAGTCTCATAGGTGTCTTTGATGAAGGGCAGATCCTCGGGATGGTAGAAGTCAAACAATGAACGGCCAACTATATCCTGAGGCAGATAGCCGAAGTATTGGACAACGTCGGGATCGACATGGGATAGGTGGCACGTCGCAGTGTGGCGGGTCGTGAATATCGAAGATATTATTGTTTCTTCTGGCGCTGCGGATAACGATAACAACAAGGTTGGGGTCATTCTCTTTCTTGGCAAGCGGTTCCTTCGTAATGAAATTATTAGTCTTTGATGAACCGTGTTAGTGGCGTGAATGCTTGGTACACGGAAAAACCTATGCGAGTTCTCGTGCAGATTTAAAGAATTTTTCACCTATTGTTGGGAGCCGAATGGTTTATGAACCCTTGAAACTGCTAGGAATTTAGTGACATAAATTTCTGTATCGTTTTATGTTATACTATACAAATTTGTTTCAAAAAGAATTGTTACTAAACAGAAAGTTTCTCGAGCGTCTAGCAAAAGATTCTTAAAACATATAAATGGTAATTAGTTTTAATTCAAATATGTATATCGAGTCTATTTGCCAATCGGCCCTTCGCCAAAACCTTGCATCTTACTACCTTTGTACGCAGAATGAACCGGTTGGGCAGTAATCACCAGGAACATGGCTCTTGGTTGTACTTCCGACGCACGATCCCGAAAATCCCTGAACGATAGGGACAAGTGAAACGGAAGGTACAAGTTCGATCTCGCTCCTTTGTGCTGATGCGACTGAACAATGGACTTGGTATGTTTTCGTAAACCACAGAATAAGCTTGCTCTTCTTCCATTAATTCCTGAAGAAAAAGAGCAAATTCTACGTAGCATAAAGTGACGCATACCCATGTTGATAAATTATCGTTAACTAAGTCATTCAAAGTTTAAACTGAAGTTCTTATTTAAATTATTTAGTTGTTTTTCAGGTTCGAATGTATTGAGTAATAATTAAACATTTTTGGCTATTAAAAATGCACCTTTCGGCCGATCTTTTTGTGGGGATGCTATTCCACTTGCGATCTGATCAGCCAGGGTTCCCTTGTCCTTGGGATGGACATAGTCAATGAAGGAACGTCCGATCCACGAGTCCTTGGGATATCCTAGAGCTGTACATATCGAGGGAGTCGTGTACAACACGAGGCCGTCATGCATGGAAATCACCGCGCAAAATCCCTCCTAGAGGATACAAGATAAAAATGTCAAAACCATTGTCCACGACGTTGTCTCATATTTTCACAAGTCCATGAAAGCGACATGTATTTGTAGAAAATAAATTTCAGACGATAGTCGGCAGTTTCTCACAGTAAGTAGACAAAACTCGTAGTTACTTTGTGCGTTCTTTTTTTCACATATAAAAATTGTCCATTCTTTGGCTGATTCTGGCAACGGTAATTTGTATTATACAAATTGTAACGCGAAGTTACCGTGAAACCTGTGACACGAACGCATGTCCTAATAACAGTAGAGGCCATTGAATTTCAAACACGACACACGGAGAAAAGAGTTTTACGGTTTATTTAGCTAATAAGAAATGTTCTACCAACTTGTTTTGTTAAGTGTAGAACTCTCCTGTAGCTGCATGAGCACTGAAAATTTCAACAAATTATGGTTACGCAATAAAATAAAAATTCTTTATATACTCAGAATTAAAATAACCATTTCTTTACTAGGTTAACCAATCAAAATATGTTAGCAATAAATAAGTATCAGTTAGTTAATTTTCCCTCAACTTGTAACTCTTATCCTAAATTATTAATTCTGTCAACGTGCCAGGAAATAATTTTACGGGAAGCTTCTTCTATAATATAATAGGGTAGCTTAATTTATCATGAAAATGCCATTACAGCATTAGTTAATGTTAAATTAGATAAACCTCCTTTCTCCATGCATAACACTGTTCGGACCTCGCCATAACAGAACCATATACTACGTTTCACCACCATATAGAATATCATCTAATTACAAGCAGTAAGATAACATTTGGGGAAGCAGGCAGGTTAAAGATCCTGGACCACCCTGAAAAAGAACTTCTCGATCGACCGTGATCAAGAAAGGCTCGAGTGACGCATTCATTTTTCGTGTTCTACGTGTCCTTCTACCACAGTTAGAATTAAGAAAAATCTGTTTCCCCGTTGCTTTGAATACTAACATTGGCTTGAGAGGTGGAATCATCCAGATGATTCTTACGGGAAGCAAGTCCTGCTTCCACATCTGCGACAGTATCGCCGTTGTGCTCGCCGGGATCCGTTGCATCCACCAATTCTACAGTACCTATTTCTTCTTGTATAACCCCAACAAAAATGCCCGTTATATTCTTCTTGAACGCACTTGCCCATTTAAGCTAAGGAGATTTGCGTTTTTATACCCGAGTAGCACGATATCATTTTTTAAACACGTTTCATGGACGTCCTAAATGTTTTGGATTAGGAAACCTTCTCGCACTGTTGTCAACTATTCTAATATTTGTGACGTTATAGTGTCGATAGACAATCTTGAAAGATGCTTAGAATCCTTGGAATTATCGAAAAGAAAGGGAAACTCTGAAGAGTATGGTTTCACTTTCTGTCTGTATATTTCTAATACGAATATATTACATTAGAATATTCGACGTCAATTTTTGTATACATAATTTAACAATTTTATTTTTCCTTAAATTTTCGAGTGTTACACTAGACGTATATTTGATTTGATGGAGAGCGTATGATTAAATCGAAACGTCCAAAAAACGTGCAAGGGTTGCACGTGCTAAAGGGGTAATGGAACGAAGGAGGGGAACAGGACAATGAGATTACGACATTAGTGAATAGGACGCAGTAATGAAATAAAATCTAAAGACAATTTTCAACGAAGAAATTTAAACTCAAAATCCGAGCAGGTCGTTTAACGTCACCGAGCTGATACCAAGGCAATTTTTACTTCTCCACTGCCACTGCTTTTTTATTACTAACATTATAGTAAACGTCAGCATTTTACAATCGTACTACGCTGAGGCATTGCACCATGTGGGTAGAAATTATTTTAATACGAATATGTATAGTCACAGATTAGCCTGTGAAATCTATAACTCTTCCTTTATAATGAATATTGTTCCATTTATGTTTTAAGGGGGATGAACAAATAATGACGATATTATATATCGAATGATTTCTATTATTAAAATATTATTGTTAACCATTCTATACATAGACCCAAAATTAAATCAGTCTCCCCAATTATCTGAACTCGCGTATCCCTCTCATACGGTAAAAGCTTTACAACCATAAACCGTTCAATGGTATCCAAACTTGGATAAATTTATTAGCAGGTGTTTGTACGCTTTTCAAAACAAACGAAAGTATAATTTAAACAATGCGTTCCCCAGTTACAGTACAAAGTAGTTGATCCTCGAATAACCAACTACGAAGCCAGCATGATTGTGCAACCATTCTATTTTCGCACTGGAACGTGTCCTGTTTCTGGACATCGTGGCCCCGTAACGAGCGAATCGAATTCCGGCTCGTAACGACGAAGGGAGAAACCGATTGTGAGGGGTGGTTGTGGAAAATGGATTATTAAAAATTATGTAAATAATTACGTAAATCAGAAGGGTTTGCTAATGTTATATAAAGCTGTTCTATCTGCACACTATCGTGGTTAGGCCGATCGAGTGCCTGTTGCTGCTGGTCTTTGTGCATGAAATTGTATCGCATGATTATATAAAACCAGTGGGAACAATCGTTTAATATTAGAATACATTAATACTCGAAAGACCTCCGAATATTTTATTTATCATTTTAATAGTAATTCTCGTCCACAGATATAGTGTACGTGCAATGCTTATATCATTCACTGAGACAGTGGTCGTGTCTTTTAATAATATATATTACTGTACTAATAAGATATGTGCGTGTACGTTAGCAATGTGAATTGTTTATGAATGCTATGTTTATACATACATATTTACATTCACAAATATTTTGTTCGTATATAGCGTATTTTTACATTAGACACATTTGAATTTTGTCGCACATATCTCTTTAAAATTACAACTCAATCAGGAATATAGGATTTTTGCAAAAAAGCAGCGATATTGACGTAAGTAATATATCATTGTTACTGAAATGGGAAATTGTCAATGTTGTCAAGTGTGTAATTGGGGATAGAGGGGTATACCCCAGATTTCCTTTCGGTTAAGCAGAAGCGAGATTAATTGCCAGGGTAGCAACAGCAGTGATACACTCCACTGTATAAGTACTGTTCGTAATTGACTTATTCTCCTAGCGGGAGATCCGACGTAACAAAATCTACCGAAGTAAATGCGAAACCAAACGATGGAACTGTTAAAAATGGTCAGTACTATAGGAAAATTAAAATTTTCGTAGTAAAAAATAGAATAAAAATTGATAGACGGATCGATATATCTATTTTAAACGAAACAAATTTTGTTGATCCTATAAGTTTTGGATAAGGGTCTGGCGGACTAAGGTAACGTCGAGAGAAGGTTGTTCGAAGCCTTTGATTATACAGTAAGCGAAACCTAACTCAGGAAAGAGTGCACGAAACCAAATTAAATTACATAGAATTATCAACAACGTGTGGTTATACAGGATTAGCCAGAGAAATGGATGTATTTATAAATGCAATAATTGGAATGTTAATTTTAATATGTTAATTTCGCAATTAGTGGACATACAACATTTATCAAAACTTATTTTCTTCTTACTTTATTACTCGGATTAGAATTCAACAACCAATAATATGAAATGAATATTAATTTTCAAATACTCTGGAGTTTATTCGTCATGCATAGTCAACACACTTCTTATTTTAGAAGAATGCTCAAAGCTACAATTAATGTTTATTGATATTGTACTAATTGAAATGAAATAAAACAGTTTACGTGCACATCTCCCCGACTATTTCTAGATCGCAACCAACCTGGTTTCTTTTCAAGCAAAGGGTTCGTTGGAACGACGACATTATAGAGCACAGCATCCGGCGATGTGCCGACAGTTTTCAGGGAAATATCTGCCTCAGCATTAACTGCCAGAATCGTCTTCGACTTCTTCTTCTTGTGTTCTTTATCCTTTCTTTTGCTGATTGGCCGCGGAAGTGCTTCATTGCTACGTTCGTACACATATTACAGGTAAAAATATAAAAAATTTCTAACCATATCTAGCGAAAAGATCGAAAAGTTAGATCAGTAGTTTTTTCGATACTGATTAACAGATTGGAAGTAATTTATTTTTGAAAATAAAGCAATCGCGATCATTAAAATAATCCAATTTTTCTAACTACAAAATATTGCATCCTCACTTTTATTGATTTGTATTCTAGAAAGTTCAATATTTGTATACCATGTTTAACATGATATTTATATAAGCTTTCTTATCAGAATCTTATCAAAATACTCTGAAAGTCCTACACTTATAGCATCGGTATCCAGCTGTTTTTATTTTCTCCACGATAATTTTCTGGAAATATTGTTGTGCTTTGTCATGAAGTTTCGACGAAAAAAATATCAACCTGTCGAGTATTTCTAAAATTAAGTACGCTACGTCAGCAAACAGAAAATATACTGGACATGCATGCGAACACGAGATGCAGGTTGGCCTGAGGATAAAGACTAAAGAGTAAAAACTAAAGACCGTATACTAAGACCCCATAGTTCATCAAGCTCAATATTCGTTTATTTAATTATTTTCTAAAGCGAAATTCATATGTTTTAAAACACTTTAAATTATTGTTTAAACGCGTAGGCGTACTCTGAATCAAAGTGAATGAACACTTTCCCTCGAAACTGTAGTCGGCAAAAATATTGAACAGTGCAAATCTATAAAACGTAAAGTCGTGACTGTGCGCCTTACATAAGCAAGAGAAAGCACATTTCTCTAATGATAGACCTTTCGTAAGGCTTTCTCCTGGTACTTATCAAACCGGATACGTAACATGTGGACTTTTTACCGCCAAAGTTCAAGCCTCGAAACGTACTTATTAGAATTTATTGCACACATTTATGTAACGTTTCCTCTTATCACAAGTATTTATAACAACGGCTTCGTTTCTAGACATTCATAGCAATTGTATTGCCGGCCCATTTAATTTTAGATTCATTATGATGGATCTTATTGTTCAAACTGGACACTTAAAGTATCAGGACTACAAATGTTTCTATATATAGGTGCGTATTATACAGTCTTAATCACGAATAACCGTGAAGTGTAGGAGTCTTGTACCAAGTCGCAGTACGTTTCCCATGTTATCGACTTCTTTGAAAATCATCTCCAACGAAGTATGTGCAGAATATCATGACGCATTAGCTTTTTTTACTCGATCCGCACACGTAATATCAGGGAAAACCAATAAACTTACAATTACACAAAATGCGAGGCGTTACTTAGAAAACTTTCGAAATCATAAAATTGCTATGTAATATTTATTAATAATTGAATGAACTTTTCTAAATCTTCAAACTTGTTTATACATATATATCAACAATGTAAAATGTTGTATTTTCCAAAATTTGTCCATATTGAACATAGCTAAAACGGAGATTGTATAATAAATGGCATAAATTAAATTTTGCATACAAATTTCGAATCGGTATACAACATGCTATTTAAAAGCTTGACCACTACCAAAATGCAACAGCAATTAATAAGCTACAAAATTAGATTTTTCGTGAAAGCATATCCGACAGTAAAAAATTGTTTGACTCAAATAGTATTTTGCGAGGTCGGTTCTGTTTTCTGATTACACCAACGCGATCGTCCATTATGCAACAATATGTGGAGATATGTATCTCACGCTGTGTAGGCGACGCCGAGGGTAATATTGCAGGCACGTGGCATGCCACATGCGCCTATGTTTACGGCTGCAACTTATTGCGCTCGTGTGTGCTTTCTCGTAACTGAATGTAATCGTTCCGTGTACGTGAACGCGAAAAATTTGCACTTGCCACGATGTATGATTGCGGTGTCACCTTCGCAATGATAGCAAGTATAAAATACTCGAGTTTGTCACATGGATGAGCCGAGTTTAAAAGTTTTATACATCGATTTATTATAGTTTCATTACACCAGGTTTTAAACACTCTCAACTACACCGACTCGATATTACGTAAAAATGCATAAGCATTACAAATATAAATTGAAAGCGATACATAAACACAATACTGAGCTTTGTTTCTATTACGTTTGCCAATTCAAATTTTGTTAAATAAAGCACACATTTAAATGTTTGTGGCAAAAGAAATATGTCATATATGTAATTTGCCTATGCTTTCAATTCATGATGCAAATAGAATGGTGATAATGTTGCACGCTGTAGATAACGTGCTCGTGTACAAACAGACGTACTATTGCTAGATCACATCACGTTAGCATGCAATGTCCATTTAGTTTTGCTAATTACCGCAAACGAAGCATATACAGTTACCCCAGGTACTAATTTAATCTTCGTTTAATTCGTTTTAATACTGGGAGTGTAAATACGTTGTGTAAGTATTAATTAGCTAGTGTATTTCAACGGGTTGTTCCTTTGGATTTTTATAAAAACAGTTAACTCGCATTACATATGAGAAATTATGAATGTTTCTCTGAAATGCAGGGTTATTTCAATTTAATAACTTTACCTATAAATTCAGTTGACGAAAAAATGTTTTGGCAATTAGATATTACGGCACAGCAATTAATGACAAACACTGGTAGCATATAGAATCTGTTTATAGAACGCGATGTAAGAGAAATATAGATGAAAGCTTTGCTAAAGTTACCTCTTATGTAAAACATAATAGTGAACGAAACAAAGGGACAAAATTACTTTTCACTGAATCGCTTTGCTCCCATTTTGCTTCGATACCAGAACTGGTTTATCATCTGTGTATTTGCGAACTTAATGTATATATCTCTTAAGTGTTTCGGAAGATTCTGTCGGTACCAAATAAGTTCATGGGATACACATAACACGTGGTTCATATACTAATTACGATTGGAAGATTTTACATCCAGCACTCGGTTCACATCGCGATTGCCTCCAACGTGCAAAGAAAAAGATTGAAACAACTGATTTAAACGATGTGTTACCTGGATCCAAAGGTTGACGGACGTCTACCACAGTATCCGCTGCTTTCGGAGCGATTGCTGTTTCTCGAAATCGAACTGCCACTACTGAAACATACACGAATCGAGAAATGTTAGTTATTCTGAATAAAGAATAAGGAAAGCTATTTATGTTTAGAACGTAAGTCACAATATAATGTAACACGACGATCTCATTACGTCTATTAATTACATAATGCAGTTATGCTAATGCCTGACAATCAGTCGACCAAACTACTGTAGGTACTTGCCCATCTATGCAGACCTTGGTCGACCGTTTCTACTGATGTATTAGTATCCGTTTCATTCCGCGGAAAAACGTTCGATCGATGTATGTATACGGATCTAATTATAGTAGCACGTGACTAATCACCGTAGTATCTCCTTGGAATTTACAATTAACCTCATCCTTGTGAATTAACATCATTATCTATAAAAGTTGTACGTAGATATGTATGTACTACATCATATGTCTGGCGCGGTTATTTTAGTAGAATAACACGGTATCACAGGAACTCTTGATTACAGATAATGATGATAATACACTTAATGACAAATTTTTCGTTAGTAATTAAATCGATTCCACCGTTATATCTTGGCATTTTCTTTCCCTCGGAAAATGATATTCATACGATAGAATTCAGCTGAACAATTTATAAATTCCAGACAGAGATCGAAAACGTTCAAGTGTAACGCCAAACTACACGTAGCAGGAATTTCATCCTCCAGATCTAACCGCTTGCGTTAAACGGTCGAAAGATCATATAGGCCGTGAAGTACGTAGAGCCGGGCATAATTGCAAAACTGCATTTCTCAAACGGCAGGAACGGCCTCGGCCCATTGGCCGATTAAACCATCGTCGAGAAAGTCACGCGATTAGCTGACACAAAATTTCTGAAACCAGTCGCGGTACGGGGGAAAAAAAGGATCGATCACATGTTCGGGGAACGTGACCCACCGATCGGCCCTTACGTCGGAGTCTTTCTGGCCTTTCACTGTCCTCATTATTTTCCAGGGAACAAGCACGGGGCTACTACATTTGTTGCACCTTGTTTAGTGGGAAAAATTATTGCATAAGGACTGCTTCACGTTCGTAGCCCCGTGACTCTGACGGCGATCGGAATCGTGGAACAGTTATCGATTCTATTCAGGACTCTGATCAACAAAAATGTCAAGGAGACGTTGTGCTTATTAAATACGATAATAGTAGCTTCGAATTTACTATTAAAGTAATATAATGTAAGTTATTATAGATTGAAATTATTTTTATTTAAATTAATTTCCGTAGCAATTGAGAAACTATACTATTTAATCAATAAATCGTACATAGAGATTCATAGTTGCGGGAGATTTAAAGAAAAATTAGTACACCCTGCTTGCTGTAAAGACACTCCAATTCTCATCTTAATTACATTAAAAGAACAGTAACTATCCATACATATTTGATGAACCGGATAATTAATATTCCACAGAGTTAGTAAATGTGAAAGAACATGATAAGTCTACTTAATCAAGATGTTATTCTCTCTGATAAGTATATTCCTCTGATACGTCACGTTGTGCAGATTGCTGGGTATTATTAACACGTGGATTTGTTTACAAAGCAACACGTGAGAAATCTCACAGAATCCGAATGAAAGTAATTATAAGTTTGTGACAATTTGTCGAGTAGAATGCAGATTCATCGCCCACGATATACTCCGTAATTAGAGACATTTGCTATTATGTACTATCGACGTCCGCAGTGTCTATTAAGGGAATAAACCTGTACATGTAACGAGTGCCGTGTAGTATATTCTAGTGCACATTACAAGTTTTGCATGAAAATACGTATTTTCCAATAGGTGATGACGAAATCCCTTCAAATGACAATTGTATTTACTCAAATGAGCAACATTAGTGCGAACAATAGCGAATCACTTTTTACATAAGAGTTCCTCGATTTTGAAAACGTGAAAATTTTGCTAGGATTACTTCCCATGTAGAATGTAATAATATATTATTTAATTTAATAAACTGTAAAATTAAAACAATTAGTTACATTATTCAATTTCACTTGTAAGTGAGGAATTTGATAATACTTATTTTCATTTGACCTCTTTTCGTTATCTTGCACAGTATCTGCATAGGTATATTAAATACGAACGTGGAAATGCAACCAGCATACTTCAATGAGAAACTAGTTAGCCTTAACCGTAGTGTCCGAGTTTCTATCTTTCTCCTCCACTCCCTGTCTACCTCTCGACTCTATCACTAAGAAAACGTGTCAATGCCAAGAATCTCATGCACGTATGAGAGAGATGTGTAATCTCGTAGTATCTTTGAATTATTTCTTAAATTCTGAAATAATTCGATGCATGGAGGCATTGCATTGGTGTGTTCTTTGCGTGATGACACTGCTGTCTTCTTTCATAATTGCGCATCATAATTCGTATCTTACCGAAAAATATTGTACCGAGAATTGAACAAAGTAAAGTGTACTATATTTTGATTAAGGTTTTATCTTTAACTGTACAACTTGAATACACTGTTTTTGAATGATTTAATTTCCAATTAAACTAATTAATACATTTCTAATGTTACAGTATGTTTTTCAGAATTTTTAAAAAAATTATATGAGATTTCAGGATACATGAAAAAAAATACAATTTTCTATATGTTTATACGTATACCTAACAAACTTTTATGTTATACGAAGCTATTTACAGTTCTGCATTTCATTAAAAATGGTTTCTGGTCTGAATACTTATTTTCAAGGCAAACGTTCGGGTTTACATTTAAATACATTTAAAATTTATATATTTAAAGGCTGTATTTATATAAATTAACTATACCGCACAGTAATCGTTGTAATTAGACGGTCACGTTGACTTAAATGCAAAATTAAATTAATTGAATATGGTAATTCAAAATTTTCACTCATTTGTATATGTTTACCCAAAATCAATTACAAATAATGGATTGTCGACAAACTGTACGACGATACCAACGCCGATCCTATCGCCGATACCAACTAATTCGAATTTAACCGCGACATTTTCAAATTTGTACCCGCATTCAATAGAAGTACGCAACTCGTAACAAATGGAGTAAATGACAAAAATAAAAGTAACACATACCTCCTTTGTGACTGACTATTGCTGCAGGTGTTAGAATATCCGGAATCCGACACCTTCGCATTCTCGGTGGATGTCTCTTCCATCGTTTTTTTCAAAAGGTTATCACCCTTCCTGACGATATTCCGTAATGTCACAACACTAATGCTAAATGAAATAAACTTGATGTTCACATACCATAACGACACTTCGCGTTAATTAAATGAATAAGAGCGATTCCAGGAAACGCGTGGTTAGTGCATCAGTAGTAAGACGAAAAAGTGTGCAAAAGTTTCGAACGTATTACATTGTTTTAATGATTACGTTTAAAGCGACGCACTATGAATTCGATCGTACAGATCGATTGTTTAATTGACTAAGAAAAATATGTTTACACGAAATTCTGCAATAATTCACAATTAACATAGACACTAGGTCACGTCTGCATGGCAATAGCTACTAGACTGAGACCACGTTCGGTGTATATCTTTCGCGCGGCCGCGCCGACTGACTGACTCGCATCATGCAGCACGTTTGGTAACACGTGAGTTGCTTCCCCTTCCCCCTCTCCCTGCTCCCTTACTGTTAACCTATATCGATGGAAAACGTGCCCCACTTGAGCGTCATAGTTCTAACGATGAACGTGATTATTATAGTTACCTTCCCCAGATTTCCTACTTGTTTTCAAGCATGGAAAAGTATGCCGCGGAAACTCCTTGCCTATGTATAGTCGAAACATTTACGCGAAAGGATATTCGCATATTTTCAAATTAAAAAGATAATTTTATTAAAATAAAATGTTCATATTCTATCCATAATACAAATGTGATGGATATTTGTAAAAATGTTGTTATACTTATAGATAAAAATATTATTAGCGAACATTGTAGTACAAATATTAGAATTTAATTTATATTTACAAATGATAGAAGAAAATATATTCACTGATATTTGTTTCATTAGGTATGAAATATTTTCTAATAGAAGTGAGATGTTAAATATAAATATACTTTATTGGACTTAATATACTTCATATATACAAATAATAAAAAGTCTTATTCTGCTAAGATATCACAGTCATCAGGTACAATGCTTCTTGGAATCCTTGGGGTACTCTGAAAGTTAGAAAAAAAAATATGTCAGATCAGATAATACAATAAAGATGCAGCAGGATACTCTGTTGAGTGTAAACAAAAATAAGTGAAAGTCTGTGTATAATTTTGCGTACTCAATGTGTATTTGATATCACCAAAACAAGTCAGTTACAGTCTCCTGAAACAGCATTGTGTATAGTCACAGGGTAAAGCAGTCTAACACACGTACAAAAGTGTCCATAAAAGGTTTATGTTGTGCGTCAATCACTGGTGTTTGACAAAGCTGTTTAGTGATCATGGATATAACTAGTTTCCTACAAAAATGAATTTGTAAAAAACAATATACAACCACGATATATTTTATTCAAATATATCTATGTGTATGGAGAGTCTTATTTATACCAAAACAAGATGTATCCATATTTCACTAAAAAATTTAAAGACAATCATACTACCTTTTGTTGATATTTACAATTCTTTAAATGTTTTAAACGACCCATTTTGTAGATATTTAAATGTTAAAACTTGCAATAACTTTTGTCAATGACTTATAGCAGTTTTATATTTCATCTTCACACTATGAAAACTTTGGAATGAGTATTGTAGCATATAGTACACACAACATGATAAAAAACTTTACAAAATTAAAAAGTAAGATATCCTCCATAATATCTATAGAATCTCATGTCATAGTTTAAGCAAATATAATTTAATATTTTTAAATAACAACAATTTAATAATATTAAACAAATATAAACTTCAAGAATAGATCTTGTTTTGGACTTTAATCAGGTTTATTGTTGCTATGACTTATCATCGTGAAGATAATTTTCCAAACATATACAAGAAATAAGTTACTTTACGTTTTCTCCCATGCACAGTATACCTAGTAAAGAATAGTATAAACCTATTGAATATAAATTATAAACAAAAACATGTTTTGCTAATTCTAATGCACAGGTTATATTTTAAAGCCTGCGCGAATAGTCGAAACTACTATTATCCTCGTTTTATAAACGAGAATGAAAAATATTTGAGAAAAATTAATCAATTTCCTCCTTCTATATTTAGAAATTTCTTTGTCCCAACAACCTATATGTTACTAATCTCTTCTCTTTACACTTATTTCAAAGATATTTGCCCGAATATGCATTTAATATAAAAGTATACGCGTATAGAAATACTCTTACCTTTGATTATTACTTGGAGTACAGTTATCATAATCAATATAATTAACGCATCAAGTTCTATCTCAAAGTTCTATCTCAAACTTCTTCATTTTGAAGGAAGAAGTTTTCAAACTAATTATTTCTACACATTGTATATATCCTTAAATTGAACATTTAAGATCACTTTTCGCACAGGCCTCTTAAAATAATAAAACCAGGAAGTCAAGTGTATGTGTAACGATATGTAAGGATAAAGTAAAGTATCGTTTAAGTTTCAGTAACGTTGAATTCGCGAACGTAAGCGGTAGTTAAAAGTAGGTAGTTGGAGTAGTATCCTTGGATGCGGGCCCGACGTGGTCAAGTGAGTCTTAAAATTCGTCTCTTTTGTTGCGTGCGTCCGGCTTGTGTATACCAGTCAGTCTGTGAAGACAAATAGAAAAATTACATTTTCTCCTGTTTTTCAAATTGAGTGATCGTCGGTTACAACGTCAGGGTGTTATTATTTAAATGTTTCGCGCATTGTTTCTCTCTTTCTCTTTGCCACGTGCTCAGCGATTTACTTACGAGGTACACAAAAAGAAATTAATTTTCATCTTCATCCATTCGTAATCGTTTTCTACGTTCATCACCAACGTTACGCTCCTCAGCTTCTAGCACCTTTAATCGGGAACCACAAATTTCTTGTCCATGCAGAACCTGAAGACACATTATTGTTCTTTACATTTAAAGAATGCAAGGTCGTAACTCAATTATACCAATTGGTCAAACTGTATGCTAAGTTTAATTAAAAACATCAAAGTTATTAAAAATATGAAAAGTTTTACTCAGCATACCTCGATAGCCTCATTTGCACTTTGTACACTAGCATACTTTGCATAACCACAATTTTTTCCTGGGAGCATATAAACATCAATGAGATTCCCAAATCTACAAAATGCATCCTTCATAGCATATATAGGAGGCACTGGAGGACCGCATACAATAAAACACCTTTTTGCAACCTCTGCATCAACACTTGCCATTGGTTGTGCAGGTGGTAGCTTAACACACATTGTGTGTTCTAAACCTAAATATAATAAAAAAGTATAATTATGTGTTAAAATGAAATATTCTAATATTGCAGAGGTATGAATATTCCTTACTTGGTGCAGTATGCCCTGCAGCCTGAATTATGGATGTAGCTCTTGCAATTGTTTCTGCAAGGTGTGCTAAATCTGTCCTTGCACTAACTATTCCACCTGTGCCAGAACTTCCAGGTTTGGTTGTACTTTTTGGAGGTGCACTGGACAAATCTGGTTTTACTATCATCCTATGGCCTGGTGGATACTCAAAACCATGGAACTTTTCTCTCGCATATGCTGCTGCACTTGGATTTGAGTACACTACCACAGCCTGCCCTCTTGGCATTCTATATCTTACATCATTTTTTAGGTGACAGTAATCCATACCAGGTACAATATCAAAGAGTTTCCATAACTGATCTTGATTTAATGCAGGATGAGCAATTACTTGTAAATGTGTATAACCTTCAGAATTTGGATAATTTGTTGCAATTTCTAAACTAATACTACTTTTTCCAAAATTTGATGAACTATAACCCCCACCAGCACTATCGTAATGGGAGGATAGTCCATTATTATATTTTGCATCTATATGATCAGGTTTTGGTTTCTTTGGCTCTGCAAATACAGCTTTAAACTTTCTGTCACATTCCTCAAATGCTTTTGCTGCACTAGACACTTTCTTAAACTTCACATAACCAAAACCTTTTGATTCATTTGTGTTTCTATCTTTCACCACAGTTGCGTATTCAATAGCTCCAAATTTAGAAAATTCTTGCTGTAATTCACTGTCAGTCATAGATTTTGGTAATACACAAAATAGACGAACCCATCTCTCTTCTTCGTTTGTTTCCCTTACAGATCCTTGGTCACGACTGCAACAAATACCTATATTCGCACATTTATAAAACACACGCATATATGTATATACTAATAACAGAACATTTGTTGTAACTGTTTATGAAGTATTCCTAATCTTACTTTGAAGCAATCATCACTTTGATTGGTCTTCCGACAGACCCCAACATTTTTCCATTCATTTCTTCCAATGCAAAAGCTGCTTCTGATGTTTTAGAAAACTTAATGTAGGTAACTCCTGCATAAACAAGACACACCATTTTCGTATTTACATTACAAATAAAACGCATTTACCGAACTGATACTAAATTATAGAAACAGAAAATTAATAAAGTTATTAAAGGCGTATAAAGTGATAAAATAAAGAAACAAAACAAAAATGTTTATCGATTCATCGTGCAGATAGGAAAGATTATGTATGTACCTTTATTTTCGCCTGTATTTCGATCTTTAACCACCCAGATATCCTCGATCTTTCCAAACTTCTCGAATGCTTTCCTGAGATCATCTTCTTCCAAACTTTTGTGACATATAACAAATAAACGTGAATTCGGTGGATCATCATTTTTCGATCGCAGATCTGTCTGCGAATAATACGAGTCGCGTTCTCTGTGATCAGCCATTTTGCAAATGAACGCTGCAGACTACTTCGCCCGTCTACGGTCAGTGATGCCGGCGCGCGACAGGAACGGAAAAATAGGGTTCTATGCTATCAATTTTCAATCTTTTTTCTTTTCTACAATATTTCAAACAAAGTGTAGATTAATTTCAATTCATCACAATGTTTATTTTACGAAAAACATTTACGATAAAGTGGTTATTCAATTTTCACGCGAATTTAATTTTATATATGTTATATGCACATAATTTTTATAGCATTACAATAATAATTTGGATTATCGGGTATCATATCCCAGTTAGTAAACTATTACTTGCATGTTAATACAAATGAAAAACATGTTTGAAGGCAAGATGTTCATATCCGCATATTTTGCGCGTTTTATTTAACTTTGATGACTCATAGTGGCAAATTATTTTTACTTGGGTTTCTATTTTAGTCGATGTACTGCTGAACTTGTGTATGTCTACCCACACTTCTTCATATTTGGTGGACATTATAATATATTTATTATTTTTCCCTATTGCAAGAAAATATATAACCGGATCTCGTATCATTCTTTATTTTTTCCTTATACAAACCCGGTTCGGTGGTGCTCATGAAAGAGGATAGGTTACATTAGCACTACTGCATTCCACTGCATTTGTTCAAAACTAATTTTCGATCGTATTTGACAAGTCATGTTTTACTATTTTCATGCAGTAACTTCCTTATACTTAGAACGATATATGTAATGACGTACATTAAATAGCAATATTTATTTATAATAATTGGATAAGTAATATTAAGTTTTTTGCAATGCTTCTTGCTTTTCTATTGATTTTCCTGAAATACTCATGTTATGTAGGTTAGTAAAGACAATAAAAATGTGATTTTCAAATACTACTTGACTTCCTTTATGTATTTCAAATGCAATTAATGCAAATCATGCAAAATTATATTTCCCGAAGCTTTTCTACTTACGTCTGCGAACCAGCAAGCATAATTTAGCTTATATAAAATGATATTTGTTCAATAATATATTCCATTAAGGTTTAGGATGAGGTACACAATATATGCATATAAGTATATGTAATACTATGTATTTAAGACATACATAAAAATATAGGATTTTTAAAAATTTCACCAGTTTAACTATATGTACATAGTGTTGCACCACTTATGTAGTAGCACTATTGTTTCTGAACTGCAATTCTTATACATCGTATGTAGAAGCAGATACATTTCCACCATGACCAGTCCAGTTAGTGTGTACAAATTTTCCTTCTTGATCAAGTAATTCATAAGTATGAGCACCAAAGTAATCACGTTGTGCTTGAAGTAAGTTTGCAGGGAGACGAGCAGTTCTAAATCCATCATAGAAAGCCAAAGCAGTTGAAAGAGCAGGAGTCGGTATACCGATTGTCACAGCAGTAGACACCACTACTCTACAACTAGCCTGACATTCTTGCATTGCTTTTGCAAAGAAGTCATCTAACAATAAGTTGGAAAGCTTTGGATTTTTATCAAAAGCTAATTTTATGTTACCCAAAAATGCACTAGAAATGAAAAATCGAAGGTTATTGTACATTAATTATGAAAAATTACAATATATTTGGATCTATACTTTATAGAAAATAATTATAATATTTCTAAAAATTAGTAAAGAACAAATACCTTCTTATAATACATCCACCCCGCCACATGAGAGCTATTCCACCATAATTCAAGTTCCAATTATGAATTTTAGCAGCTTCTCTTAATAACATAAATCCTTGTGCATAAGAAATAATTTTAGATGCATACAGGGCTTTTCTCAAATGCTCTAGGAACTGTTTCTTATCACCATTAAACTCAGCATCAGAACCTTTTAAAATAGTGCTTGCTTGTATTCGTTCACTCTGGATAGCAGAAAGACATCTAGCAAAGACTGATTCTCCAATTAGTGTTACAGGGACTCCATAATCTAATGCAGCAATAGCTGTCCATTTTCCAGTTCCCTTCTGACCTGCAGTATCTCTGATTCGTTCTAGTAGGTAACCCTTTCCATCTTTGTATTTAAGAATGTCTCTAGTAATTTCAATTAGAAAAGAATCTAATTCCCCTTTGTTCCATTCATTGAAAACATTGCTCATTTCATCAGGGCCAAGTTTCAAAGCATTACGCATTATATGATATGCTTCACAAATAAGTTGCATGTCACCATACTCAATGCCGTTATGCACCATTTTTACAAAGTGTCCTGCACCTCCTTCTCCAACCCAATCACAACAAGGTTCATTATCAGCTTTTGCACATATGGACTGAAAAATTCATATATTCTCAATATTTAAATACTTAATAAAGTCATAGTACAGATCAAGTACTTTAATAAAGAAGCGTTTTAGGTATACCTGAAAAATGGGTTTAATATGCGGCCAAGCTTTTGGATTTCCACCTGGCATTAGAGATGGTCCGTATCTGGCACCATCTTCTCCTCCACTAACTCCGCTACCAACAAATAAGATCCCCTTCTTTTCCAATTCTTTTGTTCGTCTATCTGTATCCTGATACTCAGAATTACCACCATCAATTATAATATCACCAGGAGATAGAAGAGGGACTAACTGGTCAATAAATGCATCTACAGCAGCTCCAGCTTTAAAAAAAATGAATTTGAAATTAATATGATTCAAAAGAAACATTCTTATCCATTACTAAAGATTGGAAAGTTACAACTTCTCTATCCAAAGACTATATAAAAGAGGATCAAGGTAAATAACTGGTTACAAGGACACTTATTATTCTTATGTGTATATGTATATTGCCTAAAGCAATAGCAATGAAAATGTACCTTTCACTAAGAGCATGACCCTTTTTGGTGGTTTTAGTGTCTTTACCATTTCTTCTAAAGAGTAGGCACCAATGACTTTTGTGCCTTTTGCTTCATTTTTCAAGAATGATTTTACTTTATCTGTTGTGCGATTGTATGCACAAACAACAAACCCATGATCATTCATATTCAAAATTAAATTCTGCCCCATCACGGCTAAGCCAATGAGGGCAATATCTGCAACGCTGTAACATAGAATTAAATTTAATAAAACCATACTTTTTACATTACAAGCAATTGTAAATATTGAAACTTATACAATTTTATGTACATTATTAAATCTAAATTGAATATTTCGTAACAGACTTATTATTTGCAACATCCTTATATAAATCGTTAGAAATTTTCATATTAATTAAGCAGCAAATCGATGCGGCGAAATCGAGTGGAATGTCAAGATACAAGAAATGAGTTCGCATAAAATCTATTTTTCTTTTAAACATATTAGATAGTATTTAAATTTTAAATTGTAGGTACAATTACTTACGGTTCAGTCATCTTAATGATCGTTGTGCGTATCTAAGATGGTACGTAGTTCCTTTCGTTTCACGTATTATCGGACAGCAACAAGTGGCCAAACGTTTCTGCCGGACAGTTCGAGAGAGAACATTCATTCTGTAGTGTTCAACGTCAGCCGACATTCCGTAAGCCAATCGCAACGCATACAAGGTCAGCATAGTGTCAGCACTAAAGTGTATGTTATGTATGTATGTACTTACTACTATACCGGAATTTCATACCTTACCACTACTAAGACTATGTTCTTTGAACGTAACGATATTTCATAATGATTTAATCTGGTAACAAAAATCATATGTTATCTAATCCCCTGATAAGTTTCCTCACCATTTCACTGTTATTCCATTTATTATTTTTCGGCAAGAATGTAGCTGGAAATACAAGTTCAAAGTAAATAAGTTAAACTGTACTTTGTCTAAACTATGTAAACAACTTAACGACTATTCACACTGGGCTGTCGGTTAATTTCAACTGAAATTAACTGAAACTTTTAATTCCTGTGTGAAGGATTCATATAATAGGCATAAAATATCTTGTTTTGACTATATTGTTTGTATGGAACATGTATTCTAACAAAACACATTTTGTACTTATTAATTGAGTTAGAATTTATAAGTTTAAAATAATTCAAGGGCAAAATAAAAATATTCTTCCATCTACTATTGTAAAATAGGACAATAGAAATGTTGACATTAAGTTGAAAGTGTCGTCAGTACTTAAAGTATAATAAATACAATTTTTAATATGATTATCACATGAAAAATTATTACGTAATATACACCTCTTATTTTTGTGACTTATTTGTATCCATAATATTACGGTACACTTAAATTGTATTGTTATTGAAGGTAAAAGGAGCAGTGATTCAGCGTAATTCAAATATTGATTTTACAAGACGTGAAACAAGAAAGTTCTAAGAGAATCGTTTTACGCGCGTTTAAGATGGAAGATATTCTCCTCCAATCATTGACGCATATACAAGTATGACGTCACTTGCACACTGCTGAGAGGCGATTGGACCAACCAGACGTATAGGTATTTTAATTGGAAACGCAACATGTCGCGATTTGCTTGATTAGATTAGGGAAGGTCCGCGTATGTTTCTTTCGTTTTAACGTCCTATTTAGCGGATTTTAAGCAGCTTCTAAGTGTATTGTTTACATTATACAGTGTCAGGAATGACGCGTATTTCGGTGAAACACATGGATACTGGTCTACACAAAGAAGTGGACATAACCCTACGACAATGAGATACTCTATTTCTGAAACTAAATACATCCTTTTTATCGGGAACAATACTGTACAGCGATACGACTAAATAAATATTAGCATTTGTGTTTGTCAGTGCTTTAAGCAATATGGGACTACTCTTCGCAAAATTGTGGAGTTTTTTCGGCAATGAAGGTAATCGCGATATCTAGACTAATATCATCGTATCGCGAAGATTCTTTCTTTACATATCAGATCGTATAATATTACTTTATTACAGCACGCTTTATCGCACGTGCAAGTCCTTTGTCTAAACAATGTATTGCACAGATGTGAATAATTGTTGATATATCAATACATTTGCGTTACAAACCGTAGACGAATTCGACATGTAAATTTATACCTTATTATATTATTACATGTAATTTGTGTCAGACAGTACGATTTCATAGAGTTTCATATATATTTCTAGTCTGCTGTTGTAACAATTTTGTATTTTAAAAATGTGTTATACATATTCCTTTTTATCACAGAGTGAAAACTTTCTCTTTTTCTTCATCACTGTTAATTTAGGACAAAGAAATATTATATAATTAACATTTTCTGTAATAAATAATTACGATTGTATATTTTATTTAACTCTGATAATCACACTTGTTCTAAAGTTAACAATCTGTATAAATATGTTGTTAAATTTACATGGACCTACTTTAAGCATATGTTAACATATGCTCTCTAGTTCATTTCTCTTGTTTTCATCTTGACTTGCAAACCATTTAACTTTAAAGATGTCTAAAGCTTTTCTTCATTTAATTGTTAATATAGGTATTATTTATAAGTAACATTAATCATTAATCTGCCTAAGACCCCA
This sequence comes from Mimumesa dahlbomi, assembly GCA_917499265.3. Lineage (NCBI taxonomy): Eukaryota > Metazoa > Arthropoda > Insecta > Hymenoptera > Crabronidae > Mimumesa > Mimumesa dahlbomi. Next base: position 8,106,569 of record OU824116.1, on the reverse strand, counting down.
TAGTTATCAATTCTGACTGTTTTTTGTTTTTCAGAACATAAAATAGTTATGGTGGGATTGGATAATGCTGGTAAAACAACTATATTGTACCAGTTCCTAATGAATGAAGTTGTTCATACATCTCCAACCATTGGGTCAAATGTTGAAGAAGTAGTATGGAAAAATATACATTTCATAATGTGGGATTTAGGTGGACAACAGAGCTTAAGAGCTGCATGGTCTACTTATTATACAAATACAGAATTTATTATAATGGTGATAGATAGTACAGATAGAGAGAGACTTGGCATGATAAGAGAAGAATTATATTCCATGCTAAATCATGAAGAACTAAGTAAAGCGAATGTCTTAGTTTATGCTAATAAACAAGACTTAAAAGGCAGTATGACCGCTGCTGAAATCTCTAGACAATTGGATCTAACATCAATTAAGAAACATCAATGGCACATACAAAGTTGTTGTGCACTCACAGGCGAGGGGTAAGAATAACATTGTTTTTAAAACACCAATTATATGGAAACATTAATCCTACAATTTAATATTATATTTTAGACTTTATCAAGGCCTGGAATGGATTGTTGGGCGTTTAAAAAAGACATGACGTACGTTATGAGAATTCATCATGAATATAACAAGATATTTAATATGTAAAGTATATGTTCAATCTAAGTTACTATGCCACTTTAATGGTTGTACAAACAAAATCTGGATGAATGATCGATTTTTAATGGTGGTACAATAGCCTGATATATGACTTTAAAGGTGTAACTGCATACGTTAATTATAGTTATTGCTGCAGAGACTTAACGTATCAAACGGTGGACGGGTACATGTTGTCTTATACATTAATGTGATAATAAGATTACGTGTAATCTAATGGAATTGTGTATATGATGTAAGAGTAAAATATTTCAAGCATTCTTTGTGTGGAAGCCCATTTTAAAATTGTTTTATTATTATGTTGGAAAGTATATGTAACAAAAATGTTCCTCTTCTCAACATACAAAAGAAGCATGTATAATGGATTTGTAACAGCAGGATTGCCGAATTTGATCTATTACCTGCAACCAAGTCCATTAGCAATTCTTAAGATAAATGCTATTCTGAAATTACAACCTGACAAATATCAAGTTCAGTTTCTAGCTCAATAACGGAACTCTCAACGAAAATTTTTGCACGCGTACATGGAAACTATAAATTTTGTAACCCCGTCCACCAACGTTTATAGAAAAAGAGGAATAGAGAATCAATTGTATTCAGTTGACATGCGGACAAAGAAATTGGATTGGCCTGTGCAACTTAAAAAAAGATACACTTATGTACATAGTTTTTATACTCCTCATTAATAGTAAGCGACTGTAAAAAGTAAAGTCCAATGTAGCATCAATTTACCATATATTTTTCATGTTTCTGTGTGAAAGTTTAAGCAGATTTCTTAGCGCTTGGTACATGCAGACATCTTATAAGACTTCATGGCAAGGTTACCCAACCAATCCAACTAAATATTTGAAGGCAGAAATACTAACTGCTCTGTGATATGTGGATTCAACAGTGAGACAGTTGTTTGTTGGGAAAATTTAATCTGAGTTTGATAGAAAGATAACAATTGAATAGAAAAACACATGTTTTATGCATAACAAAAATATACCACTGTAATAAAAACGTGTATGCTATTGATATTGAATACTGCAAGGCATTAAATTTAATTTGCAAATAATCAATTAACAGCTGTCTCATTTATTTTATTTAAATCATAAATGTAATGACTAACTTTTATGTAGATAGAAATACTCTTGTAGGTAATATTGATTTAAACTTAAAATAATAATCATACTAATGATTGCAAAATTGAGCATATATACAGAATTATAGAAATTGTTAAGATCATTGTATGAAAGATAAATGCCGTCTAAAGCCAGAGTGAGATCATACACTTAAAGTTTCATAAAGATAAACAGTAGTTTTCTCATATTGAGAAACAGTTCTCATAAGTGACTAATTGTCCTATGCATTATATGACCCTGCAGATTATACAGATACGAGATGCCCAACCTTTACAAAACTTTCTTTATATAAAAAAGATGACATGTACCGTACAAGTTATAGGTGACTTACTCATCGAGAAGAAGTGAGTGACGCGAGACACCTATACTTGTGCACATTTTAATTATATCAATGGCTCAATTTCTATTTGATTTCGTTAAAATAGAATATACAAAAATGCTCATTTTTATTTACATTCATTTTTGTTGAATAATTTATGTAATATAACTGAAATAATATTGTACAAATTTATTAATTGACACGGGTACTGATGTTACTGTAAAATAAATTTATTGCATTTTCATTGCACGGAAAACAAAGTGCTATTATGAATTCTTTATCAAGCACAAAGTTTCCTATTCCCTTTGGCTATTTTCTTATTATTAAAAATTTTAAACTTTCTTATTGAAATAGTTGAAAGTGAAAAATCAAATTAATTTAAAAAAATATATACACTGCAATAACATGAACTGTAATATAAAGTGCTTTCACAGAAGAGGACACACACATATTGTATAATTACAATTATATTTTGTACATATTAAGTAACATGTTCTCCATTTTTTGTATTAAATCTATTGAAACTGTAATAAATATGCTCTACTAAATCTATTTGTTACTCCCCGTGTTTAATATTAAGAAGTGTAAAGGTAATATGTATTGAAGATTAAGTTAATCAATTAATTTGGATCTACGACACAAACGAAGAAAGAAACCCAACAAATATGATTTTCAAAGATCTATTTATTTTCTCGTCCGTTATAAATAATATATCGCACACACTCATTCATTCTCATAACAGTGGATCTACCACTGGTCATCCTTCTTAATTTATGTGAACTGTAATGACTCGATGTAAGATTGAGCCACATTTTTAGTGTGTCTGAAGAGTCTAAAATCAACAACTCGTGCGCTAAGCACTGCAACATTGCTTAAGTAATTATTAGCCTTACGCAATTTAGCTTCTACTTCACCTATTATACTAATTGTAATTTGATTCAACGAAAATACTTGATATTAACGATCGGGGAATTGAACAAAATTCTATTCAGATTCTTTAGCACCACATATGTTTATGACCTGTATTTACTATGCAGATAAACCGTTTTTAATTAGAACGATGAAAGGAAGATATTTATTATAAACCAATTAACTTCTAAAAGAATCTGATACTTTTGGGCAGTGTCTGTTAAATTGCAGGGCAAAATGATGTACTATGCGCATCTAAGTTTTGAGTCAGTTTATCGTAGTTCTCTAAATCGTATTCTGATGATATCGCTTTTATCGCTAAAATCGCCGCTTTTTTAAAGTAAACGTAAAGCGGCAACTATATTTACAATAAATCGACTCTACTATTGGTGTATTTAGTGTGATCCGTTTAGGATCTGGCAGTTGCAACTATTGTATACCGGACCAATCTACATTTTTTATACACGACTTCATATCGAAAAAACTTTATCCCCACTTGCCATATAATCAGAACGATTAACAGATCAGGAAAAGCCGGTTAAAGTTTTTATGACACGGTGTATTGCGAAGTTGGTTTTTAATTTTCTACGTTTTAACAATACATCGTTAGATGAGATAATTCTTTGTTGCTTTTAGTACCTAGCCTCGTATCTTTTCAATAAGACTCGGCAATTAAAATGACTTCGTTGAAGTCAGTATCAAAATGAATTCGATATGATCGCGAGAATAGTGCACATTTCGTGCATCAATAGCATGATACGAAGCAGTCAGTTGATTATTTCTGAGCTCGCGATGACAGTTGGTGTCAATGTGACACGAACTCGGGAGAGGGTCTTGATGATTCTGATTTTTGTTATAAATAGGGATGCTGATTAAGCTTTGACACTTTTCATGAGGAGATCGGTGCTAAGGGATTTAGGCCTTTCGATTGGCAGACCAAGAGCACGATCCCACACAAGGGCAGCAAGTACACCAAGAGCACGTGAGACTCCGAAGAGAACGGTGTAGTAATTCATTTCCTTCATTCCATAGTATTGCAACAGAACTCCCGAATGAGCATCTACATTTGGCCACGGGTTCTTTACCTTGCCAGTCTCCAAGAGAATGGGAGGAACTACTTTGTAGACTTGAGCGACGAGCTGGAAAACACAAATTTCAATAAATATTCATCTGTTACAAAACGTAATTTGAAGATCGAAAAAATGTATTTAATTGTAATTGTATATATTACCTTGAACAATTTATCATCGGGTAAATGTTTCAATGCAAACTCCCTCTGACAAGTGTATCTCGGATCAGTTTTCCTGAGCACAGCATGACCATATCCTGGCACGACCTGTCCGCTCTTCAATGTACTCCAAATGAAGTCTTTCAATTTTTCGTCGCTAGGATTGTCACCAACTTTAGCACACAGCTTCTCTATCCATACCAATACTTCTTGGTTCGCGAGACCGTGAAGAGGTCCAGCCAAACCGTTCATACCAGCCGCGAAGGACAGGTAAGGGTCAGATAATGCCGAACCCACTAAATGTGTTGTATGCGCCGAAACGTTTCCACCTTCGTGGTCGGAGTGGATCGTCAGATATAAACGCATAAGTTCGATAAATTGTGGGTTATCATAACCAAGCATGTTAGCGAAATTCCATGACCAATCTTTACCCGCGTCAACGGATCCCAAACCTTTACCACCTTTATAGAGATTTCTATATATCGTGGCGGCTACTACTGGCAATTTCGCAATCAGATTCATCGAATCCTCATAAATAGTTTCCCAGTACTTGGTCTTGTGTACACCTTTGGTATAGGCTTTCACAAACTCGCTTTCACTATTCAGGAGAGTGATAGCGGCCGAAAATTGAGTCATAGGATGAAGCGATTTTGGGAAATTGTTGAGAGCCTTGACGACGTGATCGGGTAATGTGCTCCTGGCGGCCCATTCTTGAGAAAGTGCCTTAGCTTGCGCGTCCGTTGGAACGTCACCGGTAATCAGAAGCCAGAAGAGACCTTCGGGAAGGGGTTCAGCACCTCCCTTGGCTTTTGGGAGAAGCTTCTGACACTCGGGGATTGATTTTCCTCGGAATCTAATACCTTCCTCGGGATCCAGGACAGACGGTTCCCAGACAAGTCCTTTAATTCCACGCATACCACCGTACATCTACGAGATTACATGTTCAATATTATTGTGATATAGGAATACGTATTAAACAATAATTATGTTATAAATATATAATTGATTATTCATCGAGCATAAAAAAATACTTATACACATTGTATAAAATATATATTTATCATGATCACATAACAAGTACGCGGTGTAACCACATTCCGTGGTCCTTATCAAACGTTCGTTATCAGAGTAGCATAAAAAATAACTCGTTATACGCATGTATTTTACAAGAGGTTTCTTCCTCCACGTGCCATGATGCGTTCATACTTTATCTGTTCGTCGTTCGATCTATCGGTTTATGAACTTCTAGATCAAACTTGAGATTACAATCACAGTTCTTTAATAAAAACCGCTGCGTGACGTAAACACAACTTATGACAGTAAAGTGCGTACCATGTCCACGGTGACTTCTCCAACTTTGGTTCCTCCATGTTCCTTACGGAATGCTTTAACACGTTCTTGTTCCTGCGGGATCTTGTCGGCCAGGACTTTTTTGAGGTCGGTGGAGGCATCGGATAGTTGACGTAAAAATACTGTGGAAGTTATCTTCTGTAAATATAGAGAAAAAAACAGAATTGTTAGAGAATTGAATAAGTCCTATTTAGATTTAAATTTTAAAGATTCTTATTCACAGAACCACTTACAATAGAACGGTTCTTTTTAGATATTTGTGAGCATAGTAATGAAGTTCAATCTATTAAACGCATCAGTAACGCGATTAACGAAAGTATTATTGTTTCTTAGAAATAGCAAATGCATCCTAATAAGACTGAATGAAATGTTGTTACGGGTAAAATACTAAGTATACGTCAATGTCAACGGTTGTAAAAAAGAACCAACCATATATCTAACTTCTTATGTAACGTAAAAAGAACAAATCGCTCACGACATCATATTCTTTTAAGAAGTCACGCACGTGCACACAACTTCCGGACGAAAAGTTAGCAGCAAAATAACGTTCAAACTGAACTGACTCGCGCCAGTCGAAATTCATTCTAAATATAGCCATTCTGACAAAGTTCAGTGTGGCTCAATCGGCATAAATTAATTTGTTTTATCTTACTTTTCATGCGATTACTATAAAACACTTCTGGTTGCGATTGAATAAGTACTCCAAAGATCGACGTAAACCTCCAAGGTGCGTGATATTCGCAATATTATCAGCTATTCCATATATTTTTTGGTCTACGTGATTGACATGTTAAACGATGTCAGTATTACATTAACTTTCAACTGTTACTATAGTTCCATACATACATAAATGCGCATATATTGTTATACTATTTAAAACCATATCGGTGGACATTAAAAAAAAAAGCCAAACTATAAACGCATGAATATTCCACGTTTCGAGAACAATCGTGAAAACTCTTGCTTATCGTTACTCATCGATTTTTAAGCATCGAAGATCATGGGAACTCTGATAAATTACAAGCTTCGCCTTGGGGTCACGAGGTTGCACATTAGAGTTCATTATCAAAGTGTAGGCCTTGCGGAAACGCACCGGACAATATTGATTGCGAGTTAAAAGAATTGTCATTGGCATCACGCAACCAGTTTATTGTGTGTGCTTATTTGTGTACATACGTGTATATATGTATACACATATATGTATACATGTGTGGCATTGATGGGCCTGGTATCGCGTTTTTAGACGTGAATTATTTTCTCTGAATTTAATAATCATTTTCATTCATTCTTATTTCAGGAAATATACTCTATATCGTTTCTATCGATATTCGGGCCTAACAAATTTTCAAGTTGTTCACTTTACAAGTATCTCAATCATTAAATTCATTGATTATCAAAGAGTTTCAGAATAAAACGTCACGAAGATTACTTCGCAACGTAAGCAAACAGATTTTAAGACAGTCGATACGCTTGGTACGTTCATTACTTTCATTAAATCGCAGTTCTTTTGTTCGTCCTTTCCATTTGAGATAGGAATGCATTGTGTCTATGTACAGTAGTACAGAAATCTCCAGATAAGTGTAAGAATACGGGAAAGCTTGGAACAAATACCGATAAACGACCGTCGTTTGCAACGTAGATGCGAAATTGGGTCGAGGTGAAATCCGAATGGAAAGGTAAGCGGGACACGGAGGACCCATAAATTTTGACACTGACCATTAGGCCTGATCGTTGTCCTGCAAAGTGGCCATGTCCCCTCTTTAACAACACTTTCCCTTTATATTAATAATACGAAGTTATTCAAAGTACTAGAGAAAATTGTTTGTACGACATTCTCAGTAGAGATAGTTTTATATTCGAAGCGTAAAGAGGAGAACAACTGGTATCTTGCGTGGAAAACGTAGTGAAAAGAAACGAGACGGACGATTCTAAAAATTCATTGATATAATAACTAACGCCTGATAACGATGACATACATTATATGTACATAAGTACACCTTCAATTTCAGATTCGGTTCAAAAGTCATCCTTCGTCTCACGCGTTAAGTCTTATCCGTTCTTCGATAGCACGTTCTCAATGAGTGTTATTTTTGCGTAAGTGACTTGGCGTGCTTTATGACGAATGGGACAATCTTTAGTACAGAGGGTGCATTTCAATGTAAATTTCCGTCGACCTTGACATCTAAGTTTCAAGTTTACTATTTTTTTTTTATTGTAATCGTTACTGTGTTTCATTGTTCACTTAGGTTAACACTTAGTCACACTTAAGTTCAATTAAATGCTTCCATTATAAATCATCTTCAGAATTTATAGCGATTTTCTGAGGTCATTAATTACTTCGTTCTTTGAAATTTGTACTTTGTTCGATTAATCGATGCTTTTCACTCCTATTATTACATTCTTTCGTTTTGTAAAAAATGAAACCGCAAGAGAAGTATTAAAAGGCCGTATTTCTAACATATCAACAGAATTAATATATTTAACAATAAAGATGCTGATTGAGAACTATTGTGAACGTGTTCTGAAAATATTATAAACGTGGTATATTTGAAAACAAATATAACATTTGACACAACATTGTGTACGGATCGCAATATTTGGAAATCAGCCAGCAGTCAAACTCGTGCCCGGCTAAAAATAAAAGCAATCATGTGCTCCGAAATTTAGACCGTACTACATAATATAAATTTAAGATCAAAAAATGACAAATGGCAATGATTTCTTTCATCGAATTTTCTATTCAACGCGATATTCTTAATAAATAAGACAGAAACTTTAAAATAAGAACCACAAATTGATATTCATCTTCACAGCCTCTTGAATTATATAAACCCTTCTATATATATATTTATTAAAAATAACATTATTTAAATGGGAATGGGATCCTCCAAGCTCAGTGCATATATTATAGAAGTAGATCCTAGTTGAAAAATCAGGTATAACGAATGCTATACGTGGTTTGTTACATGATAGTTCTAGGAATGCATGTATTGTCCGACGAGCAGGTAGCAATACGTTTAACACGTAACATGAGATGGATATCAAGTTGTACCCGTAACGATGTAACGGAAGATTAATCGTGCGGATTGACAATGTGCCTTACTTTTGCACTGCATGCATTACCAAGAATTAAATGTGGATGAAAGTAATACTTTGCACTATTGAATTCTAATAAGCAACGTGTAAGTTAAGTACGACAGTGAGTGTATTATTTACTGTCTTTCAACAATTGTAATATGGTACTCTGCGAATTGTACATGCGATTTCTCCCATGCATATTTATACCTAAGTACGTATATCACGGTTTCATTTGATTTTATTCTTTCAAATATAATGAACCGCACTATTCAATTATTGGTACGTGGGTACAGGTAAAATGACATAACTTTAAACTAAACACACACGCAGCAGACGGAAGAGGCCCGCCGACTTGTAAATATAGTAAACGATATCGTTTTTAATGAGTCTGGCTTTTTATAGTGGGCGATAATTAGTTGAGAAGGAACAAAGTTCACCGTATGACCTCGCTAATCCAGAACGCGATGCCCGCCAATACGTAATTAATAATATAAAAAAAGACGAGTAACATTCACCACGTGATTAATAACTTAGTTTTCGACAAGGCGTTTCATTTTTTTATTGTCGCCGGGACAATTACACATTAAAATATGCAGCGAATGTACGAACACAATAAAAGCTTGCTTTGCAGTGCGGAAGTGAAAGATAGGAATTTCTAATGCGTACAGTCGGAATTAGCTATGTATATGTAAAGCTTACAGTATGCTAATCATCACGCTACGACGAGTATCAAATGAACGTTATTTCATGTATATGGAAAGTAACAGCTATAGTCAGTTTGCTAACAGATAACATGAAGTTTCAGAAGCGTAGGTAATTTTGTGCTGATATCGACGCTCACAAAAATTTGTATAATCTACAAATCAATAACTCGGAGATAAAGTTTCGCAGTCACATAGCATTGCACAATAAAACCAATTTTTTATTGCATTCTGTTTAATGATGGATTTCTTCGATAATTTACAACATCACTGACGTGTAAAAATTCATTATGGAACTGCGGGTGTTGTAGCGATATATGTATGTATCCCGAAGGTTAATGATAACGAAGAATTCTTCACTATACGCTAGTATTGTACACGAAACCGTTAGACCTTAGAATAGTTATAGTATCCCATATTATTAACTTAATAACTTTTAAGACGACTACAATTTCAAGTTCCACACACTGGGCACATGGTGACTCAGAAATTAACGTATATTTCGAGCTGTTACTATTCTGACCGTAGAATTAGGGTAAGAGGTAATCAACGTCCTTTTTTTATTTCTATTTAATAATATGTTTAAAATGATATCACCTTATACGTAAAGAAAAAAAATATTTGCAACACCTCGCACAGTAAATTTGACGTATGTACAATTTATACTATAATATATGTGAACCTGAGCAAACCTTTCAAATCGACTCAAAATTTGTCAGACAGTTTCCGCGTGATGTGATAACGCATATACAAATAGACGGAAACAATTTCAGTTCTGCAGATTTCGTAACCACTCGGTTTATTATGTAAACTTAATATCATTTGTCAGAATTCGAAAAGTGCAGAATTTAATTTTGGATCAACGTGCTTGTCTTCCTATGTTGAACAGACTACCATCCTACGTGTTCGTGATATATTCGTACATTTGACGTCATTCATCGGACGCTGCTCACTTTGCAACGTGACTCGTAATGCTCACTCGAATGATCGCGTAAATTCCTTTTTAGTTTCGTTAGTTACACCATACCGTCTTATCTGTGTAAAATTTATTTTAGACATTTCCCAAAAAAGATCATATATTAATTGTAGAGATATCTATACCTATATGCAATTCATTGGTTACGTATGATTTGTTATAAAAATAAATGATAACATACAAAATATATAGTTATAAAAATATATTCACCTTAAAAGTGATTTATTTGTAACCCAATGATCTTTCTTTTGTTTCAAAACGAATAGACAATGCGTGTCTTGTATTTTATAAATGTGAATATACGTATATTCTTCTATCATTATTATTTTATCGATGGACTTTGGGTACACGCGTCAACGATTCTTACATTATTCGCACGCATTAGGTCAGTTACGTTACCGATGTACACGATTGTTAGGATCGTAATTACATTTTCTCGATATTGTTTCCCGAAACTGAAACACGTTAGATTCTGCACTATACAATTTATATGACATTTAATTCTACTATAATATCAACTATCCTGAAACATGTGCGTCGTTATTCAAACCCTACAGTTTATTTTAATTGTACTGAGGAATAAAAGCTAACATAAACCAGTTTCTACAGGAAAGTTACGAGCCTTACTGGAATCTTGTGTTGAGTTTTTCTTGTCTCTACGTTGACGTAATATGACATGGATTTTCCGCTGACTAAGTACATCGAGAAAATCAAATAAAATTACAAATCTTCAGTGGAAACGAGAAGAATACAATAAAAATATTACTTTACAAAAAATTAAATCAGACTCACTTCTCGCACGCGTGCATTCTAATAAAATTAAGATCTTTAACCTTATTTCCTTTTGCGGCCAAAGTGGTCGGCAAATGTGTTATATTCTAAAATAAAATCCCTTCTCTCCAATTGTTTTAATCCCTATTATTTTCGCCTATCCGTTGTCTTCGCTGACCAGTTCCCATTTTCTAAGATCGCATTCTGGGTCGAATGATATCAACGTAATTAAGTATCTATAGAAAAGCGAAGTGGGGTTACGTTATTATACAATTCCTTGCGATCCGATTAACGTTGTCGCTGTATAATGAACTCGCATTGAGTAATAAAAGAACGAGTGAATATTACAAGAGCATAGTAATGTTTACGTAATACGCAAACTAAGAACGACGATTATCGCGTTTCACGCATGATCACACCAAATTCTTTACGATCGTAGTTGAGTTATTCTTCCACTATCAGTTATAATTGTATGGGCTACGTAAAGACAAAATAATTTTACGTTTTCGCGAAAGGGATTAAATTATTTCAAGCACGAACGATCCGGGATGTAATTGTCCTTCAATCTCTATAGATCGTAATCGTTTCGTGTCTGTGAAAACGTTTCAGTAATCTTAATCAGATCTCAAAGTATTAACAATATGTTTGATTAATTGTTGGCAAGTCATATGTGCCAGACTTGATAACACTCGTTATCGTTGATTACATAACCAACCGGCATGTGAAGGGCATTACCAGATAGAACACACCCGCGAGCACAATTATCTAATTGATTTCGCGCCATATAATCGTCAAATGGCGCTAAAATGACCGAAGAGGGTGTCAGGAATCATCCAACCTTTATTAACCCTGAAATACGATCGTCTTGTCGCCGACAAAAGATTCAACGTGACTATCAATACGACATCTAAATCTTAATCCTACCAGGTTTTTCAATACCTTCAATATAGAACTGATTATAGAGAATATACAGAAAATGATATTCTAACTGTATATCTCTACATAAACGGAATCATTTGAAAGTATGAATTTTTCGCCCAGCATGATGTCATGTAATAATTCGTACCGTATATACTGCAGGTGTATTATCTGTTACCGTGTTTCGTAATAGGTATACAACATCTGGCAATTTACTTCGAACGAGTGAAGAAGTTATACATACAACAAAACTCTACCTAGTCACGTAGAGTCGTGGATATTTTCGATAGGTAACTTATGAACACTTTCTATTAGTATCAGGGATATACAATGAGAAGGACGTATTCTGGCTACAATAGGGCATACCGACAGTTTGAGTTAGGTCAAGTAAGAGCTAATAATAAATGACTCTATTCTATGCCGGAAGAAGAAATGCCCCTGAAATAGCATATTACGCGATACGAAGGTCATTCTCATACATCTATGATATTAGGTAACCAGTGAGCTGTTTATAAATGAGGTGAGAAATCTTCGAATCTGCCAAGACTTATAGTCAGCACGCGAAGAATTGTCATATACCCTTTAAACGATCCATACGACCTTAGATAAATCGCGTTTATATCAATGATTCAATCAATTACGATTCAGCTTGTACTCGTATATACGATCGATCAGTTACGACCAAATACTATTACCAGTATTTGTATTAACCTTTATATTATACTCGATATCACCCTTGACACGTTCCACTTTTGATTAACCGTAAAAAGACAAAGTAATACATGCACATTGAAATCATACATATCCATTAATTTATACCGTGACAATTTTTTGTCGTGCATTCTACGGAACATTTTTTCTGTCGTGCTAGAATGTTTCGAACGTTCGACTAAATCACGGTTAGCAGTCGGAACGAATTATAACCGGATGTGCCATTTATTGTATACGAGGAGATGACAAGAATCAGCTGAGATATATAGAAATAAAGCTACATAACCAGATCGAAGTCGACTGGCAGGTACTTGCCAGGTGTTTGACGGGTCACGACCAATGTGGAACAAGAGGATAGATTAGATTTTTGACCTCGAATTTCTGCTAAAAATATCACGACTTACAAAATCGTGTTGCTGCGTACTCTTCAATGAACACGTCTTTGTTGTTGAAGGGAATTCTCAAGTACCCTATATAGGCGGTAATAGGTCAGAACATTCGGACACGTGTCCATGACCCTCTGATTTGACAAAAACTATATTTGTTTGATTGGATCTGCGAGTAATGTAAGCATCGCGGTTCTCGTATTACAAAAATATTCGGTAACACAAATCGACTGACAGCTCAGTTTTGGACAGACTGACCTTTTATTTTTAGAGCCGATAAATGAAGCCAACGTCCTACATTCCTGATCTCTATCAAAGACGCGGCCACGAGAAATCCCACTATTCGGTCAATTCAAGAAAGAAAATAACGATATCACTGTATGACTACTAATATGATATACCTTTTTAGGATAGAACGTATTTACGATGTCGTAAACGTACGTGTGGTGATACGGAATATGTCTTACTGTAACCGAGAAATATCACCCGGGGAATTCATTAGAAATGCAGAATGGAATATTGAATAAAAAAATTAATAATTGGATTCCATAAGTGTTTTTTTCAATTTTTAATATTTATCTCTGAATTATTGAACTAATACCCTTCTCACAATTAGGTTAATTAGAATAAATACAAATTTACGTGGTTCTACTGAAAATTTATTACGTAACTATCATTAGATGGAATCAATTTAGAGTTCAGTGTTTCACAGTCGGTCAGGTAAATCTTCCGTTACTCAACGAATAAATTAAAGTGAATATTTGTGGAAAGACAATGCTCATTCATTAGAGTGCTCCTATGATGTAATAAATCATTCCTAAGTTCATACAACGAATTTGATATTACACTTGGACGTTAAAAGTATTGCTCCGAAATGATGTGCATTGTTGAAGCTTCGTAAAGGTGTTCTTGGTCCCACGCTCGATACGTCAGCGAACCTTCGATTGTAAACCTTCTAGAAGCGACCTTAATACCTGCCCGAGTGTTAAATCTGATCGAACATAGTTTTCGACGATGGCCTACAGATAGACGTATTGCAATCTTTTTTTTCTTTCCAATTTTCGCGTTTTCAGGCTCGGATTATAGCTACTAGGTATCGGTCGATAGTACGCCTACTTTGTACGTACAACCACAGCGTCTCGACGCGTAACGATATGAAAAAAATATCTTCTTAAAAAGAGATGCGGTATTACAATTACCTGACTTTGTGTGTCATTATCGCGCATACGATTGGTCGTTGCAATTAAAGTATCTAATGATATGTATCGAGTACTTGTTTGCCATTCGAATTTCGCACCGGAACAACGTGTACTACTTTACGAACCATTCAAACATCATATTGCGTTCTAAGATCGATCATGTTTCAGTAGACACATTTATCACATACCTGGACTTCCAGACAACGCTTTGGACTGAAACGGAAGAGTGCCATTGTTCTTTATATCCTGGCTTATGGATTCTTCGTGTTTCTTGTTACCGTTAAAACGACTATCCAACTGACCACGCGGAGCTCTGGCGCCCAACTCAACTGACTCTCTTCTACTAGTTTCGTCGCGGATATCCCGAAATACGCATGCGCAAACCAGCAGTATCCTCGCAGGATCGTCTGCGTCGTATACGTCTACAAATCTGCCACGTTATGTTCGTAAAAAACCTCGGTTCGAGAGAAGTGGTTTCTCTAATTATCGTTATTAGCGGGTCCGTTCGGTAAATCAAGAATTACATCGTGATATTGTTATTATTGATCATTTGTATGCAAATCAATATTCTATTTATTGTAACCTTTTATCACGTTTACAGTAACAATTAAATATTTTAATGAGTTCCTTGCATAGGGAATTTTATCGATTGGTAATTAATATGTGTGACTGATTGCAATTTGGCGCGTAATACGATTGTTGTGTATCGATGTACATTTCTGAAAGTTTACGTAAACATGATTACCTATAAATAAGTCTCTTAGAGATTGATGCAGCCATCCTTAGTCGTGTATATGCAGATATTCAATGAGAAAGACTTAATCGATCGCATATTTCTGATGCCAATGATATCCTATAACATATCAACATATTTTCTGTGAATATATTCCATACTAACCCTATTCTTTAATCGAAAGTTACCTGTTTAATGTAAACAAATGAAAGCCGTGGGCTGTTCCGCTTTTGAATACATCTTTGATTATATTTAAAGATAGTTCGACTCCAAAATTACGTACTGCTTCGTCATTATCTTTTATGTGTTGTAAGCTATCTAAAATATTTTTGGGTACTTTCACACTGCAAATCTTTGTCATTTTCTGCAAAGTCTTATAGTCCGGAATTGGAAAAATTCCGGCAATAATTGGAACGTTGATTCCAATATCTCTACAGTCTTTTACAAAATTTATAAACACGTTTGCTTCAAAAACTATTTGTGTTATAATAAAATCAGCGCCGGCATCAACCTTTAAATAAATTAACCATATTAATCGGCGTATTTAATGAATACAAATGAGTGCAAAATATAACGAAGCATTTTAGTTACTTTTTTTTTCAAATAAAATAAGTCCAACTCTTTACAATTTGACTCTGGATGCATTTCTGGATAACCAGCAACACAAATGCAAAATTTATCGCCGAACCGATTTCGGATCAAACTTACTAGATCCACGGCATATGGAAAGTCACTATTTGTAACGGCAGAATCTGAAATTATATTTACAGTTTTATGACCACTTTTCATTGAGAATTATCATCGAAGTGCGTGATAGAGCACGACATTTTGACGAAATAGAAAATCTAATTTAAAGAATAAAAGTTTGCTATTGTACACATTCACCATTTAAATTGTGAAAACAATAATTACCTCCTCTTAATGCAAAAATGTTGGTCATTTTACAATCAATCGCATTTTTCAAAATTAATTCGACGGTATTGCGTGTTAAGTCAGCAGCAGCTAAATGCATGAGAACGTTACTTGGAAACATTTCAGCTAGTTCTAAAGATAAATAATTGTTTGTTGAACCTTTTTCGTGCCAGGTTAATGCGTAAAATAAAGGAGAGTATTTATTCATTTCTGCAAAGAAACTAGCAATATCTTTTTTTAATAACATTGTTTATACACATCACGCTTTAGTATCATTTATTATGTTATATACAAACTTTTGATAAACACTATAATTTTTTGTTGGAAAAAGCTCAAAACTACAAGAAACATTCGTTTTATCGATGTTCTTAAGTTTTTGTCTCAAATCAACAGTTTCCTTCACAGTTTTTTCATACTGGTTATTCGTATCAACATCGCATTCACTAACGTTGTTCGATGTTTCGGGTACTTCATCTTCTAAAACGAGATTTCTCATTGTTCAACAGTAAAAGAGTCGGTAGACAGCTATTACTTTCTGCGCAAATCGTCGAACTGGACGTACTATGGGGGACAGAAAAGTTGACCTGTTAACCTACAGCATATAGCCCAGGCAAGAAAGTAGAAGGGCCCTCCACTCACTCTTCACGCATCTTGCCCCTTATCTCATGTTGCATGACAGAGATGACATAGTAATTGTATCTTCGTTGCGCAGCATGAAACGTGTAGAGCAGGAGTACCTCCTCTTCCAACGCTTGGACTGTATGCTGTGGGTTAACTAAGCAACTATTTTTTCCGTCGTTGTAAACACCAGATTCGTTTTCAGATTATGTACCGATCTTAAACGAAATATTATATTAAAGAAAGCCCAATTCATTGGTATTTACAAATTGTTTTAAAACCAATGCAGTTAAAATATACAGGCGAATTAAAGTATTGTAATACAATTTAGATGAGAAAAATTAAGGTGTGTTCCCAAACAATAATGCACAAATACGTTGTTTGCAAGTGATGATGTTACAGGTTTTGATCCATTTTCAATGTGTATTAAATTAAGAAGTTGTATCTTGCCATTTCAATTGTAAATAAATAACGTATTCGTCATATTGCAATTTTTAATTATAATCGCAATTATAACTTCATAAGATTCATGTGAATTACTTTACAAATAAAACTATTTACAACTATACACATGTAAATGATGAAAAATGTTATTTCTATATAGGCTTGCATAAATCTATAATATCTTCCCCAAAAGATTGTATTCTATTAATATAAAAGTATTATAGAAAAATTTTATTTATACCTCTCTGCTTTATCAAATGTTTTGAAACAAATTTGTTTTGAAACAGTTTAATTTTTTTTATTTCTTTTTAGTCAAATATAATTTTCTGCAGACTTCTGTTACACATATATCTGATACAGGTGGAATACCACCTGGAATAGTTTCTTTTCTGTGTTGTGAATATTTGTCAGTTATAGTTCTAATATCATTTATATCTGGGGTCATCAATAAATTTATAGCTGGATATACAATAAATGCAAATGTAGCAAGAGCTGTCAAGGCCCAAATCGGAATTGCTATTGCCCAATATTTAGAAGGCCAATAAGTTAATCCTAGATAGTGTAAAATTGGATCTGGTACTATCGCCCATACTAAATATAAAAAGAAGAGCATGTTGGAACCTATGTACAAAGCATATCCATATACTGATCGTGGTCCGTATGGAGCAGGTGTGTGTTCCATATTATTTGTACATACTATTTCTAGGATTATTTTCAATAGAATTTCCACAACTAACAGTAAAATAAAATTTTACTTAATAATGATTATAAGATGGTGCAGGTGGACCAAAGTTTTTAATAACTTCTGAAACTAAGATTATGGAATCAAAAAATGATGTCAATCCCACTCGAACCTTCCGTGCTTCTGTTCCAGAAAATACTCTATAAACAGTAAAAAGTATGAAAAGTTGCAAATAATTTATATAACACAACATTAAATAAAAAGGTATAAACTTACACTTGAAGAAGGTTATCCTTTAGTGATAAATCTTTTGTAACACCACTTCTTGAAGGTTCTGCATCAACTCTGAGTACTTGATAAGCAATTTCTGCTTCCCGTGCTGTTGGAAAGGATATAGACAAATTTCTGTTTATATTAAGGTTAATCATATAACTTTGAAATTCGGAAATCATATATTTAAAATCAGGCAAGTATTCTGTTTAAAAGGATACATATTTAAGGTACTCATGGCATACGAACCAATAATGAACGTAAGTATAGATAATTTTTTAGAATCACTAAATAAGTGTTTATTAATAATTCATGAATATTTCCACCTGTGTAATAAGAACACATTAATCGAATATTTCCAATGGTTTACATAATGCCATTCACTGATTTTATATAAATGTATTGTTCAATTAAGTGGTTTCGTATTGGTTCACTTTCCTCTAAGGAACACGTTGTAAATGTTTACTAAACACTATAAACCTTCTTTGTATGGTATACAGTGTATACTATATACATTGTATCCGCGCCATATAAATCTAGTGATTTTTTACGAACTATAGTGTATCCCACGTTGGCTATGTTATTCTGAACAGTCCACAACAAATAGATCGGAAGCTTATGTTCAAGTGAAGATCAAAATAAACTTTTTCAACGAAAGTAAATACAGTTTTACATCTTCGAGACGTAATGGGACGAAGGAAAAGTAAGCGAAAGCCTCCAAGTAAAAAGAAAGCTATACAACCTTTAGATACACAATTTAATTGTCCGTTTTGTAATCATGAAAAATCATGTGAGGTTAAGATGTGAGTACGGTAAACTTACCGCCGAATATTGTATTATTTAATATATCTTATTGTTTCATGCCATTCGCAGGGATAAATCAAGAAATACAGCCAGAATCACATGTAGAGTTTGTCTAGAAGATTTTCAAACCACAATAAATTTGCTTTCTGAGCCACTGGATGTATATAATGACTGGATTGATGCGTGCGAGAACGCAAATTAAACAATCTATCACTGTGTCATAACTACAGTGTCGCAAGACTACTTCTTCCACTGTATTGTCAGAATTCCACAGTGTGAATTGATATATAATTATGTGCAATTTGTGAATGACGGTTTTCTCTCACATAATCTCTATATCACTAGAGAGACATTTAGTTATACATATATCTGTACCTTTTTTAGCATAATGCTTTATACTGACTAGTGCAATAGGATTTACAATAATTCTATTAATATTGCATAATGTAACGAATCGTACTAACCTCAGTCATATGATACTCATATATTCAAATTTATTATCTATATGACGGTTGTACTTATTTAATAAGTACTGCGACCTTTATATTTAAAGTATGAAATTACTTTAATCTATATGTATATTTATATGAACGCATAATATTTCATACTGTATGTTTTTGGCATTAAATATATTTTATTGTAATACAGTGACAATAGGCATAAGGTGATTTATAATAAAGTTCTTAATGCAAGTCATTTTATTAAATTTTAAAAATGTTTCAATGACGAATTCTTTAGGTTGTTTTACCCAGTTTATTATTAACAAATGTCAATGTGCCATTTCGTTAAATAACTTTAATGTAAACAAAAATTACACAATTTTAAGGATCCATTTCTGGTATCAGTATCAAGATCAATTCGTTAGAACATATTCGTCGTATATATAGAACAGAATCGATTAAAACTGTTAAATAGGAATAAAAAAAAAGGAGGAAAGAATTAAAGGCGAAACGACGTCGCGATGTCGTTCCCTCGCGAATGCACGGTACAGCGGATGTATTTTGTGGCGCAGCCAAGATGGCGTTCCACCGAGTGGAATATACTCGTTAGAAAAAGTGTGTGAAAAAAAATGCCGCGGAAAGCTAAGAGCGACGCGTGCGAACGTAAGTGAAGTTTCGCTACTAAAGTGAATCCTCGTAACCTCGTCATGAATCGTAGGTGAGACCGTGTAAGATGCCGACGTGGAAAAGATGCACACATTAACTCGAGTGATCAGGCTCGCTCGCTGATCTTCGGACATTGCGGAGAACCGTGATTGTCGAGCGGCGAACAACGACGCTATGGCGTCTATCAGACGTGTGTATGTGTGTGTCATTATTTTTAATCCACAATTAACGGCTAATTAAGTGGTCATAAACGCGGATCATAGGCAGATTTCGAGAAGTGTAAGACTTGTGCCGACGCCGGTTGCTAGACGACGCGAGTTCCTAGTGCTAATCGCTGAGCCGGATCGGCTCTTCCGAAAACAAACATTCTGAGCTGTCTTCGTCCATCCTATTTGACAGCTCCTACCCTAAATAACTCGAAACATTATGTGTACTTTACCGCGGATCCCCCGGTTGTGTTTTCGTGTACGAGGTTGTGTTCCTGGTCTAACCCTCTTATTAAACAGTACGGACCAATTCGTTACTCTTATAGCTTATTCGTGAACCCGAGGATACAACGAGATGATGTCTCTCAACAAGTGTGTTTAATTACAACTCTACTAGAATAATTCATAACTAATCTACGATTTTACAGTATTTTGAATTCGTGCCTTTGTTTCAACAGCATGTTATGCATGAAGTTTTGATGTAAACATATCTAAATATAGATTCAATCATTTCTCTTTTTTTGCTACTATGGTTATACATTTCAATTCTAGAAGTATGAAACTTTTACTTAAACTGTATTATGGGTAATAGTATACACTTTGATTGTTATAGTTTACTTTTGTATATCGTAGAATATATTTGCAGCGTTCCTGTATTATTTATTACAATCGTGTGTAATAACGTTGTATGAAAATGCAACAAACTATGATCTGTTTCCATTATTGTATGTAGTATTAGTATTGGGAGTTTAATAAACTTACAAACCCAATTTATACCACATTTCTATACAAAGTCTAATATTCTAATGTTGTAGTTTTATTGTATTATTAAAACGTGTTTTGGTGTATTATTACCTTCGTATGTTTTTAGTTTCAAACTTTTAAGTGTTATTATCCCTTTTGAGTAGTATATTATTATCGTGGAATAAATAATGTGCACTGAGTCTGAAACTCTTTACAAAGACATACTTTTCTTGTTACAGGAATAAGGGAAAATAAAATTATATGTAAACAATGTAAGTGATAAAACAAAGTAATCAGTGTCATGCAGAAAAGTGTCAAAACATTCCATGATTTCACATAAAATTTAGACAAAATATATTGTGACTTAATGGACTTTACACATCATGTCTAATAGTTTGGACAGCTTCTTAACACGTATTGGGGATGTCACTATAGAACGCGTGACTCCTCGTTCAGGCACTAAGCCTAATGAAGCAGTAAGTTCAAATGAAAACTCAACAAATACAAACATGAATAATATGGAACCTCAAGGAGCAAATGATGACAGTTCAGAGGAATCTAGTGGTGAAACATCCGATGGAGAGCAAGAAAAGAAAAATGATCCAATGCATTCAGAAGAAATAGAGGAAATACGTTCTGAAGGTTCCGGAGACGATATGGATTTAGATGAAACAATTGATTCACAAATCGGTGTACGGGTGGAATCAGAAAGGCAACAACACCATTCTCCACCGGAAGAAGAAGATGAAGAGCCAGTTAATATATTGGATACTTTACCATTGGAAGGTTTGTGTAATATTATATTTCACAATTATAATAACAATGTATATTTTCATTTACGTAATAAATACATGTAACATTATTCTTTGTATACACAGTTTTATATATTGCTTATTATATTGTTAAAAGGAGCACCAATAGAAGGGCAAGAAGTATCTGAAGCAGATCTACTGGGAAAACCAATTTTAAAGGACTCAGATGATGAAGAAAGTATGGAACATGACAATGAAAAAGGAGAAGGTCACTCTAGTGTGGAGGAAGGTGGAGAAGGTAACAAAAGGCATGCTGATTCTGAACATTCTGATACTGCTAAAAAGAAACAAAAGAAGGATGATGGAAATGATGGATCTACATCAGAATGTGAGACAAAAGCTGAAAAGAAATTGGCAAATATGCGGAGAAACATCAGAGAGGTCATGGATGAAACACAACTTGATGAAGCTACTTTGTCAGCTCAGAGACAGGAAATGGAGCGTCTTCGAAGAGTACAAGAACAGCAAAGAATAATTCGTGAAGTTCAGCGCCAAATAGCAATAAATAGACAAAATATCAAAACCCAAACAAGAGTAATCAGTCTCTTGCAAGGGAAACAAAATCAGACAGGTACTACTATTTCACAATCGTCTCCCTCGTCATCTTCATCTACGCAAGTTCGCCTACCGAGTACAGTACTTTTAAAAGTAAACTCTGGAGCTGGGACTGGATCACAGACTCCTTCTAGTATGCAAACAAGTCAAGTACAAAGGCGATCAGTAGATGGAACTCGTTGGCAAAAAGGTAGAGGGGTATACCAAGGAGCACAGACATCAATTTCAAGAGTTCCAACTCGACCAACTGGTCCCAACATGTTGCAACAAAGGATTCGAATGATGACACCTTCAGTAAGCATATCTCCTGTAGTTCCTAAGAAGGAACCTATGGATAGGTCTGAATACTTTTCAGACTCTGAACTGTCTGATATAGAAGCAGAAGAAGCATTACGTGAAAAACAATTGCATACAGCAAGAAAAGTATCTGGTGGGCCAAAGTCTCAAAAATCAGCTAAAGGCAAAGATGTGGTTACAATATCTAGTTCTAGCGAAAGTTCAGATGATGATTGTATAGTGTTAAGTGATCCAAGTGGAGAGGAGGAAACAGACAACGAAGATGATCCATCCAATTCTGGGATGCATACCAATGATCGATATAACATTCCAGATGAGCATGGCAGGGTGTTAATTAATGTTGGTCATCCAGAAACTGAGCCTGATGTATTTTTAGCTCCACAAGTTGCACGAATTATTAAACCACATCAAATTGGTGGTATTCGTTTTCTTTTTGACAATATCGTTGAAAGCATTGAAAGGTACAAAACCAGTTCTGGTTTTGGTTGCATTCTTGCTCACAGTATGGGTTTAGGTAAAACTTTGCAAGTTGCTAGCTTTTGTGACATTTTTTTTCGGTGCACTACTGCCAAAACTGTTTTATGCATTATGCCTATTAATACCTTGCAAAACTGGCTTGCGGAATTTAATATGTGGTTGCCATATGATGATCCTAATGCCCCAGAGAAATATCTGAAATGTACCAATATCAAATCAGAACCTGGAGTAGAACTTAAACAGGAAGTTAAGGAAGAATGTGGCAATCAAAGTGACATTTCAAACTTGTCAAGGCCTATTAGTACAGAATCTACTCATCGTTTTGGACAAGAAACTACACCACAACCTATTAATCTAATGCCTGAAAATCCATATGCACACCAGGGCTATGAAACTCACACCATGATGCCTGGTTATGTGCAGGATAGCATGCTAAATAAAAACATGCCAGAGCCACAGGCACATATGAATGAGAATTATCAAAGTGATATCTCTCAAAACACCTTATATACAACAAATCCCAATCCAATGACTAATTTTGATCCAATGAAGTCAGAAGTAAATTGCCATGGTATGCAACAAAGGTCTAATATATCAGAAGCAAAGTTCAATATGGAAAGTCAAAGTTCTGGCAACATGTACCCTAATATGGAAAATAGACCGCCAGCTCCTATGTATCCAAGTATGGAAAATCGGAACACTGGCCCCTTGTATCCAGGTGTTGATACTCATCACCCTGGTCCAATGTATCCCAATTACGATAATTCTAGTAATACTTTTCCTAGTTATACAAATCGACCAAATCAAGAATCAGATCAAGAGCCAAAGAAAGAGCGAGCTTTACCTCCTTCGAATACAGAAATTAATGTAAAGAAAGAACCAGAGGAAACTATAAAGAGAGAGGAAGGTACTTGCACAACAAGAGATGAAACATCAGCAGAGGATAAAAAAGAAATAGAAAAAGTTAAGACTCCATATAGTGTTGATGCTCCAATTGGTCTTGATTTGAGACCACGACATTTTCGTTTACATATATTGAATGATTCACATAAGAGTATGACAGCAAGGGCAAAAGTAATTCAAGATTGGCAAGTAGGAGGAGGTGTTTTATTAATTGGGTATGAGTTATATAGGCAATTATCTTTGAAGAAACCAAATAAAGCTAAAAGGAAACGTGGCCAACCATTCAAAGACACAGTTGATGTTGAAGAAGAAGATAAAAACAAAGGATTGTTAGATGAAATGCATGGAGCTCTAGTTAATCCTGGACCTGACCTAGTTATATGTGATGAAGGTCATCGCATAAAAAATTCTCATGCAAGTATAAGTATGGCTTTAAAACAGATGCGCACAAAACGCAGAATTGTTTTGACTGGATATCCATTACAAAATAACTTGTTAGAATACTGGTGCATGGTTGATTTCGTAAGACCAAATTATTTAGGAACTAAAAGCGAATTTTGTAATATGTTCGAAAGACCAATTCAGAATGGGCAATGTATTGATTCAACACCACAGGATATACGATTGATGCGGTATCGTGCACATGTATTGCATGCTTTGTTAGAAGGTTTTGTACAAAGAAGGTCTCATTCTGTACTGCAAATTTCATTGCCACGTAAAGAGGAGTACATTCTTCTAGTTAGAATGACACCACATCAACGCAAACTGTATGACACATTTATGAATCAAGTAGTTAAAACACGGGCTGTTCCCAATCCTTTGAAGGCTTTTGCTGTGTGCTGTAAAATTTGGAATCACCCCGATATCTTGTATCATTTTCTCCGAAAGCGTCAGGCTAATGAAGAGGATGATTTGGATTTGGAAGAAACAATTGGAGAAAAAGCGGCTCCAGGGGGAAAACGTGCAAAAGCGCGTCAGCCAAAAGGGGAATCTAAGAAAGGGAAAAAGACAAATACGACTATAAAAAATAAACCTGCAGCAAGTGTACAACCTAATGCCTCTTCATCATCCAACACTGACAATGCAGAACCTGATAATTCACATTCTACTCCGAAACAGAGTAATTATTCCAATTATCCTATGTCAGTGAGTAACTCAGGATATTCAAATTCCATGCCACAGAATTCATATCCTCATGGTTATCAGAATTATAGATCAAATGATCAAAATACATACTATAGAAATGATAATAACCATGGAGAGTATAATGAATTTTACAATAATCAAGGGCAGCAAAGATATGGAAATCAGTCATTCCAATCATATACACAGACCCCAGGTTATAATGCTTCACAGAGCTACTCTAATCAGTCACAGAATTATATGTCAGCAAATGAACAACAACAGTCTTCTAATCATCCACAAAGATATCCAACTGCTCCACCTAATTCGGACTTCCACTCAGATCAAAATCAAGGAAACAATTATGAAGCATCAGGAATATTTTCACGTCAAACTTACCCTTACCAAGATCACGGACGTAATTATGGATCGAATTTAAATCAGGGATCTAATAATTATTCTCAAGTTTCGAGTCAGTCTTCTTTTCAATCCCAGTTGCCAAATGAATCTACAACTATACCATTAGCAGATTATTCGCCATATACTGCTTCTAATCAGCCTCAAAATTATAATTCTGGAACAAGTCAAACAAATCCAATATATCCACGAAATGAAAGTCAACCACTACCAAATTCAACATTGGGATATGGGGGTAATCAGCAGAATCAAAATTCAGCACCTCAAACTTCATCAACAGGCTATCTTCCAA
The DNA here is from genome assembly GCA_917499265.3 of Mimumesa dahlbomi. Taxonomy (NCBI): domain Eukaryota; kingdom Metazoa; phylum Arthropoda; class Insecta; order Hymenoptera; family Crabronidae; genus Mimumesa; species Mimumesa dahlbomi. The sequence goes on along the minus strand of OU824116.1, from coordinate 8,080,845 downwards.
CTCAACAAGGACAGAGTGTATCATCAGGGCAAAACCGTGGCTTTTCCCCAAATCAGCAAAATCAAAACCTTACTTTGCAAAGTTCGTCTCATGCGTATACAGGTCCACAGTCGCAAAATATTCCACTACCAAATCAGCCACACAGCTATTCTTCTCAAGTGAATACTAATACTCCATCCCAAACACCATTGAGTTTCAATCAGCAATCTTCCAATTCTCTGTCACAAAACCAAACTCATGGATATATTTCGAATCCAGCAAATCAGTCTACACTGTCACAGAATCCAATACGTGGGTATCCTTCAACAACACAAAATCAAATTCCAAACGTACAGCAGACTCCATCTCCTTATCCAACAGGTCAATCAACCCCAGCTACTCCAACGTCTAGCCAAACACATGGATACCAGGATCAACCAGGGACAGCATCAAATACACAAAATACTTTGCATGGATATGCACATCTTGTATCTCCAACGACTCCACAAAGCCAAACTACTTATCCATCCACTCCACAGAATCAAACAGCTTCTTCTTCAGGACCAAATCACGGGTATGGTACAAATCACCAAGGATCAACATCGATATCGCAAACTTCGACCCATAGATATGGTACTTCTCAACAAGGACAAGTGTCACAATCTCAGAGTCAATCTATCAATTACCCTCCAAATCAACAGCCACCGACAGCTTCATTGGGTCAAAATGATCAATTATACTCAAGATCAGATAATCAGCAACAAGCACAAAATTATACGCCAACATCGAATACGTCACATGAATTCACGTCTGAACGTCAAGGAGGAAATGCATCCTCCAATCTGACAAGTAACTATCCTAGTAATCAGACGCAGAATGCCGTTTCGTCGAACTATTCGTCAGATGGTACTCATCAGAATCACGCTGGACAGATGAAAGGACCAGAAGATCCTTATTGGCAGAGGAACTATTCTCAATCATTCCGCTCTGATCAGTGTAATGATCCATATTATAGAGACGTGAATCCCAACGTGAATCGATATCAAAATAATTACTTTCCATCGCAGAATTATCCAAATCAATCTTATGACTATTCAAACAATCATAATTCGGATATTAATTCACGATCTGATGAACAAAAACCTTCTCAAACCAATAGTCATATTCAGAACCCAGGGTCTTGTGAGAAAAATAGTAAAGATATGACATCCAGTAGCGGTGTACAAAGTCAACCAATACATCAAAATAATCTTTCTACAAGCTCTGGCTATAGTTCTGAATCAAATTGTCAGACTCCAGTTTCTAGATCTATACAAGGTCTCAGTTCATCTCATAGTCCACGATTAAATCAAAGCGATTTATCGAAAGAAGATGACAGAGAAAAGGAAGATCTACTTGAAAAGGATAAAGAGGATAAGTCAGATGATGAAATCCTTGCAAAAGATGAAGAAAAGGACTCCAAGAGCTCTCCTGGAGGAAAGGAAGATCCCGGAATTCCCTATGATTGGGTAAGTTTAGCATAAAAGTTTTTCATTTCTTTATTCTACAGATGATTGATAACTTCGTTATATTTTAGGCAACAGAATTGATGAAAGGCTATGTACCTGGATTGATAGACGCATCAGCGAAAATGACAATTTTCTTTTGTATTTTGGAAGAAGCAATCAAACTTGGTGATCGCGTTTTAGCGTTTTCTCAATCGTTATTTACTTTGAATCTCATTGAAGATTTTTTAGCTAGAAATAGTTTGAAGTATCCAGATGGGCAAACCGATGCTTGGATAAAAAATGTAAACTATTATCGGTTAGATGGGAGCACCAGTGCATTAGAAAGGGAAAAGCTTATCAATGAATTTAATAGTAATCCGAAAATTCATCTTTTTCTCGTTTCAACGCGTGCTGGTTCACTAGGTATTAATCTTGTTGGTGCAAATCGAGCAATTGTCTTTGATGCTTCCTGGAATCCGTGTCACGATACACAGGCTGTGTGTAGAGTTTATAGATACGGTCAGCAAAAGCCTTGCTTTGTATATCGTTTGGTCACCGACAATTGTTTGGAGAGAAAAATATACGATAGGCAGATTAGTAAACAGGGAATGGCTGATCGTGTCGTTGATCAATGCAATCCAGATGCGCATCTCTCTTTGAAGGAAGCAACTACATTATCTTGGGATTGGGAAGAAGATAGCCAAGTACAAGATTTTTCACAAACTAAAGATAGTTATACGGATGAGGTCATGCATCGAGTGTTAGAACGGCATTCGTCGTTGCTTACGAAACAGCCATTCCATCACGAAAGTCTTCTTGTCGATCGTAAAGATAAAAAACTTAGTCAAGCTGAAAAACGACTAGCTCGGCGTGGTTACGAACTTGAAAAAATGGCTGCCAATTGTTCAAGGCCTAGCTATAATTATGTACCCGGAAATACTGGTACACGAGGTACAGTTATAATGCAGTAAATGAATTTTTCATGAATATGGATAACAGTCTCATGCGATATATTATTATAGCAGGTGGGCTACAAATTAGAGCAATACGTGGCGGTGATGGTGGTACTACTCCAAAACCAGTAGCTTCTGTCAGACCTATGCAGCAACGTGGCGCTGAAGGATTAGGTGCACGTGGCGTGACCGGAAGTAGATGGATCCCGGCGGAAGTATGGCAAAGACAAGGAATGAGTGCACAAGAAATGACGTTGCCTTTGGATGTTGTTATTCCTACCAATTCACCTGACAAAGGAAGTATTGTACTAAAGGCGGGACAACGAGTGATGGTACTGAAAAGTCCAAAGGGGATTTATATGCAATTGGAGTCTGGTAAAATTATAGCCATACGAACAGCACTTAAAATAAATCAGCAAAAACGCGAAGAAGAACCAAAGAAAGGTACGTTAAAATTGTATTTTGTTGTTCTTACACATTTTTATGTTTTTTTTTTAAATATAATTTCATGTTTGTATGTAATTTTAGGTCTATCGTCGATGGTACAGAGAAACTCTAAGGCGGAAGTTGGTTTTCCACTAAGAAATAATTCAGCTATTTCAATAATACCAAAAGCGTCTTCAAGTAATCAAGCAAGTACTCGTCCAATGAGTAAACCAGGAGCTGGTCCTAACTATAGGCCATTTGCTGACAAAGAAATTTCAAAAAGGCCAAAACCTGTTGCTACAGCGACTGCTAAACCTTACTTGAGTCAAGTTAATTTAACCAACCAAGTTTCTCTCTCGAGGCTACCAAAAGTGAAACAAGAACCGGTAGATCATTCAACCCTCGGAGAGAATTCTAATTCGTCGGATGGTCAAGTTAGAACAGAACAACGAGTAGAAGAAGTTAGATTAGAAGACGTTGTTGCGGAAGTAAGTTCAAATACAGACTATAGTCCTCCTAACCATAATCGTACTTCCAATTCGGACACCGATTCCTCTCTACAAAAGTCGTCTGAAGAAGGCACTCAAGTCTATACACCTGATACCATAACAAACGCACAAGGGGTTCAAACACAGCATGATCACACAGACGTAGAATTACCGTCGAACGTTGATAAACAGTGTTCACCTTCCATGGATAAAGGAACGACTAAAACGGCAGATACTTTGACTACATATGGTCATGCTTTCCAAACACAACAGGAAAGAAGAGATGTTTCTAATGATGACATTATAATAGAAGATCCTCCGCAAGGAGCTCCACAAATATCATCTCAAGTGGCAGCGCAAGTACCACCACAAATTCCACCGCAGATCCCACCACAAATGTCACCTCAAATGCCGTCACAAGTATCTCCACAAGTACCGCAGCAGGTAGTAACGCAGTCAGCGCCAACAACTCCTTTACCTCCACTATTAACCCCGCAACCCCCACTATCGAGTATGCAAGTACCGTCAACACCTCCAACGGTACGAGGCACGGATACTCCGAAAGGTATGCCCGATTCAACTATCGTTGGTTCGTCTACAACACCTGTATTGGCCGGCACAAATACCATGACTTCTTCTAAAACAGCAGAGCCAAGTATGCGCGAATCTACTATACAGGGTGAACCACCAAACGTTCCGCAGGGTTATCCATATGCGCAATATCCACGGTACTATGATTATACAGATCCTCGATCACGATCATTGTCCACTCCCTATGGCACGTATTTCCCTGGTGTTCCTCCCCATGCAGCAAATCCGAGATTACCAATGGATACGGCTAAGCCGCAATCAGATTTAGGAAAGCGTATGGAAGAGAGAACAATGATGAATGTGCCCACCGCATATTCACAAATACCTAGTACTACTGCCAAAACGTTAGCAAATACAACAGAGTCTAAGGGTACCGAGACGACAGTAACTACAACAGTAGGTTCTACTTCAAGTAGGGATGACACGCATATTCCTACTGCGTTTAGTCATCCTACAAGTACCCGTTATCCCGGACCTTATCCACCGGGACCGTATGATCCGTATTCGCAGCATTATCCTCCAGCGCCTGGTTCTTCGGCCGCTTATCCACCAGGTGGTAAGTTTTAATCTTTTGATATATTATAATGTTTGCCAAAAAATGTTATAACGATTTGTACAATGTATGATATATATTTAATTTATATAAAATATATAATTATATCGTCATAAGGTATGTTGATCGAAAATTTATAACGTAGGTGCCCCTGGATATCCAGCGTATGGCGGACCGACTTATAACACAGAGTACGCTCGAATGTATACGGCATTTCATGGTCCCCCTCCACCGGCAGATCCTTATATTCATAGGGGTTATGCACCTCCGTCTTCGCATCCTCCTAATTACTACCCTCCATTTCCACATCCTCCACCGCCTTATCCGAATTATTCATTTTTATCGCCATATCCAAATCCCAATATGCCTAGCGAACCACAACCACCAGCTCAGTAAGAAATTTAAGTGGTATTACGATAATCGATTAGTTTACTAATTTCGTAAAATCTCGCATATTGCGAAAATTCGGAGGCTGTCGCGGTTCAGAAGCTTAATAGACTGAAGCTGTAAAACGCATCGATGTAAATATTTAGTCACAAATATTATATTAAGGTAAACAATTGGGACAGACATTCTTTCAGAATGTCGTGTCTATATCGAGGAAGGTGAAATGATCGCCACCAACTTTGAACTGTGCAATTTGTTGAAATGTTCAAAATATTTAGCCTTGATTGTCATGCCGTTCTACGATGCGTCTTTTTGACTAGGAAATTTATTAATGTCGACGAATCGTTTAGTATGCAACTTATTCCTCACTTCGATTTTCGTCAGTGTCACAAAGATGTTGATATTATTTACGACGTATGACAACCTACTGATTTTATTTTTTACAAGTCAAATACTGAATATAATTTAAATATTGGGAAATGTTTTTTATACTTATATAGGCCGATTCATTTTTACGATTTTCTTATTTGAAATTAATCAAGCAGGACTTGGATTACGTTTAATAGACATGATACTGGGAGTGTTGAGCGAGGAATATCTTGCGTGCTTTGAATGAGTAAAATAGAGAAAGAAAGGAACGCTGTATACTATCATTTAGCTTTTTGCGTAAATGTTATACGGATCATTTTTATATATTCTGCAGGTAACAGGAGGAAAACTATTCTGATCAAGCACGATATTCTTTGTCAAAAAGAATTTAACATATGTGTGAATGTGTATCTCGCATAAAATTTCGCACATTAGCATTCCATATCGGAAGCTATACTTGTTCAAAGTATAGGTATGCATTCTATCACAATTGACTTTTCCTCCTGGTTAAATACAAGGAGAGTGATGAATAATTATGAACTATTTACAAATGATATTATTTAATGTAACGTTACTTAAAAAGGTACTGGTACTACTTCAGCGTTAACATATATAGATAAATCTAGATTTTATTATTTCGTAAAATACTGTAATTGAATTATCATGTACTTCACGTATAGTATCGCTATGTTTCATTATGATACGTTTGGACGTTATTCATCATTCTTCTATAGAAATAAGTTACGGACTGCGCATCGTCATTTCGGTTTTTATGACTTTAATGATTAGTCCACGAACAATGAAATTAGATTTTCTCAATACAGTATGCTCGAATCTACTGTCATCTCTGACTTTTTACATACATTATACGTACAGTATTCACTTGGAACATTTAGCAGCCAGTATACAGTTTACAGCATCCTTAGCAAGTTGTATATGACTACGTATTACTATTAAACGTTACAATTTCTGAAATAGATAATCTTATAGTAGTATGTAGGATTGTTGTTAACTAGGATGTCTTACAGTTAATAACTATCTCGGAATATAGATGAAAGGACAGGGAGAACCATGATTTTCAAGAGCGACTTTTCAAACTCGGAACTGTGATATTTTGTCATATTCTCGTGTGAAATTTTTGCTTATATATTCTTATTTAGAGTCAAAGTTTAACTCTGATTCTCGCGTGAAACAAATAGAAATGAGATGTCACATTGATATTGTTAATATACTGAATCAGAATTGTGCATTTATGTTAGCGTAAGTTAATCGGGGGTATGAACACGAGATTTTTAATCAATTTTCCAAGTGGGATACAGAGCCGCAAGTGTGTTTATCATGGTGCTCCCTTTAATCATTATAGACGAATTATTATAAAAAATAAGCACTCATGCTGGATATACTATCGGTATGTGTTTCTCATCGAATCTGTCACATGTTTGTCACACAATAAGAGACACACAGGCACCTTACGTGCTCATACGTGTTGTGGCTGCACGTTCTCTAGGTTCTAAGTGTACAGGTATTACATGACACAACATTAAGCGTAAGATGCATTTTACGCAAACAGGTGACAGAATCTTTCGCAGGCCGCATACAAGATTTATTTACAAAAGATAAAGCAATTATTTTGTCTCTGTTATAGCTTTTTTGCCATTTACATACTTGTAAATACCCATTATTTACATTTCATACTTTATTTATTATTATACATTATCCATTATTATTGCTTTTTGATGTCAGAGTATTGCTCTTATGTAAAATAAATTGTTTACATTGATAAAGATTGTTTTTGATCGTAGTATTGTTATACAAAGAGATCGAAGCATATATATACTTGTTTGTATGACGTTCTTTCTTACGTCTGACCAACAAATCGACTTGGAATTAACACATGGTGCATGTAAATGCGTAGTATTAAGAACCTATTATATGTCAGAGCGATAGGATTGTAATTAAAAAAAAAACGGATCTATTCCACCGTAAAAATTTCAACATCCTTGTGTTAGCGCGAACATCTTGATTACACACTTTCCTCCATGCACATTACGTGATTTAATGTCACACGGCAGCTGGGTTTATCGAAAAGTTATAATTAATTAATAAATTTGCAGAAGAATATTATACTCGCTTCACAATTTTTTCTATAAGTCGCTTTTTTCTAATTGTAATTTTTCTATAAACCGCGCTATGGTGTATAAGGAAAATAAAATCATTCGAAATTAAGCGAAAATATTTTTTTTGTAACAAATAAGTTAGTTTGGTGATACTTCACCGATTTAATAAAGAAATAACAAACATTAATATTTGAGTACGTGCATCGAATTTTCTGTTCTCTGTTTTTCTTACATTCGAATTCTTTTTTTAGTTGTAAGTATAATGTTATTTGTTTTTAAATATCTTTTATAAACGGATATAAGATTATCATTATAAATAAATATTATTTATTTACTATGTAAGTATATTTCGTTCTTTAAGATTGAAGATTAAAGAAAAATGTAAATTATTGCAAAGCAAGTAAACAAATATTTTTTATATGTTAATATCTTGTCTTAAACAAATAGATCATTTTCTGCTAGAGGCTGTCATACTGCAATGCATCCCATATTTAAAAGGACATATGAAGCTTTAATATTACGTCAGCCGTCCCGCTTGCAGTATCGTATGCTTAAACATTGGCGCCCGGGGTCCTTGCCTTTCGTGTGAGAGGCATGATTTCAGCCGCGTGGTTTTCTAGCACATTATACCGGAAAGGCATTCGCTAATGCAGTGCATTTCGCGTAACTTGAAGTTTGTGTGTAAAACTGCCATACACACTGTGTACAAGCAGGTTTCAAACAACCAGCAGTTTTTCCGGAACTTTACAGTTACTAGCAGGTTATCCGCCTGGAATTGGGGCACGAACAAAAAGGACAGACAATTGAAAATACAGTTAATATCCCATATGATGGATCCTAAAATCGAAGAAATCTTGTCGCCGCTTCGAGCTAGTGTCAAAGAACAGGTGGGTGCCATATGGGTAATAATTATTTATTGTTAATTCTGGATGCATGTGTAATAGACCATTCGTGCATTTATTTTTATACCGACAATTGTTTTCTAGTCATGTAAATGCAGTTTATGTGTGTTACAGAATACATTATATATATTGTATTATTTGGCTGTTTATTAATTTTTATATGTTATATTTTTTACTGGTTTTTTTTCCACATGTTTTATTTAAAATGTATGTCAGAATATATTTAGAAATTTAATGTGTAATTATATTATAGGGTGATTATGTACGGAAACTTAAATCAGATGGAGCTCCAGAATTGGATGTTAAAAAGGCAGTTGCCGAACTCAAACTTCGCAAGAAGATACTGGAAGACAAAGAATTATCACTTTCCGAAACAACAACATTTGATAGAGCAAGAATGGAGGATCTCCTAAAGCGCAGATTCTTCTTTGATCAATCTTTTGCCATTTATGGTGGAATAAGTGGTCAATTTGATTTTGGTCCGATGGGCTGTGCGTTAAAAACAAATCTTATAAATGCTTGGAGAAACTTTTTTGTATTGGAAGAGCAAATGTTAGAAGTAGATTGTTCAATTTTAACGCCAGAACCAGTTCTTAAAGCTTCTGGACATGTTGAAAGATTTGCTGATGTAATGGTAAAGGATGTAAAAACAGGAGAATGCTTTAGATTAGACCATCTGATTAAAGCACATTTGCAAAAAATTGTTGCAGACAAAAAAACTGATGAAAATACACGTGCAGAATGTAAGGATAGTATTATTAAGTTAGATGGAATGACAAAAGATGAGATGGCTGCACTTATGTCTAAATTTAATATGAAATCTCCAGTTTCTGGAAACGATTTGTCAGAACCAATAGACTTTAATTTAATGTTTGGAACTGAAATTGGTCCTTCTGGACTTGTTAAAGGATTCTTGAGACCTGAAACTGCTCAAGGCATTTTTGTAAATTTCAAAAGATTATATGCATTTAATCAAGAAAAACTACCATTTGCTGCAGCTCAGATTGGAAATGCATTCCGGAATGAAATTTCTCCAAGATCTGGGCTTATACGTGTAAGAGAATTTACTATGGCAGAAATAGAACATTTTTGTGATCCTACTGATAAAAGCCACCCCAAATTTGAGACGATTAAAGATGTATCTGTGTTACTGTATTCTGCTTGCAATCAAATGGATGGAAAGAGTGCAGAATATATGACTTTGGGAAATGCAGTTGAAGCAAAACTTATTGCCAATGAGACATTGGCATATTTTATGGGTAGAATTTATCAGTTCTTAATAAAAGTTGGAGTTGAGCCAAAACGACTACGTTTTCGGCAACATATGGGAAATGAAATGGCTCATTATGCATGTGACTGCTGGGATGCAGAATGCCTAACTTCCTATGGTTGGATTGAATGTGTAGGTTGTGCAGATCGATCTGCTTATGATCTGACCCAACATACTAAAGCCACTGGTGTAAAGCTAGTAGCAGAAAAGAAATTACCAGCACCAAAATCTGTAAATGTATGTGAGGTTGTACCCAATAAAGTGCTAATTGGTAAAACCTTTAAGAAAGATAGTAAAGCAGTTCAAGATGCATTGGCAGATTTAAATGAAGAGGAAATTAATGTTATGGAAAAAGCTCTTAATGAAAATGAAGATTACGATATAACGCTTCCCAATAATACCGTGATAAAGATTACAAAGAATATGGTAGAAATAAAAAGATATCAGAAGAATGTACACGTGGAAGAAATAATTCCATCTGTGATTGAACCATCCTTTGGAATTGGCCGTATTATGTATGCTATTTTCGAGCATAACTTTAAAGCTAGAGAAGATGAGAAGAGGACTTTCTTCAGTTTACCACCAATTGTAGCACCACTGAAGTGCTCAGTCTTGCCACTCAGTAATAATGACGAGTTTACTCCATTTGTAAAACAATTATGTATGTTATTGAATTATTGGATTACATCAAATTCTTTGGGGCTCATTTTTAACAAAGGTTCAATTACAATTTACAGCTCAAGGTCTGACAAAAGTTGATGTGTCACACAGAGTGGACGATTCTTCAGGTAGTATCGGACGTAGATATGCCCGAACAGACGAAATCGCAATACCATTCGGCATTACCATAGATTTTGATACTTTAAAGAAACCTCACACCGCTACTCTTAGAGAAAGGGACAGCATGTCCCAAGTTCGGGTAGACGTAAGTAAACATTTAAAAAATTATTGGGTATAATCATGTATACTTCCAGAATAACAAATCATTTTTTATTGCAGCTGGATGAACTTCCAAATATTGTTAGAGATCTATCATATGGCAAAATCGCTTGGACAGAAGTTGAAGCAAAATATCCTAAATTTGAACAACAAGAATTAAATGAAGGATAAAGAAATAGTTAATGAATTTGTTGAATAACTTATTTGTAATATAAGAGCACATGTAATTGCATTGATTGCAAATTTTATATGCATTTAGTACTGGAACTGAATTGGATTTCAGTGCTTCTGTCATTAGCTTTCATTATTATAATTAGAAATTTCCTAACGCATTTACTTTTATAATATTTGTCATAAATGCGGTATTATTAATAAATACCTTTGAATCGTGGATTAATTCTTTTACATAATAAAAAGAATTTATTCAACAACAATAAAAACTAATATTAAATTTGACACCTAGTTTGTCAAAGTCATGTTGAAAATATATCAACATGCATTTAATGCTGTTTTTCCACTTTTCCTTATCTACGTCAGCATGGACAATTTCTTGAAGTTGCATATTCACCCGACGTACATCTGAAATGCGTGTTAAATTATTAATCCCCTGTAAGTTGAAAGTATAATTAGTATATATATCGTATTAAATAATTACTGCATTTGGCAGATCGAATTTGGCAGCACATAGCGCAAAGAGTCTTTAGCATCCTAATTTCACCGATGAATTCGAAAACATTCAACGATGGTAAATTGATAAACAATTTTCTTAATTGATTATCCAAATTCTCCCGATTATGCCAGACGTGTAAGCAGAGGTAAACTATTTGTACATAAAAATATTATTCGTTACATTATCATTCTTAAAGCAAAGATAAGTATATCAATACAGATATATACGTATGAAAATAAAATTTTTGAGTACATCATAACAACCGCAATGAAATTATAAATAAGGTTATTAAAATAAATAGATCATTAAAAAATTTACTAAACAACAATCATTTTGGACAAAAAATGAATTTCAGCACGGATCACAATTTATATCCTGTGTCGATAACAATGCAAGAACTTGGTTATATCGCCTATCGATAAAAAGACGTAGTATGGTCACGTGTTCATAGACGGCGTAAAGAGAGGTTACTTATTTGAATGTTAGTATCCTACGGTTTTAAATTCGTGTTAACAATAAGACGAGATGGATTCCCATATTTTCTTGAAAAATATCGGAAAACTGGTGGAAATCTTAGTAAGTGAACAACGTAAAACAATAAGCATAAACCTGAGTGCTACCTAATGTACTCGAGTACCAGGAACACAATGTTTTCATTGTACAATCGAGGTACCAAGGTTGTCGAAATTTGAGGTCGATGCCAGTTGACAATGCGAATGTGTGTACCGGGGTGTCCTTTGTGAAGAACTTTTTATGCCGATCGTATTGCGGTATTCCGACTAAAAGGTACACGTAATTATCGTTTCTCACAGGTTAATACCATCAGAAAATCCGAAAATTGTACTTACTAATGGCATATTGTACTTTTAGTGCCGGCGCCCAAAACTGTGCTTCTTCCCAAGCGATGGCAGGAATTGCAACATTTCTGAGGTTAGTTCCGGAATTACATTCGTCTGGAATTTCGTCCTCCAGGCATAATAGTTGCAGCCATTGCCAGTGTGGTCCCAATTTCCTACGTTTGCAGTTAATGTGAGTAAATTTTTATTTTCTATATACGGCGAGTAAAAATACTATTCATGCACACCATCAAATGAAATCGTTATTCTGGTGTTACGTAAATGGTGCGAAAAAATTCTTTCATACCAAATTCGATACAAAGTCGAAACAATGTATCAAGGTTAATAGAACAGCAAAATAATATGGTTAATTCGCGGATGTATATACATACATACTTCGATAGATTGATCAATAGATCTCCTGTGGATGTTGCAATATATGCATAATTTACGGACAGAGTTGTTAGAAACTCCAAATAACCGATTGCGCGAAACCAGTCACATTTCCCGATCTTTTTATCTGCGCAACATCTTGATACTACAAAATGGTCAGGGTCTGCCACAGGCCTTTCTGTTTTCTTGAATGCACGCCAGCAGTATACATATTTCATTGTTTTACGAGAATTGTACAAAGCCAATATAAGTTGTACACCTTCAACTGCCGTTAATGACAAACCTTCCAGACAAATAGTTTCTAGGTTGGTCTGTTTGCTACAATGTATGCATGTACGTCAGACGTAGAAAATGGGCGTTACAATTTTTACCAGCATTTTTCTCGTCCATTGAATTTGTGATTTTTATGAATCTACTTCTAAGAGATTTATTAGTATGTCGCTTACTAGATAAGTTTCTTCAATTGGTTTATTACATTTCTTCGACCAATATAATCGAAAGTATTTAATCGTAATAGTTGATCAGAGATGTTGATGTTTTTCTTGTGTATTCTCATATGTCTCATTCTTGAAAAAAAGTCAGTTTAATATTTTCATTATCTCCACAAATATAAATTACACTAACAAGGATGATATAGAAACTTGATAAAATATAAAGATAGGGTAATACTAGCATATAATTTATATTGTAAATGTAATTATTATGTCGATGTAAATCTGTATACATACATATAACGTTTCCGTTCTACTACGGCTTAGTTATCTGATAACAGTCATATAGTGAATCTTACTTGGTCAATGTAGCAAGGAGAGCGGAATTTATATCTTTCTGGTAGAAGTGCGAGTGTTTTGCCATGGCTGAGTACAAGTGCCAGTAGAAACGAGCCTGGGCATAATAACTTTTTAATTACCAGCCACGGCACGTTCACGCCGCCCGACATCCGTAATTGAGTTCTAGCCGTTCGGGTTAATTGAGTTCTCCGCTTTTGGATTCAGCGGGTTTCCTGTAGTGATATACATACCTCCCTTGAAGGCAGAGGCAAATTCGGCGACGGTCTTGGAAACGCAGCTATCTCGCAATGTAGCATCATTTCCCAATGTTTTCGAGACTCGTCCGGGTATGGTGTGCTGCATAAAAAACGTTTTCCTGTTTATCTGCGTTTCATGTCGCACGTCCGTGTGTCGGTTACCGTTTTCGAATAATAATTGTAACTGAACCTAGGAAGATATTTGAGTAATTCTTCGGCCAACATTGTAGGATGGTCTGTTATCCTATTACACGACTGAAATTCGTCACACATTGAAATATTCAGAGCCATTTCTTTTTTCCTAGAATTACGTAAATTTATAGAAAAAATATATACTATTGATAGTGAAGGTTATATCTTCGTGTTATCATTGAATGATTTCGATTGATAAAACGCTTTTCGATTCATCATTGTTTCTTATAATATGTAAATATATAGATATATTGTGATTTGAAAATCATTTTTTTCCGGTAGAAATACCTAATGTATTTACCAGTGAAACGAACTTTTTGAAAGGGTTTCGAGAGATCAATGTGACGGTAAAAAATTTATCGGTTAACACATGTTCCGTTATTACAAACGATGGAACGTACCGTGCGTTAAAAAAGGTTGGCGACGAATTACTCTCGCGTTAACGTGATTTCCCGCGTACTGATAGAGCACCACTCATATTCCAGATGCGTATATATTCAGTACTTTTTTTTTTATAAAAGCGGTGAGAACACAAGTGATTGTGTTATATAAATTTCCACTATGTGGTACTTACCTGATAACGTACAGTGTATAACGCTGGGTATTAAATTTCATGATATTTTATAATTCATACAATGTACCGATATATTGATGATAAAGTCCGCGACAGTAATTCTATCTGTACTTTATAAAAATTTCATAATACCGACACGGTATTATATTCTTTTTTTTAAACGATGGTGGATCCTGCAATATACTGTACTATAATACGGGATTATTCTATTATATGCAGGATTATTTACACTTGCAACATCAAAGTATCTCGTGAGTCATGATTTTAAGAAAGGTGGAAGATATGTACGAAAGAAAAAGCAAGACCATTGCAAGGACTACACTCAGGTTCGTGGGTGTGGTTCCAATTATCCACAGTGGCTCCCAAAAAGGAAGAAGGGCCATCGGAGCCCCTAGGCTGCAGAAAGGGTGGGGTCTTAAGATTTCCTTTTCTTTCTGTTTCTTCCTTCAACCCTCTTGGAGAACGTGTCGAATCGATTCTCCTCGACTCGTTTGCAAGCCAACCGATGAATGACATACCGAATATGTGGTCGCTATAGATCCCATTTTTTTCGAGGAAAAATATTTGCACACACTCTATATTCATAAAAAAATGCATGGATAACGTTTTATGAAAAAGGGTATGGAATACTATTGATTTCTATTTGAAAGAAATATGGCGATGGTTCGTTGCTTCTATCCCCGATTCTGGGTTAGGAAAACATCGTTCTATTTTTCGCTCCCTTCGACATTTATGTCTGCCTTACACTTATAATAGGTAAAAAAAAGTGGGCCATTCGGAAAACCCACAGGGAATTCTCCCGTTTTTTTTTCGTCGCGCTATCTATTTCTTGCTTTAGTCTCATTCAGCCGCAACTCGTTGATGCAACGCTGCATCCTGTTTCTCATTGAAATATAACTTTTGTCGGTGTCGAGCAAACCGAAAATAGTTTCACTCGGAAGAGAACCGTCTCTATTTGCGTCGCGGCAGGTCCACGACATTATTGCTTTTACACGATCCGATATATACATATATATGTCTGTGTTCTACAAACGGTACTTGTGGAAATGTTTACTGGAGCGTAGCTAATGTCTCAGACAACTGCCCGTTTATAATCAAACAGTCACTCGACAAGAGCAAAAGTCTCAAATAAGTCCCACACTTTCCGCGTTACAGGGTGCAGCTACCTGCGTAGGTGAACAAGGGCTCAAATGTTTCAGGTACGGCCCACTATTAAAAGAATATATGTATATATGTATATGTATATTACCATGCTTGCGGTTCACGTGACACTTTAAATTGTGGATTGTGTATATGCAAGATTTTATGTAACATTATAATCAGACGATTGTACATACATACATTACATCTCTACATACACGACGGGAAGCGAATTTCCAGATTTAATTACTGAAGCAATTATTTATCATCTCGTTTGTTATACATATATAGGTGTAGTAATTAAAAGTCACTTCCCAGCAGTAATTTTGTAAGAAAATGTACTAACTGCTTCCTCGCTCTACGAAAGACTTAGGCGATACTGGAACGCGGGATAACGATGAAGTAAATTGTGCCGTGAGCGTTTTACAGTTTCATTTACATAAATATTCTTCGGTGCGCGCGGTCTTATGAGTCTGAGAATCGTAATGTTTGTTACTAGGAGCGCAATATAGCTCTCGCTATAATTTATTTAGAGCAGATATTTACTTTTGCTTTCCTTATGAATCCCATATTGCGACATCACATTCGCGCCCGGGACTTTGTGTAGGATTTTACGACACCGTGGGGTATTCTAAAGTCGTTCTATCCGGTTTCCTTTTCGTTAAAAATATTAAACATCTCAGCTCATTAAACGCAGTTGCATGTAGACGGCTATCATCTAAATTGTAAACATGATAATAAAAATAATTAATAACGGTGTGTTGTTATAAATTTAAATACTGATATTTTGATTCTTATCACCTTCGTTACTACAATGGCACGTACTTTACGAGGTCTACGTTGCAAAATATGTTTTAATATCATTTCCGTAAATTTTTGTTTGTATTCTCCTTATACACATAGAGAAAGAAATATGCAAACTGATATATGTATATATTATTTTATTGGATTAATTTAAAAAAGTAAGATTAAAAATTAATTGGTAAGAATGCCGCTTACAACTTTAGCAAAGTAATCGCAGTGTTCGAGTTTCAATTATCGTTTCCTTATTTTCTGCCTTTAAACGAGTGCAACACATTCCTGAAATTTTATTACACGCTTGAAAATCTTGTCAGCGCCTGCTAACAGCTTTCCGATCGTTTAGTTATTTTTATCACTGTGAAATCGTGTGTCCCCTTGAAACAGGTACGGGGTGGTAGGATCAGGATTTATAGGCTTTAATTAATGTTATTCATTAGGCATGGTCGCGCGCCTTGGTAGCCGAAATTGGCTCGAATGGCTTCTAAGACTACCTACTAGAATGTAGTATCATGTTTATCGTATTAGACCACACAGAGTAAGTAAATTTACATCGATTTATCTCCAACAACTATTGTATTAGTTCTCACCAAAACAATTTAGTCGAAATTATTCACTCCGTTTGCTAACGTTATAAATATACTATGTACAACAATTTACGTACATATATGATTTATTAAATTCATTCTTAGTATATTTTAACGAATCTAAAAATATGCTTGTGAATACAATCTATCCCCTATGGAATAGCAATTCGGTTTTCGCCAATTTAGGTAATCTTCCTTTTTTCTTGGCCAGTTATCAATTTCCCACTCTCTGAAGCATCTTTTATAACTTATCAAAAAGTGGGTCCGATGAAGCAGTCTGATTAGTGTGCTTGATTTATTCCCTTCGTATACATCGGCGTGTTCTCACTCGCACGCGTGCAATCTCGTTAAAATTTATTCATGATTCGAAACTGTAGATGCGCCCTTTACGAAGCCTTCGCCACGAACTGGTCCGACTGGTCGCGGTCCAAATATTCGTTGAGACAGCCTATTTTCCGCGTAATGTGATAGGGGCTTAATACCGCTATTGAACCGGTCACGAGCACTGATTTATCGATCAGCGGTATCGACTTTGTGCCCCGAACTAATCCTCCATATATTTTTTTTCGGTTAAAACGTGGTGCTCTCTTATTGTCTCGCCGACACGTAAACGTTCCTTTGCATTTTAAACACATTAATAGTAAAATTGGGGTTATCAATAAGGTGTTCGAAACAGTATTATCGCCGTAATGATATAGGACAGAAAATATGTGTACCACGATTGTTATGTATTGTATATTTTAAATAAGTAATTTTCAATCAGTGGACAGGGTTTAAAAAATCCTTCGCGATAAGAGTGACGATGGCCATTGTTGAACGTATGAAGAACGTACACGAAGAGTTTGAATTAGTCAGAGTGAGTTGGATAATTTGCCGTGAGATTTTTATTCGGAGAAGCTGTTCCCTTCCAGACGGTTTCGTGTATTTCAGGAGTGATGCGCTGGCACCTTGTCAGACTTGTAGGCGTTTTGCCTGCCTCGCTTCATACCTTCAACTTGTACAATGGGGTACAACAACGGGGAGAAGGAGGAAGAGCATGCTCGCCCACCTCCGAAACTAATAAGTATTGTCCATCAGGCGCATTGTTTCGATGCCCACGTAGGGCAGGCAACACGTTCGAACAAGTTACAGTTTAAAGTACTGGGGTCGTTAGTTAGAAAGGTGACCCTACGGTTCGTTAGAAGACACGCACAAGCGTTGAACAACTTCCCAAGGAATATCGAAACGGATTTGTAAGATCTCGAATTCGAATTTGTAAGAATCATCCAAAACGACCTTTTATTTCTTATTGAACTACTAAATTTACGTTAGATATTTATTTCATTGAATTTAAATACTTACCCGAGGAAATCTGTAATTAAATATTCTGATAATATCGTACTTTACTATCTAGGTTTTAATTCGAACATTAATCAGAAGCCATGAAAGAATAATTCCTATGCGCAAAATGGGTATTTATTACTTAATGTTTCTGGTAAATAGAAATGTTTCAACGCAAAAAACGTTTTCTGCATCTTGTGATTTAATCAGTTTAGATGAGTTTTTCGATGAACCGGAATTAATTCCTCGAAGAGGTATTTCTTGAACTATGAGGTATTCGGCCATAGTTAGTCATATTGTTAGCCGTCTCTAGCAGTCGTTGCCCGTTTTCCGCTGGAGTCTCTATTTACATAACACTTGTAAGCGCCACGTTAAGACCCCCGTTTAGGTTTAACTACCACTTCGGGAAATCATATTAACCAAATACTGCAGTCGTTATGCGGGATCCCGATGCGGTGGAAATAAATTACCGAGGCACCCTTGGAACCTGACTGCGGTGAATGGGACGCAGGAAAGAGAGGAAACGACTCTCCATATTCGTTGTTCGAAGACCCACCGCGCTTCGGAATTCTTTACGATTTCTATTCAATACCTTTATCGCTCTTTGCTCCGAGAATTCCATTCTTGCGTT
Source organism: Mimumesa dahlbomi (assembly GCA_917499265.3). NCBI lineage: Eukaryota > Metazoa > Arthropoda > Insecta > Hymenoptera > Crabronidae > Mimumesa > Mimumesa dahlbomi. The sequence goes on along the minus strand of OU824116.1, from coordinate 8,062,216 downwards.
TCTCGTTGGTTAACCGTCGATCGCATTTATGCTTTTCTCTATATATTTTCAATTACTTTCGTCAAGGAGTACGAAATCTAATCACGCGGCAAACGCAGTTGTATATCTTTTCGGTGTGGTTAGTTTTCGCTCTAGGCGGAGACTATTTCATTCTTGGTGATTCGAAACGTTTAATATATAAAACTTGTCATATTCAATCTCTCTCTCTCTCTCTCGGTTTGCACGAACGACCAACAATATCCATAATTTCAATTGTCCACGTGGAGTTCGGTAAAAAAATTAAGGAACTATCATATCCGTCCGTGATTGGTAGCTTACCGAGTGCGGTCCGATAGTCGTATATAACTCTTGCGATGGCCGGCATTGTTTTCGCGATAAATTTTGCCATTGTACGAAGTTATCATATATAAATTCCGCTTCTGTGTCCGAACTGGTGTTGGATGGAATCAGGGGGGTGGGGTGAGGGGAGGGTAGGGGATGGTGTGACTTCTCTTTTCCACCTTCGTGCACGAAATAAATTGGCCTTTATATTAGCGCGAGTCGCGGCATAAATCCCGGTGCTCATTGTATCGGTCCCCGTGGGTGGACGACGTTGCACGTGGGCAAAATCCGCTTCCCCCGGCTTCGAAAGTGGCGTGTGATCGTGGGGGTGGAGCAACTCGAAGACGTAGGGGGGGTTTGTCCGGTGTAAAGGTACCCACGGAAAAAAAAGATTCCTGATGAAACTCGACAGGGTGAGTCGCACGTGTTCGTGTAAACGATAAAATAAATCCTCTTACACTAGAATCTAGGGATGTTAGTTCGTTCTTCGACGTATGCCACTTCTCGTGGTCTACTTTATAGCCCTGGCCTACGATAAAAGACCTACACTTACGTTATACGTATGTATAGAAAATAAGAAATCGGTGTGGGATGCCGTTGAAATAAGAACAGGATGTTAACAGGTGCTTCAACTATTACGATACCGGTCATGGAATTTTGTCTCTATACATATAATATCATACATATATCACAACCAAAAACGTATAACACAATATTTTCAATACACGAAAAGAATTCTTAAACATTCCATTCTCATACAAACAGTGATAGCAAACCTATGTATGTATATGATCAAAAAGTCCTGGAATTCTAACACCCCAACGATTCGACATTTGTCTCGCGGAACAACGGTTACAGATTTATGAGAATCAACACCCGGGAATATAGAGAGCTATATCCCATACATATGCATTAGTTTATCGGGCCCAGTTTGCTTCGGGCCGCGACGCGAAATTATGCGTGGAAAATTGTAATTTAGAAGCCACACTGGTGTGGACACTGGCCGACACCGGCAAGATTCGCACAAATCGTTCACACGCGGTTATAGGGGGGGCCTCACACAGCGTTGCCCGTTCCGGATATAAGCAGCTACAGTAGGCGGCTGTGCACCGCGTCCACGCGTGTACATACATCGCACGACAGGCCGTGAAGATGTCGATTTATACGTTGCGTTGAACGTTGATGAAGCATAGGGAAGGACGGTGATTTCGTTAGATGATTCTGGAAACCTGGTTTTATTGCAGTGTCGGACAATGACGGGAAATAAGCACTTGTAAAGCGGTGACCACGCGTTGATACGACGATTTATGAAAATCTTATGTAACTACGTTCTAAATTCTATTTATTGTCATTATTTGCTATCAAATTTATTATCATTTATCTATATTATGCTGATTAGCCTTTCTTTTCTTTTCTTTTTCTTCTTTTTGCTTCTCTTTTTTGTACGTCAACGTGAGACTGAAAGGGTAGAGTTTTCTAATCCTTCTCTAAAGGAATGAGTCGCCTTAGTAGCATGGGTTAGTACGACATTTATCGCTTATCTGTTTAATACAACAGGCTTAAGTTAACGAATCGACAAGATTTACGAAACATATGTGGCTTTGCGAAGCTGATCATATTTCTTCTTTCTCGTGACTCAGCCGCGTATGTGGAAGTAGCTCTTACAGTTCTTTGATAAATCGAGGCACGTGTAAGACGATAAATCTTTGTATACCGCATTAGTGCCGCTACTCCGTATTTGTTTCCGTTCCGCTGGTATATTAATAAGTGATAATTTATTAATCGAAATATAAAAAAGTATATTACATTTTAGAATATTCTATGTATGTATGTCGCATGGAAATATCCTTCTATCTATCGATGGTAAATTCTTTTCATCGTACTTCCGCGATGATTCTCATTTAACCCCATTACAAAGTTGGTCATCGTTTAAACGGGTTCTATCGTCTTAAGAAAGAAGTGATGGCAAAGCCACTGCATGACGCGCAAACGCATCCACGACAAAGTAATTACGTATTTCCTCGTCACTCGCGGTCGTGTTGTGACTGTTTCTTCACCACAGACGATGTGAGCGATGACAAGGAGTCGCGGTCCCAGTGGGAGGTCTCAACAATGGCCATCCGCCTCTGACTCGGGTACGCCGCTACCTGGAGAACCTCGGCTCGTGGCATAACTACTGATGGCTTCCGATCGCTCTTGAAATTTGTACAAAAAACGTAGAAAAATACCGCGATCAAAAACAAATATTTCAAAAGTATCAAAAGTTTATGTTAGGAAACTATAATGGATTTTTACTTATACATTTTGTAAATTGCTTTGCCTTGATAGGAGGACAATTTTTCATTTGAATAACAAAAAAATTATTTTTATATGGAATATATTTGATTAGTATCTGGATTTATTTTGAAATTTTCATATATAAGCTTTTTATCTTGGGCGAGATAAAATTTCTATTCATTGATCAATTCAAATTGAACTCCAAGCTATTCGTTGTACACAAACGAAATCCAACTGAACTGTTAGCAGTCCGGTCAGTTTAGTCCCATGCTCTCTCTCCTTTGGGAGTGAGATAGACCTCACTGATCGTAGGTGGTCCTCTTCGTCGGATGCAACGATTTTAAATGAAAATTAAAGTCAAGCGTTCTTATGGTTCTCGTACTCGACAACACTGCCACCCGCGTAATAATGTTAATGGCTTCAGTGCCGAAATTACGAACCCCGTTGCCATAAGCTGTGAGTGTCGTGTGCCCTTTCATCGGAGGCAAAAATCACCTTGCGGATTAGCGATATACACACTACAGTGTTATATCTGTCGAAGATTATCAATTCATTACGATGTTTCCTTTTATCAAATAATGGGAAAAAAATTATGGAAAAAAATGTGGAAAAATATTAGGAAAATGTAAATAGAAAATAATACTAGGAACAATCGAATTTGACGAGTCAGATGCAAACATATTTAAAGCGAACAGCAAATATTTCCATTATACATTCCACAGGCGATTGTCTTAAATAGTACCTCGGTACGCGACTATTGTTGATTTTTGTTCATTGTTCTCTGCACATTCGCGGGGTGACCACTTTATGAGAGGGCGTATGTCCGTTCTCACCGGGTGGCAGATAATTGGCTTCGTGTTTTTCGGAGTGTTACGATGTTTATATGCGCACCACGGTCGTATCACTATTTCATAATTAGCAAGAAAGTTATTGTGCGTACAGACCGGCGCGGGTCACGCTGCGAAAATATATGTGAAAAACGAGCGGGACCGTCTCGTTATTATTTCATTAATGTCATCCGGGTATCTTTCAAGCATTGCGTATTGTCCCATTGTGCACGTTATGCGTTCCCATAACATATTACATGCTCTTATTGCTAATTGGCTTAATTATCAATAACCGTTTCCCAAATCAGTAGAACTCCTTTCCTAAATTAGAAATTCAAATTTTGTATAATACATTTCTCTTTAATAATTACCATAATAGGATTTTGTACATAGGATTTTAAGCATTTCCTTCCAATATATATACAACATTGCATTTGGTCACATTAAAAGTAATGAATTAAGGTCGAATGAAATAGAATAAAAAAGTACGATATTCGAGCGATACGTGTTTTTTCGGTCCTGCATGAAGTAGTGTCAGAATTCTTTTTCCCTTTTCGAGTCTCAGATAAGATTGAAAAAGTATGGCGTTATAGCCTATAGCGATTTTTTTCTTACCAAGTTAGATATGCTAATCGGGAAGATACGGGTGTACGTCAATTTTTCCTCGTCTTTATCCTCCCAGTTCGATGCCGTAAAACTGTCAGTCTAGAGAGCGGTTCCGAAGATTCGCCAGCAATGAATTATCTTCTCGGTGGTCTACTGATTTTATTTTGATGAATTTCAAAAAGGAGCCTGCGGCCATGAGGCATTAGTCACGGTGTAATTGACTAAGGGAAGGTCCTACATGTGCCCCCAGCTCATACAGAATTTTCTTCCAGAGAATCATTTGGGCTTAACAAAAATTCCTCGTAACGAATGCCACAAATTGGAAACCTTTATTAAATTTTTATCCAAGTTGAATTGGGTCGTATCTACTGAACGTTAGAACTAAAAATATTCTATTCACGCGTTTTTATCCCGATAACGATTTTGATATCATAAATTTAAGTGAGTATGATCTCGTGAGATAAAATTGCTCATCCTTATTTCACAATATACATATAATTATTATTTCTTGATTTCACTGAAGGTGTTTATTTGATTATCACTTAAAAAAGTTAATGAAGCTCGCCAAAATTACGAAAAAAACCAAAATTACTCTCTCACTCTTTGAAGTTTCGGATAGAAATTCTCCATGGTGTAGCTTATATCACGAAACCGAGCCAAGATCATCGGAGATTCCCACTGTTCCCACTCTTTTCATATGAGTCGTAAAAACTCAGCTGATAAAGATCCAGGCCTTGTTTCATGCGCCGTCGAGTGCTGCAAATGCCGAATGGTTTACAGAACCGGAGTGCGTCTGTTGTGGTCGTAATCACGTGTATAGCGTAATAAATTTCACTCTTTTTAATGACTGAATTCTAAGAAATAAAACGAGTGGTACGGTAAAAGTATCCCTGGCACAGTGGTATAAAGATTAATGCGGAAGGACAATACAGCTGGGGAAGTTCGATTGTTTGATACCCTGCGAAATTTGAGAACTTACCACGGAACATTATCTTACCAGCATAAGCCAAAGTGTAATTTACTGTTCTGATACGTAGCGAGGATGATACCCAAAGATTTAATTAGCATATAATTATTAAATGTCAAAGGTAGGCGTTCTACGTACAGAGAGATCTGCCTTGACTGTTCGTAGAAGATATTACACCCTCGGGCAATCATCCGTTCTGTAGATTATTCGCAACGACTATTATGGATTGTTAAATTCGCATACATGCCTACCATATCCATCCTCCGTAGTTTACGCTGATTTTTCTCGGTATTCGTATCGTATATCACGCGATACCAAACATTCGCGTATCAATTGTGCGTACTTTACGTAAAGTTAAATTAATGACATAAAAGAAAAAATGTGGCCACTAAAAATGTCGAACTGGCGCCATGGTATTCCAAGTCGTCAATTCTGCGGAGTCGATTCCCGTCCCACACGTTTCCACGGTTTTCAGTTTGCTCGCGGTGGTCTCTCGTACGTTTTTTCCGCAACCTTTCTTATTTTTTTCTTGTTCTTTTTTTTTCATTTCTCTTCGTCCTTTTCTACCTTTGTCCTTTTTCTTCGTTACTCCCCTGCCTTATCCAAGGTTCTTTAATTCGCACGCGTGGGCGCGAATGGACGTGAGGCACACGATTCCGTCTCTTTCCGTAGCGTTAAATACACCGGGTTCTTTCTCCTTTCTTCTCGCAGTGTTTACCGCACGGACAGCGCCAAAAGCACGCGCTTTTAAATGCTATAATCGCGTGGCCCTTTGGAAGCTAATGCATTCGATCGTTGATTTATGCACTATCCACGTCGAATATATTGGGACTCAGTCCGTGTATGAAATTAATTTCGTACATGCCCCGCTGGCCTCGCGGTCGTGTAACTATCAATAATAAAACCCGAGGTTTACTCTTCTACGGACCTCTTTTCCTTACTCTCACTCTTTCTCTTAAGTATCATTTTACCTTATTTTGTTTCTTTGTATTTGTATCTCCCACGGCGTTCCTTTGTACTTTACCTATACTTAAATGTAACGGGTAATTTTTCACCCTTCTATTATGCAACTGATATTAATTAATTTTTTTCGAAATAATATGGAATATAGGACAGAATGATTAAAAGATGAAATCGTTCGTTAGGAGTATGTATTATGGGAGCTAGGAAAATATTTGATAAAAATTTCAGTCTACCTCGATACGAATTCTGCTCGGTCTCGTATATGCAGGCAACGGTAAACATAAAGTATATTCGTGTCAGGCGGTAGGGGAAAGGCGGTACTGTGCGGAAGCATCGAAGTTCCAGAGAACCGATACACATGTCGCGTTATTAATATTGGCTACACTCTGGCAGCGTCAGAATTCAGGATGCCCCTTTCTCACTTCTCCTTTTTTTACGCCCTGGAATCTCGTCCCGAAGTGTATAATCTTGCACGCGAAGTTTTGGGGACACGCTGCCACCCGGCAATCTGCATATGCTTATGCTCGTATACTCCGACAAGCAAAGCCACCTTTCAAAAAAGAGTATATATGTGTATAGGGAAAAGTAAGCTCGTCGATAACGCGAGCTGTCGTCGACCTGTTCCATTTTTTATTTTTTTTTTCTAGAAAAATATATTGTTGCTTCTAGTAGTCATTTTAGTTATTTATAATAATAATAGAATTGTATCGTAGTGATTGAGAAATCCTTGTACGTTATACTGGTTCATTTCAAAGTTTTGTATTGTTAACCTAACGGATACTGTTTCCTGATCATCAGATCGATTATAACGTAACATTATCCATACTTGATGACCCACGATTGGATCTGACTCGTGATCCCTTTGAGAAGGATTCGTGATCGTGCCACGACCATCTGATCATATAATATCGTGTCTTACCTCGTAAAATTAAAAGTTTCTCTCACGAGTATCACGTACCGTTTACGCGTTCGCTTTCGCGATAAATCGAACATCTTCGGGCCCTGCGTCCGACGACTATCGAAAACGTATACATATATATTTTATATTAGCTATCGATATCAACGTTAAAACTCGATTTAAATCTATCCCCTCCCCCTGATACTGTGTTCTATGATTTTCATCCACCTACGATTACGCTTCTCCGAACGTGTAACGTTTGCCACGCGGAAAACCACCTCCCACAGGTTTCTACCTTTCGCGTTATTATTTTTCCCACCCTCGTAACCGGCGACCTCGAGCCACGAGATGGATCAGAGGCCCAACCACGAGAAGTAGGATGTTTTTCTCATGAGCTCACGGTGCATCGCGGGGACTCGTTTGGATCGCGTTTGGAAGACTTTACCTCCACCTTCCATATATGTAATGACCGTGGTCCGGGGAGACGAAGAGGGAGAGAGAAACAGAAAGAGAGAAAGAGAGAAAGAGAGACAAAGAGAGAGAGAGAGAGAGAGAGAAAACGACGAGGATCCGTTAAAGAGGAAATGAGAAAGAACGACGAAGAAACGGGCAAAGAAAGAAGGCGAAAGAAAAAGATAGGGGCAGAAAGAGGAAGACGAAATGATGGAGAACACGAGCGGCGAGGCTCAGGAGTATGGGCCCCACCTAGACGCGTGGGACCGACACCCACGATCCTTGCATCAACGTACCGACTCTCATCGCGCACACGCGGCACTTACATATAGCAGAGTTTTACGACGGGGAGACAGCCTGTCGTAGTAATAAGAGGGGCCCTGGCCACGCGCGCTCAGGTCTGCCAACCACTCAGGATTGAGGACCGATCTCCCGGGCTCTTACAAATCTTGCTTTTCCTTCTCTGATCTTGCCGATAAGAGAGCAGATCTAGGGCCCGATCGATCGATCGCGGTAGAAGATAAATCGTCTCTGCGTGAATTCTCGGTCGAACAGTGAAGAATGAGAGAAAGCTTGTTCGGTTTAAAGAATCACGTGAGAAATATCGACATTTTTTTTCGAAACAGGGATTGTGTTTTACGTGTTTCTTTTTTTATTTGATTCTCTTATTTTGTTTCCTTTAATGAGATGGGTAACCTGTGTCGTAATTTTTTGTTACATTCGGGGGAATCCCCTGTTTTATCATGTCGTGAAATTCCTGCGGCGAGGTAAGCTCGTGCACTACTTATTATTCAGGACTGAAAGCCGATCTCTTACCTTTTACACATGTTACCTGTTTGCAGTACGAGCTTCCTGATAGGTAAGACAGATCGCTTTGCGAGAATTGGACGCGAATTTACAGGAAACGAGTAGGTGGTCAACAGTGGTATGGACGTTAGAAAGGAACGATTGCACGAAATAACGTCCCGTCTGTTAGCGTCGCAATGAATAATTACGCGACGAAAATGGGATGTTAATTTGGAAATGAAAAGGCGTTATGATTGATGAGATGTAGGTGTTACGATAAATTAGGATCTATCTCTGTACAACGGTATCTTAATTCGTTATCGACATTATCATTGTTTTCCAAATGATTCTCTAATAACGACGTGTGAATACAATGAAATACTTCTTTCAAAAAGTATCATTATACCGTTTGATAGACGTGTCGGTAAAAACGATACATTAATCACGAAAAGTTCTGTAAATATATAGCTTTATTCTTAAAGTTTCTTACAAGCTTCGTAGGATTCGTTTCCGCCTGATTGATATTAATCTCATTGTCTCATATTACGTTCTTATCTAGATTTAACCTTCTCTAAGCTTCTAACGTACATAGTTATTCGAACAACTAAATTTGAGTACCAGATATTGCTTCATCGCATGACTTTGTGCAGATACATTCATATAGCAGGAGTTTTAAAATTTTTTCTAATACAAGCAGAGCAGACGTGTTACAACGATTCCTACAAAACAGTGACGTTCTATAACTCATAGATTTATGTGATTTCATTTCTCCTCGAATATCACAAATCATAGAAAGGAGCAACTGAAATATGTTTAAGGAGAAACGAACATGCGTCATAATTAAAAATGCAGAAAATTCGCAGAACCCTGTGATCTATAATTCTTCTCGATGACTTCAAAAAGAGGTCGACTTGTACACTACACCTCCGCAATCATGTTTGTACATACTTATTACCGCAGGAAGTCCTTAAACTATAAATTTTAGATGTCGGCCCATTCGTGTGCTAATCTGTGAGGATGTAGTAGGAAAATAAAAATCTGGTGCTTTTGATGTTACCGAACAAATGAGAGTATATACACAAAATATATAAATCAGTTTACATCTACCAACAATGTTCTTAAAATGAAATACTGTTGAACTTATGTAAGACGTTAACGATATCGATTTGACACCTTTAGCAAACTATTCTATAGTAAATTTCCAACAGAAACCACATTTTTAATATTTTTTTCCTTTGTCATTTGCATATCATTCGTTTCAGTTTGTATAGTGACTTTTTAACTTTCCCAATATACGAACAACATTTTTAATTTTTTCATGAACGTGCTTCAATTTCATTTCAAAGAGATCGTTGCTCAAAAGGGAATGATTTTTGGACCAACGTATATTTCTCTCCTTTTTTATATCATTTGATATACATACATATACAATTGATCCTAAGAAAAAGGTTCCGATGTTTAGATACACTCTGTATAAGTCTCGAAACCAACAATCTTCATTCGGAGATCGGTTGGTATGACTACTTGCAATTCACAACAAAGATGCAACCGGTGTTCAACAAGGACGTTCTTATAAATCCTAACACTCATGCGGACCAACCAGAAGACGGTACTGATTCACGCCTGTAGATCCCACGGTTAGATTATTCATGCATTTCGTTTCAAACCCGTAGAAGCATCTCGATACCGCGTTAATAAATCTGCCTAATACAAGGGGCGCGGCCCTTGGGGTTCCACACATAAGGGTTCGTTCACACTACGGATGGTTACTGCACGCGTTTTATTGTGCGACGTCGAATAAATCTCAACGTTCCGTCGATTGTGCCTCCTCTTTTCATCCTTCGTCTTCTTCTTCTGGTTTCTTCCTCCTTCTTCATCTTTTCTTCTTCTCCGTAAAGCTGTCCGTTGTTGCCGAAGATGCTCCTCTCGGTGCATCGGCTCGAATTTCCGGTTCTCCATTGTGTACGCCTTTGTGGTCCTTCTCTCTTTCTCTTTCTCTTCTTCTTTCTCTTCTTCTTTCTCTTTCTCCTTCTTTTTACCCCTCCTGTTTTGCCTCTCGTTCTCCTTTACCTTTGTCTTTGTCCTTCCACCTTCTCTTTAGTTTCGAATGGAGGATTCTATAAAGACTAGATCGTAAGCGAGACGGCTCTCTTGTATCAAGTTGTTCTTCCAGGCGTGGGCGCACCCCTTGTTCTTTCGCTTTGGTCCTAGAACAGTGTTTCCCAAAGTGTGCCCAGGCCGAGTATCTTGTTACCGATACTTTTTCATCGTTTAACTGTAATTTATACGTGTAACGCATTTTCATCAGGTCTTTTCCGAGGTATTAAATTGGTACACACATAGATGGTGTGAGTAATTTTAACCGAACCATATGTATGTCGATTTTATACGTGTATGTATTTTGGTTAGAATGAAATTGACTAAACATTCTTCGTTGTTGACGATGGTAGAAAAGATGTTAAAGATCAACGGGTTATTGAAGAACCTTTCTTTTTAGATTAGGTATACTTTCATCTTCTCCACTTTCATGGATGATTAAAATTTGGGAAGCACTGCAACGTAGATTTAGGGAACGTGACTCTGCTGCATTTTTGTGTACTTTCTCCCCCGAATAAACGACAAAAAGTCTTCCAGGAACAAAGATGAGACCTTAATCGAGAGGACCAGGTTGCGTTGGTTGAAATACATGTTTTCGCGTAAGCTGACATGAAAGAATGAAAATGTGGAAGGGTACTCGCTTGTCCCAAATATTCTGTACGTTGAGCATCTTTTGTTACCTACCGTTTTCCGTAAGTTATTAGGTACCATTTAATTTTCTCCTATATTAACACTGGGATACTTGAAATTCTGAAATACTTGTATAATAAAAATTGAACTTTGTTAATTTTTTTAAATATATTTCTCAAGATATATATTCTTCAGAGTTAGCAAGTAGACACGGTAATCTCGTTGGGTATTAAACAAATTGCTGAATTGTACTTCTTCTTTGTTTTTAAGAGCATATTATTCTTTCGCTAACCAAAGGCTATCTCGTTGAACAATGCCCCTACGGCTAGCTATTTCTGCAAGTTTTTGCTTTCATAACTCAAAGTTATCGCTGATCCATGGTTGGCCTTGTAGAAACGATCCGAAAATATAATATAATGCTACCATTTGTTCGATACGTCCGCAGGCGTGACGTATTTTCGAAAAATCAATTTCGCAGTCGCTTCTGGGCAGTGGCGTTATTACCTGCCAAATTCCTTTTCCCGGCAACCCTGAAATCGTGTTCTTTTCAGAATCGTTTCAGCCTGTTAGCGCGAATAGCCTGTAATCTGCGCGGTCGAAGATGGGTTAGGTTTCTTGCGCGATGGCCAATAAATATTGCGCCCACTCTTCTTATTAGCACGATCCTCCATTTTTCGTTTCTTCTTTCTGATGTGAAATTACCGCGTTACCATCCTGAGATCGGAAACTTTGATGCATCCCGAATAACTTACTACACCTTTAAATTCTTCATCATGGAGAACGCTAAATATACCCTACCCCCGTGAAGTAATTCAATCTATCTAATATTCAAACACGAGCACCGAACACGAGCACAAAATTATTATAATTCCTTCGATGACGGTGTACATGTATACGGAACTTGACATAGAAAGATATCCCGTATCATTTCAAGTATGTCCGTACGTACGTACATACGTACGTTTCATTAAAAATCATTTTTTATACGATTAAGACGTGGGCGCGTTCCATAAGATACGCCGATGCTTTCACACGGTGGAATCGAAAGATAAGGGTGATCCTGCGGTGGAGTCAGAGTCGTTGAACCGCCAACTTGCGACGAATATCGAGCGGTTTGAAGCACGAAGAAGATACCGAGGGAAGAAAAGAAAGAAAGAGAGACAGAGAGTGAGAGAGAGAGAGAGAGAGAGAGAGAGAGAGAGTCAGAAGATGAATAAATAAAGAGAGGCGCTGCGTCGTTCGCAATATGATTAATGTGGCCGATCAACGGCAAGAGAGAAACAGAACCAGTTGGTCCAGAACGAAAGCCGCCTTCGGCTTAGTTCTTCGTGGTGGCTTCAAGTCGAGAAGGGGACGGCGGAATCGATCGATCGGGCGCCAGTCGGTTTCTTCGTTCTTCACGACTGTATGTATATCGTGTACTCTTCCTACGTAACGTGCGTTATAATGGACATGCGACCGTCGCAGTAATTCTTGATAATAATTTCAAAAACACGACGTTCTCGCGTGTTATTCACGGTGAGAAAAATGTCCTCTTATCGATTTGAAATAGATTCAAATTTTAATTATAGATATTTTTATGTTACTTTTTAAAATTCACTGGTAATTAGTGAGACATTAACGGAAAAAATTCCGGAAATTCTACGTAGACCGGTTCGAAAACTACCTTATACAGATTTTCTCAGGCCTGTTTCGCTCCTCCCTTCCTATCGCTTTCATCAAAGAGGTCCGACTTTAAGGCTTCCATATCTCACACTTCGACACGTCCGCCCGCTGAAGTTGGTTTTTATTTCTACGGTCGATCACTTCGCCTCCCTTTCTCTTAATCCTCGCTATTCCCGTGGTCCAGCTCGTTTGTTCGCATCATTAGAGGCTCGCGTGCGGCAATTTGCCACGCCCAGATACAAGAATTCGCACCTTCGGACGGTGGGGATGGACCGAAAAGGAACAGCTCGCACGGGGTCTTTTCTTATCAACCGTTGAGAAAGGACAAGCTTCTCCGTCTTTGTCTCTCCCGAAGCTCTTCATTTGGAAGGGCCTTGAATAATGTACCGTGTGTATATCCCCGTGACCTTCCTCCCCGGCCACGAAGCTGAGCTGACAATGAGATCTTTTTTGGAGTCACGCGATCTGAAAGTGTCGGAATATCATTTGAAAAGATCTTCAACCCGGCGATGGTTGATACGCGTATCCCGTGTCAGGAGATTTACTTTTCTTCTATATGGGACCGACGTATCTTTTCCTCTTCAATGTACGCAGTGAAAGTGAGCCGCGCGTTGATACATAGAAACGTTATTTTCTCGGAAGACAAAGAGTAATGATTTTCGTTACTGATTCTTTCTCTTTGGTACGAACCCGTTATCTTTTGTCGGTACACGATTCCACCACCGTCTGTGTTTCACGTAATTTGTTACTACCCACACCGCTTCGCGCAAGGACGCGTTGTAATTATTATTACAGGGATTTTTATTGTTTCGAGTAGAGAAGGTACGGTCCTGTCAAATATATTATCGATGCTATACGTCGTTCAAAATACCGTGACATAAGTGTTCGACAGCCCTGCATAATAAATCAGTTTCGCCTGACTTCGCAACTGATGTATTCGATTGGGTCTTCTTCGATTTTGTGTTTTTTTTTTTTTATAAATATACGCATTCGTCGGCGTTAACAAGTTTTGAGTGGCATAAAAATAGGGCATATTTTCTGCCGACGAACAGGGTTGGCCCATCAGCGGCAAAAACGATGCTATACAATATCGTTACTTAATTAATTCGTAAGCATTATCTCGCACGAAGACACATTAACGATAAGACACGTGTTCTCGGCGTACCATTATCGCTGGTCAGATTGAATATTAATTTAGCTTCATTTCGATGGCGACCAGCTTCGAAGAAATTCTGGACCGGATTGAAGATCAGTTCGATCGAGACTAACTCGATGGAACTTCCTTGAAGATTCGATGGTGCGAGACGAACCAGGATGGTGTACCAATAAATCTATTTCAAGTATCCACGAATATAAGCGGATTCAATCCGATCCTAAAGTATTCCTGAAACAAATATTTATTAAAATAATTTTAATAGATAGATGTCACATACTCGATAGTTATAATGTTTGACACTTGGCAACGTTTAAAAGGGTTGCTAGAAACGAAGCTCGGTGCTCCCGGAATGCCAATAAGTGAATATTTATAAAGGATAAATTTGAAGTGATCCGAAAATCCACCGTTGGGGGAAGGCTTTTGCTTCTTTGTATATCCAAGGACGAATGTGCAAATGTTTGCCCACGAAAGCAGGATATATTCCAGGCAAACTGAACGCGCGGTATCGTGAAACCGATAAGCAAAGGGAGAGGACGAGGTGGAGAAACCTTGGCCCCCGTTTCGTTTGTCAATATGACCAGGCTATCTCCTGGCAGAAAGTTCTTCGGATGGAAATGTAAAACTACTTAATGCTCGGCATGGCTAAATGAGGACACGTGATTCGCCGTTCGCAACTTAAGGTGGTAGCGTGAACACTGGTTTCGGATGGTCAGTCGCGGCGTTTCTCGTCATTCTCGGTGTTTGTATTTCTCATCTACCAGTTCTGCCACCCACACTCCCCGCTGTTGGAATTCCTCATCCTTTTTCTCGTCTTTCAGTTACCGGTGACTAACGTGCCGTGACGAAATAAAATATCTGATTTACACATCTGACGCCACGTTCTCCTTCGAACATTTTGCACTAATGACTCCTTGCCGACGCGGTGGCAAAGACTAATTCGATATCAACATGAATCAACGCGAGTGTAAATCGTCGCGTGGAAAACTGTAGCGTAGTGAAAAATCATTTAACCGTTCGAATGGAATGTGTTATTTATCGAAAATAATACGGGGTTCCTTATTTTTACGCGTTATTATATTTCACATTTGTCTCGAAATAAATTCTGGGGCAGTAGAGCCTATACGTAGGTATTTACAGTGCGAACACCTGTGGCGAAATCTCTATAAACTCGTGACACCGCAGGAAACACGATCGTACCGTTCTACGCTGTCTTGCCTTGCAAAATCGTCGTCCTTGCCTTCCTCTTTCCAGCCTTTACTACCTTTCTGCCACCTCACACCATTCCAGGAGCTATCCTAGAGGAGACGCTATCCCACCGAGCGTAACAAATGTCCGCGATTAAAAGTCGACACGGTGTAGAAACGTGAATGGCGTTACCCGATATCCACGCTCGAATTCAACGTTTTATTGTTTCACTGATTCTACGTAATTGATTACAAACTACTCCCAATGGAATCTTATTATCCCCTAATATATTAAACATTATTCTTTTTAATTTACATGATGAAAAAAAAAGCAAGATAACTTCTAAAGAACAATGAGCGGTAAAGATCTTTGAAAGATTTAAATTCATCTATGCTTTCCTCTACATACATACATACATACATACATATGTATACCGTAAGTCAACGATCCATTATTTTGACAATGTACGCGTGCACCATCAGTGGCATTGTGCGCCGACGTCCGGAACAGCGTGAATATTCAAATGCCGTTGTCTGCGGCGATCGTTGGTACCATCACGGATCCACCGTCGTAGTATGTATGTATGTATGTATGTATCGTATATGGAAGTCACGTTGCCGTACCGTGGAGGAGTTGACGAAGAAACCCGTTCGGTCGCGTGGCACGCCCACGCGTTGCGTGTGTGTACGCCGCCTTATGCCGCTTCTCGTGGATAGCTCGCAAGGTCTTCGATCTTAACGATGAACCACCGACGGTACGTGTCGATGTTTCTCGTCGTCCGGCACACGATGTAGCCTTATCTCTCGTCGTCGATGGACCTTATTATCGGGTGGCTGCTGCGAGGAGCTGTCTAATGCATTGGCGGATTGACACTTACGTTTTGCGAGCGTCCGTACGGCAAGGTGCGATAATATGGTAGGCGGTGCTAAACTGATAGAGTTGTATTCACGGTCGTCTTCTAGCTGGTTCAATTTAGATTCGTTTACATACATATATAGACATATAGTTTTTTTTTGTTTTTTTTTATTAATTTCGTATTATTTGAATTTTTGATCTGGTACAGGTAAATCATTTATGGGAGAAGAGATGGATATAGTGATAGAGAAAGAGATAAAATAGTAATTTTTCTATAGATAATTGATATGTAACAAGAGATATAATACCGTGTAAAAATAGCTATAAATTATCATCAATATGTCGTACTTTTACAAACAACGTAGCACGGTTGTTACCGCGTGACATTTACTACTGGTATTCATCGTTTCTCGATATGGGATCAGCGATCGGGAACACGAATTCGCCTTAGGAGCCTTTTGCGCACGGACACGGGAGGAAGGTTCGTCGATAGTTATACAGACTAGTTCCTCGTTGCTCCATATAGAAAAGCGACAAACGGTGATCGTTGCGACGGCAATAAAATCCGGCAATATGCACGTCGTACGTACCGGGGTGATCATTTTCGCGGTGCTGATATATACTGGTACGCTTTACTACCGTGGTAGCAATATTATAGCTTATAAATTCCTACGTGCTCGGTACTATGCTCTTCGGGATATAAATGGAGCACTTAAGTGGGATGTCGTTCGCACGTAATGACGTCTTCAAAGCTTACCTACCAGAACACAATCTTGGACGTGTCACTTAAAGGTTTCTGCCAATTTTCTCACAGTCTTCAAATGGCAATTTGTATGGGCATGTTAGACGATCGATAAATCGAACTTTCGGCCTGTGAAGAACACCATCGGTACCATGGAATACTCAGTATGTATTCGACCGGACGGTGGTACGCCATCATCGTGGTAACAATGTTAGAATGTCGTTTAACTAGTTCTTTGTTGAGCCTGAACTTGGTACCGTGCAATCGAGAATAACAAATACGATTTACTCTAACCCGTGTGATGGTATTTTTATGGAAGCTGTCCGGAGCTTAACGTAAGACAATTGGCGCATCGCTCCTGGGCAAAAGCGTTGGTTTTACGACAAGTGGGTGGAGGTATACCCTCGTCGAATATATTCGCCGCGGATTATTGTTTCTACCGGGGGAACAGTTACAACTATTGTGGCATAATCCTGGAGGTGGAAGACAACAGAGACGGAGAGAGTCTGATTGAAATAAAGAGACGGGGAAAAATTCGAGAAACATCGTATGCGGTCCGTTATCTCGGCTCGCGTGTCGTAAAAGACACAGAAGTTACGATTCACGCGGCATATGCTTTCGTACGTTCAAGGCATCCAATGTCGGAGCAATTGGGAAACTTTTTTTGTAGATCTGTTTTCTTCTTACCACGACTTCGTTGCCCATTATTTTCTTTATCACCTCCACCCACGAACGATAGATAGCGCGGAGCCAGGCTCGCGCTTGTTTGTTGCCAGTTTCACATCGAAACGACCGTAGGTACGTCACTGGTTTACGTATTTAATAGATATTTCTTAGACAGTCCACATTATTTCTGATCGGTCGTGAATTCAGTTCGGTGGTTTTAGTTGCCTTCTGGTTTTCCCTTGCCGACGGTTAACCTTGACTTTGAATAAATAAGTCGTAAAACGATCTTCTGCCAGTTCTTCGGCCTGCGTCTTCGTCTATTGTTTCGTATCGTTTCGTAAGACGGGATACCGAAACCGGGGGTTCCGACGACCGATCCAGAAATTATTCGCAGGCACGATCGTATCTGCCGCTCTTGGGAAATTTACGGGAGGACGCGCGGGCTCGAGCTTGAATGTCTTCATCGTGCGGCGAGCCAATCGCGCGCCGCGAGACGATACTTGATCTTTCGCGATGCAACGGTTTCTTGTTCTTCGATCGCACGGATAACGATCGATAGAACGACCGTGAAAAGAAACTAGAGCTTCGTCTAAACGCTATGGTTGTTTCGCTGGCATTAGCCATGGGGATTTATAGGGTACAAATCGACGTTTCCGTGGAATCGTGGAGCTTTCGGTGCGTTAAGTTAACGAGCCGTACGCGATACGTTTGTTTTTTAAGTGGTACATTCGATTTCAAATCGGTTTCCCGTAATACGCTTTTATACTTTTTAAATGCCCCCGCGGTGCATAAAATTTCAGAATTGCCGGGAATCCATGTGGTTTACTCCTTCGGGTCTTTTAATTTTATGTCCTTGTATAGTGGAGAAAATTAAGGGCGCCGAGATTCCTACTGGATACTTCTGCAACCGCAACGATTGCAATAAATTCAGACGTGAAGGGCAACTTTCTCCACGGGGGTACGCGTAGGTGGTTGTCGAATATTGCTTCGATACTGGTTTGAAGAGAGCAGGAAGCATTCGTTGCGAACACAGGGCTTGATTTAAATTCCTCCTCGTTTTCTCTTTTTTTTCTTCTTTCTTTTTTTTTTACAATAGCCCTATGAATGTATATATAATGTTGCTTCCTGTTTTTTTACGTCTATATTAAATTCCATAGATAAAAAAAACTCACGGTCGTAAGCTATCATCAATTTCTTCACGGTTAAGTTCGTCTGAAATATCTTGGAAGCTAGATGATCACAGTTATGGGTCGTAAGAAATCGTTCTGACATCCGGAATCTTTCGTGCAGCCGAACCGTGAGCCACAAATCAGATAATTTTGTGCCAATTACGTTATCGTGAAAAGAGGCAAGAAAACCCACAGGCAGAGAGACAGAGATAGAAAGAGAGAGAGAGAGAGAGAGAGAAGCCGTGAGAGAAGCAGTAGGGATAAAGAGAAAGAGAGAGAGAGCGAGAAATATAGGGTGAGATATAGATAAAAGGGGGAGGCTGAAAACTTCATTGGCTAAAATGAAAAACTGTTGAAACAACCTGAAGATAGCCACGACGTAATAGAGCCGTGTACTCGTCGAGGACATTATCTGATGAGAATTTGCATCCTCTCTTGCTTCGCTATAAATACTTAGCATACACTCCTGGTTACGATGAACTGACTGGATTCGACTCAACTCGATTTGACTCGATTCGATTCGAGTGGACTCGAGTGGACTCGACTTGGCTTGACTTGACTTGACTTGACTTGACTTGACTCGGCGTCGTTCCACCGAGTGGGCCGTTGCGCGGAACGATCCGGCATTGTGTACTCCTTTTTCCACGTGCGCTTTCAGCCGGTGCGCGGCTTGCAGCAAGCGAGCGAGCGAGCGCGCAAACGACAAATTATGTATTCGCATTTGCATATTTGATACGTGGCTACAACGTCGTGGAAGAAACGGTCCCGGCACTGAGTTACGTTACGACGCCCCTGGCTCGATTCTTAGGTTTCGGTTTCTCTCACTGTCTCCTTCTGACTTTGTACGCAGGCGTTCCACGTGGCCGTACAACTTTCGAAGGATCGAGCTCGTTATTTTGCTCGATCGCAAAATAATAAAATGAAGAGAAAAAGAAAGAGAAGAAGACAAAAATCCACGGCGATTCCGATTGAAACTTGCCGTGATGCAAGAGTTACATACATACATTATATACATATGCGGTACATATACGACTGGTATGTATTACTAACGGTAGATAAAATAATTAAAACTGTGGACACGAGTGAATTATGTAAGTTCGGACATGAAAAGCTTAATTCGAAATGTAGATACTGTATCTACATCTATTACCGGTATTTATCATTTCGTTTCTGGTTGTTAATTAATTTGCGAATGTACCACGGCACCGGTGCAATTCCGTTTTCTTGTATCGTGTAAATATCGCACCGGACTAGTTTCTCATCTTGTCACCTGTGATTACATAATTACGTTGTGAAGTTGTTACTTGTTTCCAAGAGTATCTTGTTACTTCTTAATCCCTTCCCATTTACGACTACCAATAGTGCCGTAAGATTATAATATTGATATGAAATGGGAACTTGTAATTCAGGTAGCGATTCGTAGAAGTGTGTATCTTAAGCCGATCGATGTCGTTTTATCCACATTTTCCAAATGGACCGCTTTAACGCGCTTCGCTTGGCTATCACCGATGGCGATTTCGCAGTCGTTTTCCCAGGACGTGCAGTACCTATCCTACAGCGATCGCCAAGCGAACCGACAAATTGTGTGCTTGCATTTGCATATTTGACGCGTGGCTGACTCGTTCTTTTAGAAGAAACGGCGAGACACGAATTGCGGGGAGTCGCCGGGATTAGATCATATTTGGAAAACCGGTATGTTCTCGTGGCAGCGGTTACGCGATCGAGAAAGAAACGCGGTTCCCGTGAACCAAGTTATGCATTCACTTTTAGCATATAACATTCGACACGTGGGACGGTCAGTTAAAATACGCATGATTCCCATCCTGCGCCATTGTATTCTTTCTTTCTTTCTTTCTTTCCCTTCTCGCCGGGCATACAGCTGGTAAAAAGGACAGATCGTACACCAACATTTACATAATTCACACGTGGGTACGGGATGCGTGTAATCGCGAAAGGGGCTCGAATATTACATTTGTTTCTTTTTATTTCTTTTCTCTTCTTGCATCCACCCGCCCCGCGTCGTTATTGTTTTTATCCGTCGGCTTTTCATTCTTTATTATTACTGACATTCTATTCGCGGTAGGTAGGTACATACTAGATATCGGATGCATTCTTCAAACACTTTATCTTATCGGGCGAAACATTTCCCAAGTGCAATCAGTAAGCGCAGTGCCGATCATTTCGAGATCTCTCGTAATGCTCCTTTTTCATAGCCACCCCTTCGAATTATCGATCCTCGATACCCCCCGAAGGAATCTTACGTCGTCGGTGGAAGCGCAAGATTATCCGTCTTATCTCTCGTTATCGTCTAGGCTACTTTATTATGATGATCCCCGGCTATGATCGACATTATTAATATTAGCGATGTCGCGTAATATTCATACTCGTTAACTTGGGATTAGGCGTACACCGTGAGGCAGAGTGTATTCTTGGGCGTAGCGTGAACGCCCAGATAAATTCAATCTCGAGAATCCATTAAGTGCGACGCACTTCTTGGGCCCGCGTTACCCTACCGTGCGTGGGTGCTCGGTAATGGGAAGTGCACATAGAAACCGTCCTGCCCATATTTGTCTACCATTCGTCTTTTTCAGCCTCGGTCTCTTTCGCCTTCGTCTGCTCCCCACGAACGAGAGATTTTTGTGCCAGGTATAACCAATACACGTACATATACATACATACATGTGAATGCTCGGGTCTATATGTTACGTAGGACCCACATTCCTGAATGTCCTTCGAGATCAGTGGCATTAGTCCTTTGGGGGATTCTAGTCGTATGCTGAGCATACACACTCATCACGTTCGTAGAACGTGACGAATGGGTACCAGCGATCACGACACTCGATAAACATATTACACCGCGTTAAGTCTACCTACGACCGAACCGGGTAGATCCGAATCAATTTCACTGTACGGCTGCTGGCCAAGTCGACTCACGATGCTTCCCGTTCGGCTTTTTCAATTCTAATCTGCCTGGCTGGATACCTCTACCTATACCGTACTTTCCGTCCGTGTATCATTCTTATAATACACGCGGTGATCGATCGTATCGGTGATATTTGTATCGCGATGACAAATTTTCCGGACTTTTGCCGCGACAAATGAATGTCGTTTGGACGGAATCCGTGTTTTTCACGTGGTTTCTTTTCACGCTATTGCCGCGTGGAATATTACGATTTTATTAAGTCTTTCATATCTATGATCAATGCGAATTTAAGTTGACAATGAAGGATCGTCACACACGAGTCACTATAAATATTGCCCGAGGACCCAAACGGTGCCTGCCGTACGTAAACGTTTGCGATTCGAACACGGCCGACGGTTTGTACGACGCGGCAGTAAATTTCACGTTAAGCCGAAGCCGAGACGGGTGATTTACGTGAGTACGAGGAGAGAAAGGGTGCTCCTCAGTTTCGGACCGCCAGTTTCACCGATTCGAAATCTTATTGACAAGCACTTGCCGAACAAGATTCCATCTTAAACATTTCTTCGTTTAAAATCGGAATAAGATTCATTCGTTTTCTTCTATCTCGTACATTCTTCATATACGTTGACAAAAATTCGACAATTTTATTTATCGTCTCGCAAGCTCATTTGTATTTATTAAAAAATTCTTATCGGCCTTCGTGGGTAATAACTCGCACAAATGAAGTTTGTAGTCTCTTTAGGGAAACGTGAGTAAGTAATAAAGGAGAATGAAGGTGCTAGTACATTTGCCACGCAGCACGCGACGCCTTTATAACAATAGGATTTTAGATTGCGTGGGTGAGCCGAGCGTTTATTTTACGGAGGACAGCGCGAAATCCCATGTTTACAGTCAGCCGGCGTGGGACAGCCGTGTCTTCGCGGTCCTTGAATTTGATTTGGGCCCCAATCATTATATTCCGCGCGGCCTTCCGCCGCGTGACTACCACCACTTCTAACTTGGCGTAAAATAAACATTTATGTTCTCTAGAAATGGAACAATAGCTGGCTTACCGTGAGAGATACTGCCACGTAAGCCAACTGCTTGACCCTCAGAAGCTGAATGGAGAAGTAAGAACAATGTACGCTGTTAAAACTTGCGGTCATATGTCTTTCTTAATGGATCTACGTAAGCAGGATCATCATAATTTTCTGTGGCGATAGTTCTCGACTAAACCGGAAACGTCGTAATCTTGTAAACGTTGTCACGCTCACGAGTGCAATTCCTATGAATGCCTAAAAAGAAACTTGATTCAACCGCACACATACGTATAATACATATACGTACGTATACTCGTATAAATCCTTTAAGATTAACGTTCCTGCAATTCATATGTCTCTTACGGTTTATTAAGCACGATACCGTGACGTGATAATTAACATTTCGAATTGGCGTGCAGTACTCTTTCTCTCCCTCTTTTTTTTTCCCTCTCTCTTCTTCTCTCTCTCTCTTTGGTTTTCGAGATGCGGTGCGCAGATTCTTTGAACACGGAATGCGGGCTTGAAACCGACACGTGATTTTTCTTCCGAGACATCGATTGTTATACGGGTAAGGTCCGGGCTGACATTTTTATGCCCGACCGGTGGACTGACAGCGGACATCCAACGATGTTTGGGGATGTCTGGGTCGTCAATCCCCGTTAATTTACGATGATTCGAGGCGTCGATTGATTTTGTTTTCACCAACGGGAACCGGCGTGTTCACGGTTGTGTGCTGCCGCTGTCGTTCGGTTTTCAGAAGTGGCGGGCAACTTAAGTTACCGTGGCCGCGACCACTTCAGCTACGAATGATCTTCTTATGAATGCTTCTTACTGTCCCGTAACAAGTGCATAATCAGCAGGCATTGGAAAACGATGTCGTTATCGTTGGATCATGTCCCGCCGTGTTTCGATCAGATTCGAGGACACGCCTGGATTCGTCATCGTCTGGGCATACCGGTTCTTAGTGTCATCTTAGTATGTAATCCCAAGGTTTCGATTTTTTTCGGCACCACTTATTAACACCGGCCAAGTTATTTTCATCGTGCGTATCGCGAATACGTCAGTTGTAGCACGGTGTTTTTTGTTTTTTTTTTTTTTTTTTTTTTTTTTAAATAAACGAAAGTTTATCTTTCCAAAGAGAAGAGAAGCCTGACTAGCGACACGCAAGGCGGATGTTGAAATTTCATGTCATATAAATTTTTTCCCTCCTCCCCTGAACTCTGTAGAATTTCACGGGACGTCGTGGTTGGCTGTTTACGAAGGATATGATCGGTGTAACTCGTATGACAACGAGCTACTTCGACATACAAAACGATTTGAATAAATTCTTTTCGATGTACCATCGAATCCGTTCCTTTCTTCCGTTGTTATGACACTTTCGTCCTATATTTATTCAATCGCTTCACTGAGATTCTGACTTAGACACAAGGTTATTGCATGCAGCGCGGAGGAAATGCATTGCCGTGAATACGAAACATAAGGTAATATCAATATTTAATGAAAATAATGCAGTTGTCCTTCGTCTGGATCGTGTGAGTCTCGAATTCTCTTTTTCTTTCTTCTTTTCTCGTTGTTGTTTTGTGTGTGTGTTTTTTTTTAAATATTCCCGTCCAGTCGATAAACAATATCTCGCAACGTTCGCTAGAACAGTGACATTACATATATAACATATGTTATTATCAACGCCAATGACACATCATTGATCTATATTTTCGTGTATACTGTATCTCCTCCGAGGTTCACGTTCTATATGCGTATTTATTAAGGGGAGGATGTTCATTGGTCGACCGAGCAGATATCACGATGCCCTATAAGCAACGTCACTGTAAGGAAACCGTCTTAGTGCACCTGAAAACCGGTCGCATTCTGCTAATTGGCTAAACAGTGTAACTACCCCGACTTATAGCCCGATTTACATCGCCCATAAGAAATTTGTTGCCCCGCTACTTGCCACGGCGGCTATAACAGCGGCTATTACTTTAATAGAATATTGCCGCGGCAAAGGGGGTAGAGGGGGTCTCCGATTGCAAGGCATTTACTGCTTCAGTTTCGATACCTCAATCATTAAATGAACGCGTTTCCGATCCGTTAACGATCCGACATCGGTGCCTTTGAACTGCCATGCCACCAGAGTACAATCTTCCTTTGGTCGCAGATCATTTTAATATAATCTCGCTCTAGCCGCAGGCGTTTTATTAGTTATTTTTTTTTAATGACACGAACGATTTATGGGTCTGATTATACTTTTATATTCTCACCATCGTGAATAAAGAACCTCCGTCTGTTTTCTCGTAAAATAAACGAATTTTACCGTACTTACAATTAGAATGGAATAATTTCCGTTACATTCATACGAAAGATTTAGAATAAATCGAGTATTCGTTCACCTTACAGGAATGTCAATCAATCAGTGTCACGTACGGAATTGTTGAAATCGATTAAGTCTAAATAGGAAGCACTGTTCTCATTGTGCGGGGGCGTTCTCCCTTTAAAGGTCGTATTAATTGCCCGTGAAAACGCCCCCGTGTACACACGAGACCCGGTTTCGCCACAGTTCATTAAGGTCCTGGTCGGGTAATTCCGGTTGAATCCGATGCTGCGAAAATAAATCCTTACGGATGGACGCCTCTGTTCATCTGCTGTACCAGGCGCCATCTTGAAGAGCAAAGAAAAGCCCACGCGGAAGTTTACCGTATTCCGCTACCAGCGCTATCTCTCTCTCACTCTCTCTCTCTCTCCCCCACTTCGGGTTCTTCGGGTTCCTTCTCCTTTTCGTTGGATTATCACCGCCCATTCGATTCGTGCGAGAGATCGATCCTTGCCGACCGTTTCTTTGACGCTTCAATCCTGGCCCGGTGGCGTGGGAGTGTCTAATAATCGAAATGACTTCATCCGATTATTGTTCCAGTCATTTTTCAAATCTTCGAGGAACACTGATGACACTTTGTATAATTTATTTATCGATTCACTTTATTACGTCTGTTTTAATATTAAAACTCAACGAATATTATTACAACGAAAGTACTTCTGTAGTTTCAAAAGTCTTTGATTTGTAATCGAGCTTTCAGATTGAGTTTCATTAATTTAATTATTCTTAATAAATTAATAATCCTTGGATTTGGTAAACTATTACTGGGGAATAGCGAACCATCGATTACACAACATAATTACACGGTTTAACACGTGTCATCGTGTAAAATCTTAGCTCGGCGTCCGACAGCGTGGCGTGAAACAACATATTTGAATCGTTCGACTCCAGGTACGCAGTGGTTGCTTTATCATATGCCGATCACAATAAATTAATAAACACTTTTTTATTTTGGTTACACGGGAAAGATCGTTCGGCTGCGATATTAGCGGTTTATTAATTTATTTTTTCTTTATTAGTCGGACGAGTCGCGCCCACCGGTAATCAGGGATCTGTAATTAGTCGAACATGCTGTCTGTCCATAGCGATTTATGCCGTGCCCCCGGGGATAACTTCCCCTTTACTCTTCCCCTTTCTTTCTTTCGTTCGTTCGTTCGTTCGTTCCACCAACGCTTCTTCGATTCTTCCTTACCAGGCGTTGTCTGACACCGTCGTTTGCTCGGGCTTCTCGTCATCTTTCGATCTTCCTTCGAGAAACGACGAATTCCTTGCCTTCCTCGTATCTGCACGATTCATCCCCCAGGTTCGTAATTGTTGGTTAAGACCAGGAAGCATGAACGAGCAGACACGTCGGTTGATCGATCGTTTCGTAGTATTTTACGCATCGAAACTACGAATATTTTGAAAGTTCCATGCAATTTGTACGAGGATATAATTATTTTCAGAAAAAAAAAACATTCAGGAAATGTTTCACGTTGATAGAATGTCGTTCTAAACGTCTGACAGTGGGTGTAATTCCGACGAGTTATTATCTTCGGGCACGTAGGTACTTACAACAATTTTTTAATGAAATCATCTCTCCTGGAAGCCCTCGAGGTTTTTTCCGTTTCTCGATCGTTCTTATCCTGCATTCGGTGGTCCTTAACGAGCGACGCGTCTCGATAAACAGGCAAGATAAGAATCTCCTCACGGCAGCGTGTTCATCCGTTGACTAAGTGGTTCGCAGGATGTGAAGAATATGGACTTCGTCTTCTGTCTGGATTCGAGACAGGCGGATGTCTGTCCATCAATGGCCACACCTCTCTTCTTCTCTTGCGTCCTCTTTGCTGTTTACGAAATATTTCCTCAGGATTTGTTTACCATATCCGATGAAAATATTCTACGAAAAAAAAGTACCAAGATCTTGTAATAATAGATGGTTACAAGCAAACGAAAATAATTACACCTTCCACCATACGTTATCCCACGATACGATATTGCCGGATCGTTCAATCGTTCGAAACGTATCCGTCGCTATTTACATTTTCCCTTCGTCCGTGCTTATATACTTCATGAGTCCACAATGACCTCCGTACAATTATGCGCATACATTTTTCTTCGTGAAAGTTTAATTTCATCTTGTCCACGTATCCTCCGCCATTTACGGTCCGGGTCGTGTAGGCACAGCTTATCGTCGGAATGACTTATCGCTTAAACAGCACCCTTTTGGCGAGCGTGAGCGCACCGGTCCCCTCGTAACAACCTAAATTAAGTCTGTACCTTCGTCTCTCACCCGTATTTCATTTCCACCGGTACAGCGTATGCACCGAGAGACGGTCATTTTCTCGGTTTAAGATTACCGCTACTCTACTCCGGGCAAAAGGGTTCTCGCCGTTTTCAACGCGAAATACGGATGTCGAAAATCTGTAATCGGTCCCGATGTTGACCCTAAAATCCGAAATGCATATTCCCGTTCCTCGGATGCTTGTCAGTCAATCTGTCTCCGCGTCCCGTCTTCCCGTTTACGACCCGCCCGCCTCGTAAAACGGGGATCCAGCTGCGATAAGACACGGGATACAAGCGGCGTGTTCTACGACACCGATAACGCGATACGGGAATTACAATTGAAAGACATTCGTCGTGTAGCCGTGCGAGGATTGAATTGTAAAGCGAGTAATTACGATTTACGACTAATATACGACACATTAAAGGTGGCTATAACGGTGCGAGGAATTTCTTTGACTTTCAACGATATTTACGATTTCAATGAAGTTCAGATTGAATCGAGCGTTAAGTTTTCTGATTTCTTTTTAATCGTTCGAGATGCGAAGGGAGTGTGCGAAAAATTGTTCGTCAGAGTTAAGCTATTTGTGCTTTATTTGCGTCATATCCTTCATGAAAGGCCTTGTGTATATGTTTAATTTCAAGGGCCGTACGCATAGCGTCTGTTCGAGGAAAACGTCGAGAGTGCACACGTGTCCCTTTGAGTCTCTTTATGTTCTTCGTCTTGCACCGAGGTACACGCATTATTATCCCCTTCGATAACGGTACGCATATATAACATACGCGTCGTAGAGAATCGCAGACTTAATTTAGGTTATTACCACATCCGGACTGAAAACGGTGCGTTTCTTGATACGCCGTTTCAGCGGAGGAGATATAAATACATATATATCGGTCACAGCCTATTAAGCAGGAAGCCGTTCTTTTTAAACAACATTAATCCTCTTTATAAAACGTTCAAAGACGTATATGTACATAAATCTCAGCAACGTTTCGGTATAAAGGAACAACTTCTGCCGCCGTGCTAGTGAAACAGACATACACATATATCTTTCGAGTTTAGTTTAAATATATATTATCACGTTCATTATATTATCCGTGCGCACCGTATAAAATAGACGTCGGACGAGGAAATATTATGACACGTTTCAGTTTAGTACGAATTTTCCACATATTTTATTCGCAGACCATAACTTATCACGCACGTTTCTTGCGATGTCTATCAGTTGCACCGGGATACGCGGCACGGACCACAGGTAGTAGGTACCTGAACCTCTCCGTCGTTGGTATCTCAAATAGACTGTTAATTCTGTAATAAGATAGAAATGATCGGCAATATACGCGACGTATATTGCTGTCGCGAGCGATAATTCGTGGACATTCGAGATCATAATCGACTTATTCCGCGTTCGAACTTTGAAGTCAGGTATCGCGTTATAATAACCATGGGGAAAGTATATACGTACGTATATACATACATATACATATGTATTCCCCTCGATTTCTTCGTTACCAGGTGCGACTATTATCCGGACGGTTTCCGCGGTGTATCACCGTGCCTCAAAAAGTGTACGAGGCGAACGAAAATGACGTGGAGGAAGAAACGTGAGACAGAAACGACGGTGGAAACAGGACGAAAGGCGGTTTCTGCAGCGGCGAACCCGAGCGTAGTATAAGCATAGCCGGCATGAAATACGATGAGAGAGTGCCTCGGGTGCGAGACTTATGCTAAGTACACGCACACTAGACCATCGTGTGTGTATTTTATGCTCGTAGTCGTGCCACGTTCCGCCGTTCTCGCCTTCCGTCTTCGTCTCCGATGCTCCCATCCTCGTTCGCCGTATCTCGCCGATTCGCTCTTGTGTGCGTGCGTGGTCGCGTGTTTCGCGCGTTTGCGCTGCGCTCACCGCGGCTCCCGCGTTCTACCTGTGCCCCGGCCTTTATATGGGATTGCGCGCCCCGCACCGAAGCACAGTAGTACCGGCGGCAGGGACGACGACACGAAGATGTTCGATGTCCGCTAAGCGTCGTCAGATTTCTTTTTTTTCTTATAAGACTGTCGCTATTGCGTATCCTGAGTTCTTACTAAAGGACTCATCGTTTCTAAAGTTTATGTGAAAGTATGTTACGAGGGTGGATTATGAGTGTGATTAATGATTTTTGGATAAAATTGGTCTGAAATGATGAAGGTTAGGGTCCTAGAAAGTAACAATGCAAAATTTGATAGGTATATGTCTCGGTCAAAAGGTTTTGTATGGACTTAAATTATGGTAGGATCTGTTCAAGGATTTAGGAGTGTATAATGAACGTATAAATGCTGGATTTTAACATGTTGAGATTCGTATATTTATCGATAAATTTGTTGAAACAACAAAAGCCTCTCGGCAAGTGAACGATTGAAGTAAGTCACTGCTTTCGGAGCAGAGTCGGTTATTTTATTATTCCATTTATAGATTCTTATTGGGAGGTATTTGAAATTTATACGAATGATACGGCGTTCAGAATCAATCGGCTGCATTTCAATATGTGGACCACACATGATTTATCCCGATCGATTTCCTTCATTCCTCGTGCCGCGATTATTGTATCGAACGACAATGACATTACTCAGCTGTCCCGACAAACATTGAAAAAAGGCTTAACGATACCGGTATTACGGCGTGCGCGCACGCGAGCATTCATAAGTCCCTGTGGAATGGCGTGGCGACTGAGGGTGGTTCGAGCTGTAACGTAGAACCCAAGGGCGACGGTTGTCATAACTTATACCCGATCGTGCCGTCATCGACTCGGTTTTCTCAGACAGATCTACCCCGGATTCACGAGACGTGTATATTTCTGCGTACGGTATTTAAGTACGTGAAATTAGTTGAACGGAATCGCTCGAAGGACTAATAAAACGTGTACAAAGTGTTCCTGTAACGTGGGAAAAATTCTCTATGCTGATAATTTTCGACGCTACTTACCCGTTGTAGATCGAGAGGCTTATAAGATTAGTTTAATCAACCGTACACGTACTTACGGTCCTGATGCGACAAGGATAATCGTCTCGGGCGCACCACCAACGACAAGGATATACAGTTATACGTATACGAAGGGCTACCACCATCGTGGTGGACGAAGATCCAACAGATCTGGTTTTCTTTTTATTCGTTCACGACAGCAGGCTCTTCGCGGCGAGGTCATCCGAAACAAAGTGGCACATTAGTGTTCCTTACGTGTATTGTTAACGAGCCACGCAAATCGATTCATTCGTTAGCTGGCGGATCAGTCGGCGCGGTAGCTTGTCTCGTCTTTCCATCGCCATATTTTATTCCTTTCAGCCCGACGATTTGTCTACTCCGCAGCCATAACCACGTATACAAACACACGCGTGCTGGAGAAACAAAAAATGCAGTTCGTTTAACGATAACCTACCCGGTATTCCTAATGGTTATAAAAGATATATAAAAATAAAAAGTAGCACCGTTAGCATATAGAACGATTAAAAATGATCCTGCGTGTTATTATTTTTAAAAAAATCGGAAATGTAAAACCAGCGTTTTCTCTCTATCATAACGCTGTATCTCGGTTAATATTTCAAAATCCGTAAAATTTACTGGTATGACGGTAAGAAACTGGTAGATATTATGATAGCGAAAAGATAGTAATCTCGATATTCTCTCTTATACGCTAGGCGAGAAAACGGCACGGCTATGCCATAGTAAAATCCATAACTGTAACACACAATGTGATATACTCCGGTCCGGGATTACCCTATTAGCACTTCGCAGAATATTATGTATTCGGAAACTGACAATTCCGATAGAAGATACGAGACAATTCAAGGCGTAACATCGATACCACGCCCTTTTCTCCTCCGCGAGGATACGATCGCCGCAGATGCGGTGAGGACGATGCAAGGACATAGAAACCGAGCGATCTACGGTGATATGTCGCGAGCGTGGGCATCAGGCCGATTCGCTTTGCTCGTCGGTGATCGTGCCTGGCTGCGTACTGGGGACTTAATGTCTCATAGAAGCGTTTCCAGAGCTGTTCCTTTCGAAAACGATCGCGTGCCAGGCGCGGAATCAAACCGTTCGACCGGACGAGAAATCTCGTTTAATCGACGGCGATACGGTACAGATCTCGCCACGAGGCATTCATTAACGTCACTCGTACCTATTACTATCGATGCATATTCTCGCAACAATGCACTATCCGGGGCTGCATTCCTTCCTGTCCACGTGGGCGAATACCGGCTAGATACGGATCACGGTGTCATTATCGTAGTCGTGATAACTAGTCCGATCATGGTTTCTGACATTATTTCCAATTTCTGGTTTATGAGATCGTACTAATTCCCGACATCACTCGATGGAAACGATAAATCGATCAATAGCGAAGTTTAATTTGTAGAAGAATGAATTACGATACCATTTGTATCGATTTGTGAGATAGCTAGTATTACGATATTTTATATTTTTACACGTTAAAAAGAAAGTAAAGTACTTGGAATCTATTCCATGGGGAGTTTCTGCAAATGTTCGAAACTCGAGACCATATCTGGTTGGTTGGTCGGACAAGACAAGAATCTCATTCCATCCACGCCCAGCTCGCGGTGCGGGCATAACATTGTACGCGAGCGTATAAATATCCGCGGAAATTATGATGTACCATAACTGACGACACCGTAGATCACACCGTTATACTCCAAGCAGGGGAAACTATTATCATAAATAAGCATGCAAGAGTTGCGCCTCTATCCTTGTACGTTGTCACGTCGAAGTCGACCCATTAACTTTTTCCGGTGGCTCGTTAAAGTGGATTCCCATCGTTTCGTGGGTGATGCGAGAACCAACCGAGAACGGACCGATCTCGTACGACCCGGACCTGGGAATTATCGATCGCCATCAATTACAAACCGCTTGAGATTGTCGCTCGTTAGGTTGATCTCGATTAGATCGCTTTATCTCGGCGTTATTTCTTCTTTCCGTGAAACGTATCACCCACGTTGTTGGCATTCCGTTCTTATCCGCGCGAGTGAAACGTACAATTCTACAGGAAGTAACGTCACACGTTCTTTAGTATTTTTACAAGAAAATCAATTTATGAGAGAACGCACTCACACATTCGGATATCGTTATTGACGTTACATCACCTATCTCATCCCATTCACTTAGAAAACCTTACGTATCCATCGTGAAACACTACAGATCGAAAGTTTCGTTTACGATTGATTTCTTAATACTATCTTTACCTGAATTATAAACACTTTAACGATCGTTACGGAACCACGGAATACTTTGAAATCCTTCAACCTATTTTCCGCTAATGTCAGAGTCATCATATATCTTCTGAGTACCGTAGATATATACAATACATACGTAGAAGCTGCACATCGGTGTCTATGTAAGTGTGCCAATAACACCCACGTGACATACGTCACGGTTATCCGTGTATACATAGACACCGATAGAAAGAGTGAGATGGAGGGGGGGAGGGGGCTGTCTTAGTAAGATTTCCCTCTTCTCTGTCTTTCTTCCTTTCCCCCTCCCCCTCCTGTTTTCTCGCTGCTTACACATACCCGAACGACCGGCGGCATATGTGTAAAGCGGCACGCACACTCTCTCACTCTCCTCATCTCTCTCTCCCTCTGTTCCCTTGGTCTAAGGCGACTTACGCCTACACGTTGTAGTTGCAGCATCCACACTTAGCCCTCCTCAGTCCAGCGCGTGCCTCCACGCGACCAACCACCACCTCAACCACTGCTCTCTCACTCTCGCGCAGGATCGTGGATAGTCGTCGAGGCAGCCTGTATATCGAGCGGGGCCCGCTAACTTCACGCTGACAGTGCTTTTGGCAGCGCTTAATCTCGCGTATACGGTTCCGTGAATCCTCCTTCAGCATCTACGGATGGTTATTGAAATTGTCAGCTCCCCGGCCGACTCTCGAATATCCGTGCATTATATTCTTTATACGCGAGCTGACAGCCGGTGTTCGTACCGTTTAATCATGGGTCGATGGTTCGACAGTTTAATTAATACCTATTTAACGAACGGACGTTAAGTTTCATTCGTGAATTTGGAGTTGGTCGACGATACCTTGAGGATGAATCTAATCAGTTTGCCGTGGTACGTCGTCGACTTTTTTTAGTGCTTTTGGTGAGGACTGTTCGACGGTGGAATTCAACGGGAATTATTGTTGAAACGTTAAAAGTGTTGAATTTTCGTGTCTTTATAAGAGTGGAACGAGTGACGGAATGTTTTTGGAGATGAAACGTATTGGATTTAGTGTATTTAGGAAGTACGGTTTCGAGTGAAAGTTCGATCACCCGTCGCGTAAATATTCACGCGTGATCATTCTTTTTTATCGGTGTTTTAAGAAACGTTCTTTAGTTACGTTTATCACGAGTCGCGTTTACGGTGATCGAGTTTAAGTTCAGAAGAGGAAAACGTGTGATGGTCGAATAACGTTCGAGTGGAACACGTTCGCCGCGGAAATGGTAGAGCATCGAGAGTTTTGCAACAATTTCGTATCGAGCAGAATCGATATCCAGTCTCATTGAGCGGGCGATAAAACGCCGCGGCTACGTGGCAAGTTGCCGAATAGACAGTTTATCGATCACACGATCGAATCTCGTACAGTTTCGCACTTGCCACGGGGAGAACGGGAAACGAGGCACGCGGATTGGAAATCGGCGAGCGTGGGTCGACACACGGCGCCAACCTGTTGCTCAAGATCACACGCCTCGTACGATTGGACTCGTTCCCATTTAGAGGCTACGCGGTTTGAGTGGCCAGAGATCGTCGTCGGAAGACGAGAATCCGATCGACAGCCGGGAACTAATCGAATTGAATCAGGATCAAGGCGAAATCCTCTTTCGATCGACAGCGAAGTGAATCACAACCGAAGTGTATTTCGAGGTATCGGTTTATTGCCGAGTATCACAGAAAGTTCCCGATGATCATCAATCATATTCGTCCGGTACTAGATGCTGATAATGTTACACAGCTGTAACATGATTTCTGTGTGAATAAATTTCACGATACAGCCTTTAATATTTGTGTGTGTCTGTGTGTTTTTTTTTCAACGGGGAACATTGAAAATTACGAACATTGACAACGATGAAACGTGATGAAACGATAGTGAAATCAATTTGAAAAATAAAGAAACCACCGGCGAGTGGTCTGTAGGCGAAACGATATTACGGATCAATGGAATAATGTCAAGGAAAGATTAATTACACGAACGACAAGATGTGCAATCAATTAAAAATTACTTTCCTTGTACTATGGGCCAGCGTTACGCTGTCTCTGACTGCTCTGTCGACCAAAGAACTTCTCGACTGTCGGGCGAATCTAACGTCGGCGATTAAAAATGACACAACGTTTCTGAAGAAAGTTCGTCAGGCGGATTATATTTTTACCGGGAAAATCAAGGATCTTCGTAACGGGCAGTTGCACGTGCGCGTGAAGAGGGCGATAAAGGGTGTATTGAACGCCACCCTCGATCTTACTCTCAATGACACTTGCGGCCACTACATACGACGCAGTTACACGGGTATCTTCATGGCGCGACGTGAATCCGGATTCGGTGATGTTCGACACGTGGATAAAATCCTGATGCATTTCGGACCGGTGCCACTCACGCTCGCGAATCTAGACAGGCTGAACGCGGCTGTCAGAGGTGAGTGTGATATCTGTTTCTTACTCTCACGTGTCGTACATTAACAAGTCGTACGGTAACGTTTCTCCTTAATTGGATAAGTCGGGATATGCCTGTGGCAAAGCAGGCGTAAAATTGCGGACCGTACAACCTCTTATTTAAAATTGATAGAGTGAGGTTCGAAGAAAATTTTATGCGAATTAGCAGGAAATTTATCGAAGAGTTTTTGCCGCTGTTATATGCCGGCGCGACGTAACGTGATTTCGTCGGGCTAGAAATATTCTTCGTGCCGCGAACCACTGAAGTTGCAATTACTCAGACGTTTACTCTTGTCCTTTATCTGGTCTGAGATTGTTCGGCAAGAGAAACGCGAGTTGTGTGACACAGTGCACGTTGTTAACGACGTAGGTGTGTGAACGTCGGTCGTGGGGTAGCACTTCAAGGTCCAACTTCCACGTAGAGGTGTTACAAGTGTCAAACGTTCTATTATTAACTTTTGCTATTTTTATATATGGTTTGAAAAAAACTCCTCGGGCAAATATGAAACATTCGTTTTGTATCCGATGTGGGATACACTTGTATTTAATCATTTTCAACGGTTATCGTAAATTTCCAATCTTCGATATAAGAGATACACGTTGGTTTCAAATAACACTCCGCCGAAGACAAAGCGGTTTCAGAGACTATTAGAGAAATTGATGTCGGAATTATAAGATGAGACTCTGAGATATTAGTTACCCAAGTAAAGGGACGAATGATTTATTTAATAAGAAGGGGTTAAATACAGAGCCGACAGCGTCTCGTTGGATTTTCTCTTTTTCTAAGATCGGCTTACAGCCGAACATCTCAACGATGTCAACGGCGAAGGTGTCTCTGGGTTGTCGATGTATAAAAGTCCCGGGTTCCCGCCGGGCATGAACGGTGGAGGTAATCGTTTAATCTCAATAATTTACAATGCCGTCGACCGACAAGGATATCATTGCTCCTCTCAATTGAGCTTTTTTCCTCGTCATTTGCAAGTCGATTGCTCGCACGTAGCCACCATAAAATGTCGTCGGTCTTTCTCCGAAAGCCATCGTATATAATTAGGAGTTTTTCCAACATATGCCGCGGGCGAAATTCAAATTACTCTGAAGCTTAGTTCACAGCCTGAGCGTCAAACGTCAATCAGTCCATACGGAAGTGTCCGTTTGCAATAATGAAAGGGTTAAAGCCGCTAAGAAACTCGCCACTTTCAACTATACAGAATAGCGATCAGCGGACAGGATTGATTAACATGGCCATTCCTTTCTACGTGATTTTCTACGTCAAAGCGACTTATTTTCTTCACCGTTTCGCGTCAACCTGGCGCCGTGCTAATCACCGTGACACTATAATATTTCTGGGAACATTCAATTTTTCATATCTACATACCATATAGCGTAGAATTATAGATCAAACTTCTTTCACACACGGTTTAATCAAATTCATTCGTCTCACTTGATGAACTACACCTAAGTATATAAAACTTAGTATATTTACAATATCTTTATCATATCAACTAGTAGCCGTATCTGCCGACGTAGTCATAATTTCATTCCTATCAGTATCGTGCTTCCCATTACCCTATCTTTCTCCAACTCCTGGAAGACGTATCAGAAGATAAGCTGTCATTTCCGATTAAATTCTCGCGTATCCCTTTTCTTTTATATCCCCTGTCTTTCATTCACCGGTTCTTTTCCACCAAGAAACATAGTACATATAGTCGTCGACTTTGACACGGTTTCCCCAGGAATTTTCTCTCCGATAACCGAGATTTCCCGTCACTGCCGGTGGATCGTGGGAACCGTATCACACGCGATTTTCCGCGGCAATCGATCGCGGAAAATGGCAACCGCTGCTACCTGTGTGACACCTGGCCCTCTGCGCGTTGTGTAGTCCTCGCCCACGTACCAATGTATGCGAGCGCGTATGGCCGCGTCACTTGACGCCCGTTTTCAATGCGACAGGCCACGGTATTTCTGCGTGGACTCGCGCGCAAGTCCTGAAAGTCGACTCAAGTCCCGCGCGGGTTCAGCCGCCGCACCGAGTCGCAGGGATCAGCATAATACGAGGTCGGCCCACGCGTTTTGCCAAGCCGTGCCAACACCGACACGCCCAAGCCACATAACGCAGCCCAGGTGTGCCCGATTTCGAGGATTTTTCGCTACCAGCCTCCCTTTTGCTCTTGGGGTTGCGCGTTTACGCTGCGAACATTTTTATCTCGTGCTCGCGACAGGGATGCGAAATGTATGGGTGTTCGTTTTGGGAATGTGACGCGATGTTTTTGGTGTGAAATATATTGTATGTGTAGGTATACGTTTGGGTGATAGGTTAGTTGATTTTGTTTGTGGATTCATATTTTTTTTGTTTGCTAGGATCATGCTTCTGACAGAGATGTGTAATGTAGGTGGGTTTATTGGAAAAGTGACGCGATGTTCTTGGTGTAAAATGTATTGTATGTATAGGTATACGTTTGTTCGCGAAAAGTTGGATAGTGGAGTTGTCGCGATGGGTCTTCAGTCGAATTTCAAATACAGTGTGTTTGTACTTTGCTGTTAATTATAGTACTACTAGAATGAATAGCGGTAAAACAAAGTATCTACTAAATATAACAGGAGTTCCTTAATTCCAAAAATACTTTCACTGCAAACCTAACAAGCCTAATTAAGATTGAGATTACAATTAGAGTTAGTGTTGGGTGTACTGTCATGTACTGTCATGTATTACTTTGAACAGAAAGATACACAGCAACTTGTATAGTTATGATTATTTTGATACACTTTTAATAAAATGCAAATTAAATACAAGGCAGTCGACCGTCTCTGGGTACAGTAAATAGTACACGTGTTCTTATTATACACTTACAGCGGATTCATAAAACAATA
Source organism: Mimumesa dahlbomi (assembly GCA_917499265.3). Taxonomy (NCBI): domain Eukaryota; kingdom Metazoa; phylum Arthropoda; class Insecta; order Hymenoptera; family Crabronidae; genus Mimumesa; species Mimumesa dahlbomi. The sequence goes on along the minus strand of OU824116.1, from coordinate 8,024,831 downwards.
CCGTATGAATCATAATCCCGTGATGCCATTGTATTACATATCGCTTGTAATGTAATTTTCTCCGTTCAATAGCGAAGATCCGCCGATGTTACTTAGATGTGTAGAAAAAGAAATTAAATGCACGCGCGTACCTTCCTGCCCCGTCATCTCTATACGAGGGATGAAAGAACAATAAATTTTTCCGTTCGTTGTGCCCACCACTCCCGAAGGAAAGTCGACAATGAATCGTGAATCGAGTTGTACGACTATTGTTACGGCGGCACGGTTGTATCAATGTCCATACGTATACCGATTTCAAAACGGTAATTATCCGTGCGCCTACGCGGAACCGCCACGCGTACAAAGCGGTTGGCATATCCCGATGATGATGATTTCCTCGATCGATATCACCGGGGATGGCGGCGAACGAAGTCGAAGAAACGAACGGAAGTATGATACCGTGATTGAGTATCTGTTTCCTAGGTACGTTCGTTGTATAAACCCTCCTATCTAACAAACGCAGCGTGAAATTGGAGTGTCGTAGAAAGCAGAATATAATTATAAGATGATTTAACGTCAATACCCGTGTCCTTTTATGCAATAGCCGGTTGTTACATAATATTTCACGTCGCGTTTACATGTTTTTTTATTTATTTCAACGAACGTTCATTTCAATTCCTTGCTAGATTAAACCGCGTAAGAAAGATCGTTCGAGAACCAGATTTCTCGAGACGTTCGATCACGATTATGCCAATGATAAATCGATGGGAAAAAAAAATATCATCGACGAAGATGTATCATTTCTATCGGTAACTTAGAACGCGGCTTAAGTTTCAGACAGTTCGTGCACGCGTTAAGTGTCCATCGGCGCAACGGCGCGGATCGTCTCCTATGAATTTACCACGCGTTACACGATGATAAATTTAATGCAGATCGACTGTTCGTACCTCGTGGGTAATCTCTGCCGTTAGACTGTTAGGGCCCCGAAGGGTGGCGAGATGCGTGCGCTTGAACTTCTTTTGACAGGCGCAACGGAGCTTGCAGCGGCGTGTTAGCGCGATGGTAACCGTTGCGTATCGGTAATTGCAATTTATAACGGCGGCTCCTAATGGTACGCGTCATTTACCCCGCAGCGAACCGCGAGCATTCGGTCGTACGTTTCGGAGATCAAAGCCGGTCATACTTGAATGTCAAAATTGGAATGCATCGCTAATCCAATAATCGAACAATCATCCGGCCCGTATAATAGAGGAGAAGAACTAAATCACGAACTCCATTTTCGTTTTGCTCACTGTCCTGCAGCCTCAATGGGTAAAATGTGATCCAGAGGAATTTATTTATCGATGATTGTATTTCGTATACGTATACGGATTCCGTAACGAAAATTATATTATTTTCAATCAAAACTGTGTGGTTTATGAACATTCTGAACAAATATAGAAACTGACGGGAAACCTGGATTTTGAAGTAGAACGCTTTGTGGGAATTCGTGGGGGAAATGTTATTCAATAAACAGTAACAGACAGTGTATTAATTAAATCAGATTCTATTTATTCACATTCATTGAAATACAATTATAGCATAAATGTATCTTTCATCTCCCATGGAATCACTTCAATTACAATTAATTACAATAGTGAATAATATTACAAATGGTTTCATTTGATTCAATTTCATCCGTAAACGATTTTTACAATATCCAACTGTAAGCGTTAAGTATACAACGCTATTTCATCTCGACTATTAATGCTAATTGCTCTAATTATTCGTTAGACGGATTGCAACGTGATGCGTGTATTTGAATGCATCCGTCACTGCAGAGATCCGTCGAAAGTTTATACTAGAGGGGCTGATTCCGGGGGATTAGTCGGTGGGTTGTTGTTCGGTACAGTTTACCAGCATCGTCTTCGTGTTGCTCGTAACCGGGTAGGCGGCTGATTGCACCGCCACGAGTGTATGTATGTATGCGTGTATGTATGTACACCGAAAGCACGTATTACGCAAGCTCTGTAAGCGGAGCTGCTGAAAAATTAGTCGCGGGGTTACTTCGCTTGGTTCGCTTGTCTGTTGGGTTAACTTAATATGGAGGGACCATTATTTTCGCATAAAACAGGAAACACATATGTATATATCACAGAAAGTTGAATATGAACCAATATTATATTCGAATAAAAAACAATAATATTCTCGCAGTTTTCTCCATGTTAGTTTTTCACGAGCGGAATGTTTTCTACGCTGCTTTGCATGTTTTATCCGGCTTAGTACGTTTCACTTACAATGTTTACCACCTTCGTGACCCGTAATTATTCTATCCGCGACCCTTTCATTCTACGGTCGGGTTCTTTTCATTCGCTCACGCGTTTCCTCGATTATTTTCACAGTCGTTCGGCGCCGGGTAGGGACGATTCTCGTTTACCGTCGTCGTGGAAATAAAAGGGAGGGGGGGGGGGGGTGAAAACCTTGTAGACGTGCTCTTCCAGATGTCGAAGTCACCATCGTTCTCTCATCTAGCCGAGCAATAAAAGCTTTTAACGATAGAACCACAATTCGAAACTCCGTAGAAGAATAAAAGCGACCGGAGCGAGAACTCCACGGTCACGATAATATTGTTGCGGGCAATTGAATTACGGAGACAATAAATTCAGCGGGGTTTAAATTTCCGTCAGATATTTTTATAGCCGGTGGCAGCGTTATTATTTATGACTACGTTCTAAAATCACTCTCCGGCGTAATCTTTTTATTTCGAATACGTGAATTTCGACACTACCCCGTGACACGGTATATGTAAATACATATATGCATGTAGAATAGACACGCGCTATTTACTACTGTATCGTTCAGTGAGGTGGTGATTCGAAACCCACAATCTTCGGGTTGCCTTAGGGCATGGATCCAATCTCTTCCAATTTCTTTGGACCCGTAGAGAATTCGAGGCAACTCATTTATTTCAGCGCCAGAGCCGCGTATGGCAATTCTCCGCCCCCGAATAGGTTCTAATTAAAAGATTTCATTTGACACCGTGGGTATTTCCAGACTTTCTCACGGGCAGCTGTTCACGCGTTCTTCCTGAAACGAGCGGGCGCCAGTGCTTCGGTCAGAAAAAAAGCTCTTAAAATTTTTATGTGTTAGTATCATACGTGTACGCCTATGATAGATAAGGTATAGTATTTCAGTTTCTGGAACGTATCACGTGTTAAATGTTCCATACAAATTTTTCTATTACATCGAACACTTCATTGCATTCGTACATTTTCGTAGGAATTCGTAAATAATTCATATAAATAAAATTACATTAGTAAAAAAAATATATTCCAACGAAATAAACCCATATAAAATTATTCTATATTATTTTTCAAAACAGACTTAGTCGTTCCTGTTTCAATTCGATCACGACGTATCGTGTCATCGGTCAGCTTCCAATTTATTCCCTTTCCTTGACGTACAAGTGCTACCCATTAATTTGAGCGCGTGTCACGATATTTACGGGGGTGTACCGCCTCGCCTCGTCAGGTTCCTCTTCTTTTCCCGACCTCCTCGTCAATTAGTCTCTCAACGTAGCGGAGATCGCGCGCGCGCTCTCTCTCTCGCTCGCAGCAATTTTTTTTTCTTCCGTTTCTTTTTCTTGCCTCTCGTTCCTTCTTATTGTTAGCCTCCCGCTTTCTTCTCGGTCCGGGCAGGCAGCGGCTCGTGTTTTATTTCGAGAGCACCTTTATCTTCTTCGTCCTGCAGTGTTGCTGGCTCACCGTGACACGAGAGACCTTTCTCGTTTTTCCCGTCACTTCCAGCGACCAGGCTACCGATCTCTCGTACAGCCGATCGGCGATTATGTCCCTTAGAGTCCCTACCTTATCCCTGAGGCTCGTCCTCCAGGGTCAAGGAGCCGTAACCTCGCCCACTACTTCGTTGCCTCTCCAGATGCTCATAAAGACGTTATTGCTATTATTATTATTATTGCCGTCATTATCGGTGTTATTGTCTCGCTTCGAATATAGGCTCGTGCCGCACGATTCGGAGGAGAGAAATTGTGCCTCTCTCTCTCTCTCTCTCTCTCTCACTCTTTCCTCTCTCTGCGGATGGTGATTGGCTGAGACTTTGATGAACACTTTCCAACTATAATATCGCTAGTCTGTTATCTAGATTAACGAGAATATTCTTACATTAAAATTTCACACTCTGTAATCAAGTTATCAGGAATGTTGCGACGTAAAATCATGCGTTTGGATAGATTACTCGAATATGTGTACGCGTATACACTGTATACGTATAATTTAGAATTTTCTGTGGTTTATCTGTTCGATGAAAATATTCTGTTCTATACGGTATAGGTATCCGTTGAATTCGAGGTTTATTATTGCCGCGGCACGTGTTTAGAGGTTCACTTCTGATCGGTACAAACGATCGAAATAAATGATGAGCCCGAACTTGGACGACCTTCGTATCGCGGCATGATTTTGATCGGAATTCCTGCTGCGGCTTTCGGACACCATGGAGCGGCAATTAGACAGATCGGAATCTCGTTTTCGCGGGAAGGATCATTAAGGATGCGGCGATGCTGGCTACCGCCCGAGGGTGGTGGCCAAGAGTGGCTTTAACGACGATTTTGATGAATTTAGTCGGATTTAATTAGGAGGCGCGTATTTTCGTGCCCCGTTACTTAAGGCGGCTCCGTACGCGTCGGTGGACCTTAAGAATCGAGTTTTGCATGCCTCGAGGACAAAGCCATAAAATACCAAGCGTAACAGCTTTCAATTACAGGTCCCCGTGCGCGTATGAGCCGCGTATAGCGAAGGCAGGCCCTTCTTGGTTACCTTGGCCAAGGGAGAGGAAAGAAAAACAGGGAATGGCATAACGAAAAAAGGAAAACGAACCGAAGAATTCCCTCGGACGCCCTTTAAATTGCTCCCTGCGTTATTCCTCCGGGTACTTCGTGCCACGTATGTACGTGACTGATCGAAATCGTTCGATATTTAGCGATCGGTCAGGTAGAAACGTACCCTTCCATTATCGCGCAACGTTGTGCATATACAATTTTTATACGTAACATACATGCATATACATACACTGTATATTTATTCATCTATGCAGAAATCGTTTATTCCGTCGGCCACGTAAGTTCTATCTTTAACCGATAACACGTTTCCATAAATGTGATATTAAAATCGAATAACAAAATCCTCGGGATCGGGAGTCTCACTTCTAACCACTGTATGATAAATTGTCGCCGCCGGCAATCATAAATTTTTCCACAAATAGACGAAGATATTACATCGCACGGTATATCCGAGCTTGATTGGCGTCACCAAGGTTGCCGTAAAGACGTTGGATGGAAACGTCGTAGGGGGATGAGTAAGGGGGGGGGAGTTAGGGATGGAAAAGAAGGTGAGTGACGGGTCGCATGGTAATTGGCGATTCATCAAGTTGCAACAAGCCACAGTCCTGCTCACCGTGTTAACCACTCGTGGAGACACGGCGTGACTTTGCTGAGAACCCTCAGAGCACTTTGCCGACGAAAACGTTTGATGAAGATAAAAGGTAAAAAAAAAGTAACGTCGGAGCCAGGTTGTTTTTGGTCGATGTTTACCTCGGGACATGACTCGTCGCTTCCTTTGCAACATCGTAATTATTTCGTAATTACACATTCATTATCCAAAGAAAAAGCTGTGGGCACTGTCGAATTATTCATGCGAGAATGGAATTACATAAAAAGATTTCAGGATTAGACGATAATGTAAATATATGAAAATCATTTATTTTCCTGTTTGTCAGTCATGTCGGATTCGTTTCGAGGGAGAAAAACGATAAGGGCGGATAGCGAGTGGAATATTTTACATTTATTATACAAATTATACGACGAGACGCTAGAGTCAAAGCCAACGTCGAAATCGATCGATCATCGGAAATGAGAGGTCTCTTTTAACAGTCTTTCGAACTTCTCTGTGTTTGCCTTCGACACATGTCATTTCTTTTCTTCGCCGGAAAACCAAACAGTGGGTGGAATGTTATAGGCGCACCCGAAACTCTTTTTTCGACCGAGCATCGAGTGGGTGGAATGCCATGGTTGTAGATACACCCGACTCTCTCTTTTTCGGTGCCTTCCATAGCTGGAAGAACCAGTTTTTGTTTTCTCGAGAAAATTAAAATTCCTCTTGCCTGCATATAAACGCGGCAGTTTTCATCTCGTACAATCAAGATGTGATGTTTCCACGGCCTTTCTCTTTGTCGTCTAAAAGCTGCGGAGGACCGAAAGGCAAATTCAGACCTGAAAGGTCCATTTGCGCTTCGTCGAGATCTTCTATACATACATATACAATAGACATTGGCGTAGTCACGATACGAAAAGGTTTCAAATTTTAATCATTCTTTTTTCCCCAAGATAATAATTGAAAAGTTCTTTCCGATTTATATCACAATGTTTCAACATTTTAAGATCAATAACCATCGGTGTTCCGAACTTCGCCCGTTATTTTTTTACTTTCAAGTAATTACATTACACGACGAAGTAACTGAATTCAACGTACCACAGTCGCCGGCAATAATATCAAGTAACGTTCGCGTATACCACGGAGAAACCCGAAACTCCCGTGGCAACATTTATTGTTACCCTTGCAGATAAGACGGAGGAGAGAGTGAGAGAGAGAGGAAAGAAAAGAGTCTACGCCACTGATAAATCATTTCCATATAAGGTAGTAGAACCGCGGTACACGTTACAGATTCAAATTAAAACCACGCTTCCTAAAGGTAACCCGAACCTGAATCCATTTGAAGCTGCGCCGCCGACTCGCGCGCACCACTCGAATTCCGAATGAGATATAAAACGTACACCTAATCGGATTCACAACTCGGCAGGATCAGTCGAACCGACCGCGCGAGACGATTAAGTACCCTCCTGATAAGGGACCTTCAGGAAATCGGCTTTAGCTATATCGTCAGATAAGCTAATCGTCGGCCCTTTTACAGAGGCTAAACGTTTCGTCTGTCAAAAAACCCCTTCCGGCGATACCAGTCGCAACCTATAGGAGCTTCTTGTTGACACATAGCCAGACTCTCGCATTTGCGCCAGATCCGTTAGTCACCGAAGTGTGTTCTCACCTTCGTCCTAATACGGACGACTGGTTCGTACCGCATGAAAGACCGTATGGTTCATTAGGAGTAAATCTCCTCTTGACAAGCAATTTAGATTAGATATAACCAGTGCACTTTATAAACATTCTTATTAAAATACACGTTCTCTTTGTTGGTTTATTTTGTGAAAGTATAAGTTACAGACAAAATAAAAATGAGAGAAAAGTATTGATCGCTTGTGGTTAACAAGACTGTTCGTCTAGTAGAGACAATTTTCTTTTTTTTTTTTACAATTGAATGAATACAATACGGTACACAAAAAGAGTTACTATAATTTATGAAATATAAATCCAAGTGGAACCAACCCCTAACAAATTTGACCACACCCCACCACGCCTCCTCGCGTGGTGGTTTCGGTTTCGTCTGTCCATCCTTCTATTTTTTTTTGTCTTTCTTTCTTTTCTCCTTTTTCTTTCTCTTTGATCGTTCTGCAATTTTCTGTGTCCTCGCCGGTATAATAACGGGCCTTCTTTTTGCCACGTTCTCGCGGCCCCCTTTGCCTCTTTCGCTTCTTTGTTTTTCTGTCTCCTTTTGTTCGTTTGCCTGTGTCTTCCTCGCATCCTCCCGCAGGTTTGTATGCCAGAAGGGTCATTAAAATGCTGGAGTGGAGTCGGACAAGGAACGTTAAGAAGAAAACTGAGAGATCAACGGGTGTGCAGGGATGTGTAGAAGTATAACTGAGTCATTTGTTTGGCGAATCGATTTTCAACTCTCTCTCTCTCTCTCTTTCTGGACCTGCCCTCCAACCTGATCCGCGGCATGTCCATCGATGTGTGGCTCTTTCTTACCCTTCGTTTCACTAATTGCCTCCTGTCTTACATTTGGTTCCCTATCATTTTTAATCCGGGAACGTTCGACCTTCGGAATGCCTTCATCGTGGTTCCGTCGTGTGTGTAACCGCGTCACGCGTTTAATTTCCTCTCTCATTCTGTTATTTCCGTGATTCATCTACGACGCGATTCCACGATTCTTCCGTATCCATCACCCCTCTCCACGGTGAGCGTGTCCTTTTGTCCGCCACCTCGACCGTGGATTAATAACGGGCGTTTTCGAATTCATAATGATTTTTTGCGGTCGGCAAGGATCGAGCCTGGGTGGCGGCGCCTTCTTCGTAGGAATGGTCATTAATTATTATACCCGACAGAAGAAGGGAGGCGCAGGAGTAGGTAGTGGGTGGAGGTAGACGAGCGGGCGAAGATGAATAGAATGGAAAAATAAGCATGAAGAAGTAACGGACGACCGTAAAAATGCGCGAGGACAGATTTCGAATTAGACTCATATCGCTTTTGGTACTCTTTCTTTCTTTACGTAGATGTCTGTCAAATCGAAAAGATATTCTATCTAAAGAAAGAACGTCAGAGATAGTTATGCTATTAAAAAATAATTAAATATTTAACGGTCCCTTTATGAATTATGTGAGAAGATATTTTTTTTATTTTCTGGCCTGATCGTTTCACGTGGATGAAACGCAAATATTCCTGATCATCACTTGACAGAGGTAACCCCGGGCGCTAGTATTTTGACAGACAAAATTATACGGTCCAGCGCGCGACCGTTATAAAATTCAATTCATCTCTATCGTAGTATCTAATAGTGGGAGTCGTGCGTACCTTTGACTGGGACCGCGTCGTAGGTTTAACTTCTTTACGTGTAGTCTCGAGTTCCCGGGACACCATGTGGGCGGGTCATTTTTGGGATCCGGGAATGTCACGGGTTATTATACGAATTTATCGTAAATTTTGTATTAGCTGTTACTCTGGCCACGTGTTTAACGTACACGTATGTTATAATCATCGATAGATGTTAACTGTCACGGTGGTCCGTGAGAAAATTTTTGAAGTAGGTACCCTTTCACGTATGCTAAACAGCGAGTAATATTAGATAATTACACACCCATGAAACATATAATTTCTTAGAGCTTTATTTTATAGAAATTATGTTTATCATCGTTTCGCTTGAACTTTTGTACGGTTGTTTTTGTAATTCCACGAAATTAGCGTTGTATATTACACGGTTACACGCCCATGGTTTGTCACGTGCAAATATTTCTATTTATACCGAATCGTGTAGAGCGATAATTTGTAGTGTCATCGAGCCGTGTGTATAATCGATTGGAATGGTTTGATAATATTACTGTCAGTCTGGCTGTCATTCTGTCCGGAATACATCGCACGGTATGCGGTTGTGAGTTTACGTAGAGTGTTGGCAGTACCGGCGAGAAGTGGAACGTATGATATCTCGATTCTCCGACAAACTGACGGATCGACAGGTGAATATACAGATTACAAATAGTCCGGTACGAAATTATCGATGGATCTGACATTCACGGTGGCCAGTGGGGTATCGTCGAAAACCATCGACAAGGGGACCCTCCTCCCTTTCATGAAGAGATCAGACGAAACCAGTTGCCCCAAGTGAATCACGAGCAGTCCGCGTTTCACTTTATTCATTTTTTTTGTCGACGTTTTGTTCTTTCGATCCACGCTTACCAATATGGCTCTCCGATTCTTTCGCAACAGTATTTTTATTTTATATATTATACGGTTCTCCTAATGTATTGATTCTCAATTATGATATCTGAAAACATCTCTATTTTAAGACTGTTACGTTTTCTGTTGTTTTTCATGTCGAGCGATAGAAAGTTAAAAAGTTCTTCGAGAAGCCAAGAAACCGTAATTTTCTTCCGTGTCCCTTGGCGATGTAAAAGGAAGGGGTAGGAAACGGTAAGAAAATTTATTGCCCACGGTAAGGGCACAAAAACTGCGAAGATATATTTAGGAAGAGAATATTCTCAACGAGAAACAGGACCGCTTTTAGCCTTATCGTCGTCACGACCCTAATAGGACACGTAAGATGGTCGTTTAACGTTCGAAGGCCGAAACTAAAGAGATAAGCCGGCGGATACGAGGTTCACGTCGAACACAAATTTTTGAATAATTATCACTCGGTGGGGTAACAATGTATAAAAAAGGATAGCGTTATTAAACATCGTTCCGACCATCACGACGAGTATGTGAATCTCATTTTCTTCTTATTTCACTGATGAGATATATTGTTAGTCATTTCTGTAAGTCGTGATTTCACTTCTCGCTCTTTTTCAAAACTTTCGCTTAAACTTGTATTAACCACCCTTTACTCTGACATAACAGGCGATGCATTTTGTTCATTTGTCGTTTTCGCCAAGTACGGCAAACGAATGAAAAAAAAAACACGCATCAAACGGCTGTTTTTGTATACATACATATAGATGGCAGAACCCCATACAGTTTCACTTACACCCCGACGCTAACATCGCGCCTTTTGACGTCTCATTACGTCGATAGGGTGCTCTAAGGACGTGAAAAGCCACCAAGGTCGAGCGAGGTCCTTTACACGTGGAACGGGACAATCTGTCCCGTATGCAAATGCAATTTTGCGCCCCGACTGTTCGCGGAGGCGCGCTCACACGCGCGGCCGTTACGATTGGCAATATTTCGGGAGCAAGAAATGAGAAGCAATCTATATGTAAGTAAGGCCCGAACTATAACGGAATATCCTTGGGCTCTGTTTCCTTTGGCCGGAGTGGAAAGATGAAAAGAGCGAGACACGGACATCGTCAGATAGCATCTGAGGTATCGGTAGCAGCAGAAGCAGGGGCATAGATCATGCTAATGGCACTCGGCTGGCAATACATGCTCTATGTACCCGGTAACTGTCGATCGCTATCGATAGATCGTTTATACTTATTCATGTGTATCGTGTAGATGCCTGCTGTCCTTACGTTTCGAATTCGCTTTGTATTATACTATATCCCCCGAAGGATCATTTTATTGAATCGATCGCCAAAGGAACATGGTTTCTTATCAGTCTGGTTATTTAGTTGATTTCCCGTGGTGGTATGATATTATATTGCTTATAATTAAATCGAACGTCACGTACTACATACACACACACACACACACACACCCATCCGATACCGACGAAACGAATGATTTTTCTCGATACAGACGAGATACCCCTTTCAACAGACAAATTGACCGACGAAATTGCCGGTCCTTACCTGGCATTCGATTATGACATTACCGTCCATTTGTTACGACTGTCATTAACGCCGGATCTCCGACCTCGGCGAGGTCCACGAAAGGACCGGATCAATCAACTTCGACGTCTATAGAAAACTTTTAACACGGTTGTTGCGCCTTCATCCGTGGTGAACGGGCCAATAGAGAGGGTGAGGCGTCTCGAGGGAGGCCGTAACAAATCTCGAAACAAACAGTCGCCGGTAGATTCGCCATTTAAAATCACAGCATGAACGACCCGATGACCTGTGGCGGAGTTTAATTTGAAAATATGTCGAGCGATTAGCGTTCCCAGAGGGGGGTGAGTGTGCGCCATTCAACGCCATATACATACATACATACATACATATACCACATCCTTTCCATTCGAAAGGGTTATTTATGCGGCCTGGAATTTCGGCCTTTAAATGCAAGCTTAATAATAGACTAAACGGCTTGTTAACCTTAATTAGCCGTAAATCAGTTGCGACTTCTACCCTATCCCTCCCTCCCTCCCTCCCTCCCCTACACTTCGTTCATCCGCAACCCTTACGCAGATTAACAGCCGCGCACAGAATTGCCATCAATAATACATCGTAAGCCGCGAAACAATGCTTACGGGGATATACGCTTGATTTATGTGTGGACGCAAGAAACTGGGATATTCTTGACGCCGAGTTTGCACAGACGGTTCGTAAGGAGCAATTATCCTTTCCAACGTGACAGACAAGTCCCGCGATCGTACAATTACAAATATTAAAACACGTCTGATAACAATTTTCACAACAATTTGTTTACGTTGATGATTGTACGTACGTTTCATTGGCGAAAGTATATACACGTTGTATAATGTTATGCTTGAAAATACTGAATTAAGATCATAGGGTATTTAAGCTCTAACGAGTTTAACACTCGAAGCGTTCGTCAACGTCGTAGAAGATTTTGCATTATTTTCTGTTCGATTATAGCGGAATCTGGGACGCTGACGGTAGGATTTCAACGATCTTGCTTGACCAGAAAGTGCAACACAATTATGGGTCGATGACCGTATTATTCATGTCGTGTCTCACAGCCACGGACCTGTAGTTAACTTATCTCATCTACATAACCTCTTCCCTTGCATCTCGTTCGAAAATTTCACTCGCAGCGATAAAAAAATGCCGCGCATAGTTGTCCACCTATTATATCTCACTCCATTATAAATGCATCGAAAGGCGAAGACTTTATCGGAACTTAAAATACTTGAAACGTTCATCACCACTCACTAAACTCACCATCATCTACTAAATATCTTTTTAATCAGTAAATCCTTACTCTTTCGACAAAATCTCAAAATAAAAAAAAATAGAATCAAAAGACTACAAGATGTTTCAAGTACACTGCTCCCAACGTCTCCAAAAGGGAACGTTGGCTACCTTAAAAAATCTTCGACCAGCATCAAGTACTTAAACGTGCGATAATAAATATAGGTGCGATCATGACGAGTGGCGTATATGGAAAAAGGTCATCGTGCTTATCCTCCATCATAACGCAAACGGAGTTCGCATCGATAAATTACGAAGTCATTTCTTCGTGGCTCTCGTAAGTCAGCCAGAAGCGTCTAGTTACCTTATCGCGTCCGCGGTTTAAGGCTTCGAACCTCGGATCATGCGCATTGCTACGTCACGATAAATTCCATCGTATCCGAATGGTATCGCGGCGCGATCGTGCGGCACACCATAAATGCCCCGATGGAGGTCCGCGGATGAAAAACCGATGTTGGCGCCAGGCGGCTATTACAAGTTATACAAGAGCACCGGACTTGTGTAGCGCCGCAACGGGAACTCCGGGTGTTGCTGTAAAGGGACTTTTACGTGGCGTGCCCCTTGATTACGTATCGCCTTGTGCGTTATTACACGCTTCCACGTACATATAAAAGCGTGATTGCCCGCGTAACTGCTGCTTTAAATATGCGTCGGAGCAATGAGAATGCGCGCCGCGAGAAAATTATACGAAACGGCGGAATATGAAATTTTTCTTACTGCCGGACAAGTTACTGGTGCACGCGTTTGCTTTTATTAATGTATCTGGAAATTGGCGAACGAGTTATATAGTTCACCCGGGTAGGAATTCGTTTGTTGGATGAAATTGTTATAATATCGAAAGGGTAGATTTTTTTTTACGGCTGCTATTACGTTTATTCCGTCATTTTAGGGGTGTGTTTAGCGTATTATGATACCTGGGAAGAAATAATGGTAAAAGTGAGCGATAGATTGAAAGTGTTGGTAACGCTAGGGTACAGTGGAACCAGTAGGATGTAGCGATACAACTGTCTACTTCGTATGTATGTATGTACTCTCACCGAGCGTGGAGTGCCCGCAAGAAAATACAATTATATCGCTGCGTTAAGCCACCGTAGAATTCGTTTTGTTGCTTTCAATCCCCGTGGAAATTTACGAGCGGCGCTGTGTGCTCGCCTCGTGCGCTTCGTCGCCCGCGGATAGCTGGCTACCTTTACCGTGAAAGCTGGGAAATGAAATTTGATGTCATATTACTGCGATAGAAACGCGGCATTGAATCAATAAAAGTAAATCAAGTCACCCGGTATTCAATTGGTAGGAAACTCTCGTTGGAATACAATTACGCGCACGGTACTCCTTATTTGTCAATGTTAACGTAATACTTTTTACTCGCGGAAACTTTTCTGTCCGTTGATCTCATTTAAAAAAAAAAACGAACACACACAGACATAAAGAAACAAGAAATCGTTTTATTATAAATACCAGTACCTCGTTATATCGAAATTTGTATTCAATGCAAGAGACGAGTCGATAAATTTTCCTACCGGTCGCCGATGGCTCGAACAGTGGATTTAATATCCGTGATTTTCTTACCGAGCCGCGTTGTCAAGAAGGTCTGATTGTTCGATTTTAGCGCAAGTAATTAGCCGGAGTGTGTGTAAGCTTCGTAAGAAAAATTCGGTTACACGAACGTTTGCTAATTATCGACTGGTCTTATTCCCGAGGGCTTCGTGTCCACCGAAGTATGTAGCTACTCTCCCCGGCTTCCGTTAATAGCGATAGCAATGCTCGTACGATCGTCATTTTACACGGCCTATCCGGCGTGAGAAGCCGTAACTTGTTGGCATAGTGCTTTAGCCTCTAAATGAATTGCGCGAAGCGGCTTTCCGGATTAGTCCATTTCGATATTGGACAGCTCGTTACTCTATAGCTTCGCGCCGACTTGCAATTAGCATGGTATACACGGTTGATTGGTCTCCTTTGAAAAAGCCCGTAATATAGCTGGTTGACTAATTAATTACCCACTTATCTTCATCCGTCGGACTCGTCCACTCGACTTTATTGGCTACCTTCCTCAACACAATGGCGGACGGACGACAATCAGTGAAAAACAGAGAGACGTGACTATCGAACTATGGAGGTCTATGTTATAAATAATACCGTTGCAGGGTTGATTTCGAGTAGAATAAATTTAAATGTAAATCCGTGAGTATTTCCAGCCGTTTTCTTCAATTAATTATAAACGGTATTCTTTGAAAGACGATTTTTAAAAGAGGATCCGGGTGCACGAAAACGGACATAAAGATAAGACAACACCCCAGAATTTCTTAATTCGTTGAAAGAGTCATTAACGCGGGTCCTGGGTCTGGCTGAAAATCGGCCTTAAAAATTCCCACCAGTGATTATCATGCGTTTATCGCGCGCGATCTCTCCCGCATTCTACAGGACGGTTTGGCAACAATATAATCGTCACGATAAGCGAGATATTTGAACGGAACTGATCGTTTTCTAATTACCGGACTCCTGTATGATCGGTCTATATCTTCGGCTTCGTTCTTTATTTCAAAATAAGAACAATTTGAAATTTACTTTAGAATACTGAGAAATTCTGCTTTTAATTTAAACGTATCTTTTTGGTTTTTTATGTTTTGTATAATATCTGAGCGTGATTTGAAATACCTATCAGCGAAGGTTGTAGTTTGTAACCTTTTCTTACTCGTTAGTAATCATTCGACGTGTGTTTGCTACTGTTAATGGTGGCTATTATGAATTCTATAAAATGTAACCTGTAATATTCTGGGCGGTGGATTCACAACGATAGGTTGAATGGCAGTACGCGGATGGCCTGTATGTAAATGAGGCTGCAATTAACCGCGAGACAAGGTAAGAGGAATGCCACAACGATGAGCAGAAAGCTGGGTGTGCTTTTCTTTACATAACGTTTCGTGACAAGAGCAAAATCACTGTTATATCATTCTTCTAATTCGTACATACAAATATATACATATATAGCTACGTACGGCAGTTGACGTTTCTTTAATTACACGATACATTAATTCCTTTGGATCGTGGCGGATTATCCAATAGTTTTTCTACCAGTCGGAGAGAAAAAACTAGGTAGTTTTATCGTCGTTAAAAGCGTTAAGTGACTCTCAGGAAAATTGGCACATAGGTATAACCTAATGAAATTTCCGTGTTTTTCTTTGTGCACCCTTAAAAGCCCTCGTATCTCAGTCTAATAATTAAAACAGCAGTGGAATAACTCGATATGTAAATTTATGATAATTCAAGGCACCGAGGCATAAGCGATAATTAGCGATAATTTATTATTATTTTTCAGTCGTTAAACCATACGTCCGATGGTCGGTTTGACATCACAAAATCGGTTTTTGTGCCCGACGCTAATCATTCATGATAATTGTAAGGTCGATGTCCCGTGACCGTCGACCCAGATCTGATTGTTCCCAATTTCATTTTTCACTCGACATTTATTTAATAGAGATCTTAACGACATCGACGAAGATACCAGACGACTCTTGCGAAGAATTTCAATCGTAATGTTAATTATGACAAACACCAACGACCACTCGGTACAACGTATCCAATTACCACGGCGATTGTCTTTACACGCATCGCACGCATTCGAGCGTACGATACGCATCTCGATCCGAATGATCGTATTATGATCGCGGTAGTAATTGTGAGCACTTGCACAAGTTACCTGGGAACCTGCCGATGGTCGCATATAATTAAGATCTGACTTGTCAGTGGCTCGTGGTTGTTTCTTGTTCCCCTCCGTGTGTATACATAGGTAAATACATATACACGCGCGATCCTTTCACGTTCCACGCGTGCTTATACCCGTTCGTTCGGCCACATATGTATTACGGTTCACCCACCGTCGCATTGCTCACCGTTGCTTAATCACTTCTGAGCCTGGATTCCCCGAGTTCCTTCGAGGTTTATCCCAAAGAATTAACTACACACGGGTGAAAACCTCTTGCACACCTAATAATTTCAATCGTCGTCGCTTGTCTATCCCCTTGAACGATCCGTCGAGCTTGTTGTGTTAAACGATTAATTAACATAGTTCACGTTCTATCTCTCGAATCTATCATGATTCAATACGAATACGTCACGGTATATGACACGTGGAAACACGCGTGTAAATCTGACAACGTGTTAACGAACTTCGACAAGGTTCAATTAACTTTTCGTTTAAACTGTAGAGAATATTATTTATAGTATAAGATACACTTGTGTATGTATGTATGTACTTATAATTAGACAATTATTTGCTGTGGTATAACATCAGGTTAATTAACAGGTATAAAATACGGTGGCTGTTAATCGATTTCTTTTCTTCGAGATCATCGATATTGATAAACGTTGCAGCGAAAGGGATAAGGTGTGATATTACACGGTGTTAGAAAAAATAGTAACGTGGCACAGGTTTCGCGTCCACCTTTAACCTGGCATGGGTGCAAATGTACCTGTTCTCAGTCAGTCCTGCCACCGATCGGCACCGGTTTCTGTCCGAACCTTCTTCGTGCCTCCTACCATGCACCAGGTTCTTCTCCCCCTCCTACCATTCGATGCTCGTCGACCACGCCAACCATGGCCTGCCTACCACGGTGGCGACTACTACGCTTACTTCCAGCTTCCATTTGTATCTGATCTGTTACAGATACCGAACGTTGCTTACACGCATGTGAGACACTTAACTCATGGCCCACCTGACTATCTCGTTTCACAGGTTCGACGGTAGATTTGCAATTACACTTATGTACGTACGTATGGTACGTATGTATGTATGTATGTATGTATGTATGTAAATCTCAACGATGTGTATGATATTTTTAAGTCATACGTTCACGGTGGTTAGTTTTATTATAATAGAATTGGAGCGTGACGACGACATTGGTTGATTGGTGAAGAATACATCATTGAATTGTGTGAATTTCCTAGCTGATGAACAGGCAGAGAGAGAGTTTGTTTGAAATTACTATTTCGAACTCGAGGCATTCGCTTATCTTGTTAATGTAAATAAGAGAGAACGACTTTTGAATGATTTTCGAGAAGCGAAGGTTTCTCTGTCTCGTTTCTCTGAAGTAGACTATCGTTTCATGTCCGAGTGCTTGTTTACTCGGTTACCTCGGGGAGACGCGTTCGTGGTTAAACACTTTAGTAATGGCGGAGCGTTAATGCTGGGTACACTGGCAGATGTCCGAGTGACAGAACGAAGCATGTCCGACGACTTACAATGCTACAGGCTCGCGTACGTCGTAATCGTGAACGAAGAGGAATTCCACTTCCATAAATTTTGTTCCCTTTGGTTAACAACTACTAATACTACTACCACCACCACCACCACCAGCCGTGTCACTTCGCGAACAATAGTCATGGACGTTTTCTATGGGCTCGTTTAACAATCGTGAATTTTTGTTTCGTCGAACGTTTTGTTGCACGGGGTACCCCACGTTAATTGACAACTCGAACGACGGCGAAACATAGACACTTGACGAGCTCCGACAAGACCAACAGGGCCCTCCCCCCCCGGACGATGTCTCAATCACAAGGTAATACGGTGTTTAATATAACAACATTTAAAACACACGGAAGTTTACGAGTCCTTCGCGTATGAAAATGAGCTGAAACTTTACATATGAATTTCGCTCGGCGCGCCGGTAGCGCGGTTTGAATACCTTATAGTTCTTCAGAGTTTCGATGTCGAGAAGCTCTTTCGTTGCAAATGAGACGCGGCGAGATTCGCGAACCGAGACTCGAGAGAATCGACAATGAGAAAGAGACATCGAGTGCAGGGAGAAATGATGCCGCGAACGAAGTCCCACGAAGCGGTAGAGGGAAAATAACGTTGTTGTAAGCCGACCAATGAAACTGGTTTCCACACGCGTGTCATAAAAATATATCCACGACGCGAACGCTACATTGGCCCGACTCGTGACTAATGGTGGGCCGGGGGTTACTTTTATCCTTTTACGGCGAAAAGCCAGAGTAAAAAATCGTGTACCCGCCGGGGATTAAAGGTCCTTACGTGCCCTAATAGCCCTTAATTGAAAGGCCCTCCAAGTTAGGGAAGATTTTTATTCGACATCTTTATGCAGCGGAAGGTGACATGCTAACGCGTGCACGGCCCCCGCTCGTTTTTTCTCTCTTTTTTTTTCGTTTTTTATTTCTTCAGGTAATTGTTCTACAAGGTATGCAAAGTTATGGGGAAACATGGGAATCCTGAGAAATAAATATGTAAATCAAGGAAACTGGAATAATGATCCGCCGTAAACGCGCGCGCGCGCGCGGAATAAACTCTTCGTTAATGCGCGTAATTAAAGTCGTATCGAATAACTGCCGTTGACCCCGATCGTTATTTACTCGTATAATTTCTTTATTAGAAGTTGATAGTAAATTTAGCATGCGGCTAATCAATTCACTTCTCACGGTTGGCAGGCATCCAAATGTAACAGGAAGTGTATTATAACATTCAGGATGGTTAGAAGACATAAACGATTACCGTGAATAAATCTTCCGTGCAACGAAACACACTTCGCCGTTTCCATCAATCGTGATTTATGAATCAATCATTATCACTTTCACGATTCACGTTTAAAGTGGGTAGATGTATAAAAGCACTGATCGTTAGTTGACGAATGAATGATTTCACTAGAATGTAACCGACCGGTAACTGTTTCCCGTTTCTCTGATGCCATTATGAGAACAAGTGTTCCTCGAGTGATTCACAAGAAACGTGATATTATTCATTCGCCTCGCCTGAGTGCTTAAGATACGCGTATCGTTCGTGAAAACTTAAACAGTGCCTAGCCTTATGGAATGTACTTTTAGTGAAACGACTGGCACATTCACAAATGGAAAGATAATTGTGAACAAGAAAATGAATGACAGTTTTTTTCTCGGAAATATAATCCAGTAGGTTGTCGGACACTTAGAATAGTTTCATTAAACGAGATTGTTAAAGTACGAGGCTACATGTGGTATAAATTGGCCCTCTGTGTTTAGAGAACGGGAAAATATTAAGAATCTCTCAAGAACATGACGTGAAAAAGTCACAGATGTTTTTCGAGATCATGAAAAATTTAAATCTCGATGGTTCGTTAATCGCTTTGAATTAAAATAGATCCTATAACAATAAAACATCTTAAAAACACGCGTTGATTCGTCGATTTCTTCGGATCACAGGATAATTCCCTTTAACACGTCTTTTACGATCCGTTAATATCCAAATCGTTCGAAACGTAGCAATAATATGTAGCGTCCTACACGAACAAAATATTAAACGGCCAACCACTCGACCGCGTTCCTTTAGCGCGCGACGGTTCGATAAAGTCAAACATCCTCGGGAAAAAAAAAACAAAGACACTCAGCATTCATTAGAAACGAACGTATAAACACGACGCTAATACGTAAACGGGCGCGGTAACATAATTGTATATTACCGTATCTAAATATATAACATCTAAGTGGGTTGAAATAATCGCTTTTAAATACGTGTGCAGCCATGCATCGAGTCGGTACGGAGGAAAAATCCGCTAACCCAGGATTTCTCTAGATCTTCAACGGGAATAAAACCCGAGAGTGGCTCTCTAGCATTTATACCATCAGGTGCGTCCGTTGGCAGACGATCGGGAAAACTGGGCGAGTCGCGTAGCTTCCATTCGCGTCGATATCCCGGGATGCCGACAAAAGCGGTAGTATCTCGGGGCCGATACACTATTATTGCCTCCATTAGTAGTTAATATATGCAAAATATCCTTATTATGTTCGTCGGGCAGTGTGTGAACGGCGTAGAAAGCGCGCGCATCGCATCATACACTCTTATGTACGCGATATGAATCTGCCGACGAAGGCGCCGCGGCGTTGATATCGCCGGCGCGTCAGCCTTGATCGAGTTAAGGCTCGTCTCTCCTAATTATTTCGTGCTCGGTGAGCTCGTTGCTTATCTGCGAAATTCTCATTGCCACGGCAATTTAACGGCCGGCGGTTGTATCGTCGATTTTCTTTTTTTGTTTTTTCGTTTTTCCTTTTTTTTTTTTCGAAATGATCGCCGGTTGCGTCCGATTTAAATCCCTTTCGACGACTATCCGCCGCGGAACGAGCCGCGGCGCAATCTACGGATATATTTCATGGTGGTTTTATAAGCACGCGGCTTTCTTAAGCGGGATTATCCGTTTCATGGACCGGCAGACGAGATTTTAATTAAGCTGTGACACTTTGCGCTAACGCGCTGTCGTAATAATTTGTCCTTATCTGGATAAGGAGTCTCTGTGCTTTGCGGGTGGTGTACGTGATATCGGTACTCCTCTGGGTACGTGTATATAGATTACACGTTCGTCGGTGATACACGATCAAAATTGTTGTAACAATAGCGTGATAGTCGGAAACGATACGATGTTTTCACTTTCATTATGATTTTCAAACGTGACTCACTTACCTATCTTGTTTTTATTTTTTCACGAATAATATACTTATATTCCTGTTATACCTGTCACTCTATTTACCTGAAGAACATTTTATGTTACACCGCTCCACCTTTACGTTACCGTACACGCGGCAGTATAAAATGATATAAAAAAAAAAGCTGGAATTTCGGAACACCCCTGTGGCGCGATACAAATATAAAATACCGTGGACGTGTTGCTTGAATAGAATTTGATTTCGGTGTATCCTACGCTCTTCCCAGGACGCGTACGATCGGTACCTCCGAAGAAGGGCAATGAAGGCGATACCTTATATCCTCGGAAAAATTACGGCTGCCGGTTTTAGGGTGTGAGAGAAATTACGAGCGGGCGCAGCGCGCCATCGGCTTCATCTCTCGAAGCGCGGAAGCGGACACCGGAATATTTGTGGCTGCAGTTCTGTCCTCCTACGTGCCTTTATAGAAACAAATGTCTTCCTTGCTTCTACCATTAACGCGCATGAAGTACTGACACGGCTAGATTTCGATTCTTTGTCCCGTTCGCATGTATGATTTCTTCGCTATCGTTTCATTCACGGTTTGTAGCAGAAATCATAAAACATAGCAATGATGTATCACAATGGAAACGTCTGTATTTCAAGTAGCAAAGCTTTGTACTTGTTGTTGTAAAAAATTTATGACATAAGATATATATCATTGAAGAATTTCTTAAAAATGATAGACATCTTTCTTAGTGTTAGATATTTATACACCCTTGAGACAAACCCTGTTGCTACCAGTTTATATGTATACTTTTTTTTTCTGACTAAAGTCATTGCGATAAGGCGATGCACTTTATCATAGACGTAGGTATACATATATTTGCACCAGGGGCAACTTCATGCGTATACACATGTGGCGGGCCGTAACCCTCTATATATGGTGGTTCATAAAACCTGGCAAGTAATAATCGGTCGAACCTTTAAGGCTTCGGAACCTTATTGGCATAACATACGGATGTTTCTTCACCGTAGAAGGTCTAGAACCGAATGGAAAACCGCGGCTAATAATTACCAGCTCTATTACTTTTCTACGTTACGACCGTTACTTTTATCTTTATCGGTTCGTATCTGTTGGTCGTTCCGTCTGATTTATTTGCACGGATTCGAAAACCGGCGCGAACGAATTTTTCGCCGTGAAATCAGAGTCACGATGTATCGCGGCTCCGAGAGAAAAAGGACCGGGGTAGAAACTTGGTATGTGGTCAACGGAAAGAGACGGCGAAGGGGAAGAAAACGGAATGAAAAAAGAAAGAATTGTGGAACGAGAGAGAGGCTATCTACCGACTATACGGCTCGCCCTCGCAAATCACGCCGATGTATGCATTGAAATGCGAAATGGTGCAGACCGCCCAGCTACCATAACTCCGATTAGTTAAGACGCGCTTCGGCAATGTAATGCATGCGCGTTCCAACGGGCAACATGTGTTAAATCCTGTGTCGTCACATATTTACGATGCCACGGCGTTTACAGGAGTAATTCGATACGCGGAATTTTTCGTATGAGTAACTCGCTATTAATTAGTCGTAGTTCGAAATGAAAATACGGTGGAATATTTACATACGAAAACTTCATCCACTTCATTGACCGTCGAATTTATTACAGTCGAAAAAGAACATACCTACGTGCGCAACATACTTTCGCGTGTACTCGAACCATCGTTTCTTTTATCGTCAACCAATTTCCGCTTTATTTTAAAGATGGTTTAAAGCACTGTTAATTATTCGATGTTATATCATTTTTATAATTGTATCATTATCATGGTAACGAGGAATTTACATTGCCTGCAGTCATAAAGCCTTACACAATTAAACATTATTTATGGTCCTAGTTATTTATTGTAATTTGATCGAATTTTATAAATCAGAGTTAAACGTTCCTTAATTTAAGCCAATTCTTTATCAGACAAATCTCTAAACGATTTACCAATCATCGATCTGATGCCAGGTATTGCGAGGAGGATCATCCAGTAACAATTGGGTGTTGTTTCTCGCGAACACTGGTTGCAGAAAGAAACTCCGAGACATTTTTTAAAGTGGCTTACAGCCTCTCACGCGGCCTCTCATCTTCTACGGCTCGTACGCCTGCTGCCTTGCCGCTTTTAATGTTCCGTAATTGCTTTCCGTTTGCGGCCTGCGGCGAAATATTTCATACAGCACTAAAAGGGGAAGTCGCAGTGGTTCGTCTACCACAAGAATCGTCGAGAATAAAGCCTTTAAATAATTTCGCGCTCGTGCTTAATGCGTTTCTAAAGCCCGGCACTTTCGTCGGCGCCATTCTTCGATGTAAATTCGTTCAAATGAGAGAGAGACAGAGAACTAGTGTTGAACACGATATTACAAATAGATATACGTATTACATATACGTTGTTTACATCAGACAATCTTAATAACATACAGATTTGCCATTTGAATGTACGAAAACGATTTTTAAGTTTATTTTCAAACGTATCGATAAAATACATTGAAAAATGTATCGTTCTATTTAAGATATCTGTATGATGGGATGGGATAAGGTCGCCGTGAGTAACACGTACGAATACCGAAATTTCGCAATCTTCTCCATAAATTCTCTGCATATGGTACATTTCCCAAGGTACTGTCACCCTTCCTTGTACACGGCATCACGACTTTATCAAATATTTCGTGAATTTTTCTTATCTGTGCGTTATCCACGACTCACGGAACGACGGTGAAAAAGATAAAAACCTGAAAAAAAAGGGATAAAGGGTGTACGTTCTTCCGGTATAAAAATTCTTCGAGGAGTTTCGTTCATGCCACACGAATGTGGGTTGAGGGGATACTTATGCAGCATAGTCCGTTTATAAGAACGGTGTGGTCGTTGTCGAATTGTCTCGGCCGAGATAAAAAGTTGATATGTGTACGTTCCTTTGCGAAGGGATACAGATAAAAGGACCTGGAACGCCGGTCCCGACCGTTGCACCGCTTCGTGTAACCGCGATCTTAAATTGGTTTTACAAATTTATCACCCCGGGGTTAGCCCTTCTTCTTTTCTACTTGTTGCTAAGCGCTCGATTTTCTAGAAAAGGGTAATTTCCTTTCTCACGTCCCCGTGATGGAGATAGGGAAGAAAGGGATTTACGATACGATCACTGATATCTCGCCACCTAAATCTACATGTACCTTGAAAAAAACATGCTCGAACGAATGTTGATTGAATAACGATCACGGAATATAATTTATTCACGAGTACAGATCAAACTTCTTCCCTGTTCGTGTTATCTGTTTTATTTTCCATCGACCTCTTCTTCTCGTATCGTTCGTTTTATCTCTCACGTCGCGGCGAAAGAATATTTCGTACGCGCGTTTAATCTGTTGTGTCGTAATATTGCCAACTTTTCAAACGGACCTCGTTTATAAAAAAGTACCCTTTCGCCCGGTCAGTTTTCAGATTGATAAAGTCATTCTGTAACTGGTTCCACGTCAGATTGATGTTGATCTGGCATCGAGATTCACGTTGGTACATCGAACAAGGGCATCGGAGGGCCCCGAGCCAAATTCGGCGACAGCCGATCTACCAGATGAGAATGAAAAAGAAACAGACGGAGAGAGAGACCGACGTCTCTCGAGGAGAGGGTGTACACCGCGTTCCGTAAGGTTCGACCGGGTGGCTGGGTGGACCCACGGTGAAAAAAATTCAACGGGAGCATAAATATTGTCCACGCCCAAACGACGTGACGCGTAGCCGCGAACAGAAGCGCTCGGCTCTGCCATCTCTTTCGCGTGAAAGTACCACCTCTTCCCATCGTATTATAACACCATCGTCGGACTTTCGAATCGTAGGACAAGATAATAGAAAAAAGACGTAGCCGCGGAGGGCGAACGTAACCGACAACGGGAATGTGTGTTCCCTTCATAAAAATAAACACCGATGAAATCGCGAAACAAGGGAAAACAAGCCGGATCCTCGATTTAACGAGAGAAACAAATATCGCCGCGAAAGAATCCAACATAAATATTGTCCACGCCCAACCTGCGAATTCGCAGCGTTCGCTGGGAATCCTCTCTCTCTCTCTCTCGCTCTCTCCTTCCATCGCGACTTCTTTATTTTTTCTTTACCATCGTGAAGACTCGTCCACCACCACCATCACGGACCAGTACCGTGTTACCATCGCCACCGTCCTCGTCGTATCACCTTCACGTTGTCCATCGGTGACCACCACCATCACCACCATCACCACCACCACCACCACCATCACCATCACCGCCACTACCTAGGGGCCGATCGTCATCGCCACCATCGCAAGGCAGCGCAATCGCCATTGCGGCGAAAACTAATAAAACGAAAGGAAAGCGGCGGAGTCGCGACGCGTTCGTCGGTAAAGCTGAAAGGAGATGCGAAAAGAGAAAGCCGAAGACGAAAAGAGAAAGATCCGGTGAACGTGGAAGGAGAGAACGGTCGTCTCTCGCGACTGAAACGACGAGAGTGCGTTCCTTCTGTTGGCGTGGTCCTCCCTATTGAAAGGCGAAGGTAAATTTACAGCTCGGGTAGGAAGGGTGAAAATTTACTACTGGTCGTCGATGCTCGTCTACGGTCTCGCGAGTTTCGGCCGGGCGGTAAAATTCTGCCGAAAATCGAATAATGACCCGGCCGACGCGGCAAGAAACTCGGCTCGGCTTGTATTAAGTGAATAAATAACCGTTCGCGCGGTCAACTGTCGGATAGAACACAGCGTCGAAGGGGGGAAATTTATTTAAATTTTTACTACCCTATAAATAAGCGCTCTGGTATTGTGCCGGTCGTTACTGCACGACTGACGCCACGATCGTGGCGTGAATCCGTACGGTCAGCTGGGATCGCGAACGAATTCAAGGATTATGACGTTCCGTTTACGAACGCGAACACGTATGAATAGTATCCAAAGGATTGTAAGTCATATCGGGGCTACGGAGAGTTTTCCATAAGGTTTTATGGTTGGCAGAATATGAATTGTGAAAAAATTTTCATGATATTACATACTGATAACGCTCGTAATATATTTCATTATCGTTAGAACGTCGTGAAGACTGTTTTGGTTTTTCGTTTCGTCTTTAATCGGCTTTCGCGAACTAGCCGTATTAATAGGTATCACTCGAATAACTGGATGATTTAGTGAATTTTCTTGCTTCGATTAGCCTGAGCTAAGTACCTCTGACCATAAATTTAATAGGTATGTTAATAACTTAATCAGGCGAATAATTATAATACGGATAATAATTTCTATTCGACGAGGCTATGAAATTCGACACGAGTCGGCCGGTCGGTTGGTCGTGACAGTATTTTCATTTACATATTTTAATAGCATGTTCTGTAACACGGTGTCTATATCGTAATAATAATAATAACTAAACAATGTATTCCACACACCTCGGAAAAGGATCTTGCTAAATTTCTCGATGACATCGAGCGTGTCTTTAATTTACAACAATCACAAAGATTCATATCTGGTGTACGGTATATGTATTTCGATACATCGGGCCCGAGCATCGATTACCTAATTGGGTAAAAGTTGAGCGCAAGTCGAAAGATCACGCGATGTCCCGGAGATCTTAACGATCGAGTCGCTAACGAGATAGGCCAGTTCTAGGTAGTGCCGCGTTAACGATGGGCCCCCACCGTCCGAAATATTTTATATCCGAGATACCTCGGCCGGTGGATCCACCATTAATTTCCGAGGCACCGTCGTTTCGCGCCTAATAAATGTTCCGGTGAAAGAGTTTCGGGATCGTCAACGGGCAGTCGATTCGATAATTTACTATTTTAGTCGCCGTAAATAAGCGCATCAGTTCGCATTTATAGGGGCTACCCCGTGGATCCTTGAAAGCCTCGAAAGGATTATTGTAAAATAAACTGGAATAAAAACAAGGATAAGATGCCGTCCGATTGTGTGTCGGTATCTTTTGCGCGATTTTTCGGACCATCCTCTCTCTCTCTCTCTCTCTCTCTCTATTCCCCACGCAACGGAATTAAAAAAAACGATGGAAAAAACGATGGAATGGGTCGGCGGTGCTTGACGAAGTTCCGACGATACCATCTTTGTTAGCCACGGATGCAAAGTAATAGTAGCTAGAACCTTTAGTTTCGCGGCAAATTTACGGGAAGATCGATCGTAAAATCTAAGTTTTGTGCAGCGAAGGAAAGATAATTTTTCACTCGGATTCCATGGGTTACGATACAGAGATATTAAAATGCAAAAAAAAGAAACAATAATCGACCTGTTTTAGTTAACATGCAAATACCTGCTGTTAAACGTAAAGCAAACATGATACCACGAATCATTATCGCGGTAATAAGATTCTGTTTTATCTCCGTACTGGAAATGAATTTTTCTCTCCTATTTTAAACGATCGCACCGTTTCGTCGGAATAGTTACAATTTATTTATATAATTAATCGCATTGTTCTTCGTTTAATTGTCCACTTATTCTTCGTCAATTAGAAATACGTCAATATCATTGGTTTTACGTTTACAGCGTTTTAATTACGACATCAGCAGCGACGTTTATAAATTTCCTGTTACAGATCTGGTTGCACTAAATTTACGTTTAACAAGCATATCTGACCATACTGGTTTCTGGAAACCGCTTATAAGTGAATTACATGTGAATTATATTACCCTTTTGGTGTGCATTTATTTCTCATTTACTGTTTACGAGTCTCGCGAGAGA
This sequence comes from Mimumesa dahlbomi, assembly GCA_917499265.3. Classification (NCBI taxonomy): domain Eukaryota; kingdom Metazoa; phylum Arthropoda; class Insecta; order Hymenoptera; family Crabronidae; genus Mimumesa; species Mimumesa dahlbomi. The sequence continues at coordinate 7,997,258 of OU824116.1, read as the reverse complement.
TCATGAGATAGTTAATCGCCTGTTATCAGTCGAGATTTAGATTCCCGTAATCCATTATCAAAAGATCAGGAAAACGAGTTATCCTCGGATATTGAACCCGATTACTGTTACAGGGCGATCTGTGCATTCTCCGTGACTGGTTCGTTCTTTCTGAACTTTCAGGACTACCCACCGCTCGTAACGTAGCTTTCTTCGGGTGGTAATGTAGTTGGCCTCTTTGCCATCCATTGGCTATCAAGGTTTCCCGATGAAAATTAATTTGATTTTCCGGAATCTACAGTAATTTCCATACAAACTTCTCGTAGACTTGAAAATCTTAACAATTCTAAATCAAACCTCGGTTTTTGAGAAATTTATTCGTGTATTATAGTTTTCTTCAATATCACAATACATTTACTTGAATATTAAATTACAGGATTTTATACGATCGTATTCGTATATCTGTAATTAGAAGAAATTTAAAACACTTCATTGTGGATAGTGGAAAAAGGTTGATATGATCGATTAGATATTAAACCTATCGTAGTTAAAGTTTCGTGGACGTGACGACCTTGTAAGCCTTGCACTGCTTGCTCTCCGTAATCGCCGTAATGCTACAATTGTGTTTGTTGTACTTCGACGTGACCCTTGTCTTCTAAGCAAGACGGACTTGACTTGTTGCTTAGAGGACGCGGACGAGTTAGTTGTCTTTTGACTTCGACGCCGGGAACGTCGTTATCATGTCGCGTAGACAACTTACTCTCGAATTGCAAATTAAATTGAACGTTACTACGACTACGTTATAGTGAGCATCGTGGAAATCAATATACATACGGATATAATATATGTATATAAATTCGACGTAGTGATCCGAGTATCGGTGAACTTTCTATACTTTGCGGGGTCGTATTTTCACAGTGATATTTTTGAGTTCGAGCTGCGTATTCCTGATGACGTTGCGATATTTAGGACGACTTCGTCAAAGGTGAGAAAATAAGTTCATTAGACGAATCAATATTCAGATTGCGTGGTACGTCAATTATTAAATGTACCATTTCGATCGCGACCATCTCGGAATGTAAATGTGAGTCACCATTTAAAACCAAAGTCGTCCGCAATTGCAAAAATGGCCTGTAGATTCGAAACGATCGGAATAAATAATTTTCTTTTAGTGACACGCCGAAAATATTCTGTCGAAGCATATTATCATTTTTGATATCGAAATTAGGAAAAGTGATTGTTAGTATATGGAGTATTCATGAAATTAGCTTCAAAATGTAATGTATCTACGTATGTATGATTACAATAACGTTTGGTTTCTTTGTTAACAAATTTTCATTCTATAACCATTAGTTTAATAATACAATAATTCTACTGTGTTTCACTTAAGTTAGAGATATGAATGTTTGTAATGCAACTAGCGGTTATCTATTTCGAAACAAGTTAAGATTTTCAGAAACGCAGGATATGAATACGTTTAATCTAGTTGTTTGTTCCGATGACCTTACTCTAAATATTTAGCGTACATTGGGAAATAATAGTTACTCACACACAATTAAATCAGGCAAGGATGCAGTCGTGAAATTCCGTATACACAGATTTCAGTTGTTATGCATTGGAGATGTGTACTTTTTCTTGAAATTTCTACGTTAATTAATTGCTTCAATAGATGTGCATAAATTACGGACGATAATTGTATTAGTCATCGTAATGTGAAATAATGGAATCCTAATGAGATGCAGAATAAAAACAATTCGAGGTACGGGGACAGATGCGGCTGTATTCTTTCATTCCGACGCTTTTCGTTGTTCCTATTTGACACATTTTTCTCTACGGTCGCAACAACTTCCACTATTTCCCTTCTGTTGTTCAGATTTCCTTTGCACGTTTGCAAATTTGTTTCCCTCGCTTCGAGATTTCTAAACGACTAAAATAGCATACGATGGGGCTGATATATTTTTAATAACATCAAGAATTCTTCCTATATTCTGATATACATGTTTTAATAATCTCATGTTTACCATACGAATAACGTGCAGTTTAGGATTAAAAAATTTGCCCGTGTAAATATTTACACGGTACAATCACTGCAGTAGGTATTACACGCTATAGGCGATATTACGATAACGCGTTGACGGTGAAAGAAGATGTTTAATCCAAACGCGTCAACCTTAATCCATCAACCTTTTATGGCGGATATACCCTATTCAGCGAGAACGTAATATTCTTCAGTAATGCAACATGGCTTATACCGCCGACGACGAATAAAATTCGCAAGAACGGAGTATCTCACAGAAGGAAGAGATCCAATGTCTTGTGTCGGATCATCGATCACGTCATGCAGAAGGGAACCCTTTCTGGTTTCATCCGCTATCCCCTCACTCATTGTCAGACAATTTCTCTGCTATCCTGCCGGTTGCAGGGAACCCTGACACTTGAGCGAAACGGATGACTCCACCATGACGAGTTGTACGGATTGCTTTGATTTAAAAAAAAGAATCTGTTTCTTTTTCCATCTGCATTCATATACATTTGTTGTTATTCCTTTCGTTCTATTTTCAGCAACGAATACAATAGAAAAAAAAGAGAGAGAAAGCTGGTTCTTTCGCGAGTATAAGTACTACAGGGCAGAGTTGTGTTTCTTCATCTTCGTTTCGCGAATGGCGTTCATTATGTACGGTCATTATGCTTTTATTTCCCGTACATGTGTGACTTCTTTGTTGCGAACGATTGCAACGGGTACGTTAAAGTATTGGATCTTTTTGCTCCTTCGTTTTACCTTCGCTACTTTCTTCTACGTCTCTTCTGGATTGTTAAAGGAAGGGTAGAAAGACGGAGTCGCGTGATGGCATCCCCCTTGCTCGGTAAATAAATTACCTCGACCTTATCAGGAGTAATAGGAGCGCGCACGACACAGATTGGTCGGCGCCGGGCACGCGAATTAAAAGTTACTGCCCTGGTCTACTACTATTACGATGGGAAAAAGGTGTTGGCACGTATGTGAAAGCGCATACGCACGCTTTGAATGCTACGTGAACCGTGGAACGTATTGCGCTCTATATTTCTTCAGGATATATCAGAATTACTTTGGTGTTTCCGATGTTATCGTTTGTCAAATTATTTACGTTGATTAGTATCGCGACGATCATTTAGAATTATTATCTACCATACGGATTCCATTAATCACTAAACGGATAGTGATTTAAAAACCCTCCCAGCCGAATTAATTACACTCCGACTCGCTTGGTTGTAAATAATAGATTTCTTTTTATCTCGTCGAATACAATTGTCCGAGTTCAATCGAATCTATACGGAAGCGTGAGATTGATGACGTAACAACGAAGGTCACGTTTAAAAATTTCTTACGGTCCATGCATCGCTACCTGTTATTTTTCGATACGTCAATCACCGTTTCCGCGCGTTACGTAGGCAGCACTTTGAGAAATCTCTATTTCGGATGGGAAATCTAGGTGGTCGTCTTTTCGATTCGTCGCTCCCGATTTTCCACGGATATATTTTACCGTACGAAACGATACAGCAACTTCGTTGGCACGTATCTTGCATAAGGATAGCAAGTCGTACAGATTCTCGCGTAAAGAACGTTCGACCGAGCTGCGAAACTTTCCGTATTTTTCCTCTCTTTCTCTTTCGCTCCTCCATCATTTTCTTACCGAACTTGTAACATCTCTTTCCAAGTTTTCTCTCGAATGATTTTTTTCATACTCCCCCGCTCCGGTCGCTTCGACGAGATTCTTCCACTGCATTCGTCTCGTTTTCGTAGGAAACTACGGGAAAGTGTTGGCAGAAGAAAAAAAAAAAGAAGAAGGAACACCATCCACGTTTACTTCTGGCTGATTGATACGATTTTATTGCCCCTCCGAGATTTATCGACACGCTGCTTTGCATATGATTGATTTACGCAGACTTTCTCCTTTTTCCGCGCGGTATATCGTCGTGTTTGCGTTTCTTCTCGTTTCTTCCTTTCCTTTCGTTTCCCTCCTTCGACGATACGTTTGTATGTTACATCTAGTCACGGACGTGCATATTAGATTTGAGATGCTGAAACATTTCTACGTTTCCATACGTGTATATATTTCACTTAGACACTTTTGTTGTCGTCGCGGGAAAGTAAGTGAAACGTTTTGTCAAACAAAAGTAAGACTCAGCGATTATTTCTGTATACATCACGCGGTGTATACGTGGAACGATATAAAGGAAATGTGGATAGAGGGGAAAAAAAAGTCATGGTGGAACAGTTTGAAACTTGTTGTCCGCGTGATCGTTACGAGGAAATGTAAATAATGCGCTCCGCGATGCGTGGATATATTTTAGTTACGTTTATACTTTTTCTTCTGTTACAGGTGAGTCGGTAAAACAATCGTATTTGTCATCCATGAATTTTTCCGGGACTAATGGAAACTCTTGCGGTAAGACCGCTCCTTGATTTACGAGCTCGGGATATGAATGTGCAGGTGGAGGTTCGGTAGAAGTGTCGGGGGTGAGTTATTAGCTGAAAAATATGTTTTCGTGGAAACTTCGGATTAAATTGACAAAGAGCCCAAGTTTTCAACATTACGAATTGCGCCGCAAAGGCGTGATTTATATTCGAATTAAGGGATTTTAAAAGACGTTCTGATATATACCGCTCTGTCGAACAACAAAAACAAACATACTGCCACCCCGATTTTATCGTTTTTGATTTTAATATTTCCATACGCCGTCGTGCTTATCGGCAAACTACGTTTTACGAATGTATTGTGTTTTGTTGTTTTTTTTTACCTTATGTGGTGGTGATATAGAGGGTTCTCTTTATAGTGGGTACTTTTATATTGGATGCATTTTGAGTATTTTTAAGAAACGGGAAAATCGCATAAGGCATGTGAAAGTTGAGACAACTTTCGACACCATATATAGATCTTCATTTATTTTCCAGTGAGTTTATGCAAATTACCTATGACGCAAACGTACGTTTACGCTCTCATCAATTTTGTTTATGTTGGTAGGCTTGTAATGTCCATTTTAAGCAGGGTATTAATGTTTTAATAGCTGTACATGGATTTCGAAAGTACTCCTTGTAATTAGGGTCGCAAAGTTTTCTCACGTTATCAAATGGTGGCTGATTTTTATTAGGTCCGTATAAACGAAACGCCGCGTTTTTTTATAGAAAAGTTTGAGTCGCTAAACTCTGTTAAAAGTTTGCAAAATTTGTACAGTTTTTTTTTGTCATGATTTATATAATTTTCGTGATATCGATTTGAGACATACACCAGCGTATTCTGTGTAATATTCCACGTGAATATTTTGGATTTTTTGGTCCCCGTTTTGTGGTGTTTCAGTCGAGGACGTGTGTATTAATTTATTTTTCTGATTTTTCGCAAAAAATGTCCAACGTTCCGTCTAGAATTATCCAGAAAAACCCATCGCCTATTTATTTCCATTGAAAACATGAAAAATTATTTTTTGGCACGTCCCGGTCTGCTTGATTTTCACGCCGCAAATTGTGTGTACCTCGAAAGTGGGTGGTTTACCCACCCACGTTTATTCAGTCGTTTTTCATCATTTGATAAGTACATACACTCGATCGTCAAAAAGATCACTAATTTACATAGAGCCCGTGTAACAACACGTTTTCGTCACACAGATTGTCGACGATAACAGCTTCGCCATAAACGAACATTTTCTCTATCGTTCGGGGGAACCACGCTTCCATCATATAACGAACGCTCGACGTGTTATGATAATTAAATTATAATTTCCAATCGTACAATAACAGAACGAATTTAATTGTCATGCAGACCAGCGATATTTCTCTTAACACTATGCCGGGACACGAACTACAATCTTCTATCAACCACCTCCAACCGGCACGTTGTTGAGCCACGGTAAATTTAGCTGTGTGTTTAACATGCAATTAGTCCGGTAAATGATCGTCTTGTCAGGAGTTTGGAAGCCAAAAATGTGTAAATGTTTGTCTTTAATTCTGTATGTACACGTTGGTCACCAACGCTGTGAGAAATGGTCAACGTTTCTCGACGTGGTTAGCGGATGTTTGGAGTGATGGCGGGGTGGCTGTAAAAGGAGCGAAGGGGTTACAGGGGGAGTAAGGAATATCCCGGAGAATCTAGGAAACTTTTGGTAGGATGGCACGATAGTAACCTGGTTCGACTAACACCAGTGAGGTCTCGTCTACTTTAACCCAACCTAACTTAGACTTAGATTAGACCAACGGACCATGTACTTGTTCACTTGCACTGTCTTTACCCGGCACGGTACTTCACATAACCGTACGTTTCCGGTACGTGCACTTTATACACGGTGTTCACTGGAAACGCGATACATAGATGCATTAAAACTTTTTCGCGTCAGATTTCGTAGTACTTTTTTTATTACTTTCGTTTGCGTAGTTCTCAAGGAGAATTGTAGTTTTGTTCAGATAATATGTTTCGAATTACAAAGATATTTAGTTAGCTCGATTAAACGTGTCGATATAAATTGTTTTATTTCATCGAAAGTTTTAGAGATTTTAATTTTAAAGCGTAAAGTATCGAGTGGATAAATTCTATTTTAATGTGAAATATTTTGAGTGAGACGTTTCGAGCGATCTATTTGTATTTAGTTTGATTTTATTTGTATGGGATATGGCAATTTTTAATTCGAGTACTCTGCTGTATTCGTTAAATTCGTGGTTCATCTATGCTTTGAAGGGTACGCAACAGCCCTTTGACGGATGCAGGGTCTGTAACGGATCCTGCTTCGTGTACTTAAGGAATCGGCGCCAAATATAATTACCGGTTTCGCTCGTTTGCTCCTGGCAAACATACCCCTAGCTAATATGGTCAAACACATCCCTGCGCACCCTCCAACCCGGCATTTGTGCCCCGAAGCGTATTTCGCGACGACGATAGTCAAGTAGCTTTAGCATCATTACCTACACGTAGAAATCCCTTTGATTACCGATAAATTGTTTCTAATCTCTGTACGTATCTCAATGAAGAAAAATTAAAGAACGTTTTTACGTAGCATGCAAATGTCCCCACGGGTACTTTATAATTCGCAATGAATTTCTTATTCATATGCTTTTCGGTTAAAAGGGACTTTTACCTACGTAGAGGAAAGACTACCTTTCTTTTTCGGTTTCGCTAAATTATGTACAGCTAAGATACTCTGAGTGGACCTTTGAATATTCCATGCATGTGTATATACGCGCGCGCGAGTGTGTGTGTGTGTGTGTGTGTGTTTCTTGATTCCGTTGCCAGTTATGAGAATATTTTCCAAGTGCAGAAAAATTGTACAGTGTATATCATATTCTCATAAATGTCACGTCACCGGTGTACAATATTTACGTTCATCCGGTAGATTTTGCGGACTTTTCTTCCGTGGCAGCCGCATAATTAGGTCCTGAGAGGACAGTTCGAGAAAGTCGTGTAACTTCGTAACAGAATTAAGCCACCATACCTCATTCTATATTTCCGCATACTCACTCAGCCACTCGTTCACTCGGTTAGTCTCTGTGAAATCACTTGGACCCTCTCATACCGAGGCGTGTCTGTTCCGGGCCCCGCTTATTAAATTCCTCGAAGTTTCTTCTCATTTGACACCGTGGCACCTCGGGTCTTTATGGTCTGTAGCCTGCAACTGCATTTCCTACGGTCCGCATTCTCTTCTCTTTCTCGTCTGTCCCGTTTCCACAGTGGAGCCGGAGTCTTCCAGCACGTGCTTGACTTAAGCGCAATTTAATATGGTTTAAGTTCGCGTAAGGACCCAGGACGGAAACAAGTTGCCGCGCCTAATCAAGCCTCGTTTTAACCCTCCGAACCGCCGTCGCTCCCGGGAGATGTTGGAAACTACTTGTCTAACTAATAATCGCGCGGGATTTCCAAACTAAAACTTATCGCGGCGAGCAGTGTGTCTGTAGACGCCCTGGGCATGTTTCGCGATAACGGTCGACTTCGAAATATCAGCCGCTAACTTACATCGATGATTCTTGAGGAATTGTGTTGATCCTTCGTTTACTGCTTCCGTCGATTCCGTTATCATGCGAGACACCTAAGTTACTTTCCCCGTCGTGATATTTGAGATTCTGACATCCTGTCGAGGAATATATGTGTGTATTTACGTACATACGTGTATCAAGTGTGGAAAGAAGTTGTTTCCAATGAATTTCAGTCGTTTATTATGTACATTTGTTGCGAGATAATCTATCGTTCATTTATTGATTCGCAATGTACCAGAAAAGTTGCGAAGTGTCACGTGAAACGACGGTAGATAATTCAATAGCTAATTTATTCCACCAATTTTTGAAAGAAACTGTTTGTTTTACCTAAAAATTGGACAAAATTGTTTTCTACGTGTAATGTGTACGTGTCTTGTTAGTGAATATACACGTGGTTGATCCGTAATACTCGCCGGTCGTGTGAAATGGAACCTATCAATTAAAACTCATAATTAAGGTAGTATTTCGATATCGTAATTTAGACGGTAACAAAGTTATCCTTTTCCATTCAGCGTAATCCGGTACGTGAAATCTGCTTGATCAAGCGGACGTTGATTAGAGAGTTTCCAAGGAGTCGTTCGACGTTATTCATCGCACTAGAATCGAGCAGAAGTCAAATTTCCCGACACCGTGAAACTTCGAACAATTTTATTCATTTCGTACCTACACCTCGATGAATATCGATTTCCAGATTTTACCGTTATTTCCGTTGCAAATTAAATACGTGAAATATCGCGTGGAATATTTATTTCCCTTAAAGGTAAACAATTCATCGTCCAATGCCTGTTATACGTTTCACGTTAACGTTACATTGTTCGAAGATTTTCGCGATCCCAAATGTCGGAAATACAGAATGGAGTGCGTCGTTCCAGCGAAACTTTCTAACTCATGTTCCGGTAAAGCGATATTTGACAGTAGCATACGACTTCCGACAAATTTAAACACAATTCATACCTCTCCGCCAATAGATATCGATTTTCGGCCCCGTTCGGAGGCACGGGCTCGATATAATCGCGTTATTCCGGAAGTCGCGTCTCGTCGCGTGCTGCTCCTCTTCACGCCTCGTTCTTCTTATTTGTCTTGTCTTCCGTTCCGTTCACAAAAGGGAGTAACGTAGAAGTGAATATCCTTACTGGAACGTAGCAAGAAGCAAAGATGGAACGGGTGTCTATGTGAAACACAGCGCGGGACCAGACGGACAAGAAGAAGGAGAGTATAAAGAGAGAGAGAGAGAAGCAAAAAGCAATGGAATTTGATATCGTGCGCGGGACCGGGAAAATAAAGTGGAAAAATTCCATCTGGTCAGACGTATCAAGCTCTATGTCCTACCGGAAAAGAGAGAAAACTAGGACGTAGGTACGGGAGGACAACTGAGACGAGACACTCAATACACCTTGCCCGATTCGTGGGAAAAGGATGGAAGAAATATGAAGGATGAAGATTCACAGCGGCGTGGCGAAAATTTATTACGTTTTTGGTTGTATGGCTTCGCGTAAAGAATTTATGCGAACCCCGACCGACGTTTCTGTACAGAATGTCGCTTACACATTTCATCTCGCATCTGTTGCAGAAAAATATGATTAACATTTTACTCTTTTGTGCCTTTGTTAGGATTATCTTTCTTCGTTTCATTAAGGAAGAAATGAAATTATGGCACGGTCACGATGAAATTAAAGAAATAGAACGATATTACTTTTTAGATTAAAGAGCGAGATCTGTCTCGTTTATGGAGAGACTGAAATCATTCGAATCTGAAAATAAGGCATATACATATACATACATATACATACATAGAACGGTTCCCCGGATTATTCGTTAAACCACTGTAAAAAGTGATGTAGTAATATCATTCAGAGCAGGCGGTATCCTAAGGGTAGATAATTCTCACTTTTATGAATTCGGACAATTTTGAGAAATTTTTTTCCCCGACCCTCTTGACGTACTTGAGACATTTTTCAGTCGTTAATTTCATCCTTTGCCCCGTTTTTCTTTTCTATGTTTTTCACGGAACACTTCCACCTCACGAACCGTTGACTTTCGCGACTGTAAAAAGTGCTAAACGGCAAGGCAGTCTGGTCTAGTCCAGACACCGGTGGTAACGTATCAGCTTGAGTGTTGGCCGTTCGCCGCCGTTGTGTCGTCGTCCTCGTCCTCATCCTCGTTGCCGTTTTTTTTCCCCTCACCCCCGCCCCCACCTCTCTCTCTCTCTCTCTCTCTCTCTGTCGTTCGTTCGTTTGTAAGTGGAGGATGGCGCCTTTGGCGAAATTAAAAACATTTACTTCCGCGAAAGAAACACGAAGCCAAGGGCGCTCTCATAAGCCGGGGCACATCTTGTCGCAGAGGGAAAGGAATAGGTATGAGTAAAAAGCTTGCAAAAGTGGGAAGAGAGAAACCTTGTAGCCAGTTTCGGGATGTACAGGCTCGTGCCGTCGGTAGGGGGGATCCGACGGAGGATAGGGGCAGGGGGGAGGGTGTGAGGGTGGGCGAGGATGAGAAAGGACAAGCCGGGAATACCAGACAGCTACGACCGTGAGAATTAATTCGAGATATTGCGCCTAACTGCAGAATTAGAAGGGGGATATCGAGGGGAATCCAGACTCGTTTACGAGGCTTCTGAATGATGATTAATTATTTACCGTCGAATATTTGTAAAATTTATTTTTATTATCCACTACCGTGGATGATACGAATATATTCGTATCATTGATAAATATGTATAATTGATGGAATACATAATCTAATAATTATTCATATTATCAATGAGAAATACAATTTAAATTAAGAATGACGTTTGAAAGCAATTTCTAAATACCGACCGTAACACGTACGGTATCAACCGGACTGGTTTACAGGAAGAAGTTTCGTGATCGGGGGCTGCGTAAGCAGATTACGCGTCTGTGTAATTGAATGGGCACTCTAAATGCATCGGTCGCTAATTAAGAAGACGATCAATCGATTATCCGTGCTGCATCGATACACGGTTCTCCTTCCACACCGCTTTCCTGATCCTCTCTTCTGCCAATGTAGCCGTGACGGCGACCAGGGAATCGTAACATGGTTGCTCGCTACCGGAGAGGTTTTAACCCACCCCCTCCCTGTACTCCACTTGCCTCTCCCCTAAGTCTGTTATCAGCAAACCCCAGCCTCATCGGAGGCTGGTGCTCGGTTAACTGCCGATTATTGCCGGCGGCATAACCTTCGATTAAAATCAACCCCTCGGCGCGTTTAACGGTCTCGTTAGGTTTCCCAATCAACGACCTAGAGAGTAGAGAAGTATTTCGCTCGTTTTTCAAAGGGGGGAAACGTCGTCTCTCCTGTTTCGCGGTCTCCATCTTACGTTTCTCTGTGTCTCGGCGATGTTGGTAATGATTTACGAGAAACGGTGTTCCATGTTTTGGATTTGTGTAGAAAATTAATTCATGGAAATATTTTTTATATGTCGAATTTTTACGTTGATAATAATTCAGTGTGGTAAAGTCACGTTGGTTAGGTGAAAATAAAAAAAAAAGATGGTTGAAACGAGTTTTACTTAAGTTCCGTATGCAATTTTAATTTAAACGATACTCGGACATATTTTCCTGCGTCCCATTCTTCCCCCCGTAAGATAAACAACCGGTAAACCACAGTGGTTTATATAGCGGTTGAAAAGCGTCTGAAATATTGAGGTGCTAAGCCGAACGTTTAGCATTTTTCAGGAAGATTATGCCTCAAGGTGGATTCTGGATCCCATGGGCAGACGAGCTTTCGAGGGATTTAAGAGGCGAGTGATAAATATTAAAATAACAATTTGAATTCCACTTTCGTTCAACCTCCGGTAGAATCCCATGGCACCCGGCGAAGGTTTTGCAAGAAGGAAGGAGGTAAACTTGAGACCGTGCGGTTGCTGTAGATACATACAATAATCATCTCACAAACTCCGACTATTTTTGTATTATACTTCTCGTCGTTTTTTTTTCCTCTTTCTCTCTCCCCGTGAAATAATCTCTTCCGGAAAACAGCGAATTCGAACGAATAAATCTTACTTCGCGTCCAAAATATGGACGTTTCTTATGAAATTTATTCGTCGAATAAATATCGATATAAATGTTGATCATATCGATGAAACGAAAGATACTATCTTAGCACTAAGGAATGGTAATCGCGGAGGTCGATGCACCTATGAAACTGCAGTTCCACTGTATGTGGAATCGATCAGACGCTGTGTAAAGGCCGTTGTACATAGTTGTAGATTTGTATGCACATTCCAGCTTTTTCCTCATCTAAACAGTATCCGAATGCATTCTTACATTCTATGTGCATCATTGATCACTTTGTATTGTTATCGTAGAAGCATCCGGTGCGCGAAAGCCTATCCGGAACTAACTCCGCGTACGGTGGAAACTGATCGATTGTTGTTGAACCGTTGTTATTTTGGAATTCGCGTTATTGAAATAGTACCAGAGTTTTGGTATTTTTCGAACAACATCGTAACGAGTTTACTATCTTTCTAACGTATACATTTCCCGCGTGCTATTAGATACAACATTCGAAACAGTCTGCCGAAAGTTTTAATCGTCGATATTTTGGAAAATAAACCCGCTACATACTGTTCCTATGTTAAAAAAAAAAAAAGAAAAAGAACAGTCTCATTTACGCGTTAACCCGTTCGTGAAAACAAAATCGTACAACGACGAGTGTAATTATTTTCCCTTAGACACGGTTACAACGTACAACCGTGGTTAGAAAGTTCCAACAAGAAGAAAGACGATGGCAAACGCGAATTAACTCACGCAAAGTTGACAATTATTTTTGCATTTCGCGGAAGCTCCGGTGGCATCGCGGGCTCCGCGTAAAAGCAACTGCTTAGGCAGTTGGATGTCAGGGTGGTGTCCTACGGTGAAGGGATGCCGGGGCTTGTAGAAATAGGATGAGGGTTTCACAAGGTTGGAGGGAGGATTGTTGGTCGGCGGCCTCGCGACAAAGGCTAATTGCAAAGCGCGGGCGAACCGCGTCGCAAACGGGAACAAGCCCATATTACGTTGGAACATACAACCAACCAACACCACCACCACCACTACCACTATCACTACCATCATCTCTACCTTCCACCCTTTTCCCTCCTTCTCCCTTTCACCCCATGTTTCACCTGCCTTCGATCTCTTTCTCCCGCCTTCCCCTCTGTCGAATTTGCATTCTCTCGATCTATCCATCCTCGTTGTCCTGCGTTATGTATATGTATATGTATCAAACGGCTAGGATGACACCCACAACGAGCTCGAGGTCAGGTGACGCTTCGAACTATGCGTATCCCATGGAGAAACGATCCACGATGGTCTACCCATGCCTCGGCATGGTCTATCAGCTCACTATCCCCGGTTTGGTATGGTACACGCGCAAAGCATCCCTTGCACAGTGGTGTAACCAGGTAAACCTCGACCTCCAGACCGCATCGTATACAATTCCTCTACCCCTTCCGTGACCCCCCCTTTCATAGTGAATCCCAGCCTTCGACCAATCCACCTCTCTACCTCTGTGTATCGTTCTATGCTCGGTCACGCTTCAAGTGTAGCTGTATTCACGCCTGTACGCTGTCGGACACAAGACCTGTGACTTTCGGTCACCGAGGATAGCGTGCTTTACAATCACACGTAGGTACTACAAAGGTGTTAATTGACAATGCGATGAAAACGAATCGGATCGGGTTTACAATACCGGAATGGTGGAAAGTTTATTCATTTATCACTTGTATAATGGAATGTTGGGAAGATGTTGGTTTTATGGTGTTTTGCATATCGATATTTTGTTTATGAGAAATATAATGAAAGTATGAGGTATATAATAGAAGTTAATCGCGTAATTCTGTGAATTAGTTTAATATCGATAGAAATGATTGTGGTTTAAATTATTTATCGATTCGTTGGCCTGTAAGTTAAAATAATTATAGAATTGTTGGTAAGATTGTAATTTTTCTCGGTAAAATGTGTTGGAGAAATGTTCGTTGGTGCTTTCAAGCTCCTTGACGATTATGGATAGCCGTTCGTAATTGAATGGATAATTGAAACGATCCTTATCAGAGCTACGAGTCTTATGGAGCACGGTCACGGCAAACGCGAGCTCGTTCAACTGTAACTACTCCTCGACCTCTTTCACCTTCTCTTTGGACGTGCCGAGAGCATTCTCTAGTTCGGTAAACTAACTCGTAATTAATCAATTATATTATATTGATTGAAACGTAAGATCTTCGGGTCAGTGAAATTTTAGGTTTACTTAAACAGAGAAGTCAATTAGGAAATATGAGGATTTATCGGTACATTAGACTCGTTTCGCATATCGTTAAGCTTTTCCATCCGACCTCCTAATAATTGTTTTTTTTTTTAATTTTACGATATTATTGAATATCTGAAGAAACGTCGGAAAATTGAAAGTCTTCAACGTATAATTCTTTTTTAATTAATTTCTGAATTTCTACGTTAAACTATTTCTTAGCGACCCTTGTTCACTATGATATGTAATTGTGGAATCTGATTTTACATATAAATTAGACGTTCGGTGTCAGGATAAGTTAGGGTAACTTCTTCATATCGGGAATCCATAGGGTGCTTCAATATTTTAATAAAACTTCATATTTTTTGCACATAATGGACGATGAAATCGATGGGCACGTGAATCGATATTACATACAAATACCTATATAATCTTGAACACAAAAGGCGTTCAGCGCGAAATTGAATTCCTTTTGCTCTTGGACCCCTCGTGTGTCCACGACGGCCATCTTGGAATTCCACGATATTCTATAGTATCGCAATATCTCGCTACATCGTGACCCGGTATTGTGAATACATGGGTGGGGGTGGTTGAGGGAGGGAGTATTACGAATGATACCTTTTACGTGTGTGGAAGTACAGCGGTGTGCAACTGTAAATTGTCCCATAGAGCATATTGGTGTGTCACATAAGCGCAAACAAATTTACGCTATTCATCGTTTGCATTTCGTTCGAGGGTGTTGGGAGGAATTGAAATTTTACATATAATAATAACGAAATGAACACTCGGATAACGTAATAACCCTTTTATACGAAAGAAGTAAATCAGTGTAAAAATTCCCGACGCATTGTCCGTATAATAGATTCCGTTCTGGCGTGAAAAGATGATGAAATTAGTTGTGAATTTCAAAAACCCCTCTTATCCATTGTGCAACTTCGGAACCAGTTATTGTGTCCGTTTTTCCCAATCGTTCGATTTCTCTTCTTCCGTCCTGAGTGGTACATTCTCGCTTTTTAGCCTGTCCGTGCTAGTAAAGCTTCGAAAAGCGTAAGGTAGCTGGGTTACTTGGCATGCAGGGCGAGGATAGTCGAGCTTGGAATTCCGTATGGATTAAGTAACCCCCATGCACATAAGCTCGTATAGAAATGTATGTACGTACACAAGTTGTATGCCCTAAAATGTTAAAATCCCGAACGTACGTTTTTAAACACAGTGATTCGGAAAATTTGATTTATATTTTCCTATCGATTACGTTCTTCTGATGGAGCAAATATATACGAGGGTCGTTTGATAAGTTTGGTAAAAAAGTATGTGAACATTTTTTTTTTTTTTTAACAAACCTTTATTTGTCAACATAGTCTCCTTTAAGATCGACACACTTAACCCAGCGAGATTCTAATTTTTTTAACACGTCAAAAAAGTATGATTTGTCAAAGTCTGCAAGTACGCATTTACGACATCGATATTTCCTTCATTCGACGAGAATCTCTTCCCACCGAGCCATGTTTTCAAGTTGGGAAATAAAAAAATCACAGAGAGCCATATCAGGAGAGTAGGGTGTATGCGGAATCAATTCCAAGCCCAATTCGTGTATTTTTGACATTGTGATTGCGAAAGTGTGAAATGGTGCGTTGTCCTAAGACCTACTAAGTCGCTCGTTTCAAACGTCTACCAAATCTAAACGAAGTGTCGCTTTTGGGCAAAACGTGATATTTACCAGCCAAATGAATGCCACTTTGAGCTTATGTATTTCAAAATTTTTTGCGATGCGACATTGTTCAATTTTTACCAGACTTATCAAACCACCCTCGTATATATATATATTTTATTCATAGAAATCTATTTTGAAAAACGAAAATATCACGAGGATTTTTCGAGGAAATTTCGTGATCCCAAAAACACTCGTATGGACGTTTCCCTGAATTCATAAATATAATATGTAGTCTGGTCGAAAATACTCGTAGTCTGAATCTCGTCGGAGTTTCCTCTTTTCTTTCTGTTTAAGCGTTTTTTTTTCATGTCGTCTCTACAGCCCCACTTCCTTTCACCCCCTTCTTTCTCTTTTTTTTTTTTTGCTCCAAGCGACGCATGTTCAACCTCCAGAGAGGGTGTGTGTAAGACGAAGTTGCAGGGTGACAATGCAATTTCGCGGTAGAGACGGGATGAAAACGTATAAAGAGATTGTCTTCTGCTTTATCGTTTGAAAATTTGCACTTTTATGTTTTTCCAAATAAAACTACCCGCGTAAGCCTTATGCCCCTCGACGAGCATAGAAATTACACGTCGGATCGACGTTGTTTTATATTCTCTCGTACGGATGAGAAGATATCGCATCCTGCAACATAATATACCACGTGAAACTATCACATTATCATACCTTTGTTATCAAACCAATACATAGAACGCTTGTCTTATCGTATTAAAGAAAAATAATCAGATTCACAATTAAACGATGTATAATCCAATCTCATTTCCCTAATTCCGTAGATAAATCTACGCTAACGTAACTTACACTTTGATCGAGACTATCGTTCCTTTTTGAGATCTCCAATGTTATCTTTTATTCACCAGAGGCCAGAAAATAAACACAGAGGAAATACTAGGTAAAGAACGGTACGCGTACATACGAACTCAGGTCTTGCTTTTACCCGCGAACCTTTTGAACGCATCGGCTTTATTCGATGAATATTTTGTACACGCTGACTCGTACATTTTCCTATTTATCTCGCTGCCTTCATTCTATCTACCAAGTAAGGGACGGGGGTAGGGGGGAGGGGGTGGGGGGTGGGTACATCGACTTACCGAAGTGACATTTGACTTTCCACAGTTTGCTTCGTTCCCCGACCTTTCCCTTGAAGATTCCCGATGACAAGACGGGTTTCGACGGAAGAGCGGTTTTGTTTGAACAGCAAGTTACCTTTCTACACTCGAGTCAAAGCGACAGATTCTATTGAGATGCTGATGAAATCTGACGTCGTGCAAAGTTCCAAGGGATATTATGCATGGCCGACGCGCCGCGCGAACCTACAATGCTAGTTTTAAACCTTAACTGCTGCTATTGCCGGGCGATATGGCACAATTCCGAGTCGATCCTCAGCAATTGTTAACTTTCAAAAGTTTTGTCTATTGTTACGGTACATGGTTGTGTATACGGAGCACGCCACTGGGTACGAAGTTTTCTTCGTTTGACTGTTATTGTATACGGGTTTTAATTTTTAATTGTCGTAATTGAAATCGAGCGTGTGTGCGTTTCTCGCTAACAAGATCGGACGATGATTGGATGTACATACATTCTTGATAGGGACGGTGATGTTAAAAACCGCGCTCTGTTAATAGAAACGAAAAAGAAACGATAGGAAATCATAGAATTCGTTGTAATTAGAGGGAAACCGGGAGAAACCGAGGTTGAATTCTATTTGGTTTTCCATCGTCAGGTATTTCGTTGACTTCGATGTAATTTGCGTTCTGGACAATTACAGAGATCGTTTTGCCTACACCGTTCCGTTCATTACCGGCGTCGATAACAAGCGAAATTGTCTTGTCGTTAGCAATTTCGTGAAAGGGCTACAATCAGATATCGATTATTTCCGTATATTCTATTCGCGAAATTAATCCGTACATTTCATAAATCCCGTTGTTCCATTAAAATGCCTATAATTTTCCTCTTCAACCCCCCCGCCCCCCTTCCCATCCTTCTTCCCCTCTCCCTCGTAACTATATGACAATCATACTTCAATCGCGATTTAAATATAAATCAGCATTACAATTGATATTTCCGACAAGACTATTATACATACATGCATACCGATCCAATAATAATTCCAACGAAATCGATTGAATTCATCGTATTAATAATACGGTCTCTTCTGTATTAATAATATGTTTTAGAATCGCGGGGTACCCGTTCGAAACGGAATATAATCCCGTTGGATAATGCACAGTTCGGGAAGTTCGAGAGCCGGGCGGTACCGCGAAGTTAACGCGCCGATTGATATTTTGCCAGGGCTTCTGGCCATTAATTAACATCGCGACTGGCTGATTAACATATTATCGCAGTAAGACAGACACCGGCGTTCGCTGGAAAGCAACTCGGTTCTGAGCACGGTGGCGGTGAGATTGCGTGGGTCGGTGGTGATGGTGGTGGTGGTGGTGGTGGTGGGTGAACGTCGACGAAGGAGTAAGAAGGGGGAGTGAATACTGAGATTCAGCCTTTCAGAAACGAACAATAATGGCGCGGTGAAGGGGAGGGGGAGGGAGAGGGCGGTAGAAGGCAGTCCTGGAGAATCCCTCCAGGCACGTTCGACTATTAACCCCGCCGAGATTCGGAAACGCTCGGCGACTGAAACCACCGTCTCTACATCCAACCCCTTCTAGAATGTCTGAACGAGACTTCCAGCGGGGCACAGTGTCTCTCCGTAACAAGGGTGAATCCAACCCCTCGACCAGACAGAGACGACCCCGACCTGAACCCGACTTCTATCCTCCTGTTTCACCGCTTCTTACCTTGTCTTTTTTTTTTGTTGTCCTTCCCTCGGATTCTGAGGAAGAGAAAAAGAAGGATGCCGTAGGGCGAGCATGATTCAAACGGAATCATCGTCCTTTCCGCGTTAGCGTTGCGGTTATATGCCTTTTGATGAATTGGGAAGTGAGTTTCAACGAGGGTTTGTGTCTCTGTATTCAAGGAAATTTGTTATTTTTACTGGGGAAAGTGAGAGACTTGTTGTTACGATCGTTGCGCGTACGAATGGTTGTTTATTTACTTTAGGAATATTGTTTTAGTAATAGTAACGAATAGAGCGCGTAGGTATGATATAGAATGTAATGGTATGTTTTTCAAGTCGTCGACGTTTCTCGATGAACGTACGCAGATAGGCGAGGGAAAGCTGCATGTCGTGATAAATAAATGATTTTAATGGAGCTTTGGCATGTACGGGCGTCGACAGATCGGGAGCATGATTCGCAAAGCGCTTTATCGAAGACTGTGGGTATCATATCGGCGTGTATTCATTTTTAATTTATTGGAAGTCGTATAATTTAGACGGCGATGTATGCACAGGGAGAATATTTGTACGTCGCGATCTTTTTAAAGATAGATTTATCTCGGTAATTTTCGTGTCGAAGAAAAGCCGGGGAGATTATTCAGCATTTTCTTTGTTCCTGTTTCTTCGGAATAACCGAGCATAAGTTTCATCGTAGCACGTGCGTTTTCATTAATATTTAATTTACCCTTCCCTTGCAGCAACAATGCGGATGCAAAATCTGCAGTGACCCACAAAACATATCGAGATTCGCGTCCTTTTGCGGGTGATATAGAAAGTGTTTGGAAATTTACGCGATAGCTACACACAGTAGTACGTACGTGCGATTCTCGCGTTTCTGCAACGGATGTAACATAAAATAGAACCGGATTGCCGAAACATTAAACGCCGGCATTTATAGACTCGGATAAAAGTAAAGAGAATTCGGAAACTTTCGATGGAAAACTGGAAATGGTAGGTCAGTGGAATATTTCCGTAGTAGGATGTTACGGACTCGGAGGGAGCCATTGCCAATACCTATATTTCAGACTTAGCGCATTATGATCGTATTGTATAGACCTCTCACTCCGTTTATCTTCACATAATATATGTATATACGTTTATATGTTCCTTAAATGTGTACATACACCGCGGTTCAAAAGTTCGGGAACATTTACAGAGATCTTCGTATCGCATACCCGTGGTACATATAATAGTGAACATTCGAAAACATCTGACTAATATGGTACAGATAGAGATGAACATCTGTGCAACGTATTTAATATAGCCAGCTATAGGTTTTACATTTCGATCGTTTAATTTTAATAATGGGCTAATAATAATACCGTTTCGTTTCTCATAAATCAATTTTAATACGATCATTATCGATATCGGTATACCCGTTACTTTTTATATACAACGTACGTGAACAATAACCGCTCGATAATATTATAAATTTCGCATTCGATACGGTCGTTAAAGTCTAATATTAAAAAAAAAAAAAATCCACCGAAAAAAGAAAACTTTCCGCACAATACAACACTCGACGTTAACGACCAACCCCTCCTCCCCCCTTCCGGAGTACGTATTATTTTCAATTCGACGCCCTTTGCCATTCGGAATTATTAGTCTTCTCTACGTTCTAACAACGCTACCGTAACTCGAGTGCAAACATTTTCGCGGTAGGTAACCACGCGGCCGGCATTTCCAAACTTTTGAACAGTATTGTATAGGAATATACATACATATTTCCGAGTCCGTACAGTTTCTCTTTCTCCCTCCCTCCCCCCCCCTTTTCCTCTCTCATCCCCCGTTTCTATTCACTTTTCTCCGTCGCGGACTGGCAGCGTCACATTTCTACGCGCGGGCGTGTATGGAGTTCGGCTAAGTTGGAATTTACTGTACGCTTACGCGGAACGATGGCGCACCTGGTCGCGGCGTCGAGCACGTTGGTATGAGGATGAACGAGGGAGATAGATGGGCTGAGTCGCGGGTAGAACACGCGCAAAGGAGGAGAGAGGGAGACGGAATGCCGGGTCGCCACAGGGGTTGCAGTATGTAGGCTAGTTGGTAAAGGCAAACCCGAACAATTTGCCGTAATAATCCGATAACTGATAATATTGGCAATTTGGTCGTGGCTAAACGGATCTCGCGGCATAGCACTGCGTACGTTATCTCGATTATTGTTATTGTTCGTATTCATTGACCTCCCTGACGCACGTGTCGATAGAGAGAGAGAGAGAGAGAGAGGGGGATCAGGAGACATCGTTGATACTTGTGTATTATTTATTCTCACTATCACTTGAGAACCATTATCAGTAGTTATGATAGATCATTTTGGTTTGGTGGTACAACGTGTAAGGTAATATTCCACTCAGTTGAGACATTTCGTTTACGCAGGTATTCGAGGGTTTTGGATATTATAATACAGAGTTCTACGGGGTTTATATGTAAGGATAGATGAATTAATGATAACGTTGCGGAGGATGTACAGGTAGGTGAATTCTGACGGAGGAGGGAAACGTTGAAATATTATAACTGACAAGTTGTGTTGCTCTAATTCCCCATCGTCGAAAGCGGGACGAATATGGACGTCTTGGAATCATTACTCCGTGGAATCTCGATTCGACGCGCGGTGAAACGTGCTCACGAAGTTCCCCGGAAGTGGTTTCGGGGGTGATTGATTTCCCACATCGAATTGTCGGCGCCGACCTCGAGTGCGGGAGGAAGAGAACACCAACGGGAAAGAGGCGAAGACAGAGCGGAACTGAGATTCCGTGGGTTACTCGCGGAAAACCGTTGACTGCGTTGAGAACAACGATTCGATTGATTTATTGTGGCTGACGTTAATTAATTGGCGGCGAAGCTTGTGCATTCTGAGTTCGTCGCAAGTTCCCGCGAACATGTTGACGTCCCGTCAAACGGCCCTCGTGACACCGGCGGTCCGTTGAAATTCATTTTCACGGCTATTTTCGCGTTCCCGTTACTCGATATTAAAATCTATTCGTGAATTAACGTGAAACTATCGGCTCGTTTTCACATTTAAACTTTGTCTCAATACATATATGTACCTATACATATAGTACATATACGAAACAATTACTTACTGATCCAATATCACAATTAATTCGTTTCAATTATTCAAGTTACTTCCTCATTTCAACCACTCCGTTTTATAATCGACCAATTCTTTCGTAACGTTGATCAACATCTATCTCCTATTATATCCACATACACACAATATCTATTTTATTTCCCTTCCATATACAATTAAAAATTAAAAAAACAAAAACATAAGAGAGAACTAAAAAAAACCGATACGAATTCACATGTGATTTTTCCACGTTTAATTATCTCGACCTGCACGGGCATCGGCAGGAGTATCGAGTGTCAGGTGGAAAGTAGAAGACTCGTCGGCTCTTTCACCTGGCGCAGGCGCGAACCACTCCACCCCTACCTCCTACCCTGTTTATGCGCTCTTCACCCCGAGCTACCCCTTGTCCCTATGGGGAACCGACGGAGACGGCGGAATCGTTCGACGAGGACGGGTCGAGCCGAGTTTCGGGTTTGGGGTCGGCTGACAGTCGAACCGTGCTTCAGTCGGCCGGCGAACTCGCGTGCCGAGCCTTCGTTCCGGTGACGTTCCTCGTCCTCGACGTTGGCCAATCATATCGTTCCGTCAGCCAACGCAAATTTCACCCTCGACGTCGGGGACGCGTCTTTTCTACTATTCTCGGGGCGTCGTTGACCGCGGAGTCGCGGTTTTGTTTCTTTTCTTTTTGCGTCTCGATTCGTGATATTAATCGGTAACTTGAACGACAAATGTTCTCGAGATATATTTGATTTCTGAACAGTGATGATAATTAAAAGGATCCTCCTCGGAGAGATATAGTATACGTAAGAGACTCGATATTACGTCGATGTGAATTTTTCCAAAAAAAAGGATAATGTACGTTTGGAACGTAATCGAGAAAGGAACAAGGTGTCTTCGTTGGATATCAGTATTGATGTATCAGATGGGACAAGTAATTAGTGCTCGATGACTCGAAAACATTGGAGGTGCGTAGTGGATAATGTGGGATACCAGGAAGTGTAATGTGTAGTGCGTAAAATATAAAATATCGAACAGCCCTCGAAATCGTTACGGCGAGCCTGCTTTTTGTAGATGATTAGAAAGTGTCTGGAGGAGGATATCCATTAACTCGTTCTGTATCCGATATCACGTTGGGATCCAATCAATTTCTGCCATTAATAATCCAGCGGGTAACCAATAACGAAAGTTTCTGCAGAAACTTTTTTCACACGATATAAGATTACCCGGCGTGATCCGTTAAAGTCCATTAAGATTCTGGTCATAAAGGCGAAAGTTAAAAAGAATCTGTGGCCAGAGTTTCGAAGGTATCCGTTGGAGGAAGAAAAAAAAAGAGAAATAAAAAATTGTTTGAAACATATCTGAAACATATCTGTAAATCCAATATCGCTTTTCACAAAGCGGCGACATATCACCGACGTGGAAAAAAAATATATATATATATAACGATAGAAGTTTCACGAGCTTTACAAGAGAGAGAGAGATAGGTCGATAGCGAGCTCGTGGTAGCTATCGTTTTGCCACTGGCCTGCATTGTTTTGTCCACCGTGGAAAATAAAAATTTACCTCGATCCTGATCAAAGAATCCTGGCCTAGAAGACATCCAGGGACTCTTGTACTTTTTCGTCGTTGGCAATAGTATTCACCGTCCCGTAACGAAAATTATAGCTATCAGACAGAAGTAAACTACGACACAGAACAAACAAACAAACAAACAAAAATACGATGAAAAACGCGACGTCGTTTCTGTGCGAGACACAGGATACTTGAAATACGTTTTCAACCGGAAGGACCAATACTATCAAAGTTTCATTTTCGTCTTTGTCGTTCGAGAGTGAAGTGTCGGCGAAACAAGAGAGAAAGATTACAAAAGAAGAGGGACAACGAGTGTTAATTAAAGGGTAGGAGAGGACACAGAGAAACGAACAGCTAGCCTGACAGGTAAATATTTACCGACGCCGCGGCACGGTAAAATCGCAATTTCAGGGTACGCGTTTTTTCTTTTTTTTTCTCTCTTTTTTTTTTTGTTCCCTTCCCTTATTGCAACGTTGAACGAGAACAACGGGGACGAGAGTATCCCCCCGGATAGTGTGTAACTGTCTTTTCTCGCGCACGATCGAATTCTCAAGCGTGGATTCATCTTGCTCGATGTCCTCGTCGTGCCACGACATCGTAAAAAAATCCCTCGGAGGGGTTTTTTTTTTTACGTGAAAGATTTTCAGGGAAAGGTTAGATCGGACTCGAACCGGTGGCAAGGGGACCCAGGGTCTCCTTTCCGTTCGTTCCTGCGTACGAATTTTCAGCGACGTACGTTTACGGCTTCCGGGATCGTTTCCTTTCACGCGAAATTGGATTTTCGACCTGTCGTAGTCATCCTTTCGTTCCATTGCGTCGGAAAGACGAAGACGCTTATTACTCTTCCTCTCTCTTCCTCTCTTTCTCTCTCTCTCTTCCTCTTTATCTCTGTCGCTCGCCCCCTTCGTCTTTAAAGGTGTGCCTTAAATGTCTAAATTGAGCGTTTCTCTTACACGGAATTGGATGTTTGATTTGTTCTCCGGTTTCTCGGATATCCCGAGAGAAACGCGAAACGAATTCGCGGTCCTCGCCCTTCCGTGTTTGACCGGTCAAACACGATACAATAAGCGAAAATGGGATTCGACATGCGAACGCAGCACTACTGTGCCGCCGCGACAGTGTGTACTTTACGCAGCACTGAATTAGAATCACGGAAAGTCACGTGAACGGAAGTATCGTTCGCGAGTAAACGATCTCCAAGGCACCGTGATTCTTGCTAAGTTTACGTTTAAAACGGTTTTGCCGGTGCTCGTTTCGTAATGAGCTCGCAGTAGAGAATTACCATTTACTTAAAGCATTAATTTTGAAACTGTGATAATGATAGTTAAAGTATGATATTTATGTTTGATTTGTTTAGTTTCGAATTTATAATGAACTTGTTATTGATTTTTTTGTTTGCTGTTTATCTGTTTTCTTATTTTTATCGCGTTTCAAGTGAAACGTGATTTTTCGATTTCATTGTTCGTCATCGGTTGATACAGATCCGTTTGATCTGCTGTTAATACGATTTGCAGACATATTTTATGGCGGTACGATTGACTGACGGGATAACATTCGATTGCCGGTCACGAACGTAATAGACGTGATCAGAGTTTTACGGCTGGTTGTGATAACCAACAAACCTTTCGTGCAGTATAACCTGATTCGTTGTAAAAACTCCTGCCAGGGTCGATCTCCCGACGAGTTCGATAACACTGCGGAAATTTATTCCGCAGAGATTTAGATACGTAACGTAACACATAATTTCGCGATTAAACTCTGTTACTCGTTAAACAGCTAAACCAATCAATTTTAAACAATTAAAAAATCTCATTATATTTTCATTACTTAATTACCCCTATTGACCTACCTCTTACAGTGTTCATTGAATCAAACATTTCAATTATATTACTACCCTACATATTTCATAGATTTATTTGCAATTTTTCCGAAGGTAGTAACAGGATTATTTAAACTGATATTAAAATCATACAAATGTGTTTCATCGACGATGTACACGTAGATTCTATTGCATTTCAAAGCTAACAACGTGTCCTAAGGTATTCAGTATTTATTCACCGCATTGCCAGTTTTCATCGTGCAGGAAAGTTTACCCGGAAGCTTCTATATAGCTGCTTAAGTTCGCGCGATATCGGGGGGGAAATCGATTGGCACGCCACGTTGTTGTAACGATGATGCCGAAGATAAAGCCCTGATTGGACGAACAAGTGTGAGGCCGAACTGTAATGGGGCTCACTGGGAATTACTCGGCGTATCATTATATTAGCTTGCGCGAATCTTTAATCCGCCCTGTATAGCTGACGGGACTCGTTGAAACTTGGTTTCAAAACGCTTTGCCGCTACTCCGTAGATTCTGCACGAAAATTAATTTCCTATTCAAATGATAATGGCGTGTAATTCAACCGATCTCTAGTACTTCCCACGGCTATTATTTCCGCAATTAAACGACGATGATGATGACGATTAAATTTTCTTCGTTGCAACGCCAACAAAATAACAGAATCAACGATATTACTGTTCTTTACCGTCGTCTATTATTATACATAGAATTAGAACAATAGGGGGTCTCGTGTCGCGCGGTGCAAAGATATTTTCTTATCTATCGGAGGTGGTACGACTTGCGTTAGTCCGACCATTTATCGTGCCGGTATTACTGTCATCGTTCTTTTAATTCAAAGGTCTTGTCAGCTGAAGATAAGCACGGTATAAATTATTATGCGTGGTTGTAGAGTAGTCCCTAACGACAAGTTTGTATAGTGGCTGCTCGTGAGAAAGGAGAGTGTTCCGTTTTGAGTCAGACGTAGCTAGTGGTAATATTAACGATATTCCGGGCCAGCTTTTCCTCGCTCGATAGATAATTAATTACTCGGACCTGGTCGCCGGTGGAAGTTTCGTTTGTGACTGACGTCAAGGATACCTTTGTCCCACGGAATATGCCTTTGAACTACACGGAAGGACATTTTGTATGGAACGAGAAAATTGACCGGGGTTGACTCATTGAGGGAATTTCAGGTTTTATCAGAACTGACCAATTAGCGGGGGAAAAAAAGATCTGTCGGTTATTCAAAGAATATTATAAACGGATCATAAATGATTTGGACTATAATTTTTAGTAGTTAAATATGTGATTCAATTATAACTTCCTGGAAATTTAATGTTACCAGAGTTGTAATTATATTAACGTATCTCGAAACGCGGGAGAGAGTAAAATATTCGGAAATTTTGCTATCCTAGTGTATTCGTAGACAGGTGGCTTTGTGTCGGGGAATGATTTGT
Organism: Mimumesa dahlbomi; assembly: GCA_917499265.3. Lineage (NCBI taxonomy): Eukaryota > Metazoa > Arthropoda > Insecta > Hymenoptera > Crabronidae > Mimumesa > Mimumesa dahlbomi. The sequence goes on along the minus strand of OU824116.1, from coordinate 7,970,584 downwards.
GGTACGTGTAGACGAAAGGACGGCGTTGTCGGACATCCGACAGGATATCGATCATCAGCTAATTATCATCATTGTGTATTAAAATATTCAGCTATATCGACGGAGTTATCGGATGACATCTTTCACGTCCACTGTCTGCTTTATTTCGCTTTCCTTCACTGTATTTTTACCTTGGACTTAGAAAATTGAGTTCGTTTATTAATGAAATAGCTCGAGGTCCTGCGAAAATATTTGTCTTCGTAACGTTTACTTACTTGTGTTTTAATGAAAACCGTGCTTTTGGTTGGATGTACATTATGGCGTATTGTTGACTCGCGTGTACCATACCTGTTATTGAAGAAGAATACCGAGGAGAATTAAATTTTTAATCAAGGCGGTCCCATAATGAAATTGGTTTAAACTTGTTCCTCCTTTTTTCTAGTACCTCCTTTTTTTTGTTTGGTACTTCGCTTTATCTTCTTGCAGCGCGATGATGTTATTTAATTAGTAAAACGCTAAAAGTTACAAAAGAAGTAATTCATTAAGTATTACAACATTACATTAACGCAGCAGTTCTTCGATGTTACGATGCCGTTACACTTGTCTATCAACGGGGCCGTTAATATTACCGAACGAACTGAAGAATATTTAAATTAATCCGTTATTCCTCTCCGTGCGCTGTAAGTTAAATAAAATTAATATAAATATATTCAAAGGGCTTTGATAATGTGCACGGTGCTACGGGAATATGAGGTTTTGAAATCATACGTTTTATTAAAACGATTTTAAAGCATTACGGATAAATTGCGACTGGTTAAGGGAACAGAGAAAGGAAAGAAGGAGCAAGGAAAATATCAGACGAGGGGGAAGGAGGGGTTGAAAGAAAAAGAAACGAAGAAAGGGACGATTTTCTTAGTAGCAATTAGACTGAAGGGAAGACCGGTGGAACAGTCAGCCGAGCAGTTCGAGATGGAAAGGGAAGCACGATGGTTCGAAGGGTGGAAGCTGTACCGCCGTAACCGTAGATAATTATAAGTGGTTTAACTTCGAAGTACGTACTTATTTCATGAACGCGGTGCTAGGAAACGCCGTACCGCCGGCAAGAAAGCACATCGAACCTTCGGCGAATCGAGACCTTTTCGTACTTCTTCAGTCTATCGATTCCCTTCCATCTGCATTGGAATTCTATACATTCGAGATACCGTAGCAGCGAAATTACGTAAATAACTTCGTGTTACTTCGATCGAGCTAAATTGAAATTAGAGTTTTCCCTTCATTAAAGTACAGTAATTTTTTGGTCAGGCTCGCGCGTTGCTAATTTCTTAATTAGCGAGATGTTCGTTTTCCACGAGTCCATTTCGTTTCGTTTTCAACTTTTGTCAAGGTGATGTTCCCCACGTTCTGTTTACGACTGCGAAGTTCTTAGTATGTTGTTCTCAAGGAATTATTCGGGCCAAGAAACAGAAGCCGTGGTAGTTATCCGACGGTACTTGTTAACAACTTGTAAGTTTGGACAATTATTCAGTAGCGTAATTGGACTACGCGAAATCTGCAGGTTACATTGCGCTGGTTTAACTTAAAAGTATCACTTTCTTCTGCTTAATGCGGTGCATATTTTAATTCTTTATTAGATTCCGTTTCCAATCTGAATCGACAAAATTTCCGGCGAACATTTTTCGATTTTATTTTTTCTGACGTTTTATTGTTAGAGTATTAATCGACTGCAATATAATAGAATGTTTCTTTTTTCTAATTTTCCACGGATTTTTAACAGGGTTTTATTAAACAGTCGAACAGATCGTTGTAAGGTTTGTTAAACGTTGGAACGTTCGGTTGATATTTTGAGTTGAGCGTGTCAGCTGCGAATGAAAATTGTCATCTCTATTCATGACGGTTGATCCAGTAAATTCGATTGCGTTCGAATGGATGATCACTGAAGAGACGGTTGATGATTGATCGATCGGTGTCTCGAGCGTCGAATTACATACATACATATGTAATGCTACATTCAGAGATGGAGTTTCCGATAGTTTTTTTGTAATCTAGTTTATGAAATTTCACGTAGCGTATTACTGATTAGTCTATTGTGGAATTAATAGTTCACACGGAATAAATATTGTTTCGCGGATACTGTACTAATATATTTTCACGAGTTAAACAACTTTTTTCGATGAATTGTCGTTTCCATTGTTTGATACGTATATTGACCGTCAATAAATAAATGGCAGCTAACGAAGCTTGAGTGAATTTCTCGTTAAAAGTTAGTCGCACATTGTAAAAAGCCCACGATTATAGTATTAATATCGCGAATAATCATTTATCACAGTTCTTGGTACTTTTTCGTAAGTTTGTTCTAAAATTCTGCCGGGTGCTGATTAAGTTCTCGTTAAAACTTTCCTTTGATCCAATTTATTTCACTCGACTTCCTTATACCTCTCGAAATTTGCTGTACAAACCGAAGTTAATAAGTAAATAAAACGAACAGTAACGTTGAAAGAATTTAATTCCCTATTTTTTTTTGTTCACTTTTATTTACTTTTCTATTTTCTTCATTTTTTGTTTTATTCCGTTATGCGGTATTTCCGCGGGATTATAAATAATTCCCACCGTAATAGTTGGCAATACGTTTCACGGAATGTAAACGCACGTGAAACGTTTTCTATAATAAATAATACCTCCGGTTTGCCAGTAGGAACAAAAACAAAAAAAACAGAGAAAACATTGTATATGAAACACGATTACAACCGTGAAATTCTCCGTGTATCACGGTTTCTATGAACTGTTTGACCTTTGTATTCCGTCTCAGATACAAATGCATTCGTATACCGAGGCTGCCTGTGAAACGCGATTCAAGATGCATTTAAGGTAAATGCTTGCCTCCGTCCTCGAGACCTAACCTCTCCCCCTTTTCTCTCTCTTTCTCTCCCCCAAGCCTCTCTCACTCTTTCACGACACAGCCGCAGCCGCAGTTATCAGAGGAATCCGTGCACTTTCAATTAAAGTGACGCAGCTCGGCTGCATTAAGGGCGCTCGAGGCTCTACGGCGTTATGGCTTCAATTAAGGGTCAGAAGATGTGAGGGACGGCTGGGCAAAGAAGGGGGCACGGGGGTAGGGCACACTGTGACACGATGGTTGGTTTCTAGGTTCTCTCGCGCTTGTTTTAAGGCCCCTCGAAAGGAACGGAGCATCCGTCGCTCGCGATGGTAACAACGGCAACGTAGTTCACGACCGCGAAGTTAAAAAAAATATATTTTTATATACATATATATATATATATATGTGTATATATAAAGGGCGAGTATCTAAAAGCTCGACAAAGTTTCATTTAAAAAGCTAATTAACTTATCCAATTACCATCTCGCCCTCGAGGCCCGGCGGCGCGGCATCGAAAAAGAAAGGTAAAAAAAAAAAATCTGCCGGATGCATCCGGTTCCCTAGGAATCGCTTGGGATTTCTCTCTCTCTTTCTATCTTTCTCTTTCTCGTCTCGCGGAACCGGTAGAAACGCACTGGATGAAATGGGTGGGCTGGAAAACCAAGAGAAAGTCTCGGAAAGAACGCGGGGCAGGAGAGGGGGATTAAGGAAAGAAAGAGTAGGGGAATCAATTTAGCCGCGACTACCCGATCTTTTATGAGAAAGTGCACGGATTACGGTTCGTAAGAAATACAAATTGTCTTAGATAACGCCCGGCTGGATCCTTCTGATTAATGATTATCTTACCGGGTGTATATGTTCGTATGATTCACACGTGTGCACGTGAGTTTCGTTGTATTCTATTTAGTATTTCATTTGTTTATGTTTTTATCGTGTCTCGATTAAATCATTGAACTCGATCAAATTTTATATCAAGATTTCCACGGCGAAGCATTGATACTGGTAAACGAATGATATTCGTGCGTTTTTGCGTATCGATATACATATAAAAACTAGTTGTCGATAACAGCACGCGCTTAATTTACGCCTTCTGTCGGATTAAGTGGGACTACGCTTCCTATGCAATGCAGTTCGATTGATCTAATTAATCCTATTATTCGATGCACCGCGGTACACACCGCGTTGACGCACGCGGCTGTAGGGTTCTCTCTCTCGCTCTCTCTGGCTGTCTCTCTCCCTTTTTTTCTAATTCAGAAACGCCACTTGCATGTACACGGGACAAATAATGCCTCGTCGGTGTAAACCGACGAACTGCTAGGATTTGCGAACCGCATATTCGCATGTGAGAAAATATCGTGTTTACTATGCCTGATCAAATAGAAGCACATATGTATTGTATAGTCCGCCTATCCCCGAACCCCCCCCCCCCCCTCTTCTTCTCTACCCTCCGACCTATGTGGTACTATCGTGCAAATGCACTTCGTGGGTGGAATGCATTTCAAGTGATACGAAGAACGCTCGAACGACAAAAGTGTTCTATATACTCGATTTACTCTTACACAAAATCTACGCTCGAGTGTGCTCAATCTATCTCTATTATATAGAAATTAAACTAACTCGATGAAAGATTTTCATAGGAAAAAAGAAAATAAAAAAAAACAAAAAGAAAAAAATGTTTGAATTATCCACTCTTTTCTATAATTCAAAAAACAAAAATGTCTCATTAAATTCTACGATTACGATCATTAAGTCCGACCTATTTTTCGTCGATTCTTCACGAACAACGTTTCTTTACCTTATCGCAATGAAAATGTTCGCTCGTACGCGACACATGCACACACAGACGGTAAACGCACACGAGGACGGTAAGCGTGTCGCTAGACTATTAACCTTTCCGGGGCAAGACTTTGGCATTGTGACCTGACATTCTGGCCCAGCATGGGCCGATATGTCGCCGGAGTACATGCTTAGGTCGAACGACCGGTGCATACGTGGATCACATTCTCCTTCTGCACTTCGATATGCGCTTGCGGTTATGCAAAGCTTCCAATGACGATGCACGGCTGCATGCACCGTTGCTCTTAGCCCCGAGCCAAGGACCTTTGCCACGAAACTGCTGAAAAATTCTTCGACCTCACTCTCTCTCTCTCTCTCTTTTTCTGAGACGACGTTTTCCATAATATGCGATTTACTCGGCATTCTGCTTCGTGAGTGTTCACTAGATTCTTTCCCCTTTACCTGAACCACTAACTTCCTTATCGCGTATTTTTCATCTTTTTATTCCGTTCTCTTACCTTCTTATCTTGCGCTTTTCCGTTTCTCTTATGCCTTTTTATTTCCCCTTTTCAACGCCGTATTCGGGGTTGGTTGGAGGGAGGGGTGGTGGTGGTGGTGGTGGTGGTGGTGGTTTAAAGAAGATAAAAGATACTTCGTTTGATGCGAAATTACTTTCTTCTTTGTAGCCCGTTCTTTCATAGTGTTTGATTATTTAGCGTTCGTCGCTGCGTCGCCGCGTTTCACGGTTATCGCGCGGCTAGAAGAACGTAAGAATCGGTTCGGCGGAATTTAAAAGGTGAATTTTACGCCGGCGTGGCTCTAATATCGTCCGGAATTACCGAGAGAACGCGCATAATTCATCGGTGTCACTGCAAAGTACCCTCCTTGAGCTATGATCGCTTTATTATCTCGCGATTACGCGCACCAGTGCATTTGCATTAATTATCACGGCTCGCCGCGAAACAGAGTTGCGTTACCCGTAAGTAATAAAGGACGCACCGGTCACTTTCATCAACGTCGCCGAGACATTTGTTAGTTGGCATAACGCGGAACAAGAAATCCCATTGTATAATACTTGAGCGACGTATTGTTTCGGTAATTATGAGAGTGATCCGTGGTATACTCTTCGTTTCCAGGTATCTGCAGTTTAACGCGTGCGCGTGATATTTTTTGCAAAATAATTGCCGTTAAAATGTAAATTTTTGTTATGAATGTATATACATAGAATTTTATGAGTATCTTATGAAAACATGTTTCTTAAAACTCTGGACGATTTGCACAATTTTCAGAATAATTAATATACATTGTATACTAAGAATTGCATTAAACAAAAATAGCACGGTGTTACACATATTCGCGTATATACATGTTTTATAATTAACATTGTGATTAATGGATACCTAACGAGATTCTTGTAAATACATCGATATTCGTCAAGATAACGTGAGAAACGTGAGATCGAGGATATGGAAGTCAATATAACATGGTCGATTTTACTGTATCCGATTTGTGCTTTGCTTCATGGGTCATCGATAGGTCGAAAATAGCTTGCCAGTAAAAGGTATTGTCGTCGCAACGACCGCGTTGGTCACTCGAAAGGCCCTTTCATATCCCATCGAACAACGCGAACCAAGAAGAAAGGTGATCGCGCCGCACTGCAAACTCCCATTTCATGGTCCGACCAATCTTCGTCTTTCCCGGAAGACTAGGGTGAAGCGTTCGGAGAACGGGAAAGTAGCGGGAGAGAAAGGAAAGAGATTACCTCGCGTAAAATCGGGACGGCAACTTTTCGACGTTCGCGAGGCAGCCGTCGTGTCGACAAGTTCCTTCCTCTTCTTTTCATCGTTGGTAATTCCCTTCGCCGAACCCTCGGATAAGCTACCGGTCCTGGCAGACAAAGAACCCCTGTAGCGGATTTTCGTCCGTGGAAGGCGAACACGCACGTTCACAAATAAGACACACGGCTATAATATAATACATCTACATCGTTGTAGAGATGTTCCGAACTATAATAGAGATATACATATTTCGAAGCTATTATAATCTTGAATGGATAATCGATACGAAGAATTATTCCCTTGTAATTAGTAGGATATTGTTAGGAAATTATGTAAATATTTCATTACTATAATTATATCATTAACATTACCATATGTACATACGTACCTGAAGGATCGTATGAAATTCTCATATATTTCCACGATACGTTCATACATATTCTAACTACCTTACGATATTACCGTCGTGGGAATATAATATGTATACACATATATTTCTAGGAAATTTCGTCGACACCATTTTTCCCGAACGTGAGATTCATCAAATAATTTCCGCAAGTGAAAAAGTGGAGGCAAAGTTTGCGCCATGGGTAAAGGGGTCGCAGGTTGATGGTAAACCAAATTAAAGACCTCGCGAGGGGGCGGTAAAGCAATTTCGTAGTCCCGTACGGGCTTGTCGTGAAACGTTTCTACGTCACTGGATACGAATGGCGGGTAGAGGGTAATGGCGAGAGACAGACCGAGAACGAGACGTATCCTTTACCTACCGGCATCCCCGACTCTCATCCCCCACCCCACGCGACTGAGTACGACGAATCCTTTGCACGTGCACGTTTTCACGTAAACTTCATAGACATTTAACCGTACACGTATACACGAGCTCGGAATAGAGAGGCAGTGTACACGCGTTCTCAGTTCGAGGCGAGCTACGGTATGGAAGTCAATCCTGATGCTGTACTGTCTCTCCTTAAAAACGTTCGCTGGCGTGGAACAGATTGCGATAGAATAAAGTCGAAAATATATATGTATATATATATATGTATATGTATATATATAAGGAGGAAACACGAGTAACATCGTTTTTCCAGGTAAAGGAGCCACCCGATAGAATAACACAAGAGGCTTTCCCGTTTATTCCGGGGGGTTTGAGAAAATACTCGATAGAGTTTGTATATTGTGTGTGTTTTTTTTCCTTCCCTTTCTTTTTTTTTTATTTTGAACGAAGGATTTTTCGAATAAAATTACCTGAAATTTGTGTTGCCAATGGAACGCGCACTCCACCGGGAGTACGCAGCTAGAGTAAATAGAGCGACAGTAGGAATAAAAATAATTGAATCATGGGCTCTGAACCAATTTGCGGATTTATGTAGAATTTATGCGGATCGATCGTATTCGGTTCCCGTAAACGTGATACATACTACGTATCCGCGGATTGATCGAGTGTATACGTTCGAGAAAATTTCGCGTACAATTGTTTCCTAGAAATGGGAACGTATCCGGTGTTCGTGTGTAATGTGTACGTGTATCGAAATTACGGCGGAATTGTCAGTGATTGGAAAATGTGGAAGTAAAAGAGTTTTCTTGATTTTTAAAGTATTGTTTATATTTGGATCGAATGTATTTTTGAGAAAGTTAATTCTAGCGATTTGTGTTCTCAAATCGATGGAAATTTACGATAGTAAAAAATACGGGTATGCTTTCGTATTCCGTTGTATACAAGCATTGTCCGAGATATGCTAAAGCTGTACTACTGATTTAGCTCTACGTCTGATCCTAAAACTTACGAGAGATTGAAAAAAGTCTCGTGCACCTACTGTATCTATGGATTACAATACTTTACGATATTCTAGATCGTTTATTAGGCTTATGATCAAAGTTGTATGAAATTTTGTATTGCAAAGTGAGGTAAACACGTACGAACGTAGGATTTTGATAAATTAGTCTAAAAATTTGTCATACGAACGGTATATAGTAAAATTTTCATCAAAAACTCGAATGAATAATCTGCTACGTCTTTTTCTAAATAGTCTTTTCAAAGCATTTCATTTTAACCCTTTGCGTTCGTATTTAAAATTTCTCTTCAAAGTCGGTGTCGCCATTGAAAACATTATGGAAAATTACAAACCTAAAAATATTCTATTTGTACGCACTGTACGTGATATTCAACGAAATATTAGGTCTAAAAATAAAATCTTCTCGTCGAATTTCAGTCGTTTTCGGTATATTCATTTAGTGCGAGATAATCTACCGATCATTTGCTGATTGAATATTTCAACCTAACCAGTTCTTTTCCAAGCTTTTCAAATAAAATCCAAATATTGCCATAAAATCAGGAGGAACTTATTTCCATATCTCGTACACATATTTGCTTCGTAATAATTTATATATTTTAATATCTACGTATTGGCTTATGTATGGTCCATGCAACAAAATATTTATACAAACTTCCTTCGTATAATCGCACCAGAAAAAAATATGATCGCGAAACGTTAATGCACAGCGGAATAGGTTATTAAAAGCAGGGGCAAAATGAAAATTCAATTTTCAAAGTTCGCATCTTCAATCAATATCGGGACACCCGTATCTGTTCCTTTCAGGCCGAGTAACGAAGGATTATAAACTCTTTGATTCCCGGTCCCCGTCAATTTTCCGCACCTCTTTAGGATTTAACGTTCGACACTAAGTATCCCATCCACAATGGCTCCGTGGTAAGGAACTCGTCTTCGCTAATTCTATTAACTGTTCACGCGAACGGCGCACCCTATTCCCTCGAAATGACGTGCCATTTTATCATACACCTTCGGGATGCCTTTTCACGAGCGTGTGTTGGTGATGATACACGTACACACCACGTTACCCAACCTTTCTGCTGGTAGTCCTTCTCATAACTTCGGCTCGCCATTTCAGGAAAGCCTTTATTAAGTCTTCAACTTTACGTAACACGTGCCCTGTCCATCAGCCGGTGATTATGTTCGCATTGATCGTCATTGGTCGTCAATTATATATCACAAGATATTCTGAATATGTGTATCTATTAAAATATCAATAAAGTAAGTAATTACTTATCTGGAAATTTATGTGAATAATAATTCTAAGAAACATTATGAAGTAATATTTTATACAATTGTTTCACAGAAATATTATGAGAAAATGTTACAGGCGTACTTGTTAAGAATGTTATATCAGAATTATTTTTATGTACGAATTATACTTCATCCAAGGGGAAAAAAAACATGTAAATGAGGATTGAAATAGTAGGTAATACCGAGTAATGGAAATGCGGTATACACATATACATATGTATTCTATGAAGTTCTACCCTAAGGGCATCGGTATAATGCGTGTACACCGTGAATCCATCGAGGTCTGCGAACCTTCGCCCTTCATTCACCACCACCTCCTCCTACTATTCATCGTTCCCTAGTCTCACCGTGCACCCATTACAGGAAAGCCTTTATTAAGTCTTCAACTTTGTGGGACGCGTGCCCGTCCATCATCACGAAATTGAGTTCCCCGTGGATCTTCTCTCGACCAACACATCGACGGTTTTCTAGCTTGATGTAATTAGAAATCAACTCGATGGAAAATTCGTTTGTTACCTCGACTTTAACGTGTTGAACCAGGGGTTCTCATTTTTCTTGTTGTCTGACATGGACACATTATCATTGTTTTGATTACCTAATGAGAGTACGTTAATTGCAAGTAACGCGTGAGAAAAATGCCAGTCGGAGATAATCCGTCTTGTTTAGTATTCATACGTGTTTATATGTATGTATAGGTTTCCATTTTCCGAGATTTAGTTGGTTGCGTCCCCAAGCGAGCACGTGAATTTCATTTTGTTCCATCGACCTCTCCGTCACGTTCGATGAGTTTCATCACGTTCCTGCATTTTTTTGTTGTTGTTGTTCTATCACAAGGCATATGTAAAATGTAAGTGAACTGTCGACCGTTTTGACGTTTGGAAAAGCGTACGCTCAGAGGAATACATACATATATGTATGTATACGCGATTCGCGAATCGAAAATTGTGTTTTAAATACAAAAGTTTGTCCGTTTCCAAAAGCAAGTTAGAATTTTTGTTTCAGTATCTCGGGCACATTTTTTTCACAACTATCTTGTCCGATATCTAATTTCTTCTAACAGAAAGTCTCGCTTAATTTCCATCGTATTCATTCTTTTATTCGAACGCGAAATTCAGATTCGAGAAAATGCACGTTGCACCTTGAAGGCACATTTATTGTGTGTACACCTCGGTGTATCGAGATACGCGGTTCGTACCTTGGAGTATGAACTCGCGTTTTCCCTCAGGGATCGAAAAACTTCCGCGCAACGACCGTACTTGTCTCATTGTCCTACCGGAGCGAGCGGAGTGAAAGGCGAGGTGGTGAAAGAAGTGGGGAAATATCACCGTGAGCGAGAATCGTCGGAAATATTTTTCTGGTACCATATTTGTCCTGCTTCAAGACAACATTTATACATAAGTGTGTATGAAAAAAAAATACCGCGATAGTACGAATTGGAATTCGTGTTAGAAAACCGATTCGTAAGTTCGGGAAATATTCAACCTTTTTAAGAAAACAGTAACGTTTGTGATATCCGCCGTTTGATTAAGAATGAAAAATGCAACGGTGGAAATATCATTAGAATAATCTTGTCAATCGGTTTTAAATTTCGGATCCACTTTAACAAACTCTCGCGTAAAGTCTACTTTGCGAAGTAGGAAAAGTCAGTAAGTCACGAGGTTCCTTTTTCTCTTCGCGGTAGAAGTTTCGCGCGTATCTGCCCGTTCCAGGGCCGAAAGTGGGAAATCGATGGAACGGGAAGCCCGGACAGAAATAAGAAGAAAACGGTATGGCGGAGAGTCGTCGGAATATATTTTCCAGTTGTCTATTGGTCCTTACGGCGCGAGACGACGACGCGACGTTTTTCTAATCTTAAGAGGTGACGTGAAGAAAAAAGAAAAAAAAGATTGACGTAATAAGGAGGGCGTAGAGGCATGAACGAACGAAGATGTGAGAATGTTTCGTTAAAGTAACTTACCTTCTCATTTTCTTCGGGCTGTTGCAAACTGGGCTTGCGAACCGACAGAAGGAAATATTTTATTCACGCTCGCCATACGAGAACCTACCTACATACATACAAGCAGGCTTTATTATTTAGTCGACGATCTTCTTACGCGGAAGCACTTGTACGTTGCACAATCCGCTGGCATTTCTGCACACGAGTACATATTATATTCTATAGGTAATTCCGAATTCAAATATTGAACGGTTTGTCTACGTTTTCGTTTCTTTAATTCGACAAATACGTGTTCCGTGATAGCATTATTCATGTAAGAGTGATTCTTTCGTTATATAGAATCTGTTATTTATTATACGAATATTAATAATGACAACTCTATCATGTCAACGTGTAATAATAACGAGAATAGATCGTTACCTTTTGTAAGAATAGTAATTTTCGTGTCTTTAGTAGGATAAAGAAATTCATGTTTCTTCAATTCAACGGGACATTACATTTTATGCACACGACGATTTCCACGGCTTTCAAAGTACAGGCTTCCACGGCGGCTCTTTACGTAATTCCACTCGAAACTTTGAATTGCATAACGAGAGTTCCACCTTTCTTGATCCCGGAAAGATTTTATAGCCGGACTTTACAAGGGAAAACTCCCGTAGTGTATGCGAAACCATTTTCTTTCTGTATTCAAGGTACGTCGATTTAATCGAACTTCATGGAACAGGGGAAGAAGTAAAAATTCGTGAACAAGCACCAATGGACCTTTCTGGAAGTGGGGGGGGGTTAGGGGGTTGAGAGGGGGTGGAGGGGGAGGGAAACGAGTGCAACGGGTATGCATTTGCGGTAACCCGTACTTTTGCCGGTGGGCTTAAAGGCTAGGTTCCCCCATTTATTTCGATCCGGCTTTCGCTTCGTTGACGGACGCTTTGGAATGTTCATGAAAGAATAGACGGCAGTAAACGTGCTTAAATCTCGTCCTAAAATGTGCATTCGTATCGTAGCCTGGGCGCGTTGCAAATGTAAACCTGAAGTATGCTAGGTCGCTTTTTTACAGCAGACAAAACGGACCATTCGAGGACAAATTTTGTTCGTTATGTAAATTGTCATTAATTAAAGGCAATGTTAATATCTGGGTTTGTAATAATATGTTTGTTTTAGTTCTCTGTGAAGAAAATATAATTTATTACGAAACATCGATATCGCAGGGACGATTTATTATACTACTCGATTAGACTTTAAACGAAAGAAAGAAAGAAAGAAATTTAACGAAAGACTCTCGGCGTCTCGCCGTTTATAGTTTCGATCCGTGGAAACTTAAGGGACTACGTTACCTATGTAAAACAATTTTTTATTTATAATTTAGTGGTCTCCTCTAGGCCGGCGAGCGTGCCGATAACGTGCACGCGAGCCACAATTTCTTACGTGAATGCAAAAAGCTGCCCCCTCACGTGCACATCGTTCTGAACGAAATAAAACCAGGGCTGCTTTACGATCTATCGCGTTGAAACGAGGTCTTAGAAAAGTGGTGCCTTTGTAAACAACGTTTTTTCTCCCCCCTTCCATCAGTTTTTTTTTTTTTAGTGAAAAATCGCAAGAGACTTCTATACGGAAGTATATATACATACATACGTATACGTAACTGCAAGGCGTACATATTCACCGGGAATAGTTCTGCGAAGTCGACCCCGTTTTTCATTCCCCATCGTTCGTACTATGTAAACAATGCGACAGGATCGCAACCGACTTCAATAAGTAAATGGCTTCTTGACAACGTGGTTCACAGAGGCAGCTTTCTGGCTCAGCAGTTTCACGATCTTTATGAACTCGTCATATTGCGAGGAGTCCCACGAGGACTCTCAATGTACGTCAATCAGTTATTCCAGAGAATTCGCAACTAGGAACTGGATACAATAGGGTAGATTGAAGAAATGTTTATTATTCATTCAATACGTAGTCTATATGTTGCACTCTAACCGCAGTTTTTAGAACTTTTGTCGACGATATAACACAAACGTATAACTACTCGATGGACGAATGAATAAATTCGTATAGACGAAAAAACGAAGGAATCGTTATCATATAAAAAAAATCTATCATTGAATATTGATAATAATTGAATATCTATAATTTAATATACATCATTTACATGTATAGTTAATATACCTTCATGTATAGATGTTAAATCAATGATTTCTATTTGTGTCATTTTCAATGATAAGTCTCTACTTAGTAGTACTCTCCGTGTCCTATACAACTTATAAAATCGATCGCGTTGACATACGTAGGTATATAACAGACGCGCGTACGCTTTCCCCCTCATTTTCCTGTTTTTACACTCGAGCTAAGCTACCCTTGTATACGAACTTTGATCCCCGAGCATCGACTTTTTCCTTCTCCTCCTCCTCCCCCCCTCTCCCGCTGCCTCTGTCGCGATTCCATCGTGCACTAGAATACTGTGACCTATCTCACGGAAATCGATACTCAGCCCGAGGATATCGAACTCTAATATCCTCTTCTGCGAGCCATAGTCACATCGTCGGCAGTGCCGACGTTGAAACGGTTCATCGTACCGTGAGTTTCGGATATAGTCGATGTGCCCACTACGTGGGACGTGGGTTTTACAGGAAATGATCGGTCGACTTTTGTCTCTGCTGGCAGTAGATTGAAAATATTACGGCTCAGATCCCCGGTGTACTCCTTTTTTCCTCGTCAAAGAAATCCGATATGGAATGTTTTAGTATCTTAAAAAAGGAAAATGTTTTATTCCATTCGATATAGAAGCGAACGTTTCGTCGTTGGTAGTGAAGAATTAACGTTTTTATGTTGTTACAGAAGTTTCTCGTTCGGTTATGGATTTATATGTATGCACGTTTGTTTTCCCCGGTAATCTTCACGGTTCCCTTGTAATCCGTCGAATCAATCATCTAAATACACACGGAATACGTGGTACATACAACCGCAACAACTCGGTCCGTCATCGTCGAGAAATTCTCATCCATTAATCCGCGATTCGCCGGGTAATTCGTCTCTCTGTTCGTTCGAGTGTAAATTTCCCGGTTGATTTTCGTTACGTGGAAACACGCGATCGAATGTTTCATCTTACGTTTTATCAGAATTCGTAATACCATAGTAAACAAAAAAAAAGAAGCTTGTATATCTCGTTGTACGTCCTCCATATCGTTAGAAATATTATCAATTAATTCGACGAACAGAGTTTCACTTGTCATCCTACCGGTGATTCGTTCGTCACTAATACACAAAGAACACGTTTGTGTTGATGACCGGCAACGAAAAAGAACGACGACGACGACCTCGTTCGTCAGACAGCCGGAAGGTGTGGTATCCATCTTCATTGAGAAAAAAAAAAGGGAACAGCGGTCGAAGGTATAGACGATATGAAAACGTGAGATACGATGACATTTGTCGTGACGGGCCGACTCGGTGGCGTTGGTGGTGTTGGTGGTGTTGAAATGAAGAAAAGAGAATAGTGGGATAACAAAGAGAGTGAGAAGAAGCGAAATAAAATGGAAGGTGAAAAACGTTTGCCACGGTATGCTTGGCAAAGGGCAGAGATAGTACTATATACCCGTCGAACGGGGTAAGGAAGGACGGAGAAAAAGGAACTGAGGAAACGGAGATGAGCTAGAGAGGGTGGGCTCGCGCAAACGTGGATGAGTAGGAAAAAGAGGGATGAGATAGTAGTAAAGGGGGGGTGGCATCTAAATGGAGATGTCTTGTATGCAGAGCCGCTCCGTCAGAACGATAGCAGCTCGAAAGCTGTGTCTGGTTCCAGGGCTGAAAGACAAAAGTTGCTAAAAAGGAAATCTATCAGAAGTCTTTTTCTTCAGTTTCCCTCTCCCACTTTTCATCCTTTTCCACGTTTCACGTTCAAAGTTTCGCCTCTTATTTTTACGCTTGTGCCTTATCGTATGAACACAGAGAGATCTCTGGCGACCTCATCCCTCTTCTCTCCCTTCCCTCTCTCTCTCTCGTTCATCTACTTTCGATGTATGTACATACATATATACATACATACATACATACTCCGGTTACTGCCGATCGTCTTTCCTGTCCCGTTTTCTCCATCGTGTATTTCCGATTTCCATTTCTTTTTCGACAACGATTCTCGAACGACGCGTTCCGATGACGACAAACTGCGATCTAGTGTCTCGCCGGTGTACCAGAAATTTCCTCCCTCGGGAAACTTTCCAGCCGTTGCCGAGAGTTCACGTTCGGAAGCTGAAAGCTAAGACCCTCCCGCGTCGTCGCTTGTCGACCTTCGATTCTATCCCAAGTGACAGCCTCGTGTTCCGACAGCGAACTATGCATCGAGTTTACATGTACCATCAGTTTCCGTGAGCGGCAGCGACGAAAACGAAGTCTTAAGAATATTGTTTCGAATATTCCTCGTGTTTGGAAGGGCCCCGTGCACTTTCGAATACAAATTCCGTAGCACGTAGAACAACACGGGGGGGAAACCGGGGATCGTTTTGTCGTTGTAACGACAGATTAAATTTGTCTATAGAAATAAGTACACACGTATCGGTTGTACGTGGAGGTTCCCTATTCCCATGGGAATAATGATGAGCAAGCTTCTGCCATGTATTTTTTTGTTTGTTCCCACGGATTCGTCTTGTTTCGACGATTGTGCTGTACGTATATTTATTCGTTTGAAATAAAACACTCTGATTTTTATCGATCACAAACCACCAGGGGATTCGTGGAACCGGGATAGGAAATCAGGGTACATTGACCTGGAAAGAGTTACGAACGGTATTGGCTGTTTTAAGATACATACATACTTCGAAGCAATCCCTTGTACATGACGTACCAGTTTTAGTGTATTTTATATTTCACGCACGAGTCGATGAAACTGTTTCGAAACACGGTTAGTTCGTGTGCTATCAAAGTTGATTCGTTAAACTCGTGGGAAATTAGATATCTGGTGTGCCTGATTGTTAATTTTATAGTATTAATATCGTTAAAATCGATTAGATAAAAATCATCCACTAGTCAAACGAACCATGAGGCAACGGTTCGTCCAACGTTGCCAACGAAAAGCTTGATCGCCTCGTACACGCCAAGTAGATTCGTATTCCGATGTCGAAATGTATAAGCAAACGAAAGAGTGAAAAGCAAATGTGAGAGAGAGAACTAATACATACAGGAGTACACCGTGTATTCGGGAGTAGTTCAAAACATTTCCAGAGATATTACGAGAGAGTTCGGTCTGTGTTTGAGATTCTGCGAGGGAATGGCCAGTGAGTTCCGCGAGTATGTGTGAGTTTCGTTAGAGACGACTTTCTGCGAGAGCGTTAACATAGTTTCCTTTAAATGTACATTATTATTATAGTTTAAAAAGTTCCACTCATCATTTCACTTTGGGCTTGCCGGGGTTCTGTGCGAGATTATACATTTTCATTGAAAATCCCGCGAAATTTCCCGCGGTTTATACATATTTACTGGGAATGGAACAGCGATACGAGATATTAAAGCGAAACGATTCAGATTCGATGCGATCCGATTTTTTTTTTGTTCTCCATTGATTGTTACGTGAAGCATTCGGTAAGGGACACAAGGTAGAGAAAGAATCGATGTTGTTATCGATAAGCACACCTTGTGAAATATTCACGGTTCACCGTTATTGAAACGAATAAAGCTTGTTGCCTTCTTGCTGATACGATACGGTAAATGTGCCTCCTTTCCATACACACTAACATTATTCCCTATGAACTGATACACGTATACCACTGATTCTTACCGTGATCCGCTTAACTCTCTATTCACTGCTGAGGGAATAGTATATGTATGTATATACCATACGCCATAAGGTTTGCAGTGGCTGATTGATTAGTATCGCACGTCGTCGCAACCTTCATGCATCTTACACTTTTTATCGATCGCGTAGCGCAGAAGAAAGTGTGTTAGATTTATTTATATCTTTATGAATATTTCACAGTGTAACCGTACGTATAACACAATCAGCAAATAATCTCGCAGTAGACATACAATAAATTTGGCAGATGTGTCGTATGAAATTGAAGATGTTCCAATTCATTAGTTAATCACGTTCAAAATTGATTCGTACCTTCTGTCGGTTAAATTAAGTTGATTTGTACCTTTGACTACCAGACACGGCACTGTTTAAATATTTCAACGATTACGAATAAATCTGAACGGATATACGGCCCATTAACAGAAATTTATGCGCAGAACTCTACAGTCCTGATTCACGGCTTCTTAGCCAATCCCTAGGTAGTATTAATAGAGGCTCATTTGGGAGCTTTGCGCGGACTTGAGAGCGGAGACGTTTGCTCAGTACCTCGGCTCTTCTTAGATACGTCCCTTTCCTCTTTTGAGGCCCTATCCGCCAGACACCTCCCTTCGCTTCTTGTCTTCGGAACAAGCGACGCTGTTTATCTCTGTATCTCTCACCCTCTGTTCTCCCGCGAGAGGCAAAAGCGAATGGAAAGAGAGAGAGAGAGAGAACGATAGCGGGCGAGAGTGAGTAAGTAAGTGTATACGTGTGTGTGAGAGAGAGAGAGACAGGGAATACTTATTGTTGCACCAGGATTTCTACGTTCGTTTCCTCGCGACACGCGATGTCCCGGGTGTCTCGTTAACTTGAATGCAGTGAAGAATTGTATACATCATGGTTCCCTTTAATAGGCATCGTCGCCTAACATTTCCAGTACGCTTTCGTATACACGAAACGGATTTCTCGCTAATTTCGATCATTATTTCACGAAGTTCTCCTCTTTGTTTTTGTTTATCTCAACGAATGTATACGTATACAATAGAATTTTATGAAAATATTGAATTCAACGTTTAATTAATATCAAATCAATAATAGACAAGATATACATACAATAGAGAGTCGGGCTCTAAGCGTATAAACAGACACCGTTGGAACGTGTCTCGCGCGGTGTATGTCTCTATGATACAATGCAAACTTCCTCTTTTCCCGAGGTACTTAGGTCTGAGTTGTTACACACGACGTCCGCACCTGCCTCATTAAACACAGTTGCACCACGAGTGTCCCATGCGGCAGGCAGATACCATGGCGGTTCAACGTGTCTTCGCCGGCAGCGATTCGACCGGGCGAAAGGGGGGACGGGGTGGGGGGTGGGGAGAGGGTGGTGGTTTGTCGTCAGCATCTCCTAGTGGGTTCTTTTCACCCTCCGCTCTCTGATACGCCGGCGTTGCAATTTTTCGAGTAAGGTTGCGTGCCTAATTAAATCTGTCACTCTCAGCAGAATGATATCTCACGACTTACTTAGCGGCAGCCTCTTATTTCAAGATGCGTGCTCCGAGATCATTTATTTCGACGGTGTGATAAACGCGGCCCTGTTAGCCGGGTATTTCCTTTTCCAGGGGGAGGGGGCAAACGGACGTTCAATTTTGTTGAAAGTACGAACCGCGCCGTTAGGCGGTTGATACTTAACGCGGATCATTAAAGATTGATAATTATTGTAGAGATAATTTGTCGTTCGGAGGGGAACAGATTTTTATTTATCGCTTAGAACGCGATGAGATGTGTTTGATAGCTTTCGGATGGATTTCACAGCGGAATAAGTATGAATGGGAGATATGTCTTGGCAAGCAGTGGTTAAAATATCCGTGAAAAGCGAGCGAGATATCGTTTTAATTAACATACCGATAATACGCTACATATGTACCGTTATAAACGAAAACATGGTTTTACCATGGCGGATGGAGTAACTACCACATGTTATTTTTACTTATTGCCAAGGGCTAGTTTTCCTTTGATTAGTAGATGGTAAAATATCGCTCGTCGCCGTGGGGAAGCAGATTTTCCGTCTCGTATTTGTTTTTCTCCTCTACGGCAAACAGGAAAAAGTGAGTAGAATTCGCGTGAAAGAGAGAATCGAAATAATTTATTTGCTTGCCGGTCTGGGATTGAAATGGGCTCGAGGTCACGGTCGATGGTTCCGCAGACGGAAGAACGTGGATTAAGGGCTGCCTCACGGCGAATGGAAATCGGAACCATAGGTATCGATGAATCACCCATCTACCACACGTTTCTCTCTCTCTCTCTCTTTTTTTTTCTCTTTCTTTTCCTATCGATTTATCGGGGTGGTTACGAGACTGGACTGTTGCCCAGGTGATTTGACGTTACCCGGTGAAGCCAGTCCTTTTTCGTACTCCGATCTAGTCGGGTAACACCGGTTTTGTTTGACAAGTTCCGTACGAGAAAGGAGCACCGGGGGGATGACCATAGCAGGTATATAGATCGGTTACAGGACGAATGGATCGGTTGTTTCAAACGAATTCTTTGGAAATTTACACCGGCGTTTTGATACACCGTGCTTTCGTGTTATTTACAATGCCGGCGTCATATTACCGTGAAAGTGTTGGTTCCGTTGCTAATGGAACGTATAAACCTGCTAAAAGTGATTTACGTTTAATTTAATACCACTATGCGTGACAATTGTAGCGATTATTATGGCGGGAAGCATGAATAGTTAACGTTGGATATTGATATCGATAGTATTACTACGTCGCGTCGTGTTAACGCTGTTCGTATATTAAATTTCTTCAATTCCGTATTATCGAATACACGGTCCGAATGAAGAGATTCTTCGTATTCGAGTGAAAAAAAAAACTGAACGGAAGATTGAAAGGATGACGCTACTTTATTATCTCTCCCGGAGATTCTACGCCAGTCGGATTACACGATACTTCGAGTGAACTTTCTTGTCGCTAGGAAACTAAAGAGGATGCTCGTATTGTCATAACCTCATAAACGATAATCCATGCAATATCTTACACGTTTTATTATCTCATTTCACAAATGCACCAGGCATTCTTTGCCGACGGCGAATAACGGAGGATAGATATATACTCGACCAAGTAGACACGAGTTCCTTCCCTTTGATAAAGCGTAAATAGCGAAATTCTTCGAAAGATCAACAGATAAATATAAACGCTATGGAACTTGGACAGACATTTCAATTTTCCTAGATCAATCTTCAAAGGGCTTTTATTATATTTATACGTGGAATGAAATATTAAAATTTACCCGCTGTTTATTCTTTTTATTTTTTTAAATCTTTTCGACCGTCGTCTACGATACTTTCCAACGGTACTCTACGCGCCGCTTCGGAAATATTCTTTCCGCCAGCCGAGCTTTTATTATCGTTATGTTTCGCGAGAATATCGCCTCACGTGGTGTTCTCCGCGAAATCCTATGCACGTGCGGGAAAAATGTGACCGTCGACTCGGCACAAAGGGCGCTGCCGTGCAATTATTGTGCTCACTCGGGCTGGCTCGAGTACGCATACGCAGTTACGCCTCCGCGATCGCGGGCTAGCTACGTTGTGCACCGACTGACGTTGTATTTCCTTCTTCCATCTTTTTTCTCCCTTTTTTTTTTATTTTTTTCTCTCGCTCTCTTTGCCTCTCGCCAGAGCGAGAGCGACTCATTATTGCGGCAGCATGCCCCCTTGTCAGACACGACTGACGCCCGTACCTTTACCGTCTACAATACTTGTATCACGAACAAATTTTCTTCGCTACTTTCCTCATCTACTTCTTAGTTTGTCTCGCCCCCCTTCCCATCTCAGTTCGTACTTCCTCACCCCTTTACGTCTCCGTCTTCCTTTACACTTTTCTCTAGCTCGTCTTTTAGGATTTTCGTTTGCTTAGTTTCTGTTTTATACCTTGTAATCTCGTCCTTTGGTAGACGAAACTGTTCTTAAATTACGAGTATTTTCCAGCGTGCCTCTTTTCCCCTCTGTACTTTCTTTTGAGATTATCTTGCTTCAAATGGGAAATCTTTGCATTTCCGTAGCTACGGTCGTGTCTTGTTTGCCATTTTATCAACCGCCTCTTTCCGCCCTGTTTCTTCGTTTCCTGACAGTTCCTTTTTCTTCTGTTTTTAATTCCCCTTCGTACCTTCTCTACTCTTGGATCATTATCATTTCTCGTTGTTTCGTATTTTAATTCATACTTCGCGTATTTACCGATTTCTCGTTTCCCTCCGTACGCCGATGGTTGTTACGACGGAACGATGAAATTCGCTTGTTACACGATAATAATCCGCTCCGGTGTGTATGCTTGCCAAAGTACATACGTTGCATAACTCTATTGTACTCTTTCCTTCGTGGCGCGCTCGGTCAAAGTAAAAGGAAGCTAAGCGAGCCAAGCTACAAGCAGGAATCGTGCCAAGATTCGACAATCCACCAGCCTGGTGTTCAGCTTGCCACATGCCACGCCGTTGTTTATTCAAATCCCAGGGTAAGAACAATCCGCGGTTCCTCCGCTATTTGTCTTCGAACGATGAGGGACCGTGGTTTTCTTACGGAACTGTCTGTTGGAATGCAGAATTCGACGATACCACAGGATTTTCCGGGAGCGTATTTCCGAAAAACGAGGAAATCCTCGCACGTACACATTGTAACGTAAACGTATTTACATTGGGAACACTTACACCCGTGCGGCGTTCCAATTCTCATGTAATTTTCACGGGAATTTTTCGGCACCGTACTGATTATATTTTCAACACGTTGTTCTCCCGTTTGCCGTAACAATTCTCCCTGCTATTTGAATGAAAAATTCAGAACGTTGATATTCCCCTCGCATGCTCCCTGTTAATTTACTAGCTCACAACATTTGCCCTTCCTTTCTACGTGTAGTTATTAGAGTATATAGTTACGACTGCGAAAACACAGGCGAACGATGTATCTGTATGTGTGTCTGTGAACGTGTATATATACATATATGTATGTACACAGACCAATGGTGTGTCTGCGATGCTGCGGGCGGTACAAGCAATCGAGGCGTAAAATCGAATGGATTCAATTTCTGTCTTGATTCGCCGACTTCATTACTACCTTACACGTTGTCTGGATGTGTGTGTATGTATCCACGAGCGTTTCGTACATTTACCGCTACCACCGAGTCCAGGATCGAAGGGTTCTTCTCGGGCTGTATGCCCAATTCGCAAGGGTTTAGTTCGGTCAGGCTGTCTCGACGAATTCGATGAAGGAGTCACGCCTCGGATTCAGACACAGGGAAGAGGGTTCGACCGTTGAAGGGGGTAAGGGAAAAAAAAGGGTGTTATTAGGTGGAGGGAGGATGTTCGAAGTCAGGGTTATAGACGGGAGACTTTTCCGAGAGAGGCGAAATTGGACGGGAGAAAGTAAAAGGGAAAGGTATGATGGAGAAGCACCGCAGAGAAAGGAACGAAAGGGACCTTAATGAAGTATGACATCTATCTTCTTTCACAGTGCTGTAAGATTCATTGCCGATGTGTCTTCGACACGCCTTTATTTACTTCTCTATTAACGAAATACGAATTCCCTCCGTATAGTGGCGGATCGAATTAAGTTAATTATATTTATCCATCGTTCGGTTGGTAACGCAAATTTCTTTTCGTTTCACTTCCAACACACTTTGAACGTAATTCACTGATACGTGAAAGGAATAGTGATTATCGATACAATATTGACGTCGTCGCGAGGAACGAACTGTCGAATGTTTACGAATGAATCGACTTTCTCAGTGGTAATAGTTGAAAATATATATCCATTGAACGTTTTGATCGAGACACATTGCGCGTACTTTGAAAAACAGCATTATGAGAAGCCGTTGGTGAAATAATAAAAACAGTCGGTTTGTTGTTGCTTTGGTAAAATAAAAAGAAAAAGAAGGAAAAAGAGAAATACGTATCGCTCCCCAGCCGATGAAAGAGACGTACAGATTTGAAATACTTTGAACGCGAGACACGGCTTTTTAGACTTTTAAACACGTCCCGGCTGTCGTTCACGTGCGTGGGACTGCCGTTCGTTCGATGTTAGTGTGAACGGTACACACTAAAGTTCCTAATTTCCATCGGTAAACTCGCGTAACAGCAACAATATGCGCGTTTAGTATCTAGCGCTTGATACATTTCCGCTTATAACTCGGTTCGTCGGAAGGGGCGAACTTCGTGGTAAATTCAATTTCGTTGCCGGCTGAATAAGCGTATATATGCAAATGGAAATGCGGCCTGACTCGGATCGAGCGCGTGACTTTTATGTAACGACCGGTCAGCCCTGGGAACGTAGCAAGGGCACAATAGAAAATAAAGTTTAGCCTGGATGACATGCGTGCGTTCGTTTCGGTTCCGTTGGATCCGATCGTTCGATTATCGGCTTCCCTTGTTCCGCTTGTCTCCCACGTTCCGATCGTTCCGTTTCTACTAGCGTTTGCCCCGATCTTTTTTAATTCGATCGAATACCGATGAAAAAGGATCCGTTGACTGTTATTTGTTTTTTATTTCGAATATATTGTCTTCGCGTTTCCATAATCTTCTTTAGCAATTGTCTTCGGTATTCTATCGTAACGAATTAAAAAGTGTCTACGTTTTCATGGTTTTTATTATTAATATTTACAGATTTCAATTAAACATGCAGTCCATTCGTCCTACATTCACGTAACTTCGTCCCCCTAGTTTCTCGTAATTCTCGTATTACCGTTGCTATTATATCACAACGCGTGCGTTTCACTTTTCTCGTCGCTGGAAAACAGTTCTTTATTCGAGCGTTGTATTTTACCGTTTAATTACATTCGCGTCTGGTCATTTCCATCAATTCTCCTTCCGTCAAGTTTCTCGTACTCCGCTTTCGTTACGGGAAGCTGCCGGCAGGTTTTATTTCAACAAGAATATTACTGTTATTGCCGTGGTACACGAGTCCGTGTGCACGCCGCGGCTCGATCTTAAGGTTTAATGAAGCAGACATCCGGTTTCTGGTACGTAGGTCGGGCACTTTGTGAGATTTGCGATCATCAAAGCTTTCCAGTAACGTGCTCCGCTTCCATTAAGGCAGAAATCAAAGGCACTCGTAATCTAATGTTGCAACCCAGTCACAGTGACGTGGCGCAAAACGGTCACGTTTCGATGAATGGTTCCCCGGAATAGACATGAATCAGTTAAACGCCTCGTAGAACGAAATATTGTTCGTGCCGACAGGTGGAGAGGGAGTGTATGCCGGTCAGGAGATAATTACTTTACACGTGGAATTGATGTCAATTGTACTTCGTATTATACGAGGAATGTCTATGACAGCCGTGCGATTGCTTTCTCATAACATTACCGGGGCGATCGTCATTGCTCGTCTAAGTGTCCTTCATTTTGGTTCGCTGTCTCGGCCAGAAAACAAGCGGATACCTCTTGGTGGTATCGCAATAACAATGGCACGGTTTGTATTGTCAGTCGAATTCATTCTCGCACTCGAGGGAGCCTGGAACGTAAATACTGTTATAATTGTTGGATTTTGATTATTTATTAATATTTCTACTCCGACGCAGTCGTGTGCACGGTGTGGGGATGATTTTTTTTATGGCTGTTTGAAATTTTAATTGGAATCGTAAAAACGACCGTTAAGTGAGTAAAGTAATTTTCTTTTTCATTTCCCGTTCAAATATCACGAACCATCAACTAAATTAATAATTTCATTTAATATCCCGCAGAATATATAACATACATTTCGGAATAAAAGTAGAACGATTCTTGAACACAACTTTCTTTGAAAAGGTAGTTTTGTAATTTTTTTTTTATTATACACTCGACAGTTGGCAATTAAAATTAATTCCAATATATCGTTATCTTATCATTAATATAATCAATTACAAAGATGCAAAAAACGTCGGAACATTACGAACGTGTTAGATCTACTTTGTATTCATGAAAATCCCTTCGCAATTACTTCGTAAAGATTGGTCCTTCCGGAAACAGATTTCGGGCGACGAAACGAAATACATGTAAATCATAGCAATTACCAAGGTATAGTTCCCAGGTCGTGGATAGTTCCTAAGGATCCATGAGATGAGCTAAAGTGTCAGACAGAGACGGAGAATCAGTTTTCTCAGCCCACGTTCCATCTTCTCAACGTTTCCCTCTCCATCTTCCGCCAGTAGCTCGCTCGTATTCGCGTAAGGCGAGTTAAGCATAACTCCTGTCAACTGTAGCCCGAGCAAAACAAACAGAAGTTACTTCCCGGGTTGGCCGCCACGACGGAAGTGCCGGATACACCCTCCACTCTTCCTTCATCCAGCGAAACCTCTTTTACTTCGTGCTACCCCATCGTCACGGTGGGATTAACTTCCTTTGCCGCGCGAAATTAAATTATCAAGTTTTCAGCCGGGGAAGGTCTGCCTATCCCGCAACCGGCCCTCGAATGGGGGCCGAGCTTTAATCCGATTATTTATTTAAATCGCACTGGCTTGCAAATACTACCTCGCCGCCGACACGGGTTTTTAGTCCTGCGAGTCGTCAACGGACACTGTAATATTCCTTCTAATTCCGTTCAATTTCTCTTGGTAAACAGAACACGGAAAAGTATCCGAAACGAAATTATCGCTATCCCATCCTTGACTTTTCCACTTATTCTGAATCGCTGGGAAAGGAAATACTTATTAAGTTTCGAAGCGCAAATAGTAGTCGGTACTCGCGAGACCCGTTCGGAAGTTTAGAGTCGTTGAAAGTTGGATGAAATTTTGTTACGTTTTCCTATGAATTTGTAAAGTTGATTATCGCGCTTTTTGATATAGGGAACTTCCACCGCAGTGTTTATTGTGATTTCCGTTATATCGTGTTAATGTGTTTTATCATCTTGTGATATATGTATACGTATACGTTGAGAGAACGATAATCGGTATCGTTGTTCTCATAGATTTATTTGATCGTTGGCTTCGTCTTCCTTTCTCGTCCATAAATTCGCTAATAGCAAAGTAACCAGTTATTCGCGGCACCGCGCGAAATAATAATCTTTAACCGACTGGATCGGCATAGTTGTATTTAACTTTCCAATCGATGGTCACCCCTCGATAATGTCAGGTCGGGATACCGAGGTACCAAAGTTAAATAATGGAGCTTGGTCGTGGGTTGAATATAACCTAAGGGCACATTTATCCTCGTAAACGTTGGACTTTCGGCACGATCCATCACATTGATGAATCGTTCACACCAAATGGATTTTACACCAACTAAGAGTTCCTCGGTACGTAAGACTATTATAAATGAAGACCAGTTTTTACATAATTAACCGATCCCAAAAGAGGACATACCAATAATTAACCATAACGAACATATACATAAATTCAATTAAATATCCCAGTATCAATCATAAACGAATATACATCTCTGATATCGACTAACCGTATCAGAAAGAAAAAAAAAAACAGTAGCTTCAACTACTTGGAAACTAATTTCCCATCAGTCACCACGGTTGTCACATCTTAGCGAACGATTTTCAACGAGAAACCCTCGGCGTATCGATCAATGTATTCGCAATTCGCGTCCTTGTCAGCGGTTCAAACCAGAAACTTTCAATCCTCTCTTTGTCATCATTCCGCGCACGTCAAGATTCCACCGGGGGTACCTTTTCTCCGCCCGGACGCCTGGAAATTGCTCGTCGACGACGTGGAAGGTGTGCAGCCGATGTCACCGGCGAAACTGCTGAACAACTTCACTCCATTCTCGGCGCCGAACTAGCACGCCGGTGGATGCCTAGACCTGCCTAGCGCAATGTACAGACCCACGGACCAGATACTGCACGACAAAGTCAGGACTTGGTACGACAGTTTAGAAGGTCGTGCTCGGGATATGTCGTGGGTGAGGGCCACCCAGAACAAAAGGGGGAGGTATGGGACACGTACTACCACGACGTGTCAATTGTTCCAGAAGACCGGAAACTTACCGTCCCTTCCGTAATCCTGTCCAGGACGTGCCGAGTTTTCGGCGAAACTGGTTTCAAGGACGCTTCCTGCACTGTCGAAAGTTCCCCAATAAACTCACTCTCTCTCTCTCTTTCTCTCTCTCTCTCTCGGTGGTATTACGTGTTCGTTTCCGTCACTTTTGCGGTTTTCTTTATGCTGACCTCAGAAACTTGAACGGGAACGATTTTGTTGCGTACTCGAGAGTGTATGTGTGTGTGTTTGTATGTGCTATTAGAGTTCGGTGGAGAACCCCTTGGCGAATCGAAAGTTTTTTTTTATGGCTGTACGACTTTCCAAGTAAAATTGCGTGTTTTTGTTGCGGAGTGTTCTTTTTTATAACTGTACGATTGCCGAGGAATTTCGAACTTTCGTTGGTCGGGGCTTGTTGAAACATTATTGCGCGGGATACGTTTGATTATGAAGGATAAAAGGTAAGCTGGAATTTTCGGAGCGGAACTGTCCGATGGACGCTGCTCTCCTTTTTCGGTGAAATGATAATTTTAATTCGAGTTGGCGAGGGAAGTTCGAAGGCCGCGAGAGATAGCGATGGAACTAACTAGGTCGTAAGTTTAGTTTGTTTTTAATTGTTTAACGTTCGACACTCAAATATTATTTTTGCGATTGTTCAAATATCGTTAGATAGATTGATACAAATTTACATTAAATTTCACTTCTCGACATTTTGTTTCGTTACAACGAATCTTGTGGCACTCCAATTAGTGGTTGAAAATTAGAGTTGATTGATTCACCTTTCAATTAAACTTCGATGTTGTGGAACGACAAGATCGTTTGATATTGCAGACGTAAAATAAAATTGATGCGGTTGCCGAGCAATATTAAATATAAGTAACTACGCTAATTACATAGAATATCGTTCGATACATATACAAGTGCGTGCTCATCACTGTGTCCTACGTATATATATTTTATTATTTACCGTAATTTATTTATCTGCCAAAACAAAATTCCCATGCGCATTTTAACGTATGCAATTGCACATGTTAATGTATACGAATTTTTCAAATTGTTTACGATAAATACGAAAATACGTCACCAATCAAAACGGCAGTGCGAAAGTTAGATATAATATTCGGAAAAATATGATTATACAAGTTTTAAACTTTAACGCTCGGACATACTTCGCCCACTTGTTATCCCGCTCGACATTTTAAATCTTCTCGTGTTGGAGCGAATGAAATTCGAGTGACATATCGTATCGTGCATTACCTTATGAAAGCTACCATTCAGAAGCACGTGTCGGTGAGAAACGTGCTAAGAGTAAAGTTTGCCGGATATTCCGATTGTTTGGATATATATACAATACATACAAATAGCTTAAGCATATAGTAGTTATTTCATGTACTCGGTAGTAGTTTAGCTATTAGTCTAATTTCTAGTCTAATTTGATATTTCAAATCTACTTTGGAAATCCTAGTATAATCATGGCTAGCCGGTGTATTTGGGAAGTGGAATATTGTTCGATATTCAGACAGGTCGGGCATTCAAGTAACTAGAATATTCGGTTCATTTTCGGTACTAACACTTGAATATTCAATCAGTTTTAATACTCGGATATTCCACGTGTCCGCGTAATTCGAGTACGCGGGTACTTTACTCTGTTCGGATTAAAATATTTCACTACCTGAATATCTCGGATAATTGAATAATTATTCTAAATTAAATTTTACAAAAATTCGACTTACAACGATAGTTACTATCGTTTATATATGGTACATGTAATACAGAGAAATTACAATGGTATACTATACAGGGTTCGAGTAAATAGTGGCAAGTAAAATATGACGTTTCTAAGAGAGCAGTCATTAAGGTAGTAGCTCTGTGATCGTAGCCACTTTGACAGGTATGCGGCGGATGGTCGTAGCACACGAAGTCATGGTCTCTGGACCCCTGTTAATTAAGTAATTTCAATTAAAATTCTTCACGGTTCCCGGTGCTTTATATGCTGACACGAACGACCTCAGGCTCGCAACTTGGACGAATACTCGTCACCGTAAACAAGTTCTACCCATTCTCGCTTCTGGGCCAATTTGTATGCAAAATTTGCACGTAAGGCTGTATCCACGGAAAACCACTCTCTCTTTACCAACGGGTCTGTCAGTGACACGCCTTATCATTCTAAAAAGGATCTCCAAAAATTACTCTATCGCTGGTGGCAAAGATTAACTGTTCAACAAGAGGAATTTGTTAAATCTTAATCAGTCAGCTTGAAACTTATCAATTCATACGAAACTTAATCGATCTTGTAAACGAAGGAAGGATACAGATTTAAAAATCTAATGTTATAAGTAGGGTTAAGTATCGAACGATTATTGGATTTCTTTTTTTTTTTAAAGGGACTTAAAGCTTATCTCGATGATTACGTAGAATACGCGGGGACGCGAATGTTTATTAACAATCTGTAAAAGTGAAATTTATCGATGCGATACGAATCATCGAGTGCAGAGTTTAATTACGGGCTAGAATATTCGATGATGTTGTCTCGTTGAGATCACGGGAGCGGACACGAAGTTCGATTGACGGTAGAAAAATGTAATTAATGTTGAAAAATCGATTACACGTCCATGTCTGTCGTCGTGTTAATATTTTCAGCGTTCCCGTTACTGGGTGAGCGATAAAATTCGCTCCATTGTGAAACGTTTCAAGCCTGTGAGTGCATTGTTAACGATAATGTACCGTAATAGAGTCCTTTTTGACCATGCTGAAATTACGTGAACTTTGCGGACGGATTGAAATTTGTACCCAGGTCAGCGTGTGGGAATTAGATTCACTCTCAAAGTCGACCTCTGACGTGCTTGAAAGTGATTGCACGCTTGTGCGTGTGGAACAAATTTGTAAAAAAAAAAATATACATATTACAAAACATCCAACGGTTGCTATAAACGTCGACTCGCCATTGTAATCGTTCTTCCACCTAAGTGACTTTCACTTTACAATATTTCGCATTGAAAATGAAAAAGACACTTATTTATACATATACATACGCCGTGTCGCGTTACGTCGAAACAACGGGACTTTTCAAAAGGGCACGAAAAATATGGAAAATTAATTTATTATATCCTGGTTTTTAATTAAACGTCGCTCGTTCGAAAGGTGGGCGCGAGGAACGTGAACGATGTTACACAGGTGACATATTTAAAACGACGGATATATCGAGCCACCGACGACAAAGCAGACGTGTACGAATCGCGTCAGCGAACGTTGGTTGGCTGGATGTTGTATTCTTGCGCGACGGGTCAGTGGTTTACGATCTGGTATTCGTTGCTGCGACAAATGTGGAATTCGGGCATTAGAATCGGGCACGGAAAACTGGCAGGCCAGAAACGAGGGTGTTCGTATTGTAGGTCGGTGTTCATGCAGAACCCACCGTATACGTACGTACACACACACACATATTGTAGATACAAATGTTGGTACGTCATTGTCAAGTGGACACGTGTTCGTGCGCGTATTCTACACTTACGTAGATATGCGACGGAGAACACATGTCCCCGTATTTGCACCGTATATCCGAGCATTCTCTGCACGATGTGAGAAACAACCAAAAAAAACATTTGGTTTGTTTTCAATTTTTCAACGTTTTCATTAGCTTACATTATCGAGAAGTATAATACGTACGGGATTCTTTGTCTCGCTTGTTTTTTCTTTTACATTTATCCTGGAGCGTTTAATTATATTCCCGTCGAGTACGCTTGGTCGCGAGAGAAATCGAATTAGTAACGGCGAGACTGTACACAATGCGTCACGTTTTGTTGAGAAAGACGTCATTTTTCTTCGCGTCGCGACGCCCGGTGAAAAGTTTGTTTCCGTTGGCACCGTCGGGCAACGTATGTATGTATGTATGTACGTATACACATATACATATACGTACGTCCGTTCTTCTGACGGACGTATTGTTACAAATCACAAACTCCCCGCGTCCTTTTATGATGTAGCTGATCGCGCATGAGATATCGGATAAACTGTTAATTATAATTACGTTACTGCCAGTGTGCATAATGATGACTGATTTGTCCGAGGTAAATACGGCCAGCCGGTTGCTGCCCGGTAATAATGTCGGCGCTCGTAATATGGAAATGCAGGGTCATCAATAAATTATAATAAACCGGCGAGGTTGACTTCGACGCAAGAGGGAAAATATCGATTCGAGCTAGTCAGGAATTTCGGTGGCATCGGCCACGAAAATTAGATCATTAAACGATGGGGCGGAAAGAGGGGCATTACCCTGAAAATCCTGGTGGCTATGTCGGTAAGCTTTTTCACGCCATATTGCCGGATCGATTACGCCGCGCGTAGGTGCCGACGACTTTTCTCTCTTTCTCTCTCTCTCTCTCTCTCTCTCTCTCTCTTTTATTGCTTCCGTCCAGGGTTGCGATTTTAACCGTCGCTGGATCGACTGGAAATGTTGAATCATCTGCGCGTGATAACGATACTTCGCGATAGGTACAGTTTTTTAGAATTTTTTTTCCTCTCTCCGCCCTCTCTCTCTTTTTTTTTTTTAAATTTCACGTTTAAAGTAATCCTATTACGGGCTCGCGAGAACGTCGAACAAACTATTTCCGGATCGCCGTTTGCCGAACGTCGAGAATTTTTAGATTCACCAGCTGCTCGAAACGCGACCGGGCTTATTATAATACCCGCCGTAGCGATTCACGTATAAATAATTTTTAATAACGATTTATATCCGGCCATCTAAAACCGGTTGCGCGACGATAAATTTCCCCGAAACCTGCCCGTTGTCCCGGGGATTTCCGTTGCCCTTTCGAAATCGCGAAATTTCATCGTGAAACCAGTAATTCAGTCCGCGCACAGGTGACCGGTGTTTATTGGATCAGATCGGAATATAGACGTGGGTGTGGTTGGAATCGAAGATGACGATGTTCCTTGATTTTGTATGTGTGCACGTGCACGGCCAACGAATGCAAGGGTTGGTGGGTTCGCAGTAACGATTTAAACGTATAGGGGTTGCCGCCGTTTGTGGCTGTAAGTGGTGAGGGTCTTGATGAGGTCAGCCGAGGGTCGGCCGTCCTTGTTCGTAACCTGGCACGTTCATATTTCGAATACACGTATTCATCGAACGTTTCCAATCGTATCGTGTTACATTCATCGATAGCACGCCATTATCATACTAGTTCTCATTTTCTTTTATTTTTTTTTAAAAGCTTCATCGGTCTTTCGTTAAGAGCTATTCGCCGTTGTTTAGAACTTTGGAAAGCGGATTTTTTACACCGGAGATAATTGTATCGACTCACGCTGTTTGTTTAGCATTGGCAAACAATGTACAATGGTCTTTATTAATAATTGATAGGAACGTTCTATTGTATACATATACATAGGGAGAACAAATAAAACTGTATTATGGTACTGTTGCAAACTGCCGCTCTTATTAGACTGATTGCGACGCTACGATACTATTGACACGCATTTATAATGCGACGTACGCCACGGATGAAAACTAACCGAACACAGATCGAATAGATTTCAATCGTTCCACTCTTCTTACAAACCTCGCGTGTCATTATCCCGCGAATAAATCCAGCAAACAGTTTATTTAAGTATTATCTGGAAATTACTTGCGTAATTTCAAACTGCACAATAAACAATTAGAATACACATTTTACCCGTGTGCGACTGTGACAAGCGTTATCACGAGAGAGACTTTCAAAGTTCTATCGTGCAACTTGAAAAAAAAGTTCACCAAAGTTAGTCAACGTTACCAACACACCGTGTGTACAGTTTTGTACGCGTATCTACTTTTACGTTCTGCCGGTGCAAATACTACCTACCGGTGGAAAGAAGTTCGGAATAATTATCTCCGCAGGTGGCCGGGAAAGGTGCTCAAGATTCGTGTAAACCTGCAGATTACAGAATATCGCGTCGTTTACGGCGTCCCGCTGAAAGTGTCTCGTAGGTTAACCGAAAAAAAAAACGGAGCCCCGAGTTTATCGTGCAATTTATCGTCACGACTAACCCTCGGCGCTATCGCGGATTGGATTAAAACAGTGATTAGCACGAGAATCGGGCGTGTTAGGCGTGCGTGCTCTCCTCTGTTATCAGCGCCGGCTATACGATAGCGATCGGACATTTAGTACCCTCGATAGTGACGCTAATCCGGAGTTACGAAGGAAGGAAGCAGTGGTTGTCAACCGTTATCCCACGAGAAGCAGCGGTTTCGTCCGGTGAACTCGGGCACGCAATCAGAAGAGCATGTAAATTGTAGATTACCACCGGGGCACCGTAGCCCCACCGGCCGATTTACTGATCGATACCAGCGATAGTGGAATCAAAACTTCGTGCATACCGTACATTCCGTTTCGGAGTAGTGTCATTCACGCCGATGAATATATGTATATGGAAAGAATGATTAATGTTTCGCGGTAAGAACCGTTGTCGAAAGTACGTTAATCCTCTCATGCATGGAAACACATATACAGAACATACCCTAGATATTACGAATTGTTACAATTACCGTAGAAATAATAGAAACTTTTAATTACCGTATACAGATATCGTATCGTTAATGTTATTAAAAGATCGCTGTCGTCGGGGATGAAGCATGTAACGTTGTAACGCGACCTGTTATCAGATATTATTAATGCATCGGTAATGTAACAAAGGAATATTCCGTTTCATCGATCAACCCGGCGATGATTAACGTGTTTGTATCATGCGAATTTTCTAATTTCTGGGCGCGGCTCTATTCCCCGTGGAAAAGCTGCCTGTAAGGTATTAATGCGTACGTAGGTATTAATAATTGTCGTTCATCAATCCGGCTTCCAATTTACCGCTATCAGCAATGCCGGTCCGATAGGAATCAGACATTGTGTACTTTACCTACGCGTGTTTAGCCCGGGGTGTAATATTAAAGGGCACGAATCAAAGGACGTAGGGTAACCTCTGAATAACCGTCTACAATCGATATCTCGATAATGCGGAATAAAGGTTCCAGTGGTATGCAAAATTTCAAACTTACGCATTTCATTCGTTTCCGTCGTATCGCCGGCAAAAGTCGAGCCGTTTTAATGATTTTTATTCGTCCACGTGTGTATTTGTAAGTTGTTTTACGTCGCGACCGGTAAAAGCCCTCTAAATACCATGAATTCCCCGGGCGTTGCGGATTCAACGTGAAACCGTGGAAGAAAGTAAACGTAGTACTATGCAACGGTAGGCGAGCGTAGCTAAGTACATTAAGCCGGCAATTAAAACGGGGCAAGAGAATCGGAATTCATCGTCAGGCGAATCAGCGTCTGGCGCCTCGCTTTTCTTCCGCGTACATCTAAATGTTACATACCAGTGTAAATCCTTAGTGGAAGCTGGGTGGTTCCGCTAGGGTAAAAGTTCCCGTTCGTGGTACCGGTTCATTGCGATTCGTTAACTCTGTTTGGGATGTGTATATATATGTGTGTGTGTGTGTGTGTGTGTGTGTGTGTGTATTTTTATCACGGTCTCGAAAAAGAAGAAAAAATTAAATATAAATAAACGATCTTCAAGTCTATGACTCGTCGGTGCTTCAGTGCTTTAGTGTACCATTTTAATTTAACTTAATAAATGAACCGGTTACGGGGTGGGAACGGTGGTGAAAGAATGTTGAAAATAATTAAATGCGTTAAACCGACGTTGAAAATGAATGAAACTTAACTTAATAGAAATCCTTCATAAAAGTGGTCCATGTGGTTCGCGTTATGTTCTCGTAAATTTCAGAACGTGGATAGAGGATTGTCGAGGGATTTAAAGAACAGGGGCTCCACTTC
Source organism: Mimumesa dahlbomi (assembly GCA_917499265.3). Taxonomy (NCBI): domain Eukaryota; kingdom Metazoa; phylum Arthropoda; class Insecta; order Hymenoptera; family Crabronidae; genus Mimumesa; species Mimumesa dahlbomi. The sequence goes on along the minus strand of OU824116.1, from coordinate 7,935,665 downwards.
TCGCGTTAATAGGGCCACGCATTAGGTTATCTCTCCCGGGGGTTAACCTGGTGCGGAGGTGGGTGTCTGTGGTGGTGGTGGTGGTGGTGGTGGTGCACGTTGTTGCCGACGAGGATGGACGACTCCGGGTGCCGCTGGTCGTGATTCGGTTGGACACGCGTATCTTTTTGATATATTGCTCTCAGAGATGGGTTTTTCCATCCTCCCAACCTGGACCCGCTTCATGAAACCCGTTAGTTGAACTTCGGTTCTCTCACTCTATGGTCCTCTCACTCTCTTCTCTTCTCGTTTTTTTTTCTGTTTTTCCGCGGCCGGTTTTAATTCCCCGTTCCCCCTTGTTCCGTATGTCCTATATACATTTTTCTGCAAATTATGGCTATTTTATACTTGGCAAAATAATGCCTTGTCGCGATGGACCAACGTTTTACACGTGCTTGTAGTAACGTTCCACACCGGTGAATAGGTTTTCCGTTGACGACAAAGTGTATACATTCCGTTGTATTCGTCATCTATCGCAAATCGATAGGTCGAGCGATGGACTCCTTTCACACGTACATACATATGCGAGTTTTCTTCGTAATCGTTCCGGGAGAACGCAAATTGCGAACGTAATTTCCACAGATCTTCAACTCTGACGTCAGTGGTGCTCTCATTATCGTACGAAATAATTCGTATCGCAGTTATTTAGGGATTTCTGTAAAATGGTTTCAAGTGTACCTCTTAAAACGGTGTAACGAGCGGATCTGCTGAAAATATACCATCGTTGAATAATGATTCATTATTATGATTTTTACTGGAAAAAGTCCAATTTATACTTCTTCAACTTTTCATTCTTCGACAACGCATCCGGTATTCAACGGTCGAACGGGGTTTTGGTTAAGTTTCAACCGGGTTACCCGGCAAAAGTGAAACTCTAACGGTGAACTCCTTGAAAGGAACGTTCACCGAGTCTTCGCCCTCGCATCGAACTACTTTTCATTTCATCGTACTCATAGAAAATTCAAATATACCGAGGGCGCCAACGACGGGGGAACGATACTCGAACTTTTCGTTCGCGATACTCTCGAGAAATATCTCGTACCGCTTACCGCCGTATCATTTTTCAATCAAGAAAATATTTCTCCTTTTTTTTTTTTTCTCCACGAAGAAACATCAAAAGCTTGCCGTACGTTTTCGTTTCCGTTGTCCGGTCACGTGTATTTACGTTTAATATCGCTATACCACGACGAAATTTACGGAATCGAAATTTGTCGAGTTTTCGCGAGTATTATTATTACTATTATTATTATTATTATTATTAGTCAAACGTTCGCGAGGAAAGTACAACTGACCAGTCTAAATTCGAATAGTCAATATTACGAGAGAGTTCTTCTGTATTTCTGCATTTAGTCGATTCCAAGGATTCCGTGACTCGCCTCCTGGTATTGTCGGTCGCGTGTATACATATTTCATACAATGAATGGCTTTACGGACAACAATGGAGAGCGTTGAAAAATCTGTGCCACTGTTGCAAGACGGTGGAGGATGCCGAAGAGTTCTCCAATAAATTGCGGAGACTGAAATCCGAGTACATTGGATGCGGCTATTAGACTGCCGATATTATATAGCCCGGTTGAACGACCCTTGAAAACGACGTAACATTGTTCGAAACAAATCGTCGTCTGCTATTCTCGATTAACGGGACCGATGAGAGAAAAAATAGAAACGCGATTGTTTTCATCGATCATAAATTACAAATGCACCGGCCGCCGTAATAGTGTTCGTTTTTTTATTTTTAGCGACGCGACGATGCGCGTGGAATCTTGCTTGTTCTTTTTATAACTGGTGCAGGATTTGGAATTTTTTTTTGTCTCGGTACGAAACGGGTCGGAACGTGACATTTAAAATCACTCATCAAACAGGGAAACTCTAGATTGCTCGAGAATTGAAACTGCGACTAGTTTTAGTTTCGGGTAAATTCTATACTTCTTTTTTTTCTATTTTCACGGTTTTGTTTTTCATCAAGCTTCGATAAATATTTTCGTAACTTCGTGACAGCGGCGCGGAGGGTAACGGGGGAAAAAAAGGTACACATAGGTGAAAAGTTTCGAATTTATGTTACGATACGTCGGAGCGTAGCTTTTCATCGTTTACCGGAATGCTTTAATTCTCGCCGACGCGAATTGAGAAAAATGGTTGCTGCTTTATTTTAACATTTAACGTTACAATGCTTTCCCGTTTGGCCAATAAAACATATCACAAGTTCCGACCGTACAATACGTGTGTATACGACACGCGGGAACACGTGTATCGCCCGGTCAAAACCCGGGGTTCGCGGGTACGAAAATGAAAATGGTAAACCGTCTCGAGTGAAATGCCTCGAAATGAAAATTGAATTGTCGAATTTTCGCGTAACCTACGAACTTTTCCAGCTTTTGCCAATTACCGCCGATTAATTCGGCAAATGGAACTGTAGCCGTTTTATTCCGAGCAATTTTGGTAATGTGAAACCATATTCGCTTAGCCTGGATAGGCGGTTACGGAGTATTTTAAAAGGGAAACTTGCCGAGATTACATTGTAGCAAAACGATTTTCATTTTTTTTTCAATGCCCCACCCACCCACCCCCCCCCCCCCCTCGCCTCGTGTGTACACCACACATCTATCTGCATGCAACAGGCGATTCGAGCTCATTCGATTTGTATTTCGATGCGCTTCGATATCCTTTAATCCTCTTGCTGCATTTAAACTCCTATACATTCAGTTCGGACTTTGCCGCGGCGCATCGTCTCTCTATACGGTTTTCACGTTCGAATCTCTCTGTACGCGTGCGGACGCCCGTTTCGGATCGGTTACACTCGTTTCCGTTGACAGGAAGTATTCCCTCGCATTTGCATCCGCGCGCATTATCAAACGGTTCTTTGAATTTAGTTACGTTAAGTCGATCTCGCTCGGGACAACGAACGTACCCGGTATCCGGAATGTAATACACAGTTTCTAAAAGGAAAATTTTTTTTGTGAAGGTCGAGAACGATGGGATACACACATGGGATGGGATACACATATATATGGATATATATATATATATTTTTTTTTTCCTCTAGCCGATTCTCCGTGCATTGATCGGTACGTTCGGATTTGAAATTCTGCTCGAAGCCTCCCGATAGACTCGAATAAATCTCTTTATTCGAATACCAGTTCATGTCAAGGTGAGAACATGAGAGACGGAAAACAAATTTCCTTGGTACAAATTTTACGTATTTTCTCCTTGGCAAACGGTACTCCTTTGTGGCCACACCTTCCACCGAGAGGCGGGCTTCCGGTCGATGAAACGTGAAAAGTTGGCTTTCGATAAACGGGTTTATAGATTGTAAAAGGCCTTACGACATGCTTCTTCTTCCGCTCGACTATCTTCCATGGTCCGCGACCTGCTTGATATCTTTACGCGGATCTCAGATCTCAGGTACTTCTGCCAGCGAAGATTTAAATTCCGCGAAAGTTTCGCGCTATCCCGTTGGAATTTCTCTCGGGAGACCAATTTTTTTCTTTCGTACCTACTCTTTTTTCTCTTTTTTTTGCAACTGGATGGGGAGCCGCTTCTTCTGGAAATGTGATATTGCGCCCCCGCTTCGTTATCGCCGGGCGAGGCAATCCATTTATAAGATTTCAAAAATGTGCTGCCCGTTCTGAAAATAAATCGAAAATTGTTCGTCGTGATCCGATATTATGTAGGACGCCTCGATGCGGAAATGTAATCAAGGTAATTGCTCTAATGGATAATTCACTTTAGGAAATCAGGTCGAAATATAAATTTCATACGACTCGCATAAATATTTCAGCCTCCATTAAATTTCAACTTAAATCGAAATGTTCGAATCTAAACGAGAGATTTCATCTATATTCCCTTTAATGGGAATATTACAAGTCGCGTAGTATTTTTAACGGAACTTTCAAATAGGACGCGCGAGCAGAATTTACCGAATATTTTGCAACGAACAGTCGGAGATTCGTATTTTTGTTGCCTTCCTTGACGGCGAAGTGGTTCATCGGGATTAGCCATTATCCGGTGAGGGCAAGAATCTGTCTTAAACGAATTACGGAGCTGATCCTCTTTGCAAGTAAGACGTCATGAAGCGGAAGAGATAACGGAGCACCTGCTTAACGATTCTTGTTTCACGAACTAAGCCGCAGCATTTCATCAATTTACATAGCTACTCATAAACTGCGCATCTATATAGTTGCTAAAACTTTCTCTGTCCGTTTCTTAATAAAACTTAATCAAACTTTACACGGATTCCCGTTGAATTCGTAATGTGCATCGCGTTATATTCCGCTCGACAAAACCGTCGAGGTGTAACTTTCTTTTCCCCCGTACAAATTAATAACAATCTTGATTCCCTTGAAAAACTTTCCCCGTCACGTGAGACACGCGTAAACGTTAAATTTCTTTCATCTCCCCTCCTCCCCTCCCCTCCCCCGCCAGAAACGTTTGCATATTCTCCGCGGTGTGATTTACGCAGACGGGAAAAACACGAAATTTATGCAGGCGGACTCTCGGAGGTGCGATCCACCCACACTTCGTGCGACTTTACTCCTGCGAATGGTCGCCGACCGCCAAAACAGATAAGAGCAGTTTTAAGCTGCGAGTTTAGATATGCGCCCCAGATAGATCGAGAAACGACGGTGTTTGTATGCAACGAGTATTCCGCTCGCGGAATAGAAGCGGGACACGAGAGAAACACCGGGCAAAAACGCACGGGAGGTGCGGAGACGGAACGGGAGAAGTAAAAAAAAAAAAGAAAAAAAGGGAACGAGTAGTAAGACGGACGTGATTTGTACACGCGTAGATGCTGGTTCGAAAAGAAACCGCGTGAAACATGCGCAGCGATGTTCTTATCGGCGGAGAAACAAACTACGGTCATCCGGAGTATTACTTGAAAACATCCGACAAATTGCTGAATTTTTTTCACGGTTGCTTATTATCTGATGGTTTCTTACGTTTTACGCGTGCCGCGAGTAATTTCACGTAATAACATGTTTCGTCTTCTTCGTGGCACGTTACACAAGCTGTACCGCTTGTTTTTTTTCTTCTCACTGGTTCTTGTGTCGCTTCGCGAGCTTTCGTGCCAACGTTTCCTTTTCGTAGTTTGTTCGTACAAGAAAGTCTGGGGCGGAGGGGGTGAAATTGTTTGACCTCGTTCGATGAATCTCGTATAGAGTGAAACAGGATTGAAAGTAGATATAGGTGAAAAAATGATATTACTTTCCCTTCGTAGGGTTTTAGGGATCTTTTTTTAACTATGTGTCAGAGACTGACAATAATTTACGAAATTCTGCTTTCCCAGCGAGCTCCTACAGGTTTCTGGAATCGTACGTGTGGCGTTCGAGTGACTGTGGTAGACATTCTAGGGTTATCCGACGCAACCCCGTATATCTTGGGGAGTCATCGGAGCATTCTCGGCGTCCAGGATTTCTTGAACTCGCATGACTCCGCGGTTACGCGCGGTAGATATCTGTATTACCAGATCCGTTCACCAGATAATAATAATAGAAATGTGTATCAACGATTGTTGATCAGCAAAAAATAAAAGAAACGTTGTGTTTCAGATACAATGTATTATCTAAAAATTTTATCGCAACACATATCGTTGATACCCGAGAGACAAAGTACAAATTTCTAAATTTCGTTCAAATCTTTTTTCCGAACTGTTCGCCGGTGAATTTTTAGCAGAGTAAGAAGTTACGTAGAATGCAAGAAGTGTAAAATATATTGTAGATGGTAACAACCTGTAACATTCATGAGATACGTTTCTTTCGTTCTTTTTCCTCCTCGTCGACCCGATGTAATTATGTCCCGAACAGTGTGCGACTTTTAGTGAACGCGAGGGAGGCCAAGTATGCTTACCTTCTTTCTTCTATTATCCCTGCCCCTTCTGTTTCATTTCATACCGATGTCCAGCAGCGGTCGATTATCCTTGTTTACGGTTTATTTCTTTAGGACTTCGTTTAGAACTTGGACGGTAACACTACGCCGCAGTGCCGAACGAACTTTTACCGCAATACAAACTGAACCAACAAAACGCTCGGCGAAGTTAAAAAGTTAAGAGATTGCGGAGTTTTTCAAGGCCACTGACGGTAGCCATACTCGTTGCCCCAATGTAGAATCTGTGTGTTTTTTTCTTTATTGTTTGTTCCAATTAAGAATTCTCTCGAAGATAGTTAAACTGTCTGTCAAGTGTCTTCTCTTACACCAGACAGAATTTCTACTCGAAACATTTTCAAGATCACTGTTTCTCATTTTACGCATAGCGTTCTTCGTGAACAACATTCTTTTAATTAATTAATCAATATACATAGATATATACACGTTTTACCGTCGGCTCGTTAATTAATATTCTCATTTCCTCCGGCAATAACTATTGATTACTATCATCTTTTCTACGTAAACGTACCACGATTCGTATCCCGTAGTTTCTCAGCGAGCCAAAACGTGGCCGTTCCTACAATCCGTTTAATTTAAACGTACGCGCGTTAAAACAATTTTACGCGCGCAACGACGAGTTCCCTTTACGCTCGTGCAGTCCCGCGTTAAGAATATTGGTAATTAAGAAGAAACGTCGAAAGCTTACGGAGATCTCGAAATTTTCCGCGTCGGTAGCAGCGAAATACGACCCTACCAGCTATCCTCCCTGTTTCGTGCCGACCCTTTCATTTGTGCCCCACCCTTTGTCTGCCGCCGAGCGATCGTCAAAGAACGACCCCTTGACTTTTCCCGCGTCTGGTCATTCACTTGCTACGTGAAAAACGCACAGAAACACCGAGCACGAGTAGGTAACTGTGGAAGAGAAATGGAGATAGAGAGTAGAGAGTGAGAGAGAGAGAGAGAGAGAAAAAAAAGAGGAGAGAAAGAAAGAAAGAAAAGGAGCAGAAAGTGCGGAGGGAGAAGAAGAAAAGGAGGACGAGAGAAAAAAAAAATACAACCCAGGGGTTCCATTTCAGGATGCACGAACCACGGCTATACTGTTCCAAGGAATAATCTTCGCCGACCCTTTTACGCGCGTCTGGTGTCGTCTTTCGCCCTTTCGACCTCCTGGAGAAGAGGCTCCCTCTACCTTTCAACCCTACCATTTTCACCCTTCCTCGGGGATCGTTGCTTTTCTCTCTTCACACTCCTGGTTCGCTTTTTTCGTTTCGCCTTGTTCGCATCTGTGGTTCTCCTGGCTCTCATTTCTTTCCTTCCTTTTCCTTTTTTTTTCACCTTCCTACTCTTTCTTTTCTTTTTTTTTTTAAAGAGAGAGAGAGGGAGAGAGAGAGAGACTCTTTGTTTCGGACAAATACAAGAGCACAGAGGCGAACAAAATGCCGGAAGGTGTTTTCCTTCGATGCGGAATAATCGAGGGTTTCGCATTTACGGCTTTCTATTTCAGCCGGCGCCGAATTACGGCCGTTCCGTGTATAATTATCCCCGTAATAGTATCCGTTACCCTTTTTTCTTCTCCCCGGCGTTTTCTATCTTTTCGCGATAGTACCCTGTGTCTCGTTCGCTGTAAGAGTTACGACGTCCAATGATCGTAAATGTTCTCTCTGACGTGATACGTTTCACTGTTACGCAATGCATCGGTGTTGACAGACACATATATGTATGTATGTACAATACATATATGATATACACAATGTATTCTGTATACGGAATATATTTAAAAATAGTACGGATTAATTTATAAATGTCTGATATATAAAAATATTTCTCGAAATCTTTCGCATAGTCACAAGAATTTCTAATGTCACATTGGTACAGTGTGTTACATAACTCATTCTCCGGTTTATTTCAATACACAGAGAGATATAATTCTCTATCGCGTTCGAAAGTACGGAACCATATAAATCAGGTCTTATTATTGTTAACATAATACATTTACCAGGAATCTGAATGGCTCGCGCGAATTGAGGGAATTAATAATTAAGCGGCTGCCGGTACCTACCGCGGGGCCGTAATTTTCTGCGCATTTCTACGGAAACCGGAGCCAGCATTTACGTAGATGTGCGTAGGAAAACCGTGGTAACGGTGTGTGTACACACAGCCACCGGTGTATTGTGAATCTCGTAAGGTTACGCGTATAGCGCGAAATGCGGTGTAGTAAAGCCGTATTGTTCTGCCGGCGTTATTGAAGGTAAATGCTTAATATTACATTCGTATAGGCTAATACACTGTTCTATTGTGCCCTCACGCGAAACCAAACGGCTACTACAACGTGTACATGGTGTCTCCTGAAACATCATCGTTAGAATTTTCTGAACATAAACAATAAACGTCCGTATCAGTTCCTGTAATAAATATTGTTAGTAATATTCCATTGTTTTGTGAAAATATCTGTCATAAGTTTCTTTCTAAATACATTTTGTTTGTGTGAGATACTTGGGTTAGTTGTGGGCTGAATTTAATACTGTTTTAAAAATGAAATTCTTTTTTTTTTATAACGTAACGTTGAATACAGTAACGTCAGAAAGTGATAGAAATGCGAGACCTACTTTTCTTTTACTTTTGTAAATACGCATACATTTTGCCTAATTATAACAAAGTAAAACACACGTAACGAGCTATGTAATCTGCCGTTTCTCTCTGAAAGTAAGGGGGCGATGCGGCGCACTCGTTTCTTTCGTACTTTTTCGTTTGTTTTTCCCGCCACATTAAGTCCTTCCATACCGGCCACAGTCGGCGACGTATGTAGCACAACGGTGCATGTTTCATGGAGCCATTTTTCGCAAAACCGGAGAAATTCCCGGGTTTCTTTCGGCGTTCGGCATTTCGCGGACGATGAGATAAAAATGGTGAGATTTCTGTCGCCGACATTCGCACGATCCTAAAGGTATCGAAGGTCTGAACCTTCGCCTGCACACTCCACGAGAAATTTCCTGTGTGTACCGAATTTTCAATTTTCCCTATTGACTTACCGTTTTCAAAAGTGGATTCGCTCTTTTTTTACTCTTACTTTACTCGAGTTATCCGAATTTCTTATTGGTAATAGCCTCGACTCACCCATACAATTTTGAAAATAGTATAAACATATTTTCGTAAACTATCGTACAATTTTTTGTTATTTGGATTACAAGTATCGCGGGAGGTAATAGAACAGAAACACATTTCTATTTGGCGATGGTCGCATTTTCACGCGTGAGCATCTGTAACGAGTCGGAGTTAAAGGGCAAGGGTGGAAAAAATTCATTGTGAAAAATCGACAACGAAGGTCGGGAAGGGACCGGCGTAAAAATGAAATCCGGGGCTCGTAATTCAGCAGCGTCAATGACGCTTTACGACGCTATACGTCGCAATTTCGACGCGGGTCCGTGCACACGATTTTACGGTTTTAATGCGAAAAAGGAAAATTTTATGCCGGCGACGAACGGTAGCCGGCCAGCCGTGTCCTTCCCAATAAAATTTTCTCACTCAGTGAACGTGGGTATTATATGCACAGGGGAGGATTGCAAATTGAAATAGAGGATGAGGAAATTTCATAAAATCCAGCGGTGAAGTATAGTAAAAATTCTACATAGTCCGATCACACGATTCACGGAGCGTTTATCGTCTCCACTTTTAATTCCGTTGTAACGAGCATTGAATTATATAATATACGCGGAAGGAAAGCAGACGAATAATTTTATTATACATTAGTCGGATTTTAGTAAAAACCCATTAGCTTTTAGCGTCGACGATTCTATTGTGTGTTTAATTTTAATTATACAATTAGATTTTCACTGCATTGTAACCGACGTAACATGTTAATATCATTACGTAATGAGCCGTATAAAATTATGTTACACATGCTTATAAAGTGTTCTATATCGATACATACATACATATACATACATATACAGTTGAAAGAACACAGAGTCATATTAAATCGTAATTATACAGGCTCGTAAACTGTTATCAAAGGCGTTAGTAGAACTAGTAATACTCGATATTTATTAAAATATTAATCTTTTCAAATATCTTTCATGACTTAAAGAATAATTTATTAACGGCCATCATTTAGATAAGAATTAATCTCTTTTTATTCGTGGCATTGCAATACGTATCGTCGGAAAATAAATCGAAACACGTGTCATACATTTCTTATCTACGTATGTATAATTCCATATCGAATTACCATAGCAATCGTCTTACACCTTTTCGTTTTTATCGTGCCAGGATATACGAACAAATGGGAACGGTTTACAAATGGTTTCCCTAAAAAGTTATTAAAGCCGTACGTGATTCGTAGTGCACCGGGTACGTGACCGAGGGCGTCGTTCCTCCATTTACAGGGTTGAACTAGTGAGACGAAGCTTATCAGGGTTGTATGCTCATCCGACATCAACCCCCTTCACTAACCGAGCCTCACTCCAAATGATTATCAACGGATGAATTTTGGCGAAGGGAATCACGATAAATGACTACGACACTGACTCTATTTTTTGTTTCTTTTTGTTGTGTTCTGTATGCACATCGTCTGACTTGACGAAAAATAATAACGACCAGCCGTATTTAATCGTAATCTACGGAAATTAGTGTTTCATGGTAAATATGTTTTAGTAAACGTAGCATAAAATTTAATCGTATAATACGATTAAAAGGATTAGCGTAATATTAATAAACCGGATCGACTTCGTAGTAGTGGCCGTTTAATATTTCATAATTACCGCGTGAAGTTAACAAGGTTTCTTTATCGTCGTTCATAAAAAGGAAGGGCTCCGCAGAAGTAACCGCCCCCTAACACGTCGATAAGTGGAGCCCTGAAGAGTATAATTTGGCTAACAATGCATAATATTAACGAACTGCCGCTTGCGAGGTTTTTCGAGCTCGCGGCAATCTAACCGGTCCCTGTATAATGCAAATTTTATTTACATCGCCCTGTTTTTCCGAGATTTCGAAAAAAAAGAGGGGAAAAATTAGATTTTCTTTTATATTCTTTTCTTTTCTTTAACGAATACATTCTCGCTTTGATGGCGACCGTGATGGTAGTTTGACGCGAATATGCTATCAGACGCTTTTTCAATGGAAATCGTTTGAACAGTCTGGCGGAATACGTACGGTAATTGTGAATCCACAAAACTAGTTAATTATGCAGGGATTGGGTCGAAGAAAAGCTGTTTTTTTTTGGCCTCGATTCGTTGGACTTTTTTTTTTAACTAACATTTTCATTCATCCGTTCACTTCAAGACTTCGAACCGTTCTCAACATTTTTCAGCTTTTCCCTTTCTCTCTCGGCTTTATTTTCCAGATCGCCGAAACTTTGAGATTCTTAATTTTTTTCTTCCGAAAACAACTTTCCAGCCGGTAGTCGGTATACTTTGATTCTCGACGGAAAGTATTAGCTATCTGCTTCGTCGGAAATATGATCGTTTCAACAGAGCCGAAGAACAACGCGGGAGCAGGAAAAATTCGTCGAGATACTCGGCCAGTATGTCGGTCAATCAGGATTTTCCCCGTTAGTTCGTAGGATTCGCGAAAATTGTACGCCGATAACAATGTTGTGCGACGTGGAAAGAAGCCAAATTGTTTCCGCACTTGACATTCTCAGACCGGTTGTCTTATTTTTGATATTTCAAGATTTTCCTCCGCGGCAAATTAATACTTTCTAAGGCGAACTACTAATCGGGTTAAGGTGTTAATTACGGACGAATAGGTTGGCCAGACTGTTAGATTTACAACAACAGTGAAAATAGATTCGCCCCGTTCCTCCTTTAAGTGTTGTCGATCCTGTTGAAAACGGAGAGAAAAAGGTTCCGTCGATCCCTTTCGGTGGCAAGCACGTAACCCGGAGAACGGGAAAATCTCGTAATCGCTTTCGAAAGTCGAACGTAATTGCGTTTGTTCTGCGCTGTTGACGTTCGATTTTTATTAGCTCGATCGGTTACACGAGATAGAAACAAGAAAGTCCCAGGGATACCGGGATAGATCAACGATCTCGATCGCATAGAAAACTTAATAAAACATTATCTCGCTTTTATTAAGAATTACGCATATATTTCGTTATAATATAAATAAATACATTCAAGTTAATTTCTTTCGTTCACTCGTTAACGGGACACTGAATTCGTATTATATATGAATATAGTTTTGAAATACTTAACAAATTCCGGCACACCGCCGCTGTAGAGAAAACACGCTGAAAGGAAATCTTATTAAATTAATTATTCAACGATAGCAATTACACCTGGGATGAAAAGAAAGCGTAAGTCCGTTGCCTCTTACGAACATTCTAAATAGAAAGTACGAGCTGAAACGTCGAAGTCCTAGCTAATTGTGGCATATACCAGAAATTTCTTTTCTCCCTTGAAAACTGAATAAACCTTTTAGTAGTGGTAGTAAGTGTGATACCGTTGCTGTTGTCAATACGAAAGAGGTGGGGGTGGGTGGGTGGAAGGGTGGAAGGGATAGGGTGTAAGGGTAATAACATGCTCTCGAGTAAGAAGGGCTTTTTTCGCGATGGCTGAAAAGACAGTGTCATCGGCTTCTTTTTATTTAAGTATTTATTTAACGGCAAGAAGTAAACGAGAGTAACGGAAAGAACGGGCAACGTAGAACGAAGAGAAGAAATAAGAGGATAGGACGAGACTGCGCCGAACAACGTGAAAGTTCTTCCGCTTGGAAGGGTACCCACAGTGCCCCCAGGGGCGTACTGTCGAGTTCCGCTGGACACAAAAGTACCATACCGGGGACCGTCTAACGGCCACGTACACAACGTACGTACCTGTCGCATTGCACTCGCACCTTACTCCGTACACCTGTCCGGGGGAGACGTACTTATGTATGTACACGGTGCAGTATACTTGACCAGGAATGGCTTTTCCATTCGAGAACTTGAGAAGAAAGTCTGCTGTACTAGAAAGAAGAAAAAAAAATATAACAATATCAATACCATTTCTATCGTTCTTATCGATACAAGGATACAATAGTAATATAAAATAAATTCTCTTGAGCTTCTATATTCTTTGGTCGTTTATAGTTCTATAAGAATTGTTATTGTATTATTGATTAACATTCATTACGCAACAAAACTTCGGAAAAAGGTAACCGTGTCTTGGTATACGTTGATTGTCAGTTAATTCTCATTGTTCACTAATTCTTGTCTAGTCGATCATCGTATGTATATCGCGTCGTTTGAACTTTCTCGTACAAATCAATGTTACCGCCGTTACAGGTGTGCAAGCTTCTGTGCAGCTGGGGGAGCTCGTTTATGCACCTGAAACTGAAACTCTAGGCTAACCCTTTTCATCCCCCGCGTCTGCCCGCCCCCCCCCCCTCCTTTTCTCTTCTATGTTCCACTCGTAATCCTAACGTTTGATTGCACCCATTACGGCTGAAGCACCTAATACGTAACTTTCGAGACTCGTGCGATAGGTCGGTGCACCAGCCGGGCAAAATCGATTTCACCTGTGCTTCACTTACCCCCCTTCCCGTCTCCCCCTCCCCCTACCTATCTACTACTTTCTCCTATCTCGTTCTGTCTATTTTCCTCTTTCACTGTCTCAATCGCGGATGAAGATGCGATAGAGTTGTCCATATTATAATACGAGACGTTCGTAGGTTAAATTTTTGTTACTACTTCACTGTCATGATCCATCACGATTCGATCTACGGTATAACTGTTTTACTCTTTAATTTCCTGTTTCCGTGTGCGGTTTATCATATTTACAACGACTTTATAGGATTTCCATTCATTCGCTGTAATTCCCATTCCGTAGAATTTGTCTTTATGACTTTCCCGGCTCATCTGTATTAACGTTGCGTTCGAACGTTGTTCTCTTTATTAGTTAAATTGTGTGTTATTTATAACCGGCTTGGAAACGAGTTTCATAAACAGCCGCGTTCGGAATTATGGAACTATAAAAGGGGGGGCGGGGCGGTCGGTGGAAATTGGCGTCTCGTCAACAATGCATAGTCGGCTTAATAACGAAGCTTATGTGCCGGGAAAGATGTCGCTTAATGCTATCATAGGCCGCAATTAACTCACATGTTTTACTTATTCCACCACGTGATGTATTACGACATCGTTTCCCCCGGTGGATCGTCGCGTTCCCCGCGGTCCACTTTTCGTCGACCCGTCGAAGGCAAAATCGTTATTCGTTATAAAATTATTGAGGTGAAACGAAAGAATCTGTATTGTCGTCCGATGGAAACGTTTCCCGTCTCCATGTATGAATATGTAACGTTGAAATTGATATAATCAGAATCCATTCACGACCTCGTTTCTCTCCTTTTTTTTCCGCTCCTCTTCTCTTCTTTTCTTTACATCGTTTTTATTTTGTTTCTTCTCGGTGGCTGAGGTTTCTCTTCTTCCATTTCTATCCCGGATTTCTTCACCTCGTTTACGTTTACATTTCAATCCCCGCAAGCCCATATCTCGCTGACCGAACGGGGCGAGCGGGCCAGGGGTATCGCGGGGGACCGACATTAAACATTCAGAGGGACGGCAAAAAAGAAGACGCATTTGCATCCCGCACTGCAACTGCGGACTCCCGGAAAAACATAAATAATTCAAAAGTTTTTACGCGATCGCTGAAAGAGGGGACAGCCGGTGGGATGGGCAACAAGGGGTCATTTAGGCCGGTAGAAGTCGTCCGTCGATCGGGATGCGCCAAATTGTCAAATAAATGGACGAAAAATGTTTTCGAGGAAAGGTCAGAAAGTAAAAAAAAAAAAATAATAATAAAAGAAGAAATGACATTTTAACACGAACCCGTATAACTTGGGAATAAAATTTCCCGGTAATACGTCGGACACGCCGAATTGTTACAAGTAATTTAATCCACGCTGTTAATACTACACGACGTATGAAACGTAAAAAAACTTTATACAAAATGCATGGGACATGCGAGGATCCGTTTAAATTCCACCCTGTACAGGGTGATTCGTTTAAATTCCCAGGCTGTCATAACTGGTTGATTTATCACCGCGTGACATTTAATTTTCTCTAAAAAACTTTAAAGCAACGAATAACGAAGAATTTCTATAATATCAGCATTGTATACTTCCGACAGTCCTTATATGGACATTGTTCTCTATGTATATACATATAGATAGACATTATGAATGCCATTCGTAGGCATATATTATCGGTTTCCGAAGGTATCTCGCTGCAACGAAGATTCTGTAAGTGGGCGCATAGTTAGGCCAATGACGAATGGCTATTACATACCAAGATATGCAATTATTACTTGGAATATTCCGCACAGTTTTGGAATATCTCGTGTTAGTCGAACGGGGCGGATGGCGGCGACAAACTAGTGGCGTATCGGCTCAGCCAGGAATCACGAGGGCATTCGGTGAATATCGGGAAAGTTTTAACGGCGCTTCATTAGAGAAAATAGTTTTGCTGCTGCGATCCAAGTACGTCGGTATTCAAGAATTAACACTAACAGACCCGGAGACGTTACTAATCTGATAGCTCGGCTACAGAATAGTTTCAACTACTAGACATTCCATCGTGATAATAATTGCCGGATACTGACGAGACCTAGACTTTGGGAAAATACCAGGAATAACAAAAACTTGGCATCGAATAGATATTGTAATGAAAGTTTCTATCTGAATGGCTATGAAATTATTTCGAGAAATTATTCTATTTATTGTTTTATTATTAGACTCATCGCGTAGTTTTTGTTTCACTTTTTCCTCGGTCTTATGAAATCTACCGTTCTTTTTCTCCTCAATGCACACCAAGTACAAAGGAATATTCGATCATTGAACTGCGTATTAGCATAAATTCCATAAAATGTTTCAAAGGGTAACGAGACTCGTTCAGCAACATCCGTATTGCCAGTCAGATACGCGGGGCGGTTCGTGCGAACGAGCAACGGCACGTGAAAAGCGAGATATTCCGCTTTCAGCCCCGATGTATTGTCATAACGAGGTGACTCGTAATTACGAGCATCTTTTTTATGAACGGACACCGGTCGCTTGTAACCGAGGGGGGTGGTGGCACACGGATAGAGCATTTAACGACTGGCAATCAGGATCCAGGAAACGGCAGGACCTTTATTCTACTTGTAACGCTCTGTCGACCATTTTTTTTTCACTCGACTCGCCACGGTGTCTCTCACACCGCCGTTTTTTACCCGGGTTTCTTTCTTTTTTTTATATAATTTCCCGCAAAACATTTCTTTTCCTTTTTTCTTTCTTTCCCCACCCGTAGCCCGGCCGATCTCATTGCCGGACGCCTGACCACTGCTATCCTCTGTCCGTCGTTTGAATAAAGTGAGCTATCCACGCTTTTAATGTACGTAAATGAAGTTACGCTCCGGAACTAATCATATTTGCATGCAGAACCGCAATCTCCTTTGAGCCCTTGTCGTACTTATTACCACAGTTTAGCCGGCAGAGACAATTTTATGACGGAACGCTGTCACGCATACCGATCAAACAACGAATGGTGTTATCTGGATACACACATACATACATACATACATACAGACATATACACACGTAGGTACATACGTAACAAAAGGTATAATATTGTCTTTAAGATAAATACTTGTTAGAGACGGTTAAAGTCTGACGGATTATTGACCACGACTACTTATCACGGACGGGGTATAAGATATGTACTATTGTACTATATCTCATCTGTGTACTTATGTACGTACACTTTTGAATGAACTCTTGTTTACACGTGAACGAGGGTAAAGAATGATAGATTACTACTAGCTACTGGTACCCATACAATGCTTCCATTGATAGGGACGATCGATTATCAATAGTATTCGCGATTCCTATATGTATTCTCCCGTTAAATCCATTGTTCGTTGGAAAAGTTGGCGAACTCGTTCCGGAACACTTTCAACCGGCATGAACGTAGCCTTTGAAGGACATTCGAGAAATTCCGATTGGAATCTTCTTAGTCTTCGAATCACCGACGATCATTAGCAAAAGATTTTCAATTACGTCAAAGAACAAAGTTTCATTCGATCGGTCGTTCGTTCGTTAGACGCACTCGTGCGATGGAGATTTCCTTATTAGAATATTAACGAAGACGCGTCTTTCACGTAAGATACGTACGAATGAAAGATAAACGTGATTCTCATGGGACACTATTTGTGAACCACTCGTACACAGCCTGAGAAGTTTCCTGGGAGCATCGAAATGATATTCATGTTGGTTCCCTCTCTCCTTTACCTTCTCTCTCTCTCTCTTTCTTTCTCTCCCTCACTCTCTCACTTCGTGGAAACTTCCAAGAACACGACATTTTGTCGTTCCTCCGCAATCACGCTTAATTAATTATTGATCGGGTTGACGCTGGCGCTAAGTTCATTATTCGAACTGATAAATTACAGGGTACGTTAATTGAACACAGCGAGATTGATTTGAACGTAGAAACTTTGTTTAGTACTTCGATCGTGAGAACGGAAACTAGATCCTAGATCTATCTTTTTTTTTTAATGTATTTTCGCGGTCGCCTACATATTGGTATGTTAATTTTATATCGTAACGGGTTCGATTTCCTTGGAATTTAGTCTGGCTACGTGAATCCCGGCCTCTAGTATTATCGTCGAGTACAACGAAAGCAGCATTTCGGTCACGCACGATCGAGTATTATCGTCGTCATTGTTATATCGACCATTCGTGAGCTACCGAGCATGCGGTAGTAATCGCAGTCTGGAGGAGCGCTTACAGAATATTGCGGCCCTGAACAGCGTATTGAGATACGCATATCGATAACGAACTACGGATAAGCACGCTGTTAGAGCGCGGTGGAGCGATAAACCGTCTGAGACTTGCATTAGGAAAAAGACAAAAGAATATAATTAAAACTACTTTCACGTTAACGACTAATATCATCCACGCGATTATATATTACATTTTCGTTTTAATATTTCCGGAAGATAGTGATATAATATGTCTGTACTGAAATTAAAAACCCTGATACGCGATTTTATCCGGATATACTGATGTTGTATAATTATAAGTCTAACAATCTAAAATACTACTAACTGTAAAGTAACTTTCTTTCTACACGCTAACATTACTAACACGCTTTCTTTTCTCTTCTTTCCAGATTCGATGTTACTCACCTACTAACCATCAAACTAACCCCTCCGTTAAGCGGCACAGAAATGATCTAATTGCTTTATGATAACTTCTTCGATCGGCTCTGCAACGATCCATCAACGGAACCGCACGGGCGGTCGGTAGCGGTCGTTCGTCGTTCAGAATCGATCATGCAAATCCTTGAAAATGCGCAGGACGAGCAGCAACGGTCTGAAGCTCGACCTGACGGAGAATACACCAGGTAGCTCTTTGTCGAGGCTGCCGAATTTAGTCGAGCATGCGGAGACCTGTCAAGCATTGTCCACCGGAACCGGTGAGAATTTGAGCAGCAAATTGCCAAACGTCGTTGAGGGCTCCATGGACTATGGTAGCGAGCGTAGGTCCTCCCGGTACCTGGAGTACCAAGAGTCCAAACCCTATCAGGAACCACAGTCCTCGACATCAGCCGTTCCCCCGTACGAGCAGGGTTACCACGATCAAACAAGAAGCTACCGTAGCTACGATCGAAAGGCCTACGATAACGTCGAACGTTACGATAACAGAATTTATCCGGAGGAGAATCTTAGATACGATCGCGGTGATCAACGAACGTACCAAGAATCCGATCTAGACGCACCCTATAAAAGAAGCGATGCACAGAAGCTTAGTAGAACTTATCCGTCGGAGATTCAGGACACAGGGCGTAGATACTCGAGAGACTTGACAGACTACGAGTATGCATCAAGGTACGCCGAGGAGACGTTGAAGCTCGAGCCGAAGAAGGATCATCATCATCATCATCAGTCCGGGAAGGTGTACGAGCCGGTATCCTCGAAGGGTTACGAGTCAGGCGTGAAGACACATGATTCGGCTTACGAATTGTCCTGCGCCGCGCAGCAGGATCTCTCTGCCCGGAAGTATGAGAGTAAATATCACTCTGTCAGCAAGATGTACGGCACCCTGCCTAGGTACGAGACGGGCAAGTCCTACGAGCAGACATACGAGGCAAGATCCTTCGAGTCTAAGTACGAGGAACAGCCATACGAGAGCAGCAAAGCCTTCGACTCGAAATACGAACTCACCAGCTCGAAGAGCTACGAGAGGACCAAGTACGATGGTTCCTCGTCGTCGAGATACCCGGACAAGTCGTACGATCAGACGTTGAAGATCGGCGAGCTGGGTTCATCGTCTTCAGGGGTTTACGCCAGGAAACAGAACCAGGAGCCGGAGGACAGTAACGCTGAAAAGATGAACGGCTATAGGAAAAATAATTTCGAGGCATACGGGGTTTACTCGGATCCCGAAGACGATCATGGTTTCCTGGCTGATAAGAAGACACCCCAGTACACGTATAAAGGTGTCGTCGTGAATGCCAGCGGAGAGTCGAGCGTTGTTGATCAGAAGAGAGTGAAAGAAGCTGGTCAAACCGAAGTACCAGGGAACCCTTGGTGCAGGTCTACCATTCTCTTACTTCTCTTGGTTCTTCTTGTCGTCATCTTCGTGTTCGTCACTGGGATTATCTTGTACTTTAACTGTAAGTCTATGTTCTTATATCTATTCTGAAATCTTTCTGTTAAATCCTAGAACATTCATTTTCGTTGTAGTCTCTTTGATCTGTTATTTACTGCATGGTTTTTTTCTGTTATCATCATTCGTCAACGTGGCAACGTTCTAGATATCGGGAAATAATACTATCGTGAGACTCGAGCGCGGAAATGAATGATGGTAGTTTGAGAAGCTTCTTGGAAACAGAGCGCAACGTCGTTGAGACTTTAATACGTATAAAGACTATTCTGTCGTTGTTTCTCATCTGCGCTCTAATAGGACGTCTCATTTGGTCTCCCGTATATTTTTAGTTCTCTCTCTCTCTCTTTCTCGCTCTCTCTCTCTCTCTCTCTCTCTCTCGTTCTCTCTGTCTTGTTCCTTGTTCCGTTCTGGGCTGTCTAGCTAACCGATTCCAGAGGGCCATTTAGTTAATGAGCATCCGATAGCAATTATTTACGGTCGTCCATGCGTCCGCCATAGTAATGGCCAGCAACAGCAACGAAGCACGACGATGCCTACGACGACGACGACGACGACGACGACGACGACGACGTCGACGACGACGACACGTGCCGACGATACGTTAAGCCCGAACGGTTACTGTCTCCGCGGTAGTTTTATGTGTCGAATTTGACATGCCCGGCACGTAGAGACTTACCACTAGCGAAACTGTTCGGTTGGAATTACAATGCGAACACTGAATGCAAGAAAAGGGTTTCCGGGGGGGAAAGCCAGACAAAAATGACGTGTACCTTAAGAATCCGTTTTGTCTCTAAGCGTTCTGCAGTATCTGATACAGATAGACGTACAAATAGAACACGTGATTCGGTTGTGAGTACACACACGAATATACCCTGTGTCCTGAAGGGTTTACCGTAACTCGCTACAGAAAAGACTCGAGTTTTCTATCGCCACAGATTAGATTCTCTTCTACCTCTAGTAGATTACTTTCGAATGTTTGAATACTTGAAATATATACAATTTACATTCCTATATGTATACATACTTACGATGAAAGTTTCGTAAAATGTGTGTGTTTTTATCAACGGATAAACGTTTCGTACGTTCCCGCACGGATAGATAGGAGTATATACAATAAACTCTACTTCCTTCCTTAATACCGACGTATAAAGCAACAGCTATTGGTTACGATAGAAATTTATATCCACGTAACGCACGTACGCATCCGGCATACGAGATGAAAAACAGCTACGTAGGAAGAATCAGAAGGTAGGACCGACCGGGGGTGGTTTCGCCACGGTAGAAAATCATACGAGATCTTCGGTTCACCGTTTATGTGATAGCAACATGCTTACGGGCAGCCATCACGCAGTGTTCTCCCGAGGAATATAAACCGACTCATTCGGAAACAACCAGCTTGCCGTTCACCGGGTGCCACGCTGTATTTTGATCTATGATTCAATTACCGTTAGAACCGCGTAAGCGAAACGATGTTATAAACATTATACATGGGCAAAATTAATAACGTACGGACGTAGCGAAATGTGAAATTCTCCTTTCTCGCTTATACATTATCTTTTCCCCCTTTCATTGACACATTACACTCAACACACCGTGACACTTATTTCCCCGCGACGGTGTAACGTTACCGATGAAAATCCTTTCCAATGACACCGCCACGTACCCTTTCCGACATACCGAATCCCGAACGAACCCCCTCCCCCCACTTCCCTCTTTTTTTTTTCTCTCCAGGGAATGTCCAGCGAGAAAGAGGAATGAAAAAAACAAATTCGTCCATCCACCATGCACTTTTTCCCCTGTGATTTCCGCTTTTTCCAGTATCAACGAGTGAACGGTACTTCAGTGAACGATGGCAGGACAATGCCAGGTAGGAAAAGGATAGAGAAACCGAGAGGGGGGGGAGAGAGAGAGAGAGAGAGAGAGAGACATACAGACAGAGAGACAGGGATAGACAGACAGGAGAGACTGTGTGTAGGGAAGCACTAGCTGTAGGAGAAAAATACGGAGGTTAGGTTGTGTAGGTTGGAACGAGGCCCTCCTATCCTCGGGTATTCCGAGTGGCTGCATTTGGCAGCGGTCGACAGGGGCGTTTGAGCGATTCGGTTTATTTTCGGGTCAAGTTTTCGCCCGACCGCTTCGCAATCAGCCGTTGCATTGTCCCGGGGACAATACATTTACCGCGACGGGCGGCGTGCTTGCGTAGGAATTTGTCGAGCGCCACCCCCACACACCCATCCCCATCCCCATCCCCATCCCCATCCCCCTGCGTTCTCCCACGACCGGCGGGACCGACCGTCGTATTTTCACCGGGATTTTCGGAAATTCGATTTAGCCGGCGTCGCGACGCAACGCGCCGCGCCACGTCGTTGCGCGCTACCGACTCGAACGGCCGATGTACTGCTCGTAACATGGCGAGTCGAGTTTCATGGAATTCCATGGTAATTGGCAAACTGAATTCGTCGCTGGTACGCGTGCACCGATATCTTATACGTTGTCCGGTTTTTGTGTTTTTTTGTTTTTTTTTTTGTTCAGCTTTATCATTCGCAGATCGGCCGGAAGCGAGTTCCCTTAATCAATTTTCTGCTTGGACGATGATACGTGATTGACGTTGAGTTTAACCCCTTCAGAATCGATTTTTTTTTCGTTTAACAAACAATGATTTTATACTAAAATTAAATTAATTCATGTGAACGAAAGCAACGATATACTTTTTACAAAAATATTTATTTCAGAGGTCATTTTTTTTGTATTAGATTCACTGATAAGTACATTAAGTGTTGGAACGGAGTTTAAAGCTATACGTATTAAAATACAACACGAAAAGTATTATGTACATTACAATGTGCACAGGGTCCGAAAGGGTTAAATCTTTCTGTAATGGGTTTCGTTTTTTATTATATTTCTAAACTAAATTATTTCTGGTTATATCTACGTGAGAGTATGTCCGTATAATTTTTTTAACCACGTATTATAACTTGTTCAGCTCGAACGTTGATAAATGTATCTCATAGCGAGTAGGTGTGATTCATTAAAAAACAAAAAAAATCGTGAGAAGTCCCTAGGACTTCCACGATACGAACGATAAGTCGTTACCCGCGAAACCATCGTACCTTTTCGTTCTTCCCTCACCGTGTACTCTCATATCTCTTTATTTTCTACGAGCGTTGTAACAAGGACAGCCGGGATGGCGAGAAATGAAGTACACGGCCGCGTGTACGGAGAAAACGATGGGAAACTCGCTTCAATCTCGGCATCCTCCTTTAGTCGTGGGTGCGGGGGGAGGAGAGGGCTAGAGGTCCCCGTGAAATTAGAGACACCCGGTATATATGCGGTACCACGACGTCGTGAACATGCACTGCGGGGCTTTGGCGCAGGATGAGGATTTAGTATGTAAGGCACGTGTTCGCATCTGCCTTTATGAGCGTTTCCCGCGATTCCACCATTTCGTCCTCATTCTCAGGCAACCTTGCAGCGGCCGTGGCTCAACGGTGGGCTCAGGGTTTCGGGATTAAGGGCGCCGCCGATCATATTAAGGCCGGAGATATCTCACCCGCTCCTTATCCGACGTCGTACGACCCTAGTAAACCTGCTTGCGTTTGTTCCACATAAATTACGAGGACTTTACCTCGTGGTATGCATCGTCCTCCTCCTCCTTCTCACGGTGTGTACGCAGCTTTAATGGGCCGAGGATCGTCAAACTTCTCCTACATTGTCATGTGGACGATGGTCTAGGGAATTTTCGGGGAAAACGCAGAGTAAACGTGTTTTAACCTCGGGTAACCGGTGTTAGCTTTGTTTAACGAGATGGTACTACACATTGTCACCGATGTTGATTTTAGAGATTTGGAAGATCGTTAGGTAATATTCGTAGAGGTAGAGTTCAAGTGTTCTCCCCCCTCCCCCTTTTGGTTTTCATACAATTTTATTTCAACGTACATACACGTTTAAAATTATTCCCTCGACAAATATCGCGAGTAAGAAAAATCTCCATGTTAGTATTACGGATTCCATTACATTAACAAGATTTAACCGATCTAAGCAGATTACACAAGTTTTACCTCTCACCCACAGAATCCCTTTAAACGTGAATTTTACATTTCGTATAAAAACCTGTTACTGATTAATACAACAGGATACGTTCACAGCATTGTATATTAATTTATTCAACACATGAATACATACATACCCAGACAAAACCATGTAACACGATCCTTCATAAATTCCCCCCAAAAAAATCGCGATGGATCATTAATCACCAACGGCCACGCTAGTTACCGAAAATTCGCGAATAACTCGTTCGATCGGTTTCGAATTTCCCGTTTCCGGTCGGCCGTCAATCCTCTTACTTAACTGTCAGCCGTGGAAGAGCCGTGTCCGGGTACCACCGATACCTGGAGCTCCTTAACGTGCATTTCGCTTCGAGTAAAGCAGCTCGTAACTGGCGTAGGCGGTGCGACATGTCCCGGGGCGCAACGGGATAGGATGGTGCCGTTGCTAGACTAGGGGGATACTAGGGTGGAAAGGGGGGGGGGTGAAATTGGATCCTCGGGTAATAGGTAAATTGCGAGCGGAAGCATTTCGCACCTCGGAATCGCGGGTACGTTTTATGGAACAGGTTACCCGTAGGGAACCAGAAGAAGGGGGATAGAGAGAGTTAGGGGTTGGGGGGGGGGGGTGGGGGGAGGAGAGGGAAAGGGGAACCAGGATGAGGTGCGGGGCACCTCTGGCGTGGCGTGGTGCCGTGTTCGGCGAGCGGAACGGTGACTGCGAAATTTGTTGCTGGCGTGGCTAGACGATAAACGTTCCGTAACTACTCGAAATTGCGAGGCTGCAAACTGTTTTCGCCACGGGCACAAAACTTGGGCCCTTTTAACCGGTACAAATCCACCGGAGGCGTGATAAATTTCCTGAGTTTTAGCCAGCGGAGCTGGTGGGAAGGACAGAACCACCGGCACCGCGACGATGACGACGACGATGGTTGGCACGATGGGATCTGGTTATGGAGGTGCGCAAGGATTTTCCATTCTGTAGAAACTACGAACTCGTTTTCCTACCGTTATCCAACGTACGCGATTATCAGGAAGTTTAACATTGTACGAAGGGAGATTGTACATTGTACGTATAGACGTTAGCCTACCGTCGGTAGAGATTTACGTGGAATATTGTACTCCTGGTATGTGTCTGATAATACAAGCTTAATTAACTTCTTTCTCGCGTCCGGATTCGAAAGTTCCCAATCGTCATTTAAACTTGGTAGTCGGGCTTGGCGCGAAAGTAGCAAAGAATCCGGCAAGTTAGAGACACGAATACATAATATCCCTGGTTGTTCACGCTGGATTAAGTTTGCGGAACTTTCAAGAAACACGAGAATTAGTTCGCGAGATCGTACCATCGCACGGGAAAAGTGACGAACGCTGGGACAATGGACCTAGGTATTTCCTTTCGAGAAGGGTTTCTCACTCGGTCTTCGAAGTCCGAGAATTTTCGTGCGACAAAAGGTGGGAGAGGAGAGGAGCCAATAGGGAGAAAGGTCGCAGCAATCGGTCGCGATCGGGATTGTTCACGAGTTACCGAGTTCGAGTCAAGATTAATGTTAACTTCGCCGTAGAGTTAATAAGTCTGAGACCGATAAATCCCGCTAACTCCATCCTACCTCTCCCCCTTTTTTTTTCTTTTTCTCTCATTCTTCTCGTGCCTCCTCGACGCTGCTCCATTACAGTTCTCCTTTCCTCTCGTTCCTCGCTTTCACACTGTACCGAACCTTCCTTGAGCTTTGAGAAACTCGAAAACTTTCGCGGTGAGAAAAAGCACGGCGTATCACCCGGGCTTCGGCAAGAAGCTCCGTCCCGAGAGTCCCTTCCAGGATCATTTCCTGCAGGAATCCCGGTCCTTTTTGTTGCGATTACTTGCGCCGAATAGTTTTCCTATTATAAACCCCCGCCGAAGAACATTTGCTGCCCGCCGATTCCTTTTCTACTTGAAGCGATATCGACGGTTGATTGCATTTGAATTTTGTATTAGTCGCAACAATTTTCATTGGCAACGAATCTCCTGCGTTCTCATAAAACGATCAATTCGATTAATATATCGATCGTACGATAACATAAGAATTCTCTTTCTCCTCTATTTTTTATCGTTTCAACGATAGCTTTAACGTTGATAAGGAGAGAGTTAAAAGAACTTGTTTTTTTTTCTCTTTTATTACATTTTATGCCAGCAAGTGCCACGTGCTGAGGACGGTAAATACATTTCAGGTTTATAGTCCGTATTAATTGCATCAAAGATTATGTCAGTGACGGTAATAAAAAAAAAATAAGGAGAAAAAAAAGGAAAACGAGGGGAAAAAAAACATTAGAAATCGTGTAGCAACATGGGCCTGGCACAGTCAGGTTTCAGGTTTCCACGGGAAGAAATAGGACGGAAGTTGGTCGCTAAGGAGGACTCTCTGGAAAAGCCCTGTCAGGGAAGCTGACGTTTAATTTAATAAATGCCGTACTGTCGTACTCTTTCTTTTCCCTTCTTTCCTTTGCGATTCCACGGAGCGGTGTTTCCGCGCCATTTCCTCCTGGCGCCGGTAACTGCCGTCCCAGTGCCGTGTAAAATTTCTTCGGAAAAACTGTGCGAGCCAAGGTGCACCTTGTTAAGGACGTCGAAGTTATAGTCGAAAGTTTCTTGTAAGTTTGTAATTTCCAGTCCATACTGACACTGGTTTTCTGCTTTTAAACTCGAGCATTTTTATTTTACTTCGCCCAAGACCGTCAAGATTACCTCATTACGTATCTGAGAGAGTGAGAGAGAGAGAGAGAGAGAGAGAGAGAGAGAAAAAAATGGTAGAACTACTTGTTAACTGTTTGGAAAAATTAAGTAACTTATCGGATAAATAGAAGACGTTAAGCGGTTTTTAAAAGTATTTCATAAACTACGTTCAACAGACGTGAAGTAAAATATAATCGTATAATCTCTGATACTATCTTTTTCTTACTTCTATGTATACATACTATATATATATATGTATAGTATATTTCATCCCGGATGGTAGAAAATATCGAACATGTCGAGATATTAGTCAAACAAGCACGTAGATGGATATATTTTCCACTGATATTTTTAACCTCACTTCCTTCACGTTTCCAACTGCGTGAAAAAATTGCCGTGTAAACTGTCATCGATTCATACGGCACGTGTCTCGTTTCGTATACGATATTTGTGTACGTCTGATTACCCGATAAACCCTTAAACCGTGCTTTGTCATCACTAAGTAAACACAATGTTCCGTAGTCGCGCAACCCGACCGATCGCGAGGCTTAACCTCAGCCGGCTACCGTTTCAATTATTACCGACACGAGCCTAATACCATCACCGTCAATTGTCGTCATATCCAACAAGACTAATTGCAAACGGCTTAATGGAATTTCCGAGTAGGCCGGAATCATACGGGGCGAACAGTGACGAATGCCGCCGGACTTAGATTTGCGATCGTCGCATACCTTGCAGGTGTGAATGTCGTTGAAAATTGTATATGTCGTACGTACAGGTGTGCATCGAATTTAATATTTACACACCAGCGTAGCGGTCGGTGTTGAATTGTTCGATCGTCACCTCTAAATGTCACATCTACCTTTGAATACGATCAAATTTATTTAACCTCGATTAAAACCACTTGAATCCGATTTCTTGGTTTATGAAATCTACTTTGGCTGGGAGATCAGATGAATTTGGAATTAATAAATCTACAATTCTCGGTCAACGTTTAGAGTTTCTTCTACTCATACATTTTCATCCCGCACGTATATCCTAATCAACGAAAAAGATCCGCGGCGATCTTTATAGTCTTTCTTCCTCGTAATCGTACTTTTCTTGTCAATAAAGGGTATTACGCGTAATCCACGGCCTCATTGGCTGGACGATCACGTTGCCGCCGTTTCTGTGTGGGTGTGTTCGTACAGGTATTTCACGTGTGCCGGGTTTGTTACGGTTTATATCACTTAACGCACCACCACCACCACTACCAGCACGTCAGGCGGCACGTGTAAATTTTCCGGGCCGGTTCTCGCATACATAGACACGTCTCCCGGCACATACGCAAACAGAAGTAATGTGCATACGTGTATCACGAGCCAGTTCACACACGCACGCAGACAAAGAATCGGAGGGGGGAGGGGGAAAAGTATATCGCGCACGTGGGCGTAGTTACGTGGAACGTGAACGCGAAACCGGAAAGGAAACTTTCTTCATTTTTCGCCCCTCCACGGTCGGACCAAAGTTTTTCCTGAAATATCGCGAGAATCAATCGCTGGCACGAGTGGCCCCGATCGAACGATCTTTTCCACGCTTTTCTGCTGTCGGAGTTTCCGACGGAAGTAACGAGCTAGTTTTAGTCGCACTGGTACCCCAAGGCATGGCTCGCTATCGTTACTCATTGTGCTCTTTTGCTAAAATCTAGCTACGCGATTAGTCTTGTTGCGAGACGTGCCCGTTCGGTTGAAGTACAGTTTCGCTTTGTTGCGCCGGAACTGCACATGCTGTGTTCTTATATTATTTATGTAGAAGCACATTCTTATATGTATATTAAATTATTTTGTAGATTAAATAGGAGAGAATTAAATATTTAAAGAGGATAAGAGGTAAAGCCGTAGTTAAAAACGTTGTGAGCTTAAAAATAAAGTTTGGCCAGATATTAAAATACGACTCGGTAATACTGAAATTGTATTCCTATTTTGATGGATATTTCAGAGAAGAAAATGTATGTATTGTTTCCAAAATGAAGTTAGAAATTGTTTTGCTAATAGTAGATTCATTGAAAACGTTTGCAAATTTAAAATTCTTATCCTGCAAACATACAAATCGAAAATATAATTTATCTGATTTTATTCCTGCGGTCATCAAATGAATGAATACAGGGTGTAACAGAAATTCTGGGACACTTGGGCTTTATGGATAGAACGCATAAAAATAAGAAAAAAAAGTCTTATAAGTCGAGGGCGCAGCTCACCCCCTACGGAGATACAACCCCTTTTGTAAAAAATGTTTAAAAAATTATATCTCCGAAACGGTAAGTCGTAGAAAAGTGATTTTGATTGCGATATAACCGGAAAAGATCAAAGTTTAATAAAAAAAATGTAGCCGCTGCGATTACTACCGTTAAGTTGCATTTATTCTTGTTAATAAAAAACAAATGTAATTATTTCTATGTTAGCGGCTGTTTATCACCTCGAGAAAAATGTGGATAATGCATCGGGACTTGCTTTGCGAAGACAGCCAAAAAAAAATTAATATTATTATAAATTATAGGTGCTAAAATTAGTAGTTTAACGCCCGCCGCGAAGACGCCTGCCGATATGCAGCCTCCGACACGTCAGATTGGTGATGTCTAGTTCTACTGACTACGTTTGACCTACTTTTTACATGTGGTACGGACTCGCCCTGGCCTACGGCTGACCTACATCTTACATATGGCACCGACATGTCCTGTGATTTACACTAAAAAATGTATTACGTATTCTATTACAGTATTCATCTTACCTTTAAACGAATTGTTTAAAATTGGTGTCCGTTCACCTCGATAAATTTCCGCAATGGTTTCTTCATTGAACGCCGTACATTGGCATAAACTTCCTCTGGGTTATTATTAATTTTCGCACATCCATTTAAACAGAACAACACAAAACAGTCCAAGATAGTTTTTGCCGGTTAAGCACGCTGGTACAGAACACGGTCCCACCAAAAGATTGTTCACCATACCGCACCACATATTTTGCGCTAAATTGTCTTTGCATATTAACAAATAGTATTTGTTACAGCGCGCAAGGAGACACAGTTCTTTATTCTTAATCTTTTAAACGATCTACAACATTCTCTCCGACTCGTTCTTACGACACTCACTGCAAAACGATCCTCTTTGTACTGAATTCGACAGTAACTGCAGCAAAATCTCACCCGCTCCTTTACATTCATTCTCTCACTTGCACTTCGTTGTATCTCGCTCGCACTCATCCCTTACGAGTTGGTGAAGGCCTGCGAAGCGTTACCGAAAATTCGACCGGAAGACCCCCGTGGTGGACGCTCTTCGGTCGCTTTCGCTCGCCTGCCATAAACCTGCCTTACCTGCTCTGTCCCCACAATTAACATTTGGCGAACACTTGCTCACTCATTTCTGGCAGGCAAGCGAAACCGACCGCCATGGGTGTTTTCCGTGGGAAACCTGGTCGACTTCGACGCTTCACAGGCCTCCACCAACTCGTAAGGGATGAGTGCGAGCGAGATACAACGAAGTGCAAATGAGAGAATGAATGTAAAGGAGCGGATGAGATTTTGGTGCAGTTACTGTCGAATTCAGTACAAAGAGGATCGTTTTGCAGTGAGTGTCGTAAGAACGAGTCGGAGAGAATGTTGTATATCGTTTAAAAGATTAAGAATAAAGAACTGTGTCTCCTTGCGCGCTGTAACAAATACTATTTGTTAATATGCAACGACAATTTAGCGTAAATATGTGGTGCGGTATGGTGAACAATCTTTTGGTGGGGCCGTGTTCTGTACCAGCGTGTTTAACCCGCAAAAACTATCTTGGACTGTTTTGTGTAGGGATATTTAAAAACGATATTGTTCACTCATCGCCAGTGCCTGACGAGAATGTGCTGCGGCAACACATTGTAAATGGATGTGCGAAAATTAATAATAACCCGGAGGAAGTTTATGCGAATGTACGGCGTTCAATAAAGAAACCATTGCGGAAATTTATCGAGGTGAACGGACACCAATTTTAAACAATTCGTTTAAAGGTGAGATGAATACTGTAATAGAATACGTAATACATTTTTTAGTGTAAATCACAGGACATGTCGGTGCCATATGTAAGATGTAGGTCAGCCGTAGGCCAGGGCGAGTCCGTACCACATGTAAAAAGTAGGTCAAACGTAGTCAGTAGAACTAGACATCACCAATCTGACGTGTCGGAGGCTGCATATCGGCAGGCGTCTTCGCGGCGGGCGTTAAACTACTAATTTTAGCACCTATAATTTATAATAATATTAATTTTTTTTTGGCTGTCTTCGCAAAGCAAGTCCCGATGCATTATCCACATTTTTCTCGAGGTGATAAACAGCCGCTAACATAGAAATAATTACATTTGTTTTTTATTAACAAGAATAAATGCAACTTAACGGTAGTAATCGCAGCGGCTACATTTTTTTTATTAAACTTTGATCTTTTCCGGTTATATCGCAATCAAAATCACTTTTCTACGACTTACCGTTTCGGAGATATAATTTTTTAAACATTTTTTACAAAAGGGGTTGTATCTCCGTAGGGGGTGAGCTGCGCCCTCGACTTATAAGACTTTTTTTTCTTATTTTTATGCGTTCTATCCATAAAGCCCAAGTGTCCCAGAATTTCTGTTACACCCTGTATACATATTTGGGCACAATACTTGTATCAAATCACTCCAACAGTTCTTTCGTTTTTATAATCGAAGTTTGAAAAATGTTCACGAGAACAGCCCTTAATATTAATCATTAATGCATTTAATGTCATTCTATCGAACATATTCCAATTTGGTAACCAGGTCGTTGATACTATTTCTGAAAATTTCAACTTCCGTAGAATCCCAATATACTTATTCATGCGACGTTGAACACCGGCCGAACTTTTCGAAAGATCTAATAGACAGATTGACCTTTGCTCTGAATAGTTTAAGATCAACCGCAGACATTGTGGTATCAAATCAGGTAGTTTAAACCTGTTCGTCGTAAATGCGCAGTAGATGCGGACGATTTTGGTCGGACATCGGTCAATCGGATGTTTCTCACATTGATACGTAACTTCAATCTACCTGAGAGCTATACATACACGTACGTACTTTCAGGTAACATTTCAGGTGGCAATAGTTCTCACCAGGTTCAAGGAGAATTAACGCTATTAACGGAATTCCTTGTTATATCTACACTTCTCACGAATTCCGACGCGGAAACGATTGATCTTGATCACTGGAATTGTTACTATATATTTATTTCTCTTCTAACGTCGTTAATTTTCTTTTTTCATACGAATAGCCTTTTCATCGATAGAAATACGAACGCTCCGTTTGTTCCGCGTGGACATCGAATTTATCGACTTCTGTTTCTGTGTCAGGAAAGCGCAAATTATCGAACATTGCTAGAACAAAAGGGTCGTTATTTCCTTCGGTGTGTATGCGCGGCCAATTTTGTTATCGCGCTATCCCGTACCACCTGACGCCTATCGGTTTATTGGAGGGGAAAAAAAATACGAAAAAAAAAAAACTAAACAAAACGCCGGCGGTATACGTGTTTCGTCTTCGAGTTCGTATACAGTCGAGGAAACGGAAAATCGAAAGTGCTTCACCACCATTTCCGGCAAGCTCTCACGAGTGCCGTTCCTCGGGCGTTGCTGTCGAATGCAAAAAAGGAGAATGAAATATCGCGTCTGCGAGCACGACGCGTGAAATTCCTCCTTCGAAAATAGCTTCGATATACGGGACGTCAGGGTTTATATACAGGAAGGTTCGACGTCGTGTGTCCGAAATTTTTAAGGGGCGATTCCACGTCTGAAAACAGGGCTGAACAAATATGAAGAATATTTTGTTCTTTTCTCTCGTGATACGGACCAGTGAGATCGAAGGTGAAAGGTGTAATTCGCGTCGAAATCAACGAGGATCTTTTTGAAAATTTTCTCGATGCTTGCTTACTCTAATACGAACCAGACTCTTTTATTTTTCGTTTCCTCATTCGCGTAGAGCGCCGGAAAGTTTTCGGCACTTTGTAAAGTGGGTTTCCTACCATCAGGCAATTTTCACTTATAACTTTCGGGGGGACGTGTCTTAAAAAGTGTGGGTAAGGTTAGTCGACATTTCATTAGACATCCTTTTCTTCTTGTTCCGTGGTCTGGAATCGCCTTTTAAACTTTAAGGCGCATGATACCGCCCTCTTTGTCCATAATTATAAATCCCATCGATCGCAGTGTAATCTAGGAACAATTATTCTCATACATTAATTTCTAATCACGCCCCTTATCATGAGTATCCAATTCTGTGTTGAATATCAATCAATTAATTGACACACCAGACTTTCTATATCACTAACTAAACAATGAATAATTATAAATTTAAATATTATCCACTTCAAAAAATATTATTAATCCCCATCGTACACATACACTTAGTTTCACATCTATAACTCAATAATATCCTTAAAAACATTTATAAATCAACTTCCCGTAAACAACGGCACATCCAAGCAAAAGCACCGAGAGAAATAAGTGTCTCTCGTCTCTACTTTAACGCGCGGGGCACACTTTTCCGCTTGCACGGCATAACGAAAAGCATTGTACCAGCAACAAGCCGTAGACTTTCCAACCACAACGAATTTTTCACGCTCCACCCATTATCCAGTCTCGAGCCGGACGATATATATTCCGATGCCATTCGATTGGTCTTCCAGATATCCACGTAACCCCTCGTTCGTGTACGTAGTAGGCGATCGTGCGTGTGTTGCCCCGGGGCGCGACTGTGTTATCCGTCGGTTTGTGGGAGTGGCAACACGTGTTTCCCATGTGTGTCAACCCGCAGTCGTAGGTTGGACGAGAAAGGGGGAATATCGGCGCGATATCGGCCTGTACGAGTTCTCATAGAGGCGGGCTGCATACATATCGTCGGTTTGGTAGTGCCGCGTGGCACGAACTGCATGGAACGTACATACATACATACATACATGGATAGATAGATATATATGCATGTATATATACCATATATACATATAGATATGTATAAGTAAATGCACATATATTCTTGGACGGTTTTCTTCCGTTGGACTTTCCGTGTTGGTCCGCCGACGAATGTCTTTTTTACATTTCTATGTAATTTTTCATACGAACTTATGGAATAATTTATGGGTAAACTTCTACTTGTTTCCTTGAATTTCTTACACGAGCGGTTACACGGTGAAATTTGAATCTGAAATCGAATGAGTGTTAGTGTCGCGAGGGGAATTTTGTTACATTGGGTTTTCCCGCGAACGGATTAACGTTGTAGTGATTATTATTTTCGTTGGTTTGTTTTTTATTTATTTGTTTTTTTTTTTGCGAATGGATCTCATTTCGTTCCCCTGTTGTTCTCATTCGTTGGAGGCCGAAGAAGAAGTATGGAACTGTTTTGTGCGTGGAACGTATAGTATTGTCTCTGACTGGCTGTACCTGACGTATTGTTCGTCGGAATTATAACGGTATTTTTATCGAGATATATATTTGCGAACAACGATCGTTATTAAAAATTTTAAACAACCAAAGTTCTCCAGGTTTTCTGTATTAACGTTGCAACGATGCGGCTGTGTCGAACGGTAACGGCAAAAACGATGGGTATAATTGAGTGGCGCATGAAAATTGTAAAGTATGATGTAATTTATTGTTTCTCCAACAGGCTTATTCTTTTCACACGTAGAATCACGCACTCAGTAATTAAGCCCTGTCATTGAATTATGATAGAAATTACTGTTATACAAATTATTGAAAATTCTACGTAAGTTTCTGTATTTATATTTCGAATAATTATTATATATAATTACAGTGAATACTTGGTGAAATATGCTTCGTGTTTGTTCGTCATTGGACTCGTCAAAAGAAAATCTAAACGGGACGATTAAAAAACGATATTCTCGTTTCACTGATTTCCGAATGGTTCTTCGCGACGCGACAGATTTAAAATACATTTGTTTCCCTCGAAAACCATTTTTCCACGGGCAACGAGTGTAGATTACCGCAAATGCATATACGTGATGAATTACTCCAACGAACGGGCGATATTTCTGCGTTAATATATTCCGCCGCGTGGTAACAAAACCACGACGCTCAAAAAAAAAAAAAAGTTCTCCGCCCGTAACGTGTATTTAATTGCAAGAATTATTGCGTTGCGTCGACCGACGTTAGTTGCAATTCATATCAACGTTGACAGCGTTTCACGTGGATCCTCCGTCGCATCTGTGCTGTAATAACGCTTTACCGTCTAGAATACATATTTGTCGTGGATACATATTTACGTACACAGCTCTTTTATTTTATTTCTGTGTGTTTTTTTTCTCTCTCTCTCTCTCTTTCTTCTTTTCTCCCGCCACGATATTTCTGCGGGACGAAATTAATATTAAGTTGCGCCGCCGCTAGCACGCGGAACACCCGACCGACTTTCCCTCCTCCAAAAATTTGCATTATTTCCTCCGTTACAAGGGTTCACGATGATGCGAGCAATTCAACGTTGATCCCCAAGTAGGTCGTCTCGTTGGAAATAAACATCAGTTGTCGTTGAACGTGCGCACTCCAGTGCACCGGCCATTCCATGGAATTCATATGGAAACTTGTAATTATTTTCAACGTCATACATGCCGGCGTGGCGGGCGGAGCCTCTTCATTAAAGGGCATCCGGGAAAGGATAATTAAAAGTTTCATGAGGAACGTCAGAACGCCCCGGATGTTGCGCAACTCGAGAATGCCGAATTTCCCTGTTATTTGCTCCTCGGAATAGCTCCTGTACGTTAGTCTGCCTTACCCTCGATTCGTATCAGCTTTTCTACCTTTTCATTTAGTCATTAAAGAAATGTTTGAATCGTACCGACCGGTATTTATGAATTAATTATAGTTCGGTATGTTAAATCCGTGTGATTCGTGTAAATATTTCTAGGTATTATATGTATGTATGTATGTATATATGTATTATATTGAAAGCTTCGACGTTGGATATGAAAATTATTATGCGGTATACGGTGACGGGGACAGAAACGGATTAAATATGCTTTTTTAATTAAAAAGTATTAACATACATTTGTACGTACGACTAATTTTACTAATACTAACCATGTTTTCTTTTCAGACATGTCCTACAAGCCGCGCCATCCCGTTATCGAGGGTAAGTAATTTCCTTCATATTTTATCCATCAATATATGTATTTATATAGATGTATAAACGTATAGAATATGCTATTAGCTATGTCCTTACACAGGCATATTTAAGTAAATATATTACTAACGTGGATTCTGTAAATTAAAAATATGATATCGTCTGCTACCGATGCTTCGTAAGTTTTCGTTAATATCGCTAATTAACCCGCGGGAAATTTAAATAGAAACCGTTGGACAAGTGTTTGCTACGACGTAACGGGCCGCAGGTATCAAACTACGAATAATTTTGCCAGCTACGAACCGATCGTAGCTTCACGAAAGTGGCATGATAAAAAGAATCTCGAACGGCTTGCATAACGATCGCACTTTAACGCCTCGCTACGTGATACAAATTCAACGGCACGCGATATTCAGAAACGTGTTATCCCGAAGTCTGATGGACACGGGGGCTGGGTGTCTTTCAGACTGGCACACGACTCAATTATGAGAAATGCAACACCCTGCAAATCCCCCAAATTGCTACGCTATATGCAAACGATCACGCTATCGCACTTGTGAATGCACTGGGAAGCTTGCTTTCTTCAAAGCAATTTTTACCGCTTCGCTGAAATCATTCTGGGCTTTCGTTCTACTGTCTCGTGAGGTGTAACGTTATAGTAGAATCAGTATAGCGATGGTCGGACAGTAGTATATACGTAGTATTAGGGAAACCATGACGTTTTTCGTATTTTAATACCGTTTTATCGGTATATAATCAAACAAAGTGGATTTAAGTACGAAATGTTACTTCCCGTTAAATGTTTAACATCTTCACAGGTTTGTAGGTTCGTAAATTTATTATTCGAATAATATTAAATACATGTATCATGATTGATAGTTACATGACGTTATGAATCAGCGTCGTTGTTAATATTTTCGTTAGAACGCTGAATTTGCAAATGCCCAGGGCATTCTCGCTGGCGTTGGATTTTTATTTTATGTTTTTTAACGATATATCCTCATTGTTCCCCGTGTGACATAGAAAAGGCATATACCTCCGGAAAAAAAAATCGGTACAAATCATTCTGCCAGATACGTTATGCGACAGCACGTTTTCAAACTGAACTCAGCCCTTCCATTGTTAGCCCTATCCTATTTGCACGTATATTGACGCGTATTCTATTCGAAATTTTGGTAGCCAACGGCAGAGTTTCTATTTTACAATCGGACCCGATGTAAGGTCAGTAAATATACTTTGTAGGCTTTATTATGTAAATACGAAGTCGCCCGTTAACACATAGAGAATATGGAATTGTAGCAATGGCGATCGTTTACATTGACGTATATTTTTTCAAACCGTTAGCCCATCAGTTTCCGTTGAATTTATTTTTTGTTTTGTTTTTCACTGCCCCGTAACTGTCACCGTTCAAAAGAGCGATAATGGATACACGAGGAATTAAACGCTCGCGGTAAAATACTAACGATAGAAAAAAAAAGATCGTACCTATACACTTAAATAAACTGCTCCCTGTACATTTACCGCTGTCCATCAGCGATCTTAATTAGTAACTCGTAGAACTGGGTCAAACAAACATAAAGTGAAGTAGATAATTCGATTCGACATCCGGTTACTGATGTTACACGTACTCTTTTATTCGTTTAATAGACAGATATTTCTATACTTCACGTCCAGTTGCCGTAGATATTTCACGATTATTAAACGACACTTAATCAATTATCTACAACAATATTCGTATACGATTTACTATTTTATTTACAAACTGCGACAATTGTTTTCCATGTTTCGAACTCGAGATCCTTCGGTGCAAGGAGAGTCACGAGTTCGGTATTAGCCACGGTGCTAACTCAACCGGCGCTGGAATTACTTTACACGTTTCGAGACCGTAAAATGCCGGCGCGGAATTTGTAGCATACTAAATGTCGATTATCAATTATTACCGAAGTTAGACTGTAGAGGACGAGGCAGACGTTAGCTACGGTTACCATTATTTGAATAGTTTACCGATACGATCGTTTCGGCAATGCGCATTGCGGATATCCGAAGTTTGAACATCCGGATATTGAATATGGTTACGCGGAAATTGGGAATATTCCGGATACTTCGGTCGCTGTTACTTCGACTAATATTAGATGTTTCGATGACAACATTGCTCGCGGACAATTAGCTTTGTATTCGATGTACATCAAGATAGGAAAGGGCATCCGCGATACGCGGTCAATAAGTGTAAACAGTTTTAGTTATTGCTCGCCGATACGACGATCTGTTAGATTTACAAATTTCACACCGCGCACATCGTGACATTCGAAACATTTTCGCGTGTCGATAACATCAGCTGTCTGCTGCTCCGAGTGTTTGTACAGAATCATTCAAATATTCTTAGATATTTTATATTTTAAACATATTCGCGGTGCCGTTTGAAATTGTCAAATATAATCTATTTTTTTTTGTTGATGCATTTTATCGTGGTTTTGCAACATACAATAAAATTTATTCCATTTACGAATACTTTGCGGGAAGGAGTAACTTTTTGTTCTATCTTTCGTATTCCTCGGTCTCGTTTCTGTAACGATGGGGACCATCGTTTGTTTTTTTACACCTCGGACAAATAATAGCATTCTACTAGCGTTGTTTTTACTCACGTATTCATATAACGGTTTAATAATATTCGAGACACGTGTTTTTCGATTCGACACTATTCCCTCACGCATTACAATACATGCATTTTAATCGAAATATTTCCACGTGCCCGTTTAAGTATTCAACGAACACACCCTCCGATCGAAAAATATTATTAACAGTATTTTTAAAGATATCGCGAAGCTGAAAATTGTGCGTATATATACATATATGTATGTGTTTTTTCAAATAATATATTTGTATGTATGTCACGACAGCTTGATCGACGGAGATGACACATATTGCGAGGCATCTGTCATTTGCTAAAAGGTCACTGATACGCTATTTCGCTGTCTCTTGAGAATATATCGCAAAGTGATACACATCAGTCACATTTCTGTCACTGGTATCCGGCATACCTCTACGTGAAACCGTGTGTGTATACTTGCACGAAACGCTACACGTCCGTCGAAATGTCCATTGAGTGGCCGATATTGCGGCAGCGATAGTACATACAACGGATATTCGCAGATTCCGATACGATCGGAATCGTTCCGCAATTAGGATTTGAATTGTGCATTAAAACGTTCCTAACAATGTCTATCCGTCGCGAGTTTTACAGCGAACGAAAAACAATCCGGATAAAAAATTCTAAATATACACGGGCGTGAATTTATAACGACTCCGTTAAAAAATTTTTTTTTGTCCATAGTTTTGTTGTTATAGTTGACACGGGCAATGAAAATTACGTCGATGCGTCGTTATTTTAAACTGCGAAACTTCCACTTACGTTTCATGATTCCCCGCGGGAACGTTGCGGAAGGGGAAAGAAAGCGCTCCGCAGGGGGCGGTGGATAAAAGAGAAAAAAAAAACGTAGAGTAAAAATTCCACCAAAAATATTCTACGACAGCGGGTGCAG
Source organism: Mimumesa dahlbomi (assembly GCA_917499265.3). Lineage (NCBI taxonomy): Eukaryota > Metazoa > Arthropoda > Insecta > Hymenoptera > Crabronidae > Mimumesa > Mimumesa dahlbomi. Next base: position 7,896,719 of record OU824116.1, on the reverse strand, counting down.
TTACTATAAATCGCTGCGTCCTCGTGTTCCATTCCCCTCCCCTTTCTCCGGTGGCGTGAATGTGAGTGGGCACGGGCGTGGGGGTTAAAAGAGACAGAGAAAAAGGGTAAAGGAACGCAGACGTAGGAGAAAAAAAAAAGAGTCTCCGGCCGATAAATTACACGTAGAAAAAACGGCAGGGGGTAGAGAAAGAAAGAGAGAAAGAGAGAATCGTCGGTTCACATGGTATAAATGTGGAGGGGTGCGTTGCTAGCTTTTTACGGGGTTTCCATCCCCCTCTTGGAACCCACCTTACACTGCCCGGTATTATCGGACTGCTCGCTAATATCAGCCGCGAATTTCAGCGAACACCTCGGGCAGTCTGAGAGAAAGAAAAATTAGCTAAATTTTCTGTATACATAACCATAACCAAATAAGAAACCGTGAAAGAATATAAAACACGTTATTCAAACTTTTATGTCATATACAAAATGGGATATCACATTTCTCGTAAATTAGTCGAAAAATCATTTATTACAAATAATTGATCACATTGAATCTTATTTAAAAAACCAAAGAATCCTTTGTTTCCTTTGTTCTGTATTCGATGTTGTTCAACCAAGCAACGTTCTCGCGGAAAAATACAGGAGTGTCGCGGCAAAGCATAATGCAGCTATTTGTAAGAATATATAAGGAACAGTGAAAGATACTTCTCGCTCTCGTACAGCGTAAACGTATCCCGCTTTCCACGCAAGTTGCAAGGTGTAGCGACATTGCTTTGGTTGCACGGCACATACCCGTCTTTGCACAAAGTCCTGTACGTGGCATGCAAGCTATACTCTCGGCCAAAGATAAGGTTACGTTAAGAAATTGCTTTCCATGGGACGAAGCCAAACCCGACGGAACTCTCTCTCTCGTCGTGCACCAATCTTTTCTTCTTCCTTCGCTTTTTCCTACCTCCCTTTTCCTCTTCCATTCTCGTGCCAGTTTCCCTTCGCCGCTACGTTCAACTCCCGCTCTTACTTATACCACTTCGGCTTTCGTTTCTGTCCACTTCCTTCCGCCGTGATGCACGTCGACAAAAGCCTGGAGACTCCGAGAGAGGCAGAAAGAGAGAAAGAGAGAGAGAGAAGGATAGAGAGAAGGGGGTAAATAAAAACAATTGTACCAAGTTTAGTTTATCATTGATTTAATTTCACGGGATAAAAAAGAAGGGAATTTGAAATGAAACGATGATTACAATCGAAAGGTTTGAAAGACACCTGTCACTTGTAGTTAGAAGACGAACGGCGAACTGATTCGAAATGTTCGTTAGAATTTCATGTATATTCTTTCTAGTAACATGTATATGTATATGTATGTCAATGACAACAATACGTTGGAAGAAATATATTTCCATGAATTCCATCGGATAAATAATGTATGCTGAAACATCAAATATCTCTTGTCGCAATAATCTCGCGGCGATTTTTTTTTGTTCATATTACCGCCGACCATTACCATGTCCATGGGAGGATTAATTTGCAACAGTAAATTGAGTCGCTAAAATATCTGGCTGTTACTCGGCAATCCCGTGTATTCGATGCGTCCACCGTTGCACAGTAACCACGTAATGCGCGACATAATAACACGCAATAACACTTTATTATATTTACAAACCGGTCAGTAACACCGGTTGCATTATAAGCGAAAAGTGGACGAGGGGGTTAAAATTAGTCTGTCATATTAATACGACTAGCGGGAAATTTACATATTGTTTAAACGCGTTTGTCAGAAATAACCAATGTAAACGTTAATTTCGTAGACGGTTTAAATGAAGAGCAAACGTTACGGCTATTTATCCATAGAATCAGCCAAGTTTCTTCCATTTGATAGGGTAACTTCTAATCGTTCTCTGGAAATTTTATATCCGCAATTTCAATCCACCTAAGCATTCAACGGATGAAAAGTTAATTGGTTGCTCCGTATAAACGTATTTTAAGAGAGATTTTGAAGTACTGTCGAGTACGGCAGGTCGAAAATAAAATTTTATGAGGTCTGTAAAATTAGTGATATATGTATATGTATACGTATACCATATAGGTTTATTTTATATTTTCCAAACATACGATAGATGTTCGGTAATTAAATGTAACGTGACAAGCACGTTATTGTCCGTGTGTCTGTACAATAGAAATTTGAGGAACAACATTCGACCGTTCATCGAAACGCTAAAAACAGTTATCACATCGATCCGAATCATTTTGTTTACACCGATACATTTATTAATCCATTTGTAAATATAAATGTTGTATTAGAGAAGCAAAGTGGGTAAATATTGGTTCATTTTTAAGCTGCTTTTTCTCCACCTTTTTATCGTTATATCATTTCCGTTGGTAATTTTCATATAATAAAATTTGGTAAAATTTCCACGGCAATTTAATACGATCTGAATAGTGTTCCCGTTGAAAATTAAATAAGTATCGACTCGCATTAATTATAAATTGGATCCCGATTATCCGAAATCGAATTTAAGCCGGAACGAGATTAAAGACATTAAAGTTAACGAACGAATTCAACAGAATTCGCCGATATACAATGGGCTACGGAATCGAAGGCTTATTACAGAACCACGGCTGTACTTCACCTGTTCCATTAAATTCTCGACGAATCGAATTTCTATCAACTTTCGTCGCGTGCCCGGCGCACAGGAAACCGATGTGCATAGGCAAGAAGTAATTGCGAACAAAGCAGATAATTGTGACTCCTCGGAACGCAGAAAATTGATCGGACAACGTCGACCCGGTTTTCTAGGTTACACTTACACACATAGATATATGTATGTACAGTCGCAGAAAGAATAACCGCCTTCGTTGACTGGAAACACGATAATCGATGACCCCGTATCCGTAGCCCAATGGATTCGATATCAAACGGTGAAAAAAAAAATGTCCGTACGGCGGCAGGCTGAATAAAAAATAGAGACAGAAGTGCCTATATTTGTGGAGTTTGTGCGCCGCTGAAAATGGAGGGTATGAATTAATCAACTGCGCGGGCTCCCGTGGTCTGTCGTTTATCGAGATTTTTCCCGGGGGTTACCAAAAAAAAAAATATATATATATATATATATTTTACTTCTATATTTTATTTTACTTCTAATATATATATGTATATATATATTTTTTTTCTTTTTCCGAGAAAATAAATTTTATGCAAACTGATTTGGAAAGAATGTGACTCGTGATTCGGACCTGTACGAACGACCGTGCGGTAACTAAAATTCATTAAACACAGGACGATGCTCGTGCATACCGCGTGTCCACGTGATAGTTCAAATATTGACCTTTCACCGACGCACAAATGGTACTTGCCGTTTTTTTTTATGATTATTATTGATTCGTCTCTTTTCATGGCCTTTTATCGTCTCGTTTAAGCTACACCGTACGTTTAATACCAACCTTATTTTCTCGGACAGTGTAGTACACAGGATACAAAATATTGCTTTTGTACAATTTCGTTCGTTTTTAACAACGCTATTTAGAATCGTATATTTTTTTTCCACTATCGAGGTTTATTTTATATCAATCAATCTGTAAAAGTGTCTCGACGCGAAACCGTGCAAAATCGACATTTTCAACCGCGGCAAGAATTATTATTTTTTTTATATACATACACATACATACACACGACCCCTATCCGGTACGTTTCCAACCAGCGAAATTGTGATCCATCAAAATGATCAATGGAACTCGCGACCTGCAATTCCTGGATCAAAGTCACATTAACCCAAGCTTATTGTTCGACTACAGTACTTGTACAACAATGTATGTATGTACACGTCCGCGTGATTGCATAGCATTTCATTTGTATGTATATGTATATGTATATACGTATAGTATATGTCCCAACCGAAACCCTTTAATTCTTGCAATCGCGTACTGTGACTGAGACATGGTTCTCCAGGGACGACCGGTCGAGATTTACGAACTCGATTCCCCTGTATCGTACCCTCACACGCACGTACTCGCACCGATTCAAACTTTCCTACATACGTATACTTCTATATCTACGATACGTACATACACACGTATATACGTCGGTGTGAACATAAGTACCGTCCTCGGACAGCTTTCTGTTTCCGAAGTATCCGATTTAGCTTTTCGACTTCGTACAATACCGTCCCGAATGGACTGTGTCCTTTCGTGGCGATAAAAAACTAATCTCTGCGAACTTCTAATTCAAAGCGAGTGGTACACGTTTTTCCTTCTGCGTGAAAAAGCTGCGTGACAAGAAGATCGGATAACGCCGGGGTCTCGAGGAAATTTACTCGATACCGTTGCGGCTAAGAACTGGGGTATATAACATATAAATTTCGGATAAAATTTCATGACTGCATAACTTTTCACATTTTTAAGGCTGTGGAGAAGAACTTGGCTCCGACAGGGTTTTCGAATTTCATCGTAAATTTTATACGCCCTCGTATGTAGGACGGGGAGATACATCGAAATTTCGGTTAATAGTCACTCAAATTTATCAAGTAATTACGAGTCGAATGAAATTACTGTTTATTGTGTGTAATTTAGAGCTGATGTATGCGCGGCTTCATATTTACATACGATAAAACTTCGGGGCTTCTCGAAAGTTTCCAATATCGGCGGATAATAAAAGTGAGATTAATAAATAAACGAAGGGAACATTTTTTAATTTTACGGCAAACACTTGTGGATATAAATACCGCAGTTTTATTTATGCAATACACGGTGTCAGGTTTACCGATTAAAAAATCATTATTTCACCCGTGACTATTGGAATTCTACGTTTCTCGTGTTTTATACCAACTGGTATACGTCTAATGATAAAATCTCATTTTCCAAATATTTATTAAACAATAATTCCAAAACACTCCAATTTTACACACATTTTCTCCTAAAACTTCTTTATCTCCCAGCAACAAATTTTCCAATCTCAAAATATCCTCATTATTCCCCACAATTCCTTTCGATTTCCATTCCAATTCCAATATACAAGTTGAACGTTATCAAAATTCTATTTGCCAACATAAACGATGTCTTTCCACATTAAATATTCGTCACATTCAAAACAGCGAAGCTCACAAGATACGTAGATTTTTTTTTCTACGTAATCGAACGGTGTCCCGCAAGGCGATATCACAATATGCACGTGATCCCTGGATTGTCGTTAGGAAACGGGCAATCGAATGCCCGATCACAACAATAATACGAGTATTACAGCTCGTTCTGGCGCAACCCTTGCCCGTCGATACCCCGAGTTCTCGTTGCACGCTTGATTACGACTCAATGCCAGGATTTCGCTCGTCCTGATACGACCTCATATACGTACCTATCTGACTGCGCGTTTCGGTAACAATGGTGCATTACGTCCGTTTAATCGATGATAAATCACCGCGCGCGATATCTGCGACCGATACTCCTGCTTTTCGGGGACGCAACGTTGAGAGAAATATTTATCGCCCGACATGACGCATTGTTCTCATTCACCGAACGTGTTACAATATAAATCTATTCGTCACGGTGGAGAATAAATTTCGTACGTCTATAATAACAGTAGAAATCGAACAATTCCGTGGAATTTGGATTTCACGGTTAGGTACCGGTGGACAGTTTTCCCGTTATTAATGTTTATTTCTTTTCTTTTTTTTTTTTTTAACGGGATCACTCTCGTATACATACATTTCTCGTTACGATACCACGGAACAAGATTCCGAATCCGTGGTGCCGGTGAACGAGAAAGCAGCCAGAAAATTCTCGAAACGATCGTTACGTCGTCTCCCGGCGACATTACCTGTTCTCTCGATTAACTCGGGACCGGAGTCGGTGGGTGCCATATAAAACGTCGGTAGATTTTCCAGGTGTGCGGCGCATAAGGTGCACCGCGGCGATGCACACAGGTGCAAAACGCACTTACAGTGCCCCCGAACGTCCGGGATATCGGTGTATGGTACCCTGTACGTATACGCGTGTGGATACACACATATACACGATGTTCCAAATAGCTTCCACCACCCAGGGGGGAACTCCATAAAGACTGATTTACGCGCTGGATTTATGAAGACCGTTCGGTTTTCTGGGTAGTATTTCACCGATGCCGGCGTTTTTTTTCCGCGGGTGGAACCTTCAATTTTTCCTTCTTTTTTTTTTATTTTGTTATATCATCCTCTTTTCCAAAAAAAAAAAAAAATCTCCATCTCGACCAGTATTTTCCCACGACCGAAATCGTACCGATCGATACACCACCCGCCGCTCGATCGCAACAATCCAGCAATTTAGCCACGAGTCTATCGGCCGTTACATCTGATAATCGTATAATTCAACCGAGATCGGGCCCGATTCAAGCTGCATGCCACCGTTACGCTCGCGTTCGCATTCGCGGTGAAAGTACTAACAGGTAAATGTGATTGGATAAAGTGGATAAGTGTAAATTCACCGCTTGTCTCACGGCGGAACTTTGTTGGTTGAGTGTTGGTGAGATGATTAATGAAATGATTTTCCACCGGGTGGATCACCGGTATCTGAAAGTATCTTAAGGATGTATAGGATGTATAGGAACGGTTGAATTTTCTGCAGTTTATTTAATTAAGTAAATTGTTAGGTAAGTTATGATATTTACCGATCGCGGTTTTCCGTAGTTTGTCTCTCGCGGCAATTTGAAATATTAATAATGGCGGTTTTATCGTGTTTCTGGATCGCGGTATTATTTACCTTCGCTCCGTCGGAAATATCGCTACGGTGGGGGGGGGGAGTGGGAAATTAATATGATGAAATACGCAGCCGGCAGGGGAGCACGGATAGTAAGAGTCTACTTAGGTCAGCTTTAAGTGGAACGTATTGAGGTTTAAGTAGCAGAAAATGTTTTACGGAAAGGTCAGGCGGACCCGCGTACTTCCTTAATTTGATTTACTTCCGACTGTAATGTATTTAATGCAAATTGTTTTTTTTTTCGTCCACTTCGTCTCTCGCGGTACCTAAAGAAACGGAGACCGGGTGAAAAAGAAATTAAGACTCCTGTAATAACTACCGGCATACGGTACTTCTTTGGATGCCAATTCAAATTATATTTCACCGGTTCGATCGTCAACTTTTGCAGAATATCAAATATTATACTATCCCTCGTTGAATACAAGTATTTTAAAATACATAATCAACATATATATATTTTCTATTCATTTCTTTTTTCATTCCATACGAACAAATAAAATATATACATCCACGCACACAACGGAGATAGCTTCATACGAAAAAAAAAACTTTTCCACCATTGATACAATTCCGCCGGTTGTCTCTACCGCTAAACTAATTCAAAGTTTAATTCACATTAACAGAGGCTCCGCGGGACTGTATAAAACGCAAACGATCAAAAGTACCTGTACGAAAGTTCATTTGTGGACGGTACAACGGTGACCACGAAAGAACGTAGATCCTACAAAGTAGGACAGGCGCAGATCGTAAAGGGCGCGGAGGAAAACGTAGGCGTCTGTGTGTGTGTGCAGGGACTGTACACGGACCTCGGTCGGATACCGTACTTACCGGCCATGTTTCACGTGGATCGGTCAGAATATTTCAGACCTTTGCATGTGTCTCTCCGGTGCCGGGTCTACGTGTAGGAAAACCCAGAGGAATGGTCAGCGAGAGAGGCAAAAGGGGACTAGCTTTTACAGAGCCCTAGGATTTAACTTTCCAACCTACTAGTAGAGGAGATGAAGGTCTGTGTAAAACGTGGAGAAGAGGGGAGGGTAGGGGAGGGGAAGGGGGTGAGGTCTGGACACGAGCCTGCTACTGCAAAAGGGGTATGCTGTGCTGAGGTATTCTAGAGGGTTGATGAGGAGGGGAGGGTAGGGGAAGGGGACGGAGGGAGAGAATCGAAAGGATGAAGGGGGGCGACTGGCTAGTCTGGCACGAATACGATGGTCGGAGGGAGGTTTCCAGGGAGGGGGGAAGGGGGTGGTTAGGGGGTGTAGACTGCGCCACGGACAAAAACAGGGTGTCGCGACAGAGTGCTCAACTCGGACAAAGGCACACCGTGGCGGGCCGTAGACAAAAGGTTAATCTTCGTTTTTTGCAGAGTTTAACTCCACCCTCTCTTCAACCTCCTACACTCTCTCCTGTCTCTCTTTCTCTTTCTCTCTCTCTCTCTCTCTATCTCTCTCTCTATTTCGCTTTCTATCCACCGTACTCGTATCGCGGGCGTGTTTCTCGTTCCCCTCTTACTATGCTAGACGAAGCTACTGCTGGATACGAACGTGCGAAGATTTATACATCGAGGTCTGCGAATTCCGTGTACGATCGTCCGATGGACACGTGGTGGTGGACCGAAGTTTTTCGCGGGCGACGGATAACGTCTCGACGAGCTTTTACCTACGGATAGGAGAAGTGGACTCGCGATCTGTTCGAAAGGTCGCGGACAAAAAAAATATCAACACACGTATAGAGAGATACACACACAGACACTCTCGTTCGTAGTCGTGTCGCGTGTTTTCAATCAAAGAGCGCCACTGTGCTAGTCTCTCGTGTCCGACTTCCTTTTATTTCGATGAAAAGTCCCGTTTCTTTTTTTTTTCGCCGAGTTGCATGGGACATTTCTAAACGAGGTCTGTCTACTCTCCGGTGATTAACTATCCGCCACTGGAGACGAGGAAGGGCACCAAGGTCTACATATTTCTTCTCTCGCTCTGTCTTTCTCTTTCGTACACGTATACCGTACGTATATACATACATACGTACGTACGTTTTAGCGCAACTCTTTTCGTGTTTGCCGGTGCCCCATATGTGCGGCATATTGCGTGTACCAGATCTTAAAGTAGATGCCGTTGTACGCTATGAGGCCGGTGTAATGAAACTCTCGATGAGATGGAGAGAAAGAGCACGAGCACGTGTGTGAGAGAGAGAGAGAGAGAGAGAAGATGCAAAGATTTTATTTCATTTTCTAGTCCACGCCGTTATTACTTCACTGAAAGCAGCAACGCTTATACCATAATGAAATATACATTATATATATCTATCGTCAAACAGTTTCCCATTCAAGATCACGGTAATTTTGGAACATTCGCGAAACCGATTCGAGGGGCGGGAGAATTTCAAGCACGTCGGTAATAATAGACAGGCGCTATAGATCCGTGTTTACAAGCCCCGATAGTTCCTCTCTCGTGTTTGAAACCCTTGCGATGGCATATTTCAGTCAAGTTCGCGAATAATTCCGAAGTGGCACGAGTCAGGGTAAGTCGTTCACGACTCGCGGCACGCGCCTAGGTGCTTTGTGTATTAGACTTTATAATGCGGACCAAGCGAGTCTTACGTATGTTAATGCACGTTAAGCCTGATACGACGTAGCCACGGGCCCCCCAGCCCTCCCCCCGCCCCTCCAGTCGATTTGCATAGTGCAATGAACGCCGATGTACTTTATTTTATCTCGCTGTAGCAAGCTTTTCGCCGTGAAACAGATGTATAAACCGTGCGGTAAGACTTAATTCGTCCCTTTACGCGTCCTCGATTATTGTTATAGCTCGTAGAAGAAACCGCTCGTAGGGAGAGGGGGGGGGGGAGGGATAGGGGGATAGGTTGCCCTTGCAATACTATAACGGCCTCTATCTCGGACCTTAATGGGTCCAGATGTTGTTACGTCCGAGGGCAGCTTAAAGTACTTCTGGACAGGTTTATCCGGCGACTCGCCGCGACACGAAACGGCTGACCAATCGTACTGCCTTCCACTTGGATTAACAATGTTGTACGACGAGACAGGGGAGAACCCTAATTACAGTTTATGTGCCGCATTACAGAAGTGATACGTATCTTTAGAATCGTCGGTATTCCCGAAGCAGCAAATTTATCCGGTGGTAGCATCTGTAACGGTTTCCTGCCTCTCTCATTATCCGAAAACCCTTTTGTTTGATTAAAATTCAACGGGCGATGCATAGGTCGAATTGTCCTTTTTATTACTTTTGCTTCTCGAGGAATAATTGGTCTTCAACTGCACTTCGAGTAATTGCTGGATTAACGAGGTCGCCTCGTTACGTCGAATCAGAAAAATCCATCACTGGGGGACCTGGATTTTTTTCTGTGTTTTTTTTTTTGAGGGAGAAATTTCTCAAAAAGCAGATTTCTTTTCGTTGATTATCAATTTGTGGAAGATTTCGCTTTGATTTCGATTTATGCATATTTCATTGCACTTCGCTATTTAGGAACCTATAATAATTATTCATATGATGGATTAATCTTGAAACGTTTCAGGGGTTTATGTTTTAATGTGTCTTTCGGTAAATATATTGGCTTCTATGGATGTTGTAAAGATATGTTTAATAAATAATTATCATATTCACCATTTATGAACTGATATTTACAGATCGGTATACATATATCCGTACACATTTCTGTACCAGACATAATTTCATACAACATTGATACACTTACGTTTCTCACATTAATCATTCCTCAAATAACACCGGTTCAGTTCGTCGAAAATCATATTTAAATTACGTCGATAACCCTGCTTCATCCCGTGAATTTTCGTGCGAATCTAAAACGGTTAATAGTCGCGACAATTAATCTGGCATTTTGACGTAAAACGATTTGCCCGTTCGAATAATCGACCTGCACTCCGTCACGGCAACTATACTCGCTTGTAATACGTACACATAGACATAAAAGCCACATACATACATACATACATACATACGCATTCACGTCCGTCGAGGGTACATAAGACAGGTAGAAAGGCAGACGTATCGATTTCTCTGGTAACTCCACTTAATTAATCATTACTAAAAGAGACCAATGATCGCAACGGAATCTCAGCTATAGTCGACGATGGATCATCCCCCAATATTCTTCGTCTACCCTTCACCCTCCCAATCCGTCTCCTCTATTCCCTGTCTATTCGTCTTCTCCTCCACCTCTTGGTCTCTATCTTCTAAGGACGAAATCACGTAGACGACGAAGGATTAATTAACGCGAGTCGACTATACGTGCCACGATTTTCGCGTAATTGCCGCGAATGGCATTGCTCGTTGGTGGCCGTTCTCACGGCTTATTTTAAATGCGACGTGAAATCAGCTTAATAGTATCCAACGGAATCGTAACCGGGTTCAGAGCTTCCTTCCGTTTTACTTCTGGAATGGAATCCTTATGGGGCAACGAACCGTGACACTTTTGAGCCCGTCGGGTGAAGACTTAAGGACTTAACGTTGAGTGCCGACTTTTCTTGTTATCGTTGAGATTGCCCTAGATGATGACAATTATAAATCAAGCTACGCGACATCCGTTACTCGTTATCTTCAGCGTGTACACAGAAATATTCCTAGACCGGTGGAAATCCCCCTTAGATTTCACTGAAAATGAATTCCACAACAGTATGAAGTAACTTCATTTTATCACGATACACATCGTATCTATTTCTATTTCTATTATCTAATATTTTTTATCCAGATAGCGAATAAAATCCTTAAACCTGCAACGTAGTTTCATTTTGAAACTGGTCCGCGTCGCGGTGGAAAATTTTCTTTCGCAACCAGTACCTCGATAAACTTGTTAGACTTATTAAAAAGACTCTCTCCAAAACGAACACCGTTTACGTAGTTCTATCGAACAAGGTAGCTTCTTCGTAGTTTTTATTTTTCCATTTTTTCTTTCTGTCCTAACCGAACGAATAATAAATGACGATGATTCTCCGTCTCCCGTGGAAATAGTGACTGCGACATTACGAGCCGGTAGACCAGTCGTGCCGGTAAGTATACCTACTCGAAATCGTTGGAGTAGGTATACAAGTAACGCCTGAAGTTAGAAATTAGTAGTGTTGCCGGGCGTTTAAAAGATAAAAGCAAACTTTTCCCATTAATGCCCGCAGGGTGGAGTGCGGAGTTCTAGGGTGGACGTCGGGGGTGAGGGGCGTCGCGACGCCACTATCCGACTCAATTGCAACCCTTCAGTGTTCCACCTTTCCACCCTACCAACCCTCTGGTACCTACCACTCGCCTCCTGACCCTACGACGTGGTTCCTTGTAATTATTTAAAAAGTTTTCGACTCGTCCGGACCGCTAGCTCGAATCAGGTATCATTATATGTATATGTATACATATATGTAAATGTATATGTAAATGTATATGTATTGTATATATACGTGTATTCGAGTAGGGTGATTTATTCCACGACTTCAACGTTTCCGGTCCCTTTGAGAGAGGCTACGGTTTCATCGAATTAATATCCACCCGCTGCCACGACAGGGGTGGTGATCGAAATTTCGATTCCGATCTTGATATTACGTTCTATCGTAATGTAACGAAGTAGCGAGATCGATTCGCGAAAAAACATGCACCGAGATGAAAATATGGTATACATATAATTAATATTTATGAAAACGCTGATACGAGAGTCTGGGCGGATTGGATTATAATACGTGTACGATTATGTGCGATTTGTTAAATGTAGACGTAACTTGTGTCTACAGGAACTGTTTTTGTTCGTATCGTATAACAGAGAATAAATCCAACGGAAAGACTCGAAACTCAGCGAAATTGTTTGCAATGTAATTAATCGTAATTTACGTTTCCCTCTGTGTGCCTCTACTTATCTCTTTGATAATCAGTAAATACGTAAAAGAGTATGATTCATTGCTTATCCGGCTCGTTAAAAGAATATACATAATATTAATTTATCCTGCCACGACGATGTGACGAACGAGACAGCATTCAAAAGTGTTTTTTTTTTATTTAATGTGCGCCAGTAATTTTTGTAATTAATCGAGATATATAGCATACATAGATTCACTTTAAAATCGGTATGTGTGTGTGCTCTATCGAGATAAAACGGAAGTCAGATCTTAAATACCTTTTCGTGTGTTAGAAAGAATACTGGTATCGTGCAATACACACGGAACTATTGGTATGGGTATGATAATTTGCAACGGCTGTGCCTTCGAAAATGCCGTAATGGCACTATTGCACTCGCCACCCCCCACCCCTAGTTTCCTCCCCCTCTATCGGAGAGCCACGCCTGCACATCCGTTTCCGGCTATTTTTGGCAATTTTCATCCATTCACGTGGCAGAATAATACGCAAGCCACCACCGTCCAGGACTCGCGGCCATTTGAAAGGGAAATCGCGTTTTCCCGAGGAAAAATTCGGAGGCAGAAGCCAGGAAAATGCCGATTATATTTCAGCGCATAAACGCCCGGCGTCGCGGCACCCGGGGAAATCATAGTCGGAATCGCGCCGAAAATCATTCACGTTTAATCCGACATGTAGATCAGATTGAAATTTTACGTTTCGACGAATTTTTTTTTTCCCTTTTTTTTTGGTAACCGTACATTTCATCTGTTTTTTTTCTGACTGTCCTATTTTTTTTTTTAATTTATGGACCATAAGAACGACTTTTAACACGCGTGATATCAATTGAAACATTTATTCTCGTTATTTTGTTAAAAAGGAAAAGAAATATATTTCAATGAATTGAATTTTAATGATAAATTCAAAATAGAGATAGTATATAAATAATCTGTGTTAAACTTTCCTACGTGTCTTTGACTGTTACTTTTGTTACATACGAAAAAGAAGTTCATAGGTATTTCACGGATGAAACACGTCTGATACATTGAGATTGATTATTTCCTTTTGCACTCGACGAAGGAAGGTACGTACAAAGCGTGGGCCCTTTTTCCTCTCAACTCGCTGCCTCTCTAATTTTGACTTTCGCGTTGCACTCCGTTCTTAACCCCGTAATCCTTTCTTATTGTTCAACAGGAAAATGAGAACAAGGTACCAAAATTGCCTGATAGTATTAAACTCGTACGTTTATGTTGCTCGCGCATAATACCTTTGTGTTTCTCGCGTCCCTTTGATTCTCTTCCCACCTGTAATTGTTAACTAGCGCGTAAAGAGTAATTAACGCCAACAGGAGCATTCTCTATTCATTATGCACGCCGCTTTACGATACTGCGTTCGCGTATAATATTGCCACGTCGCGGCACTAACGACGCTGAAAACATTTCCCTTTTCGCCCTCCTGCCAATTGGAATCGATCTTCCTCATATCTGAACCACTAATCCTCCTGACCCTCTAAGATAACTGACCCGATAAGAATAGATCGCCTAGATTCCCTGATAATAAGAACATAAATTCTAGCCTTGAACACCGGGTAGATAGAATCGGGGAAAATTGCATGAAACTGTTATTATCTGTAACAAATGATAAGTCGGTTCCTACTTCTGCTATCGTTGAAATTTACAACGTCGCGCGAACCGCTCGTTTCTTTCTCGGTTTCTTAATTGCGTATGATACTTAACGTAATTGATATTACGTATCTCTCGCACGAGTTTATATTATACGATCGACATACAGGTATTCGAATGAAACTAAGTTTATACGGTTAAACTTTTAACGTGGGATTGACAACGCCCTAAAAAAAGACATACACACACGTACACACACAAAAGAGAAAAAAAATAGAAAAAGGAACGGATAGCCAATGTAATATCTTGCCACGCGTAAGATGCACTGTACATATATGCATAAAATTTAATACAAAAAATTCTTACGGCACAGGCATCGTAAAAGTTCCTTTACGATAAGAGCGGAAAGCGTGTTTGGAATGAGGCACGATGGGAAAGTTCAAACACGAAAGGGGGATATAAGTTGCCGAACCGCGAACCCGAAAGAACTAATATATTCCGGTAGACAGAAATAAAATTATTCGTCTGAAAGCGTATTATCGATATTCCATGGGAAGGTAGAAAGGTACGGGTAAGCCGAGTCGCGGCCTTCTCGCAAGCCCGAGCGGATCGCACAATATTCAAATGAATCAATATCGCCTGTTTTCCTTTTCGAAAATTAATTTCACTCTATATCACCGGCCTGTGCCGGTCCTTTCCATAACGTCGTTTCCCTCGACGATCCCGGCTCAACTTCTCCCGTATCTGGCCCGCCAGGGTTCGACCTCCGATATTAAAAAAATAATTTCACTGATCCTCTCCGTCGCTAGTTTGATGGATCCAACGGTAACCTACTTGTATCCGTTCAAACCATCCGACCGTATTTAATTATGCTTTACACTTCGCGAAATAGTTTCGATACTTGGAACAAACAATTTTCCGATTTACTTCATACCTAGATATACTATACACATGTATACATCTATACATCATATATTTTAACCTCGAGGAAATCCTTTTGTACGCACACGGAAACTCGAAAGGGTGTACCTAGGGTAGTTCTTCTATTTATCGGAAACAAATCTGAATCGAACGTACCGTACGGATTTCTCGTGGTACAGCTTCTAAACGTTCCAAGCAAGAAAGAAACAATAAAAAAAAAAAAGAAAAATGAAAAAAAGCAAAAGAAGAATAAATAGAAAATGTGAAAAAGAAGAAACAAAAATAATGAATGTCTGCCTAGTAGCTAGGAATATTAAAATATCTCGCTGAATTATTTCCGTTGGACGACTGAAAATAGCCAAGAAGGAGAAAAGACATCCGAGTGTAGCAAACCGAGAACAAAGGTCGTTCCACGGATAGTCGAGCGTGCCGGCGCTTGTCCCGGTGAGAAAGACAATTTCAGGTTAGGAAGCACTTCATCACTAATGCATAAAGCCGTGAGGAGGGTGCGCATGGTAACGGGGGGGTTGGGGGAGGATTGAGGGGGGAGGGGATGTCTGGTAGGCGGCAAGGGGGTTTAACCGACGGCAGCCATGTTTGTATAATATATTCGACTGCAATAATAGAGTCACTTTGGAAGTAGCATTACCTGCTTGCACTGCTACGCCGGCTTCGTGGATCGCAACAACGACGGTTTGCACTCGCTAAATATAATAAAGCCAGGGGTTCTCAAAACGATCCAATTCGGTAGGACCATTCGTAGATCTTAGGTCGACGGTGAGGAACAGCAGCATGGGGGGAACCCGGGGCGATAAACGACGCAACTTGGTTTTAAGATGGACCTTTCCGTACGCGTGAATACGGACGGGGCGAAGTTTTGTGTTCCACTTGGCGGCATTCACCGGGAAACTGTTTCTGCGGATACGTGCGTCGGTGTGGCTGCGGAGCCGGAGATGTTCGGTGTTATAGAATTTTAATGGGGGAAAGGTTGCATAAGAATGCGACTTAATTTCGAACCATTTCTGATGGTACAAAACGTTTCGACTGGTCTATGCATATTTCACGTGGTCATAATTTGTTCAGTGTGATACGGTTGTTTTTTTTTATGTTTATTTTTTGTGGAGAAAGTGTTGTCGTGTTGTTTGTTTGGGTTTTTGTTATTCTTTTATTAGATAGAAACTTATTTGTGAATCGTACTTCTGTTTCCGTGATACGTTGTTTGCTGGGTACGTTGAATTTCGTCGCTGTAACATTTTTTTTTTTTTTTTAGCACGCTATAAAGTAAATCGGATGTTCGCCGAGGAAGTGAGAACTCTCCGACGTTCTCGCCGTATAAAGATGCTCGATAGGGGCACAATGGCGCGCTGCCAAGTTGAACTTTACCGCGGAATCTTATTTTTCCAAAAATTTATACGCGCGTTAATCGCGCGGAGACTTTTAGAATAAATCAGATAACAAACTGCAGAGGATCCTCGCGCTCTCGCCGGGTTCAGTTTCTTCGGACCTAAGCAGACTCGCGCAATCTCTCGTATACCCTGTGCGCGTTTAATATCCAACAAGAGTAAATTAATAATCTAGGAGGCGATATTAAATTACAAATTTCTTCGGCAATATTTCATAGAAGTCCATGGAAATTATTCCCGAGAACTTAATATTATTCACCGCATTGATTTTCCATATAATTAAATCATCCTCACGACCGTATAGTAATCACATTAAATCGACTCTACATATACGAACTCCGTGTGTATTCGTGTGTATGTTCTTCCAAGGGCCTGCATTTTTTTTTTCTTTGAAATTACCCATTCTTCTTCTTTTTTTATTTTTATTTTTATCTCGCTTCACCGAGACTCGTTTTTCCCTTAACGCCTTTTGTTTCATCACCCGGTGCCGGTTGCTTTATACCCTCCATGTTTTCTTTTTCCTTCCCCTCGAGTGTCCCTTACCGTTCTTTTTCACAGGTCGGTTCGGTAAACGGCGAATAATCGTCGGACTATGGACCGATCCTTTTGTTTCCCCCGGAACAATGCGGTCTTCCACTGCCGCCCCCTTTAAACGTAGCTGCGTCTGACCGCAGGCTGAGCGTTACTACTTGAGAATTTTACTCCCTACTCTCGCCGCAATCCTGCGCCGTCTTTTACGGCCTTCGTCTTTTTTTTTTCTTTTTTTTTTTTTTTCGTTAACTCCCGGGCTAAGTGCCGTCTCGTATAACTTTAGATACACCTGCTTTCGCGGGTTCTTTTTACGCTCAGGCGAATAGACGAGAACGATCAGACGTCGGCTAATTGAGCAAAAGAAACGAGAGATGGTGGAAAGAGGCGGGATAAGAGATTGTGCGGTTAAATTTCCACCTGGTGGGGGATACCTTCGCCTCCATCCATTTATCCTCATTCGAATTGCATCGCGTCTGAGTTCGTTCCCCGTTTGTTTTTAATTAATGGAGAATTTGTTTTTAATCTATGGGAATACCGTTACGGTTACCATAGTAGCGGGTGGTTTCTGTAAATCTTGCAGCTTACGTGCGATTCAGAATCATAGTATTAATTGCGGTATGTTGACTAGCTTTTACGTATTCGTTGGTACGTTGATATACATATACATACACGTATCGAGAGTAGTAATACGTGTAAATTCGAGTAATGGATCAAACGGTTGTGTTCGGATGCCGGACGGTTACTCGTAACGCCGGAAGCGTTTAATAGTTCCAACGATATCGTTATCAATTAAAGTGAAACTACCAGGCCAAATATCGGGATCACCGTGACTCTTTTTCTTTTTTTTCGTCAGTTTTAATGAACTCGGGGAAACAAGTCGGCCAGGTATTCGTTTCCCGCTACTTTTACGCGAAACACATTTTAATATCCTGTCAATTTAATATCTTGCACCAGCCATCTACCGGTGTGCCCGGAGCCGCGAGTTTTAATAAAATATCATTCCTAGCGAAGGGTCCACGAGGACCAAATGTCCCCGCGATTGCGATTTTCCATCATCTAGACTCTTTCTATTTACCGTTGGTCCCAGTGGTTTTCTTACGAGTTTCTTAAAAACCGTTTCAACCGGTCGCTTCCGTTTCCCGGTTTTCCTTCAGCCGATCTCCGTTCTCGACACGCCTGAGAATCCCTGCTGTTATTATATTTATCCCGTGCAAATACCAGACCAGACCCGTTACTGTCTTAGGGCCAACATTAGCACGTTTCGCTATCACCGTCCATGAATATTCCGCAATCTGATACAAACGTCCAACGGGTATATTAGAAATTGCTCGGCGATCAACCGACCAATTTGCCGACTTTTACGTTTCAATCGAGAGAGCGTAACCAATCGAAATACCAAACGACCGCTATATAGATAGTTGGAAATAGAATGTACGTATCGGTATAATGAAACGTGGAATCAGAGATAAGAGGGGAACAGGTTAAAAGAATATTTCAGTGAACGGAAGTCATATCCGAAGTTAATATTTCTTTAGGCAGTCTGCCCTTACCCGCTATCAGGGGGCATCGCTATAGATTTTAACATACCACCGTGGCGAATAAAACTTCCCTCCCTCTGGATCGCATGACTTTATTGGATCCCGCACGTGTATGAGCCACACACCACTGACGAAAATTCACATTTAACCGGGCTACCCATCCACGTACAGCCTAACATATATCTAATAACGGCCGTTTCAACCAATTCTCATCTGTGTCCTTATTGGTTTCCAATATTACGTCAATAATTTCTAGTTTTCCCGGCTCCTAATGGCCGTTTTCAGTGTGCTACGAAAGAAGGAAAACCGTCGTTGTCGCTTCCATGGAATACACACCCCTGCCAGTATTCTCCTTCTCATCTCCCCTCCCTCTCCCACCCCCCACATTTTCCTTCACTCTACATCAGGTCGCGTTACCTTCCCATCAACTTCTCCTCTATCCTGGAACGTTTACCTGCTAGCCAAGTTCACCGTGGTTGTACCCTACTTCTATCTCATCGTCCACGACTGACAAGATTAAAGTCCAGACCGGCGGAAGAGCCATATTATTGGAAAATGGAGCCGCAGTATTCCTACGTGCACGGTATACCGGAGCCCCGGGGGCAAGAATTGATTCGAAACGCTCGGACGACGGTCAACTATTCCGGCTAACCCTCTCTCTGTACGAGCCTTCTCTCTCTCTCTCTCTCTCTCTCCGCGTCTCTCCACTCTCATCGTTAGAGAGATTCCACCGCTTGGACTGTCGCCCCCCCCCCCTGATCCGCACTCGTTTGATACGCCCCTGCCTCTGGACCGGTTTCATCCTGCGTGTTGGTACTCGTGTCCAGGTTAGAGCAACCTAGGGGATGTCCCCGAGATTAGGGGGCTCTAAATCAGCCGCGGAAATGCCGGTTGGTGTGGCCGAAGGGGAAATACGGCTGAGTCCGGGGGTGGTGGAGATGGAGAGAATTCGTATAGAGTACGCGAAAGAGGGGTGAAGGGTGGAGGGATGAGGGGAAGGGGGAAGGATAATTTAGCCGGTCAGCGGCGCGTGGGATTAAGGAAGTCTGCGGTCTTTCCAAAATCTCGGCTACCGTCTATCTATCTATCTATTCTTAATTCTTGTTACAACAAACCGGGGAAGAGTGTAAGTTTCATGAGAAAGTGTTTGTGTGAGGTAAAATTATTTAAATTATTATTAGTATTATTATTTATTGTTAGACATTCAAGGTTGATAGATATAGATAACGTAGGTTATTCAGGGAAGTGAAATATAAATTGACATTTAAGTGTGTGATATTATATTGTGTATGCACGCGTTATTTTCACTTCTTTGTTCCTGTTCGATCGGAGAAATTGTATTATATTTGTTTAAGGACTTACGGGGACGCATAGTTCTATTAGTATCAATCATCTGCGATATTACCGGGCTTAAGGGTGACCCGGGAGCGAACTTCTCGCGGGATTGAAATATCATTTCAGCTAACGTACACAAAGATCCGTTGATCCGATGGCTTGGCTGTGAAAATTTTCTCCCTGCCGGTGCTCCGTTGTGAGGATTTATCGGAGCGGATAAAAGGAACGACGGAAGATTCGCGGTAGGATCGTCCTTTTCGTGGAGGACTGGCTGGAGTAGTGGCAGCACGGCTAGACGCGGAAGGAGAAGAAGAAGAAGAAGAAGAAGACGGGGGAAAAAGAAGACAGGAAAAGGAAACGGAGAGGGGACAGAGAGAAGAAGCTGAGAATAATTTTTGAGAAAATACATTTTTCCTACCCCTTGGCACCGAAACACCCATCCGTTCCACGGACCATATACCGCGAACGATGGCGCTTTTGGTGTCGTGAGAAGGATAAAGGGCCTCCCTTTTTCTTCGCAATTTTTTATCCGAACGCTTTCGCCTCCCCGGCGAATGTTTGAATGCGACAATGGGCCGTGCACACGATTCTGTATCGTTTTTCCCGCGGATCGGATGAGTACACTGCCACTGTCGGGAGGGAGACGAAGAAGAAGAAGAAAAAAAAAAGAGAGAGGATGACGAAGGAGGGGAAAAAGTGCATGGTCGACGGAAGCGATTCGTCGAGGGAGATTCCGTACGAATTACCGTGCTCTTTTTTTTTTTCGCGCTTGGAAAAAATGCCCTTCGCGCGTTCTATGAAAGGGAACTCGATTCTTGAGAGTCCTCCCGCGAATGGAATTTATTGGATTTCTAGGAAATTATTTCCTACTTGGATATTGACTGGTTTATGTACGCGTTTCAATTACCAGTGTTCTTTTATATGCAATCAGTCCCGTAGCGCTAGAAGGGTCCCACGTATCCCTAGATTTAATTTCACTCGCGCGAAAAGATGAACGATCGGTCGTAACTAAATGAAATCCGTCTCATTTCCATACGGTCGACGGTGCTATTTATTGCACTTAGAAACGCCCGTGGACAGACAATTTTGCACACGTTCGAGAACGAACTGCGAGCTTTGATTATTAAACGGGGAATATGACTACGCCGACAAAATGAATCCGCGAAGTATCTATCCGCTTCATGCGAAATTTCGGGATATCGAAAATTTTCCACCGGGGAAATGACCGCTGTTGGAAATAAAAAAAAAAATGGTATCTGTCAAAAATTCGGGGCTTGTTTTACAATACATGTATTTTTCGGGAACTCGATATTTCATTTATTCTTCTCGAAAATCTAATCGATATGCCTATAGTATTTTTAATATCACACACTTTTAATTAGAAATATTAATTCTATTATTATCTGATAACTTACTATCACCACGATTCTATTTTGTTTGTTTCCGAAAAAAGACAGGAACTGTAAGAATACAAACTAGCGACACTTATAAGCAAGCTAGAAATTGCTTCAAATCAAAATACTACACGTTGTTCAGATTCTAGACATCTTTGGTTGCACTCTATTGATTAGATTATTTGTTACGGAGCGTAAAGAAGTTTCTTCCCTCTAGTTTCGAAAGTTCAGGTGCGCGGGATAACGAGGTCGTGAAATCCAAGGCTCGAGCGACAAAACAGAGTACTTACATATCCCATTGGTTCTCCTTCTTTTTTTCCTCTCTCTCTCTCTCTCTCTCCGTCTCCACGGTTTCCACTTGTTTTCCTTTTTTTATAGAAACATTCCGATGCAAGGAAATAGAATAGTGCGGTAAACCCGGTCGGAAAATTCCGTAGGGCAATGAGTGCACGATGTAATAATCGAAGTTGAGAAATTCGAAGTATTCGGTCCTCAAGAATGGGAGATATTCACCTTTCGTAGAGGAAATATCGATCGCAGAAAGCTCTTTCCTAAGTCATGCTATAGCGACAATAAACCTTAATTAGGAAACGTGACGGAGATATAAATCGGGAGAAATTTCGTCTATGTAGAATATCTTCCGTGTGCAAACATACAATAAAGTTCGCAAGAGATAAGACGTAATTCTAATCTAATTTTAAATATAATTAGCTGAGAGAACGATGCTCGACGTGTACACTTTATAAGAATTATTTTATAATCTGCTTAAAACCCGTAGGTTTTAAGGATGAAATATTCTTTTGTATCACGATTCATCTAACAATGAGTTAAAGTAAATGTTAAATTATATTACCCACGTACTATATGTATAATACGAATACGAAAGTTTATTAATGTAATTTCTGTTTAAAAAAAACACATACGCACACGCACATGGATTGTATTTGATAAAATACGACAGTGAAATATTATCTGAGAAAACTTGTTTAAATGTGGAAAGTATCAGTTCAGCCTATGGTAATATTAAACCTTAACACCAGAAGAGAATTTGAATCTGGTGCGCTACCCAATCTCTCTTACCATACCGCGATGGAACAATGGATGTCGAAGATGTTCAATTTTTCATGGCGTTGCCATTCGTATTAGGGATGCGCGCAGCTGGGTGAATACACATTTCCTTTATGCATACCGCATTTATGTATACTTTATCAGAAACGCAAGATCGAAGATCAGTGGTCGCAGAAATTGAAAAGAAAGTGGAACGTACAACGAACTGAAAGGAAGGATCAAGGCGAAAAACATTTAGCTTCTTTGACATTTCCGTAAGAATCCCCTTTTCTCGAAACGTCCATTAGCTTGATTATAAATAGTTTAAAAGAAAAATAAAAACAAACAAAATTAAGGTCTTAATAATATCATCGCAATGTTAATTCTTCAATTATGCTTCCAATTAGAAATTCTTAACGGAACAAAAGAAACAAAACAAAATTTCCTTTAATACCATTATCTCCCCGGTGTTTCAGATTCTAATACAAAACTATAATATAAATACATAGCCAGTGAAATTATTTATCCGACGGGTGTGTATTTCACCTTTCACAGTTTCGTTTTATTTCGTTCGTACGGTGACTGGAAAAATAATAAAATCCATCCATTGAAAGTGTACGGAACGGGAGAGAAAGAGAGAGAGCTGGAAAGAAGAGGTGCATTGGTGGCCCTGTCGACGCGACTTGGGTACTTAGTGGCCATGGCAACGGGTGCCAACTATTTTTCAGTTTTCCGCTCTTACGAGCGTCGTCCACCCTCTTGCTAACTCCTCCCTACACCTTTCCGTCGACCTCTACTTGTGTTCTCTGACTACCGATATCACCTTTCCCTCTTTTGTACATTTCTACCAATACCACATCCGCCCGAGATAAAAGTACAAAAGTCGTTTGTACGAGATTGAGTTTTCAATTGTTCTCCGTTACACGGTTAGTCTTTGGATATTTTTGTTCCCGTGGTATTACAGATAATTTTTTCGCTCGTGAAATTTTCCATAGAGCTGGCGGGTTATTTTTCCACGTATGTATGTACATACATGTGTACATTACGTCGTGTCTGTTTAATTTAAACTCCTCTTCACACTGTGCCGGAATAATTTAGGCCGAGTCATCCGACTCAAGCGAAACCGCTCAAACTTCTCGAGAAACCGCTTAAACAGACTTGGTCTCCATTCAGCCTTCTGACTCGTTAGGACTCACCCAGACTTTGCACGATCCGCTTAGGACGACGTGGATGCAGATAGACTTTCCGTGCCTCTAAGGAGCCGCCGCGCATACTCTTCCGAATCCGTTTAAGTTAATTTGGATCGGCGACGGTTCTTTGAACTTGTCAACGTTTCTTCGGATTCCCGTTGTAATGCTCTTAAGTGGAATTTACACAATCTCTGATATACCGTTTTTAGAATCCGAACTAATCTGTCTCGCTCGTCCAATTGAAAATGAATCGTCCGATAAATCGAACGAATTCTATTTCCATATCTTAAAGAATTCAACACTCGTTTATAGATTCGAGTGCACGGTTCGATAGATTCATATTCATTAATATTTCACTCCTTTAAATCCGATACATCACCGTCCTGACATTTATTACTTCCCAATTTACGAAAGCAGATCACTTTAATTTGCCAATGTGTTTTTTTTTTTAATTAAGTATACGATTTAGAAGACTATTTAACGACGGTGAGAATACAAATGAAATATTTTACGAAGTGTCCGGAATTCCTCGGTGAATTTAATAATAGAACGTGTTTGATCCGGATTGGATAGAGTCGTACAGAACTGTCGCCACGTTTGACCGGGCTGGTATGAAAATCCACGAAGAAACGACGGGGTATACGTCACGTTATATTCTTCCGCATCCATCGAAGAATCCATACGTCAAAGCGTAGTGGTTGAAAGCCAATGCACCGTAGCGATCTGCATTTAGTTCCTTTCCCCCCGTCCCCCTTTCGCCCCCCCCCCACCTCCCACTCCCACTCCGTCCGCTCCGACAATCACTTTTCAAATTGACACTTTTCCTCCATTGTCACAAAATTCACCGGCTCTTTTTCTTTTTATTCCCGCTCGAAAACTCGTGCAGCCCGCTTTTACGTACTCTCGCCGCCATCGAATCCATCCATTCGTCTTGGAAAGGTTGACACTCCGTGAGAGGAAGGGTTGCGCTAAGTGGCAGATTCAGGGTGATCGAAAGTGGTGGGGTGAGATAAAAAAAAAGGAGAGAGAGAGGGAGGAGAGAGAAAAAAAAGGGTCTCTAGGACCGTGAAGAAAGTCGAAGTGGACTTAAACTCGTCGAGAGGGTTACACAGTTCAGACGAAAAGAAAGACGCCGGACGTCGATACAAAGTGCTGTTTACGCCACCATCTCTCGCGTAACTTTCATCTTCCACCCTCTTCGGTTACGCTCTCTCTCTCTCTCTCTTTCTCTCTTTTTTTTCTCTGTTATACCTTTCAACCCTCTCTTCCTCAAATACCATTATCCCAATGGCGTGTCTTTAGTCTGCCATTTTCCCTAACTTTCTTCCATTTCGTTGTACTCCGATAGGGCGGAAAATATTTATCAATCTTCATCGTATCTTAACGTGAGAATTATTCGGAAATACGAATTCTAAATTATCTGGAATAGTGATCTATACAATGTTTCGTTGGTGTGATAGAAGAACGTGATTCGTAATCTCTGAGAAGTTCAACTTTTTCACGTTCTTGGACGTTTAGTAATTTCTTATAAAATAAAAATCCCATTACCAGTGCAGCTAAACCAAAAAAATAATTATTTCTCTTATTGAGGGCTTCTATGGTGAATAATCTGTAGTGATAATTTTAGTCTATTTATTATTGACGTTAACTATAATAATAAAAAAAAAACTAAACGTCCACATCTGTCCATGGACATAAAGAGGTTGAATTAGTACATTGAAGCCTTATCAGCTGTTTGTTTTATTACACGCAAATGTGAGTACCGAGTGATATTCGAGTGTTCTCTCCGCGGTGTCTGAGACGTAAAAAAATGTCGACCTTGCCCGGTTGGATTTTTTTCTTTATCCTTCCACGACGAGACCGGAATATAACCCTCGACCAATTTGCATTTTTCTCCCTTCTTTCTTCCCATTCTGTGGAACCTCCGCTTTGGTATCGGTGACAAAGGAGCGTTCTAAGTGGACGGTCGAACGGAATAAAGGTGTCCTTACAATGATCCTCCATTTGGATACGAGATCGCAATAAATCTCCTGTGGACAAGTGCGATCCATTGATACTGCGATCGAACGTCGCATACGTCTTCCCCGTAACGTCTGAAATCCGACGGTATGGAGGTGTAAATAATGTAAAAGGGACCATCGCGAAGACGTTAGACAACAAATAAATCAGCTTGTAGGAAAAGCCTTCCGGATCCCTGTGGTAATCTTCGTGATGGCTGAATCGAGGTTTGCCGATATCCTCGCATATCCGTTTATTTGTACACGATACACTTGCATCCTAGATCCTCCTCTCCGTGTACTCGATATCTCCTGCGTCTATTCGATGATGGGATTGCGAAATCGCGGTGATTAAATATGGATTAAGACGCGAAAGTGGGACGAAGGTTTATAGACGGTGAATGATAACAACAAAAAAAAGAGGAAGAAAAAGAAGAGAGAATGAAATTGCTATCTTACATTCTCCCCGATTCCCTGGACATTATTTTTTTAAAACGATTACTCTCATCCCGTGTATTCGTTCCATAAATGGACCGTTTATTTTGAAAGTAGTGTAAGTCCAATTTAAAAAAAAAAGATCTCATGTTATTTT
Source organism: Mimumesa dahlbomi (assembly GCA_917499265.3). Lineage (NCBI taxonomy): Eukaryota > Metazoa > Arthropoda > Insecta > Hymenoptera > Crabronidae > Mimumesa > Mimumesa dahlbomi. The sequence continues at coordinate 7,870,620 of OU824116.1, read as the reverse complement.
TACTAAATTTAGTGTTAACTTTTTACTTATAAACAGAAAAAAAATGGACTTACACTACTTTCAAAATAAATGTTCCAAATATGTATCCCTTATCACAGAGTCTTCATAAGAAATTAAAAATATAAATCCAAGGAGACTGTATCCTTTTCCTCAAGACCTATCACCCGTTCTATTTTTAGATGTTTCAAAACCACAAGAATATCGAGTGTGCGTGTTTACCTTTTGGAAATTACTCGGAAACCTTCGGTCGGATGACACGCTGTGCGACCGTCTCGACAGACAATAGAATCGACAGGCCGCGTTATCAAAACATGGTTTGAAGGACTTTTCTTATTTCAGTCGGGCAATGTCCGCCGGTGGTGTCGGGTCGTAACCAACCCTGTGCGCATCCCGTCTCGTCTAAAGTCGCCTCTTCTTCTTCGCTATGAATAAAAGACGCGAGTGTAGTATGTATTTCGCGGACAGACGTCGTGTATTCGCAAATTCACTCGTTTCCATCCCCCGATCTCCGGGAGAAGAAGACGTGGAAAAAGGGAGCCGGAGTGCCCGGGATCTGCTCCGTTCTATTATAAATTCAAGATCGACCGAAGGTGTGTTCGGACCGGGCTGTTTCCAACACGTAAGAGTATGAAATAATGCACTAATTCAACGATACGAATTTATGGTATACGTGTGTCGCGAACAAGGTACTCAAGTAGATACTTTTAGTACATACAATTGAATTAAGTCCGAATTAACGTAATCGAAAGATAAAACGGTTCGCGTGATTAAATACAAACGAATCACACGGATGAGAATTAGCCAACCACCGTTGTGTTCTTATTCGTCTGTCTTTCTGACCTAATTGTTTAAATTCATACTCGCATTGAAATGTTCAACAAGATATTCATCGTTCATGGGGATTAAATTCGAGTTTAATATTCGTTCTTCGTAAGCTTAACGTACGTAATTCTGTAAGGTGGAATTATGAATTATTATTTTAATATAACCATAAGTGTAATGTTTGCACTTTAATGTCCAGTGATTTGTTATACAATGGAGAGATAGAAAGTATTTTTATTCATTAAAGTTTCTTATTGAAACAATGCCCAATCAATTGGAAAAGTATAAAGAACGCGACCGATGTTAGAATACGACGTTTTGACGTTCGCGTGGTTTTTACTTCGTATCCGTGTATTCTCTACACATATGTATTATATATGCGAGTCATACTATGCATTTCATCTCGAGTATCCAACGTATTTACATACCTTCGTATTTGCGAGATCCTCCGTGGAATTCTTCTCCGCTGCACATTTTCCAACCCTCGGCCCACCGCCCTTCCCGCGGGGAAAATTGCAGTACTGTAACTGACAAACTTTCCCTTACATTTACATGCGTGGACGCTGTTGTATATAAAGTGATTCCGCCATTACGCGTTAGTCGTTCTCTGTAGAAATCGTCTGGACGGAAATAATTTTCCGCGTCTCTGGAAGTACATCGTTTCGTTCAGGAATTTGGCAGAGAAAGATTTCCTCGCATAATCGTATCGGAATACTAAAATTCATGGTGTTCGCTGTGAACTTTGCAGGGGTTCGAGTTTATTTTGTTTTTATTCAAATATTCAATCTTTGGAAATATGTATATAATTTCAAAAGAGATAAATATTTAGGTGAAAGAATCACAGGATGAAAAATTGACTTATTCGTGGATTACGTAATATTAGCAAGTGTTTTGTAAATATTTAAGTTATTTCTGTAAGGTGTACAATTGTTTTTACGTACTTATAATATCGTAGATAGCATTTTCACCGCGATAAAATTAATTAGTCGTCTGAAGTATCATTCTCTGGTAACATAATATACTGTAATGTGTAGTATGTGATTCAAAATCAACGCCGGTACTCGATCGTGCTAACAATGTTTGCTTCCTTTGTTTCAGGTAAGAATGTAAATGTCACCAGTACTAACTCGGGTGAGTGTTACTCTAACATTATAACATTATTACCGTACGAGTTAGTTCGATGATTTTGCGTTGTTGTCGCGCGTGAACACTAAAGAAATTAATTATTCGCATGTTTCTATTGCGATTTCTTGTTCCTACGAATCAGCCCCGTGAACAGTATTTTGGCAGTGATATAATTAAACCTTTGTTTCACGTAACCATTAATTAATTGTACATCCATCGAATGTGCATTTTATGAATTGTTGATGCGATACGATTTCACACGAGTTTAAAATATTGATATTTATATATATTATAAATAGGAAATATTTAACGTTATGAAAGTCTTCGCGTTATTGAACGGACCGGCATATTATTGAAAATGGTAATGTAAATAAATTAAGTCGATTAAAGATCGTTTAAAAAATTTCCATTCGGCAGTAATTATTCTACGGTTGGTATAAAGTGGTCGCTTAATTTGCAATTTTCAACGTTTCATTATTTCTTGCTAACTAAGTTGCCCGTTACACTTTGTTCATTTAAAACTTCCGAAACGAGGGGCTAAATATACGAACGCTAGGACGGCCGAGCAAATAAAACTGATAACGTTGCGGAATTAATTGTAACTCTATAAGCTCGATAAAATATCGGAAACGCAGCTGATACAATGAAATGGTAGTTTCCAATCGCTGGAACGGGGAAGGTATTAATTTATGATATTGCGGCGAGCGATTTCGCTAATAAAATCGATTCTAATCGTGACTATTCTCGGGTGGGTGGGGGAGGGGGGTGGAAAAAAAAGAAGTTTGGCAAACGCAGGGAAATCCGAACGGTTGATGCGTTATTTATTACAATCGTAATTTCAACATGACAATTCGGGAGAAAGGAATTTTCTTTTTACGGATGGGAACAGGTTCGGGGACGATAAAGAGAATCTATTCAAATCTACTTCTCCTTTTTTCGTGTCTCGCGACTGCAATTTCACCCCGAAGATTTCAGTGTGTTGGGGTACAAAGGGCGACGAGGAAGAGGGGAGAGGGGAGGGGTGGGAGGAGGAGCGGAAGATTTACGTACATTGTAGGGAAAGAAGCAAGAAGAAGGGGTTGAAACGGAAGAGATATTCTTTCGGAAAGCCCTTTTCGAGTAATGCGTGAAGGTGGGCTTTCGTGTGACTGGAGAAATAAATCGGAGGCTGCGAAATGTATCCCGGATAAGAACGTCAATTTCTCGAGAGAATTTAAATAATTAAACTTCGAGTATCGATCGGTCAAACATAAAAACGACGCCGTTCTCCTCGCTTTAGCTTTCCATGCTTTTCATCGTAAAATTGATAGTTCGGTAATATCCTACCGTAACTTTTCCGAGATAATAAATTAGAATCTCGAAGTTTGATTTTATTATCTATAAAATCACGAGTATAAAAAAGCTTCTTCCGGTCCGTCATTGGAAGGCATTAAAAATTTCTCCTTAATTCCCTCTAATTATCCCAATCGAACTACATTTTCATCGTGATCGCGCGCAAATTCCATGAATTCAACCCAACGAAAAGAATCACCCCCGTAAATTTCCCTACACAATTCCAGCGTATCTGCCGCGTTACCGCTATCTCCATCGGGTTATCTCTCGATTCTTTCCTTCTCTCACGGTGGCTTGTAATCCCGCATTTAACCGAATGCGTGTCTCGGTTTCGCCGTCGGGAGCGAAAAAAAGATATAGGTTCCACCGGGGAAAGGGACTCCCGTAAGGTTCTTTTCACGAGGGCCCATCGTTTCTGAAGCCAGAAGAATAGAGAAGAGCTGCGGGATGTACCGAAATAAGGTCGGCAAATTGCAGGCAATCTGGCTGATTAGGCTCCGCGCTGGTAATCCTGGAGGTTTCACGAAGGACCACCTATAATCTTCACCCTTCCCCCTCCCCTCCCTCCTCATCCCCAACCCCCATCCCCCATCCCCTTCCACCTTCGACGTGTATTAGGCAAAGAAATGGGAACGAATGAAGCGAGGAAGGAACGAGCGTAGCTTTGAGAGCAGTGACGTTATATCCACGCGGTTCTAAGAGATTAGGATTCTTTGGAGAGCTCGCCGAATTGAGGGAAAAGGGGTTCTTTTCATGCCGGGGATAGAACATGCGTCTGCACGTACGCCTTTCTTCTTTCAGCCGGTCGTTTTTCATACGTGGTATCTCTCTCTCTCTCTCTGTCTTCTTTTGCATACCGTATCCGAAATTCTCGGTCGACGAAATGTTCGTTCAGCGGCGGCATCGATGAAACGTAGGGGGAAATTAAACGCGCACCGGATTCGTTTGGTCATGAAATTAAACGATTTAATATTATCGCCGCACGCTTTCGCGCTAGTTTTTGTAGCATTGGATTTATTACGGGGGAAGTTGTAAGACTTTTATGAAATCCGGGTGTTTTAATCCGGGAATTTTGAAACAGACCACAGGGTTTTTATCGTACAAGGGCATTTTTTAAATACATTTTAATCGCGGCTTGGAAATAAACGGAGTAAAACTTGTGATAACCCGTTCGTAAAGTGTTTGATAAAAAAAAAACAGACACACACACAGGTGGAAATAGGGATAGTTCGTTTAATATTTTGCATGAAATTGTATGTCGTTAACTCGTGGATCGTTGGGAAAAGAAAGAAGGATAAGTTAGAAAATAGTTGGATGTATAAAATCGGATTCTTTTAAACTCCCGGAGCGTGGTTAGGATTTTACGGTGATACTAGTGAGATTGAGATATAGTTAAATCCCTGTCGCGATACTAACCGTACGGTTTCTTTTAAATTCCTTTCCTTTCCTTTCGTTCAATTCCGTCATTTACATATGACGTTCGTGTAAAACGTACGCTTATCTTGCCTCCTATCTCCTTTGTGATATTACTCTCGCAATGACGTCGGGTGTCTCTCTCCTTGCGAAAAAAAGAAAGAAAGAAAGCGGATCTGTCGTTTACGTTCGACTGCATGCACGTGCGTACACACATACTACGTACGTACGTATGTACATACGTTCGAACGAAATTTCGAGCACTTTGGTATCAAATGAAATCGCGTATTACTTGATAAAAAGAGGAATACAATCCCATTGATGGGGTTTTATTTATCCACGCATCAAAGACTCGTTCCAGTATTAGCTTTTTCGAGTGTCGAAAACAGGTCGGTAGTGAAGCTGGCGTTCGTTAACAAGTGCAAAAAAAAAGAGAGAGAGAGAGAGAGAGAGAGAGAGAGAGAGACAGAGAGAGGTAGGAGAACGCCGCACACAGGTGAAATCGACACGAGGCAGTAGACTTTGCGTGAGGTTCGAATTTGTTATAGCGATGGATTTTTCTACCCCTTCCCCCTTCCCCCCGTTCCGACGGAACCAAAAAGCAGAGCGGACAGAGCGGAATAAACCGACGGGAAAAGAAGAGAGGAAAAAAAAATATATATGAATTCCGTCGCGGTCTCGACGGCCGGAAACGTATTGACCCGGAGCATCCTGTTGCGGCTGAGAAAAGTCAGGAGAACGAAATGTGGACGAGCAGGACCAGTTTTGCCGGCTTCGTTGGCCTGGCTTTTCCTTCACTTTTTGCTCCCAAGCAATGCATTTAAATTATTTATAATGGGACTGCTTTTTCAATCTGCGTCACGGAATAAACGTGAAAGGCATATAGGAACCGGCCTGAAGGAATAACCGCGGAGACGTTCCGCCGCGAATTAACGCGGCTTTAGGATTTACCGTACAGAGAAGCCACCGTCGTTTCCCCCTTAAACGGTGTGTTCCGCTTTTAAATTTTCTGATCCGTTATCGCGCCACGTCCGAGATTATATATTTGACAAAAGATAAATGCAAATGAATGGAGTCAAAGGTTACAATTAACTGCGGGAAGGGCGAACCACGGTGGAATTGAGATTGTAGGGCTGGTTATTTGAATTTCACACTTTTCGAACGATAATTTTTATTCGAAAGAGTCTCTCGATTATGTGTCGATGATTTAGACAGGGTTTTTTTCATGATCGCTTTGTGTAGGTATATGGAAACGCGAATATATATGTATACAATGGTTCGATCGATAGATATACAAATAGGACAGGATGCAATGAATTTCCGGTATTTTTATCATCCAGTTTTCATCCCGTTTAACAACGATTGAAACAGGAATTACGGAAACGTAGATAAATAACGTAAGAAAACATCTGGACCGTTCTATTTATATCAGCGGACCGGTGTAATTGAAATTAAAGTTGGGGTTGTAATCTTCTATTAACTCGAGCACACTGTTCCCTCTGATGAAAAAAAAGGGCCAGTATGAAAATCCATAAGCGGAGGTGGTAATAGAATTTTCGAAAGAGGAAAAACGATGTGGAAGGAACAGAGAGAGAGAGAGAGAGAGAGAGAGAGGAGAGGCTAGAGAGAAAGATAGAGAGAGTAAGAGAGAGATCCAAAAGGGACAGGGGTTCGCAAGGGAAAGAGAAAGACATCGTCAACTCGACCACGTCTACCGGCGGGATTATCGTGGGTGACAAAGGGATTTGAAAGGGCGGGACGGAATTGGATCCTGGGAGAAAGGCAAGAGACTCTCGAAAGCCGCTTTGTGTCTCTCATACAATAATTATTTGCGAAATTCTCGCGAAGTTGGTACGTATCGAGCAGTTCGCGACGAAAGATATTATTTCGCCGAAGGGATGACGTAATCAATGACCACGTTCTACGTATCTCATCGTTTCTAATTATCGCAATTGGCGCGAACAGCGCGTTCGTTGCTCGTTTTCTCGATTTCCACGGTTTTCCTTCCCTCCTCCACCCCTCCTCCTCCTCCTCCTCCCTTTCCCCCTTCCCCGTTTTCACGTCGTCAACCTCTCGACCCTGTGTTGTAACAGCGCGCAGAGAGAAAGAGAGAGAGAAAGGAAAAAAAAAGAAGAAATGCCTGCGTGCAATTTTTCCTTTTTAGTAGTCGCGGTTTAATTAGAAGCTGAGAAATTAAAACAAACGAATGCATGGGGGCTGTGCCGTAGTCGGGCGTAGCCATTGTTATTTCTCCTTTTGCCGTGCACGCAAACATCGTCGTAGGAAGGAAGGGACCACCGGCAATTTGAGAAGAACCTCTCCCGTTCGCCAATGTTTTTGTAGCTTTTTAAAAAAATTAATTGCTTGTTACAATCCCCCTCCCACACTCCGCTCTGTATCATCCCTGCTCTTCTATACACCGTGAAACGGGGATTCCTTATGGTTTATCTACGCGGGCGGGCGGGCGGGCGGTGAAACGAGGTGAGAAATTTTTGAAAAAATACAAATCCCAACGTGTGGCGTCGTTAAATTTAATCGGCCCGCGTTCCGTTTCATTGTCCGCGGAATTTTAAATGCTCCCTACGAAACAAGCCTGTATATTTGCCAGAGAAATAGAAATGTACGTACATACATACATACATATACGTATGTATACAAACGTATACCGAATCCGCGTATTGTTCCGCGATATTCCCAGGTATATCCCCGTGCTCGATAGACCCACCTATCACGTGTCGGCGTTGAAATAATTTCACGTGAAATACTTTTCCATCCCTCCCCCTCTCCACCCACAGTCATCCAGGTTGGTTTCAATCCGTCCGCCGTGTTTCGAACTGGTTCCTCGGTTCTTCAATTCCGCGCAGACGTCACCCGCGTCGTGCCGGTGGATCATCGAAAAGCTCCCCCCGGTGACGACTAGGCACGCAACGTGTACGCCGAAAATGCATATACGTGTCTGAGAATAAAAAAAAAAAGCCCCACACATATACACGCACAAAACAAAAGTACACCCTGGAAACGGTAACAACGTGTCAACGGGGCCGTAACAAATGTGACTTTCAATAAGCGGCGTCGCTTGAAACACACCGGCAACGTTTCCCCGTTTTGCGAAAACCTTTTCACCGCGACCGGACCGAATTTCCTCGGAATTACGTAATGTGCAACACGAAGAAAAAACATGTAAAATAAGAGTCAAATTCTCCGCGGTGGCCGCGCGGGGGTGGTAGAGGATATATATGTATATGTATATATATATATAGGGGTTGGTGGGATTGCGGAGGGTAGCTGGACATTCGCTGTACGGTGGCGTATCGGTCGAATTATCGAGTGGTGCGTTACGGTTTTATGCAGATTCACCAGGAACGGCCGGCAGTTTCGGAATTAATGCCGGCTGGACAAATGTTTCGCGGTTTTTCTGCTGAATTATCGTACCCCCGGGCGCAACGAAACGTTCGGTAGCCACCTTTGTGTGCGACGTATGGACTGCGTGCACGGTCGTCACACGTATATTCTATACATATGTATATATATATGTGTATGTATACATATGTATACGTACAGGGACGGAGGTAAACATGATTCCGACATGTAGTATACGTACAGGTAAGCGCGATTGTGTGGTCTATCGTGTACGTGTAACACCGGCGATACCTGTTTCGGTGTACGTGTTTCGTGAACGATACAATGTGGAAGTCACACACGTACATACACGTATCCGTGTAACGTACGTGTATATTCCGGTATCGGATTTATACGTACGTAGATTGAGACGTATGTACACCTATACAACGTCGGTGGAAAATCTATGCGTTCTTGTCAAAGTTCCGTAACACGGCATTGTGTGGGTAAAACACACACCACCACGTGTGTATGTATGTATGTATGTACGTTCGCATATTACACGCTGGAGTAGCAATCGATTTCAGAAAAATGTTATCTTTCTATCACGGCGTGTTGTACGAGTACTCTCGATAGACTATAGTTATACATACGTATATTTTCGAATAGGTATATTATATACATACGGATATGTATACATACAAGAATGAGACTATTATTAGGGTTTTCAGTGTTTCCAAGAAGAATCACATCGATCTCACAAGGATTTCTCTAAATACGTTCTTACGTAATAGTACTTAGCACAGTAAAGTACAGCATACGTTTGTACGATTACTCGAGAAGGCTCGTTGAGATGGAACTTAATTCGCGCTAATCGTCCGAACTCGAATTAATTCCAGCGGCCTCCTCTACCATCACCACCACCACCATCACCACCATCACCACCACCACCACCCCCTTTCTACAACCGTTTAATTCAATCCGTCGCGGCCGCCGACAATCGAGCTAGAACGTATATATGTATATAGTATCCTTTATCTCGTTCTCTCTCCATGAAATTATCCCCGTCTCGCTGCTATCGTCTGCCTTTAATTCTGCTTCTACCAGTTTCTATCTTCCTCCTCGATCCCTTACCATCGTTTCACCCATCTCCCTCCCCCCCCCCCCCTCTATCCGCCCTCTCTCTTCGTATTTCTAACTCTCGGCTGGTATCCGCATCTCGTTCCCTAGTAATCCGCATCCGTATTCTCGTCCCCGTCCGTTTCCTTCGGTAACCGTATAGTTTCCAGTTTCGTGTTCCAACTGTAGACGAAGACGACGACAATTCGGAACACCGAATGCAGCGGCGGTTGGTACGCCTGGTACGTAATACCAACGGCGGCGGGGTGGTTACGTCGCGTCTGGAATTACCGCAACACCCGACCATCCCCGATGTCGAGTCTTCTAGTCTCGCGTGATTTCCGACGGGATACGTCTTCGTTGGTAATTTTGTTCTTGTAAGGATGTTTTGGGTGAATGACGTGCGTCGTTGTTAGCGTCTAATCCTTAGAATATCGCGAATATATGATTTCTTATTAGTTTTTGGTTGGTATTTACGTTACGTGAAAGATAGATGGAAAATTATAGTTAAATAATAATTTTATTATTATTTAAATAATAATTCAAGTCAAAATATAGTATTTTTATGTATATGTATGCTTGTGAGTGTTTTATTTGTTCGTTCGTTTGTTCGAATCGAGAGGATAACGTTGATAGGAAAATAATGAAGTCTTGGTAAGAGAGGAAATCGACCGTTCGACCAAATAACAGACTATTAAAAGATTACACATTTGAATACATGCATCTGCCGCAAACAAGGCGAGGGCCTAACAAATTGAACGTCATTTATTCTGGAAATCGGTTTATCGGCAGTCACAGATTTACGTGATCCCGCATGCAACAGAACCGATACTCGTTTTCCCCGGCAATTGAACAAAAACTCTTTTTTCCCCTCATTTCCATGATATTTGTCGAGAAAAAAAGAATACATACGCACATACATATACACACACAAACCCGCGGTATATTTCAACGTTCGAAATAAAAGCGGTATAATATCCGTCCGAATCGAAATTCGAACGGAGTAATTTTTCCGTCGCGAGACTCCGGATCAGTGGAAACGTAAAACCGGGCGGAGACGAAAGCAATTTCCACGATTTTCGCTGACGATCGCGAAAACGCCTCCCTCGTTCCTTTTTTTGCACACATTTTATTTAAAGCGAAACCACGAAGGGAAACGGGCGCGCCCGTGTAATTCTTCAAACGACCAAAGAAACCGTCCGCCAGCCGATAGACCGCAGAAGTTATCGGGATATCGAACTAGATTTAGGACTCTATAAGACGGTAATCCATGTGTGTCCTGGAAAACGGGATACCCATCTAGTTCTCTTATATCTATCGCAACGACCAATCCGAATCTAGCGACTTTCGTCGCCCTGAAATAGATAAATCTATACGTACGATGCTCACGTACGATAGCTATAATATGTGTAAAAGATAGTATTCGTTTTTACGAGTGATATATACATGTATATATATTTGTGTGTGTGTGTGTGTGTGTGTATATACAATTCGAATTTCATTTAGACGATATATCTTTCGATCACAGAGTCATAACACGACTGGCGTAGAGAGTCTAGGTTGATATTTGTACCGTTAACAACTTGATTTGTACTTTCGTCACACGAGAAATCTATCGTAACAAGTTTTCGTAGCGTTACAACGTCGAGGATATGCACACAGACACGCGACACATCGGCGTAAAAGCGTCGGTGGATCATCGGAAGGTTTAGCTACGAGGAAGATAGAAACGATTTGCCGGCAGGTACGGGAAACAGTGAGTTTTCAATGCGAAGAAAACGATCCTTTTTGTCGAACTCGTTCGGTTCTTATTTCTTCTCTTACTTTCTTGAATTTAGCTTACCTTCGGGGTATGGGACAGAGAATATCGGGCGAGAGAAAAGGTGAGAGAGAGAGAGAGAGAGAGAGAGGTCGATAAAAGGGAGAGGGACAGATACATTGATTGGTTGTTCGTTGAAAGCACAAAGAGAGAACCAACGAAATGGACAAAGTGTAAAGGTGACCAATAAGATTACATCACGATCTTCTAACGTAAATCCACTTTTCACCTACTTTCTCGTACCTCGAGTCGAAGTGTTTCCAAATGACTGGTCAAACGTTCTCCACCCCCCCCCCCCCCTCCCCTCCTTTTATAACGACGGAATACCGTTAAGTTAGTGAAAAATCGCGGGGAATTCGTTTTCTTTTTATCTATTTTATTCATCTGTAGAAATAAGGTTGGAAAAGGGGGGATAAAAAGGGGGAAATACGAGCGGTAAAAGAGACTCTGTATCTTTTAAACGTTAGCGAGATCAATTTCCCGTTCACCGTGGAGGGATTCTTTATTTTCACAGCGCTCGGAACATTTTCTGAATCATCCGGAGTTTCCACCGTCTATGTAGCACATTCGGAATTCAACCGCGAGCACTTGTTTTCAATCAAATATTTTGCTAGTGCCGTTAATACCGGCGGTGTATCAACGTAATGCAATAAAAATGAAGCGCGCGGTAGTTTACGACGAATTACGAGTAGCTGGCTGGTTATTAATCAAACGGGATATTTTTTATCAATGTTTTATTTATTTTCTTCTATTTTGTTTGTTTGTTTTGTAGACTCTTTTTTGTAGACTTCCACGTTGAAACGCGTGGGAAATGTTTATTAACTTCGACGCGAAAATAGTTCCCCCGCGGAGATTTTTCAGATATCTCACACTTTTCTTTTTCCATCGTCCGCGACAGCGTGTACACGTATTGGACGAAAATGAATGTACACATTTCATTTTCTTTTTTGCCGTTCTTGTTATTACCGCGTGTAATGCACATATCCTTTCACAAGCTGCGCTTTTGATACTCGGGTAAAATTCTAAAAATCCACCGTGACAGCCGCGTACAGACATTGTCTATGAAATCTTACTCGTGCGTGCGAGGGAAAAAAAGCCGCGGGAGAAAAAGGGTTTTTTTTTGTTAATAAGAACTGAAATTGTGTTAACACGTATTCGAAAAAGAAAAAAAAATATCACGACTCTAGACGTAGGTAACATTTCCACCGAATACCCGTCGATAGACTAAAAAAAAAACAGTGAACAGAAAGCTATTCTCCGATCACCAGCTAAACGTAATCACATTAAATTCATTTTAATCGAAATAATACACGAGAATTTAGTTGACGAATTGAAAATCCGATTTTTTCAACTTGCAATAGCGAACAACGATAACCAAAAGGACTGTTTCCAACATTGCTGATTGATCGATTCATTAATTTTCTACATTGTCGTGGTTTCGCGTGAGTTAAAAGAAAGTGACGAAAATGAAAATCAATGAAATTCATCCGGCGTGGCATGATCAATCTCGCACGAGCTTTGCTAATTAAATATTTTCTAGACCGGTTTAATACATTCATTAAGGCTGATGCTGCTTTACCTCGCTCGCGAATATCGACCCCGGTTTAACGAGCTCGAGAACACGGCCACCTATGACGTGTCACCCTCCCTTTATCTGCTTGCTTCAGGCCAGATCAACGATGCTCAATGTAGTAGCTACATGTGTACCGTCCCTTGTAACGCCTAGTTTGAATTAAAGCACCGCCATTTATGTGGATTACGACTTACTCCTTACAGTTAATGCGACGACGCAATACCTGATTACGCTTGTACAAGTATTACATTTACACGGGGATCCATTCAAAATAAAATCTATCCCGCAGGGAGATTGGATTTTAATTGGAGAAAGATTATCCGCGATATCGATAATTACGAGAACGTGATAATAATTACATATTTTTCAACGTTACATTCGATATCCGCCCGTATAATACAATATCATCGTCAATTATATTCATGAATATCATACGGCAACGTAACGCGCGAACTCTGGTGGATACTAAAATTTTCGCAAAGTAATTTACGAGATTCGAAAATGGAGTGTCAATGATTTTTAGTATAATATACAATTTCATCGGGTTTAATATATAGTTTTAATATACCTACTATGAGTTTTTTAAATTATCCAATAAAGTGTTTGGTAAGCATACAGTATTACGTAGACAAGTTGTAAATAAGTATTTTTAATGAAATAGAACGTTTATCTCTTGGTCGCTCGGTAGCTGTTTTATCCACTTATTTCCATCCAGATTAACACATTGCGTACGGGAGACGAGAATTCTCGTCTTTAGCAAACCGTACGTTGAGGCCGGGAGACGAGAATTCTCGTCTTCAGTTTTTTCGACTCAATCGACGATTTAAGGAACTATAAATAGACTTTCTTGTTACGTTACCAGGGTAACGAAGTCTTGCGTATCCCCTTAACAAATGATGAGCAAAAGAAATGAATGTCAACTTTCTGAGAGCGTCAAAATTATAACGATTACATATAGGACTAAAAATCCGCGGGCCCTGGGAGCGCGTCGCGCGAACAGAGCGCCGTACGCAATGTGTTAATTTCTCCGCGTCCGCCGGAAACACGTGTATCATCGCTTATAACGTATGTTTCGAATTAAAGCCCACGCATTCACACGGATTACAGCTTCATACACCGTAGACGTGGCCCGTCGTACGGACGTCGGACGCTTCAGAAATTCACGTCGAATCCGACGACACACGGCCCGTACGTGATTTCCGGAAGTTATCGGTTTTCGATCGCTTGTAATGAAGGGCTCAGTCCCATAAGAGCATAGTCCTGTCGAAGCCCAGATTTCCTAGGTATTTCGTATAAGGGATGCCAGGCTTCCGTTTAGGATTATAAATCGATCTTCGCTCGTTTCGAAGAAATAGACGGGTTTGATTGGTCGGTATTACGAACGGAGTAGTGAAAATCTGAAAAGTAGAATCTTTTTCCTGGGACGTATAATACGAACGTATTTACTTTATTTGTGTGTGTGTGTGTGTGTGTGTTTTGGTAAAATTTAACAAAAGATAAAAGATCGTTATTTCTTTCTGATATCGTTAACAAATCGCGAGCATAAAATATTATAATGATTATCAGGGACGTGAATATCCGAATATTCGTTTCCGTGATCCCATGAAAATCTTCGGCAGCACTTTTAACCTATTTTCAAGAGTCCCTAACAAAGCTGACTTCTAACGATTTCGTCAATTTAAAGTTCCCCCGTCGTCCATCCCCTACAAACTTCCTCTTTCTACTTGCGAATTGTGGTAGTGGAGCGACGCCGAAGTACCGGAAGTGGAAGAAAAATAGACAGCGGAGAAGGGAGAAAGCGGCGGCGGCGGCGGCGTTGAAACTTCTTACGTTTTCAGCCGAGAAATAATGTCAAACTCGTTACGCGACTTTGTTTGTTAGTGAATTACACCGTTGGAAAAACCGTTGTAATTATAAAAGGACAATCGTTAACGGACTATTGAAGCAGATTGATCTTCTAATTAGAACGACTACGATGAACTTTTCGAGGATATTCGTAATATATCAAACGAACGAAACGGAATTTGGAAAACGAACGAATGTTAGTATTCATTGAAATTTCGGTTTTACTTGAATTATCGGAAACAATCTTTTCCATTTCGCGTGGTACCAACGTTAAGGCCTATTATTACAATGTTACCTGAACGCTTTACATCTTCTACCTAACACGGGAGTTTGCTTTCTCAACAAGTTTCTCCTTAAGTCTTGCGGTTCTATTACCCTGACGTCGCGATACACACTCGATCGTATATTACAAACTTTAGTCGTAACTAATGCCGCACTTTGCCTACGTTTGTTCGGTAAACGACTAAGACCCGGGACAGGAGGGGCAATACAATTGAGAAAGGTATCCGAAGTTTCAATTTTCCTTTCGTTATGAACGACAATATTTCTTCATTATTTACGCGTGGAGTTTCTCAACTACGCGAAGCCTGTTTCCGTGTTTCTACCATTCGATTATTCTAATTAGGTACTTTCCAATCTTGATCGCTATCTTCAAATGTCACGGTTGTTCTTTTTTCGTTGGCTGTAGTTTTAATTGTTCTACCGTGACGAATTATCATAATTCACGTTATATTTCGTCGTAACTTACGTGTGAAGCCTGATTCTTGTTACTACCATCTTCTTATTTATTAACACATTGATTTACTATCGTTTAGAATCCCATACGTGTTTAGAATCCCATTCGTTCAAAATTTTCACTTAATTTTCCAGTGAACAAGGTTGGGGGTTGAATGAGACACTGAGGATGTTACGGAGGCATCGTATCACAAGAATGAAATCGATAGTCTATTATTCTCGCTTAAGTTACCCGATTTATACATATACACACCACTATCTTCACATTCACTCCTTCGCTCGCAAATCCAACGTACCCCCAGTTAAAATCATTTTCAAAAATTTATAATTCTGCCCTTCGTCCTTCCATTATACACCCCCAAAAACACATTAAAAATACCAATAAGAAAAATGCATGTCTCCACGAAGAGACAGGAACGAAATAACAAATAATAGTACATAATGATGAAGATTATCCGAGGTACGATAAAGTTTAATTAAAAAACTTGCGATACCGAAAATTAATACCTCGAGGGAAATTTCACGTGCACTTTCACCTGCGTATAATCGCGAACGGCCGAGATAAATCAAACGCGTAGCGTCATTAGTTCCAGGGGCGGGGGGGGGGGGAGACTTTCAATCCCCTCCGCGAGACATTGTCTCGGTAACGTCTGTTGGATACTTGAGGATCCGAAAGAGAAAAACGAGAGGCCGTCCGGTTTCGAGAACAAAGAAAAGTTAACGACCACGACGAGTTGCCCCGCGGTAAGAGCATTTTGGACAGAGTTAACCCTTTTTCTCCCTTCGATCTTTTCCGCGGCCGAACCCACCGTCGTGGCGCGGGACGCCCTTTATTTCCGACGGAACGTTGTCCAACAAGGCGTTCGCCACAATGGGGCAAACTTTCCATTGTGTCGCGTGACTGTATGTATGTGTATGTATGTACGTGTACACGCGGAGGATTTACACATACATACCGACACCACTGACAGTCAGCCGAGAAGCTCTGGTTTTTTGCCTTGTCGCCCTTCGTCGCGCCATGGGCCCCCATTCTCGAATGATTGATGACGTTTGGCCAGCCCCGCTGAAGATGGAAAGTCGGAAGGGGGATTCCAGTTGAGAAATTAGGACGACAATTACGTCACAATTGTGGTCGGTTGAATGCCACCCGCGAGATATTAATATTAATTCATTCTAATTATCGGATAGTAAAAAGAATTCTATTTCAATGAATCATTTACTGTTTCACGTTTCTCTCCTATAAATCGTTATTAGTAACATATTACTGTAATTCGTGTAATAGTCGTTGTCACATTGGTTTTCCTTGAAGATACATTCCCAAAAAAAAAATTTAAATACCAATTCCGAATAATTAAAGGGCTCGTGGTAAAGATATATGTCAAGGGTGAAGTTGTGGTACGCGAACCGAGAAATTGAAGGAAACAAACGTGGTACATGTAAATTATTGGCCCGTCAAACATGGTATTCCTCGGCTGCCGGAGATTGTTGATTCTAGCTGTCTAGAGTTCGGTATTTGGATTAAATTATTTACACCGCGGCAAAAGCGGTGGGTTGACACGCGTAGAAATTCTCGCTCTTATTTCCACATCGTAGACAATTTATTATTCAGCAGTGATACTGGAAGATCCAATCTCGGTGAGTGCGCCAGGCGTTCCCGCAAATCTCGGATGTTCCACTATCGACGGCACGTTTATCGAATAATTTATCGATCAATAACAAACCGGTAAATCAGTTTTACGCAGAATATTGACCGGAATCGGCCGAAGAACCGTTGACTTATGTATTTCGTGAAATATATAAACGTGTTCCATATACATGTATGTAAAGTCGGATCGAGTAGTGGAAATTTGACCATTACAATTTCCGGCATTGAAGAAGTGTTTTTATTAAGGATAATATAGTTCGTATAATTTCAAATCGAATGGAATTAGATGCATTTATGATATAATTGGATTTCATGATTAACTTGAATCTTTTAAGACATTGGTATTGATTAATTTAGCGATAATTGATATTAGAAAATTAATGCTTGAAAATTTGAACCCTGTAAAATCTAATTTTACGGCTCCCTTGTTAATTATTATAAGACAAAACACCACAATTTAGACATCCAACTCTAGCAGACACATTATGTACACTGTATCTATATAGTATACCGATAAATATCAACACTTTATTAGTAACGCTATAGCCATAAAAGATGGGTGCTTATATTCCCTGCTCAGATTACCCCAGACTTACCCTATTTCGTATAATTATCCCAGTAAAGTGACATACGATTACATAAAACTCAATGTGTTAGATTTACGAGATTGATTTTAATGAAAATCTCGTCATATAAAAACTGCAGAAATATTTCAATCGCTACGCGATCAAGGTATCATTTAATTCCATTTATCAGTGTCATTTACGTCACCCCAGTTTGCCTCGAAATTTCGTTGGAAATTCATTGGAAAATTCATATCAACCGATCACGAAATATAGATCATGTCGCATAACTTTCCGAACCGAACGAGATGCGTTTTTGAACGAAATCTTAAACTCGCGCCCTTATGCATCATTTTCCGCCACTCAGGATATCCGACGCAGATGATGTCGAACACTGACAAAATGATCGGGGGTCGCTCACGGCGTCGTAAAACTGTCATTAAAACTTGCCCAGTAAAATTAGACGTCCTCCCATGCTGGTAAACCATAAATTATCCAATGCCTTAAGAATACCACGGGCCCTGCGATGCTTTCCCCGGAAGCATCGAGACAGAAGGTCATTTACGACCGCGAAACTTGTCACGTACGATGAAAATCTTTTCCCGTTGTGATCGATAATCGTAACCATCGTCGGACCGCGGGAAAATTATTCACGTTCCGCGATTACGACGGGCTGAAATATTTTCCAACGATTCCCCGCGAGATTACTTCGCGGTAATAATAAGTTTCGCCGGGGAAACGATTATCCCTTGACACAAGTTGATCATCCGGGAAATTTTATCGGTGGAAACTTTCGAGGAAAGTCGCATCAATTTCATCGTCGAAATTTCGGTTTCCGAGGGTGTCGCTTGGATATCTTTCACCGCTGATGAAAAATCTCGATCGCTCGCAACCGGTGAAGCCTCGCGAACGTTTCTCCACCGAGATTTGCATATTCTATCGTGATTGCGTTTCGCTACTGAATAATCCAACTATGTACGCGATCCTTAGATGGAACGTTTCGTATGTTTTAAACGAAGAACATCGGTAACAAACGATGTCTCGACGTACCGTGACGTTGCGGGCGTGGAGTTCCCGCGTTTCTTAAAATACCAAGCGATCCGACACAATTCCGAGATTGATCGTACAACGAGTCTCCTTAGATGTATCAGCGTGTTCACTTACGTTGGACAACGAACGTATCGGTTCGTCGGGAACATCGTACCCAATTAGAATCAGTCCCGGCCCAGTTGCCGCGGAAGGATCAGATTGACGTAACGTATTCACGTCCGTGTGCGCGGAACCGTTGAAGTATTGCCTGGTACCGTTGAAAGTAGGACTCAATCACGACGACAAGCAGCAACAGCTAATCGACAGACCCAACTTTAGCACAAAATGAATAGTGGAATCTCTTGAAGAAATGATTATTTTACTGTGAATACAACTGTAACTTGTAACAAGTTTCTAGGGATAGATATTTAAAATAGAATTTAAAAATAAATGTTTGAAAATACTTGAAAATACTTGTTAACTAAAATATATGCATACATACGCATGTGTTCCGATTGGTAATTTATTAGAAAAGTATCGTAAAGTAATAAAAAACGACGTCGAACATTTGAAAGATGAGCTTTTTATATCTTCTTTGTGGTACATTGTCTATTTTACTTTTAAAAATATATATTCGCGAATATCGTGACAATTCTAGAACAGTTGTACGATATTAGTAAATTGATTTTTACATTCTTATCGGTATCTCAGGTATTCTTTTCTAATTATCAAATGTATATTAGATTTTTATAATCAAACTCGTGGAGTTTCCTCGCGCACATCGTGTTTACGTTCGTAACGTTAGTAAATGACGAGAATTACAACACGGCTTCCGTAGCCGTGATCTTCCGGCACGTCTCATTTCCGTTTTGTCTCTCCACCTGACGCATTTAGGTGGTGTGTCAAGAACTGTAAGCAGTAACGATAGTTTGCTTTAGTTTAGTAAGCCCCCGTCGTCTGGGGTTCAAACACCGCCGTTCCAATTTTGTCGACCCTAAAACCGCGAGAGTACCTATATTCATATTATTCATCAGACACTTGAACAACGGTCTCTGTGTTCAATATCGAATACAATAATTCGAACAATATATATCATTCACAACGAACCAAACCCTATCAGTGAATACAGATAACATATTCTATAAATATTCAACATTTTTGACCACATTCTTCTTAGACAAACTAAAATAATAATCGTTTTACATCTTCAACTGTAAATATCAATAAAACGGGATTACATCGTACATTGTTAAGTGAATTAATTAAGTTGATATCAGAAGCCCCACGGTTTAATGATTACCTAATTCCTGTACGAGCGTGAATTCTATCTCATGGCTATCAAGCACCAACTCGGCTTTTAGTAACCTAATATTCGCTGTCACAATAGCCCGTTACTATCTGGCAACTAGGTTACTATTTACTCCGATATAGCGTCGCATATATAATTAAGTCCCTCTCAAACCTCGCAGCGTGCAGTATTCACGTGGTATCGTCACGACACCCGGGACACCCGGTGTACTCAAGCGAGATAATTGAATAGGGTTTTCGGGCTGGCGGCTGCACCTCCTGACCCTGGAGGAATGGACTACACATCCATGGATGTATTGTTCGGACGCAGCCACAGGAACGCTCTCGGATGTCGATATATCCGCTTTGGATAGCCAATTGCGAGCCGAGCTTAATTAAGGTCGACGAGATTCTACGGAAATAATTATACTATTTTCCCACGCAGAAATTTGTCGTACTAATTATTATACGAATTTCAGTTCTAACGATATCGATTGAAATAGACGTACTCTGGCATTGGTATAACAAATTGATTAATATGAAATATTTGTAAAAATATCATCAACGATATGATATCAATCTTCAACTGATTCGAAAAGTATGTATATGTATGTGTATTCTTTGCATGAAATTTCACGGTTTTTTCGCCTCGATAATCTTTCGGTTTGAACAATCGCATGTGACGCTTTTAATTAAGGTGAAATTTGCACGCGACATTGCTGATGATAACGAAAACGTCTGACGGCAGCGTGTACCTACAGTTCTATCGTACATCGTTCCAATTTTCCACGCGAATCGATAGAAAATCGCACGCGGTGAAAACCTTTTATTATACGGAACCGGTTGTTCTAAGTTTGTCCCTATCTAAATTATATTAAACCTCACTGACGGGACACGTGTCGTACATTAATTACCTTCGTAGTTTGTAACTCATCACAATTTAACACGATACCCGATATCCCGCGGGATACATGATCCCGTACTATTTCCATTTTAATCAGTTTAATCGCGATCCTTCGCTAAGACACCTCTGCAATTCGCTAAACATCACCATCCTTGTAATCCAAGTTCTATACCCTTTCAATAACAATTTCCTCGTTCGAATGACAATAATCAATTTTCCTATAATCATCGAATTTCTGTGTCTCACCTCCGTCGAATATTTAATGCGATCGTCACCTTAATCATTTTCATCGATTAACGATATTCCGAAAACCCAGAAACTCTCCTCCACAAATCTGATTACACTTCCATTGGGGCAGGGGGGAGGGGGGTTAAATGCCCGGGACAGCATAATCGAGAACACGTTGAGACGTATGATTGCTAATTGTTCGGATTCGACCGGCCTATTCGGATCCTTTGACCGGGCGGGCGTGCACAGTCAACCGTGGAGAACGTGGCGGATGCCTTTATTCCCAGATACAAATACCGGCAACGGTCACACAGTCGCACCGCCCGTCTGTGTTTCCGTGAACACGGCCAATTATGAACGAGCCTTAATTAACAAGAGTGCACACAAAGCCCTTGCGCTTCTGCCTCGCGGCGCGAATCAACGAGTTGATACTCCGCCGACTGGTTTCGCTCTTGACCGATGACGCTGATTGCCGGCGATATATCCAGTGCCGCGGCTATCCTCGTTCTCGGGGAAGTCACCGCGTGCCCGGATGATCGATACTTCTCCTCCGTCGGCGAGCAAGATGATTGTCGGATGACTGGCCTCTTTGTAACGCCGCGGCGTTTCACCAAGAGTCGAATTTTCGGACGGATTACCGAAATCCGAATTTACGGATAGATACCGGTGATCGGAGGGGGATATTTTGATGAAAGTTTAATTATAGAGTGATGGAGTGATTGAAATTACGTAGGCAGAGTTTTTTTTAGGAAGTAGAAATATTGGTACTTAGATGAAACTTTCTGTTAGCAGAGTTTACCGAATGTAGAAATGTGAACGTCTAGTAGGTTGATAAAATATGTCGGTACGTAGAGATTTCTAAGCTTAGGAAAATCAACACGTAGAAAAATCAGTATACAGAAATTACAAGCCCCTTCAAGAGTTGAGTTTTCCGATCGTTTACCAAAATCCGGATTTACGGATGAATACACACGATCAGAGGGAATATTTTCTCGAAAGTTTAATTACAGAGTGATAGAGTGATTGAAATTCCATGAGCAGACGTGATTTTTTTTAGAAGGTAGAAATATTGGGAGATGAAACGTTCCGCGAGTAGAATTTACCGAATGCAGAAATATGAACGTGTAGGAGGTTGATAAGTGTCAGTTCGTGGAAGAAATTTCCAACCTCAGAAATATGAACTCGTAGAAAATTCAGTATATAGAAATTACAAGCCGTCCGATGGTCTGGTACCATTAAATACACTTTAGTATGTAAATTACAGTAAGAAATGAAACATGGAACGTTTCCGAGTGTCGTGCTGTTAATGATTACAGGCCACGGTATTATTAATAACCATACTCGAACGTATGATTATACTTTGCCGCTCTGTTATCAAATGATCTAATCGGTTATCGATCGTAGCTTCTAAAGAAGCTAGATAAAATAGTAATAATAAATACAAATAATACATAGTAATAATAAATAGAAAAATCTTAAAACCCACATTACAACGGCGTCGCAAGCCCCCCCTCCCCCCTCCCCCCGCCGGGCTATTTGTTTTACTTCTGTCAGACTTCAACAAAAACGAAGTGGTCCAACGACGACGCTCAGCTTGTCAAAAAGCTACGCAGACGTCCCCTATTTATTATGTCGTTGGCGCATGGCGATAAATTCCCGTAAATTTACAGTGGTGGAAAAGCGGCACGGCACGCCGCGAATATTATTCACGGCACGCGGCTGTTATTTGGTGTCATTTCGTGGTCGTGGCTTGTCCGGGGGACACGGCCACGCCGCTGGAAATTCGACGGAGAAATTGTCGAAAGACGCCGATTATGCGACGCCGTGAGTCGCAATATCTCGAGGTGAATTCCGATCGAGCGTGGAATGACGAATGATGGCCGGGAGGGAAAAATAGAAAGATGAAAAAGTCGGATCGATCCGAGTACTTATTACATTCTTCCCGAAACTTAATAAGGAATATTTAATACATCTGGTCCGCGTCTGATCCGATCGCGATCTATAAAGTATGCAAGAATTTCCCGCAAGAAAATTTCTGGAAAATCAATAGCTTTTACGATCGAATAAATTAATGGAAATTCATTCTTAAATATGTTACTAATTATCAATATAATTATAATATTCGTTGATAATTAGACTGTCATTGTGATACCTGTGGACGATTCTATTCCAGTGATAGGTTTTTAAATCGATTTTAATGACTGGATGTATTCCAGAATGGATCGCATTATCTCCGTTCGTTTTATCATCGTTTTACGTTACTTTCGACGCCGTTCCGATCGATGCGTCGATTATGTAACGCGATTATATTTTTAAATAATGCACTACGTATCCGTTTTACTACTTTGCCGTACACGACGGGCGAGACCCGGAGGCATCGTCGCTCCGATTGACGACTAGGAAAAGCAAATGCCCCGTAAATGGAAAGATCCGGGAACCCCGTAGGAATAGCCTACACTGTAGAATCTACATGGAAATGATGCATCGACTTTAGCTGCTAGGATTTACGAGGAGTCTGCGTATATAGAGTTCCGGTATACGGTAGCTCATGTTAGCTCGTATAAAACAGCTCGGGGCCAAGATAGACAGAGAGAGAGAGAGAGAGAGAGAAAGAGAGAGACAGAGGAAGAGAGAGGTAGAGTGGGAGACAGATTGTACACGAAGATGCGAACGAAAATTTTTATACTCGTATTCGTGACGTTGCACAGTAAATAAGACAGACGCGGGATACACGTTGAAATCGAACCGAAGGTAAGAAACCTCTGTAAAAAAAAAAAAGAAAAAACATATCGTTCGTTATGGTTTCATCTTCGAAGAATATCTCACCGATATTCCTCGCACCGAATCGAGGAATGTTCTACGAAGTCTTACTTTCTTTCAGGAAAAAGAAACAAACGTTTAAGGTAGCTTGTGATACATAACTATCTCTATCGACTCGATTATATTTTCGTTATTAAAATAGTATGAAAATGAAACGTAGCGAAAAAAAAATAGTTCGTGGCAAAAACGTATCGAGCGGTCGAGCGAACAGAAAATCGAGATGTTAGCCTTATCAGAAAATTATATCCGGAAAGTTTGCGGGATCACTTCGAAAATTTCGGCGACAATCTTTGCGAGGATCTGAAAATGCATTTTCCACCGCTGCAGTAGAAACGTGACCGTCCGACCTAACCACCGAAAGTATCACTAGACCAGCCCAACTACTATGGTCGGATTTTTACCAACACTCCCGCACACTCTCACTCACCTGACTCACAATCAGACACACTCTTCGCTATCCAAAAGCCCTAACATCCTCCTGAAATTCTCGTTTGAATGATTTAGTCGATCTTATATCTCGCGGAATCTAAGTCTGGGGAGGGAGGGGGACGGGGGACGGGGGTGGGGGGCAAATCGAGTTTTCAATTTCATCTGCCGAAGGTCCGCCATTGCGAGTTGCCGCCCCCTAGTGGTCGGTCGGCCCGTTCGGTGAATTTCAAGCAGTTTCCACGAGAATTTCTCTCTCGCCCTTACCGGCACGAAGACTGTCCATACCTTGTGGATATTACCCACGTATACCCAAAGGTGTGGTCCGGCAACTGACCACCATCATCCCGCGTCGAACCAAATTGAACTTGCGAATCGAATTTGCATGGAACAAGTATCCGCGCAACTTCCGGCGCCCACCTTCGATTTCTCAGGACGCTTGTCTCTAACTGGCCACGTAATACAGAGACTCGCGCATGATCCACCGAAGTTACAAACACAACGGTAACGACACTGTGCCCGAATATCATGTATCATGATTACCGTTCTGTGTCGATAGTCCGAAGTTATTAAGACCATCGAAATTATAGTGTAATTAATCGTGGCAACGTAAGACGAAGTTTTGGTATCGTTGGTAAAGTTTGTACAGTTAATGGTATAACGAATATACGGGGTTTGTCTTTACTTTGAAAAGACAACGATGATAGAGATATTCATGGTATCGTAAGAATATAGGTAAGGTAAGAGAATTCGAATGATCCGTGGGAATAATTTCGATGATATAATTTGATAAGATTCACATTTCCATCGTATTTCTGGACAGGTTATCTCGGATATGCGAACGAGAGAAAAATCGTAGATTTTCATCGTTCTCTCGCACATATTTTAACGTTCTCGTATCTCAGTCGATGGTATTTCCTTGATAGTTCGTATCTCATCGATATTACCCGCGTAAAAATCGACGATACGGCGGCCGGTTCGCACGTCTCGACGTCCGACTAAATCGAACTTGCGAATTGAATTCGCCCGCGGAACAAGCGGCCACGATTTCCCCGCGTTCCAGATTCAACGTCATCCGCGTATGTATGTACGAACGTACGTACGTACGTACGCTTACGTATATTTCCATCCTATTCCCGCGGAATTTTCCTCCCCGTACGGTAGACCACATACATTACGTCGCGTGTCTTTTCCGCCGTTACGAAAACTTTGCCGGTAGCTCTCTCTAAGTTAGCCGAACTTACAATGACGCGCCTTCGACTTCAGTCTTCCAGGGGCGAACACTTCCGTGGACTTTTCGAATTTCGTACGTCGTTGCGGCATGTGTGCCGTCATCCCCCCTCCCTCCCCCTCCCTTATTAGAATACGGGACGTATTATGTGACGGGTGCATCGTCGCTCAATCGTGCTGGTTCCTCCGTTGCAAAACTTTCGGAATAATATTCTGTTTGTCGCGAAATAGTCACACGGTCCAAGGGAACCGTCTCCGTACCCTCGTCTTGGAGAGAAAATTTAAACGTTGTTGCCAAGTAAATTCCACGAGTATTCGCCAAGGTAAAATGTTTACCCTGTCTCGCAAAATTGTTTTATAAAATACATTCTGATAAAAAGAACGAAATTCCGTCGGGGTTAGAAACATATTCTAACCAATGCAATTTGATCGTATTGTACGATAGAAAGAAAGAAAGAAGAAAAAAAAGACATCGGCAAAGTGTCATCGAGTCGATCCTTCTTCTTTAAAGAAGTGGCTCGATATTATCAGTTCCGGGCTCGTATTTACTCCCGTCTAAAGATCGCAGACGTTCCCCAAGGGCCGGCCCAGTCATCGTTATCCGGAAGATACTCATTGCCGCGACCGAGAAATAATTATCTCGTGCATCGTCATCAGAAAATCAGCTCAAGGGTGGCGATAGTCGCGATTCGTTGAGTTTAAGGCGCTTAAAGGGGGGCGGGGGGTGAAGGGGGAGAAGAAGGAAGAGTAGCGGAAGAATCTTGCGAGATGCAACTCTGCGGCTTCGGCAAGAGAAGGGTTCTCAAAAGGCCGACCCTTGACTGCACTCTTGGGTGGGATGGGGGGTGGGAGGGAGGTGAAACGGGGTTGGGAGGGGGAGGGGAGTCCAAGCTGGGAAGAGTGGTTGGCCAGGCACAAGGTTCTTGTCTCCGTCGTTGGAGTGCACTTCCGGCCGCCTCGCGGCATGCAAATATTGACTACGTCCTGCCCTTCCGCCCTTTCCGCTCCCTCTATTCTTTTTTTTTTTTCTTTTTTTTTCACCTGCACTCCAAGCCACGGCCCGTAGGAAAAGTCATAACCGTAATTGCGCGGTCGGGGATTTCACGATCGTTTGCGTCGGATTATGGAGAATTTAATATGAGGAACAGTACAGACAAACTCTCTCTCTCTCTCTCTTTCTCTCTCAACAAATACAAACCTCCTCGTTAATTATCATTCCCGCGGCATCCCGAATGGAATTATTGATAACAACGAAACGATACGCGATACTCGTTGTTAACAATTTTTGTATTACATTATATAATCGTACGGGAGAGTTGTATCGCAGACATGTGACGGGAGGTTTGATTAGAACTTTTTTTTTTCGTTGTTTTTTTTCTATACAAAATGAAGTGGAGCGCGTAAGCAAAGAGTGTGATGCGGAATAAACAGGATCCTCGAGAACGAAGGGATCGCGCCGGCAGACACGTGTAACGAGGAGGAAATTACGATAGGGAAGGGTGAGCCCTTTACACACACACACACACACACACACGTACACACACTCGGACCGAACATTGTTATCCCTCTAACATGCATCCCTCCGACTCCTTCATTCCTCCTCGACACTCGGAGGTGGCTGCAACCACCTCTAAAGAACCCGGAAAAATAACGTATAAACCGCATATATTCAATCTTCCGGTAAATCCGGCTTCACTCTCCGGCAAGGTGAAGAGCGCACGCCAGAAGAACCTTCGTGGAAAACTTGTGTCGGATGCCGACGTCGGCGACGTCGTGGACGGGGTCGTCTGGATGTCGTAAAAAGATACTCCGACGACCCCGTCATTCCGTCAGATGTCCACGCGATATACGCGGACATTCTTACGTGGCCAGTTACGATTTAACTGCGAGCCCGTGGAAAGAGAAAGTTGGATCATCCGCGCGTACCTTGATCCATCGTTATCGAAGAAATCTAAAAAGTATTACTGAAATTAATAATCCACGGATAGGTGAACACACGATTTTTATTAGAAATTCGTACGTTTAATAAAGTATACAAGAAAGTTTTGATAAAGTATGAATGTAATATAGACATTTCAAAAAAATCTCTGCGTTAATCACATCCTGAAAAAAAGACCCTGAAATTTTAATATAATACTCTGTAACTCCCGCGAAGTTTCGATACTTCGTAAAGTTCGACGAAGAAATCTGAACTTCACTTTTAATCTAATGTATTATACGTATTTTCCTACGTTTTATATATACATATATGTATACACACACAATCGTTACCTAAAATTATAGAATATAATTATTAATAAATTTACATTCGCCTCTGTAACGATCTAAAAAGGATCGTTATTTTAGATCGTTACAGAGGCCAGTGTAAATTTATTAATAATTATATTTAAGAACGATCGTTAAAATTAAAGAGTTTAGAATTATAGAATATACCTACCGCTCCAATTTCGACGTATCATTATACAGTCCTATTTGTACATAATGAACGCATTCCGCGCCCCTTCGCGATGAAACTTTCGCGTTAACTTTTCTTTCAGCGAGATTCGTCTCGCCTTAACTTCCTCTAATCTCGCCGACACGTCGGTAAGTATTGTAACGTTCGCGACGAGTTGTGTGTCGCTGAGGGTCGGCGCGGCGTGGCGGCAACTTTAATGCATTTGAAAAGGGTCAAACTTCGGGGCCGCTACTTCGGAGACCACTTTGCGCCACTCCTCGAACAGCCGCAGGACTCCTCGTCCCTTCATTACGTCAGAGGGCCGACCCAATTCCGCGGGGAACTTTCGTCTTCGAATCCTAAACTTCGGATGCATCATACCTCGTCGTCGAAACTTCCGGTTGGCGAGGGGAGGGGGGGGGGGGCAGGCCGAAAATAGCGAGCACTTAGACGAGCATCTATGAACCGGTATTACGAACATCGTTTCCCGCGAATGAAATTTAGTTGCAAAACGGACCCGCTCGCGCCCTCGTGTTGTATATCGAGTCGAACTTCCAAATTTCGTTGGGTTTCTTTAATTAGATCTGAATAACGGGCTCCGCATCGGTTTTAGAAGCTGTATTACGCGCTTTAAAGGGGAATTAGTATCGTGTATAAAGTGTAAAGTGATGATTAAGTTTCTACGTATTAATTGAGTAAATTAAACTTTCCACTTGAAATCATATTATAGATAGGTCTTTTGAATTTTCGATCAAATTATAACGTTACTTTCGTTGATATGTATATGATAGTTACGTGATTTTCATACTTTTAATAGATATTGCTATTCGTTGGATGAAACGATTCGGAAATTATTACACTGCACTCGCATCGGCATGATGTGCGATTGATATTGAAGTTCTAGTGTTAATCGATTACGTTATCTCGTCAGTTCGATTAATTAGATAGCGGGTACCGTTGTCGAATTGAAGATTTTCAACGTCGTGGTATCGACACACTTTCGCAAGTGGAGAGGGGGGTGGGGGACGAGATGGAAAAGGGGAGGGGGTTTCAAATATCAAACTGCTGCCGTGATGTCAGATGGCAGTGATGGTTTTTCAAAACTGCCAATACGTAATAGTTATCAATAGTTGTCGGGTCGAACGCAGCTGTGTACCATATATTGCTGAAAGTTTGTTATTATTGAGAGAGAGGTATTACGGCGCCCTAAAGTGTAGTAAACTTTGTGGCACCCGTTAGTATATTTTATCACGCTGTCATATTTGCTGTTAACCGTAGTCGCGGTTCGTCGTAACAGCGGAACGCCATTTTCGTCGACGGTTCACGTCATATTACATAACGAATTATACGAGCAAAGCGGACTAGAATACTGTAATTCGATGTACGACCGGAAGCGATTAAGGATTTGTGGAAATTTCGTTCGGCCACGTACGTTCACTTCGTATCTCTTTTTATTGTTCGATTATTTGACAATAGGGTGTATTCCGGTCTGAACGTTAATTACTCGGAGTGCTTTGGTAACCGTTAATTAATTATAACACGTACAAAAAGACATTATCATCCACATTTGAAAAGGTATGAATGGTTTGGATGCGAATGAAAGTTGATTTTAACGTAATTGCCTATATTTCATTTTAGCATCGGCTCGGCGTACATATATTTTTTTTTAATCATTTTTATTAAATTTTCGGTAAATGAAATTGGTACGACTTAAATTACTCCGATATTGGAAATTCACGTTGCACGGACTGTACGTATACAGTGTTCTGCGACAAATTTAAATACTGACGTATATTTTCGCGAATGAAAATGAACGATATAATACGTTAATTCGAATTTCCGTTGAATAATCGTGACAGGCCGAATTGTGTTTCCGTTTAACGATAGTTTAGCGGTCTGACTGACCTTTCACCACTTCGTTTACGTTCCTAACTCTCGAGGTAAACAAAGTAGCAACATTCCTTGACGAAATAGCGAGAGGTCATGACTTTCTCTTCAAGTATTGTCATTTTATTAAGAAAATGAAACGTGTATCATCGCTCGTTAGAAAATCGAATTATTTATACTCGAATACACACCACTTTCGTTATTTTTCACGGTATACAGTATACACAAATAAGACTGACAGACTTGCGTCGAACTTCTACGTTGAATTGTGAACCAGAAAATAAATAGAAACATATTAAATCATTCCCAGAGGAAAATCTGGGCCAACTGTCCAGCGGTCTTTTTCGAAAGCTAGGGACAATACATTTTTCAACGTTTCTTCCTACGGCTGTCACGTCACTCTTTTTCACCATTCAAACTATCCAGCAAAATTTCACTTAGAAACGAAAAAATACACATAACGTATCGATGTCGACTCTACAGTTATCGAATCGCGTAACGTTCAGTCGACTAATAATAATTCAACGTAATATTTCCGAGACACTAAACAAAATTGTTTGCAACCACTTGGCTAGTTTCATACGCGAAATGGGAGACTCTGAATGAATAATGTCGGTGAAACTGCGATTCTCACGTGAACGTACGACGAATTAGGCAGAAACCAGGTACGCTAACGTCGACGGTAGCCTAATTCTAACGAGCGCCATGGGCACACGTGTGTAATGTCGTCCCGGAAGAGTCTAAGTGGTAAGTTCCGGTTTGCGGGGGTGGTGGGTGGGTGGGGGGGTTGAGAATTTAATTTATAATTTCACCGCTAAATTTCGCGTCGACGCGTAATAAAAAGGGCATTAGAGGGTCCCGACGCGTAACCTGGAACTGTAAAGTGGATTACCGGCAGGTTAGCGACTGGTATGAGTTAATTAACGGCTGTTCGAACTTTGGTCTTCCCGGGATGCATCCGCAGGGCCCCTGTATTATCGCTTCGCCGTTGAACTTCGAACATTTAATGGCGTCGTTGTAACGGGTAAATGCACTTTTACCGGCTTTTTATACGGCTACGTACAGGGAAACCGATGAAGTGTCCTTTAGGTGGTGTCCTTTAGCGTAACATTGTCTGATTTTCATACAATAATCCGTGCTATGGCAAAACTTTGTTCCTCGTGGATTTTGTTTTTTTTTTGTTCGCGTTATCGGCGAATCGTAAGGAATAATTGAGGGATCGTTATCGAGGGAAGGATTAACGCTTATAGGTATTTGTTTATAAACAAAGCGTTAGAGGGGTGTTTTTTAAATGAATATATACGTATATATGAAAAAGTGTTCTTAATATACTAGTCGACGTTGCGTTTCCTTATTAGACCAAGGGGGATGGGAAAAAATCGACTATGTTGTTTGGACTTGGCTCGTGAAAGAGATCGCGGTTACATCATGGCAGAAGTTCCCCGAAGTTCCGCCCGGCTGGAAAACTCACGTCGAGACTGAAATGTGGAAAGTATCGAAGTTTATGAAAGAAAATTAAAGGGTTAGACTATCGGGCGAAGTAATTTCATCAAAAAACCTTCCCGGAATAGTTAACAGCGTTGTTGTATCAAAGTTACTAAACAAAAACAATAGATGTAGCAAATCCATTTAATACCGGGAATCTTCGAGCGATTCTAGTCGACGACACTTCCGACGATCTTCATTCACAATTTTTTCTGTATAAAATTACAATATAAATCAAAGTAATTCATCAATGATATTAAATTCCGTTATTCCACGTGTTCTGTACAACGCACCGATTTCCACGTATCATAATTACACGTACACTCAACGTATCCGTGTGTGCATAATATAACACACACTTTTCTAATAATTAACTGTCTAGCCTTCTCGTCGCACTGTCGTCGGGCTTTGCCAAGCCTAACGAGCGCTTACGATAGACCAATTAAAAATTCTCCTCGTAAAACAATTAATATCCACGGCGATAAAGCGTTTTATACAGCTACCCGCGGCGAATCCTTCAACAACGCGGCGGCTTTCTCGATTAATATCCCCTTATCCTTTTAACGACCGACGCCGTCTATCTAACGGAACGAATGCAAGGATATTCGATGAGAATTTCCGTCACGTAGAGAACGAACGACCCCGAAGTTATCGTATCGTTGAATTGTACTATAAATACAGAAATCTCTCCACCAACACCGCCACGTGTTACCGTGTGTGTGTTCATTGTAGTAGTGAGGTCATCATCAAAATTGAAGATAATTCCAATTGGACAAAATATGTCCGGAACGATTGGGTCGATCATTACCTCATTTAGTTTTTTGACACTTTCGAAATAAATCAGTTTCCTCGCGATATTTATGTCGAATACAGAGACGAGTGTGTATGTGTGTGTGTGACTTTGTTAAACGTCAGTGTGCTCGGATATTATTATCCACGTAGGCGTTATTCGTTGGGACGACGAATTCACGACGGAACTCGCGGCAAGAACCTCGGCCCGTTGTAGATCACAATTATCCGAAAATGGACGGAAACAAGCTCGTTGGAACTCTTGCAGTTACGATCGTGGTAGCACCGCCACCTTCTGGAAACGTTACCCAAGTAACGGTGGGGCGACCAGTAAATTCTAATAAATAACAACAGATATACCGCGTTCGTGGGACCTCCATGACCGACCTAAATGTTATTAATCGTCCCATGACCCTGAGTCAGTGGCACCTTCGATTCTACAAGCCCTTTTGTCGCGGAAAATATGCGAATCGATCCCGGCATTATTTTCAATCAGCGATTAGAAGGTTTATCTTTTTGATATCAGAAAATTCGATAGATACATTACATATGTACATACATATTATATAGAAATGTACGTATTATTTGTTAGATTATACTTAGTGAAGAGTGTAGTGTAATTAATACGGTTGATTTATTATTAAAATATCATTTCATTCTGATTAATATTCTACGACTGCAAAATAATAATGTCATTGAAGATATTCCCGCTTTATTTGGATATGCGATATATTTATAGGACGAAATTAAATACTAGATAGGCGGAGGTTAATATTCGTTCGGGCAGCGTTCTATTTTCATTTTAATAACCTCGGTTCTTGCGAAATAATTATAATGCCTTCCGGATGTTCCATGGGAAAGCTGCTACCATCCGCCCACTACAAGTTCCGTCTTCTTAGGAGATAGGAAAACCCGGGAAGGACGGTGCGGTATACTCCGACGAAATTACTACGAATGAAGTTCTTAATCTTAATAAACTTCAAGGTTCCCGCACCTTCATCCCACTTCCGCTCTTCTACCCTTTGCCTTTCGGGTTTATCTCCTGTCCGTTGATTCACAATTCTCGCAGGACCTTATCGCAAGAATCTGGTAAAATCGCGTCGCAAACATGGAACGTTATGAAGGTCTTAGACATGGAATATCTTCATCGTATCACGTTGCCAGCTCTTCCGTGTAAAATACCTTTTCCGACGGGAATCACTAAGGACGGTATTACTACTTGCAACAAATTTAGAAAACTTTTTTGATTAACTTTTACGCTTCTACGCCATTTTTTGTTCACTCCCTCAACCCCTTCTATCCATCCGCTGATAATAAATCAAAAAGTTTACGAATAGAATGTTGAACTAAAGAATAACGTCGTTTACAGAACTCGCGGATGAAATTTTCAAATCGAATTCAAACGACCAAGATCTTTCTGATTGGATTTAACTATTCCCTAATAGCGCCAGCTTCAAACCCTAAATATCATCTATAGACCGGGAAGTTCTTCAAACTTGATCGGCAATATCCCTCATCCTATTCGCGCTTGTGGATCTCGAGTATCCAAGTGAGTAATCCAATCCGATTGTTGCGTGCATACTGGGAAACTCTTGGCGGAGTTCCGAAGTGTCCTTTGGAATCCTAACGATACAACATCTGACGTCACGTCTTTCGAGTTTACTCGATACCGCGGCAACATCGGGAGTTACCAAATCTGGGAATATTCAATAAGTTTGTAATTTGCATAATGGGGGATAATATATTATCATATTTATGCGAGCCGAGAGAGGGGGAGTGGGGACGATAAAATATTCCCGATAGTTTTC
Source organism: Mimumesa dahlbomi (assembly GCA_917499265.3). Lineage (NCBI taxonomy): Eukaryota > Metazoa > Arthropoda > Insecta > Hymenoptera > Crabronidae > Mimumesa > Mimumesa dahlbomi. The sequence goes on along the minus strand of OU824116.1, from coordinate 7,836,963 downwards.
TATCAACGAAATTAATTTTACGTCTGGTTGTTACAGAATTTCAAATACATCGTTTAGAACATTTCCGGAATATTGAATAGACCAGTTAACTAGTACGATACTTGAAGCTTTGAAAATTGTTGCTAAACTGTTCTCTCACTCCCCCTCCCCCCCCCCCCTCTTTCCTCCCCTGAAGCTGTGAAACGAGGTTTCTACGTCAAAGATATCATGGTTCTACGCAGGGCACAATAGCTCTTTATTGGACTATCAAATTCCAGTATTCATGTCTGCATTCATGTCACACTTCCAAATTTCCATATTATTCTCGGTGATATTCAATATACAGTAGACGTATACATATATGTATATATATATATATCCGTATCCTAAGAAAATTATTTGTTCGACCATGTTAAAAATTGTCACCTAACTTTGTCAATTTTCCTGACGCGGAATATTTTGAAAATATTGCGATTTCGAGTTTTATACACGCATGGCATTTACCAGCAATAATATACCGACGGAAAAGTGTCATCGCTGAGTAATGCTACAATTATCCAGCAACCTGAGGGATGTAATCCCACGACTCATCGGACCTCCACGACGTAACACTTCCCCCGCGCTAATTCCGGGTTCTCTCGCGTTAATTGAAAACTTTGCGATTCCGTCCCTGAGCAGATATTAACATTCATCGTGGCAGGGAACGCGTCGCCTAACACTCTATCTATTAGGAATTAGATCCATTCACCTAATTCCGTCTCGCCCGTACTTGTCGCTGTTCTCCCTAATCACACTTCTGCGCTCTGTCCTGTCTCGATTTTCACACCAGGCGAAACTCGAAAGCCTACCCTCCCTCCCCCCCCCCCCCGTCTGTTTGATCGCGGTAATGAAACTGCGATTAGAAACGTTCCGTGTCGACCATTTCGAAAAACACACTTACCGAAATTACTTTTGCCCTTGTTAGTCGTATCTAATGTATCATAGTAATTTTCCTTATTCAATGTATCTCAGTAGTTTGTAATACACTATATTAGAAATCATTGGGTTGTTACACGCGAACTATAAGGAGAAATGATTAATACTCGTTGCACGTTATAAGTTACTTGAACTAAAATATAAACTTCTATATTGAAAGTTTGAAATTTTCGTCTTTATCTTGGGCCAATTAAGCTATCGAGCCCCTTACCGTTCCCAACGACTTTTTAATTGCTCGCGAGTCAATTGCGACTACGTTTAAATACCGTATTACGATCGTTTCGTGATAGTGTATCGGTCCGGGGAAATAGGAGATTTATTGATCGAATTATTCTACCATCCAGGCTATAGGTGTATTTAGAACGATCCTCGGAACACCTGGTATCGATCCTTTTCCAGTATTATGGCTAATGAATCTGTTGCGAGATGCAGCCCGGGGGCTCTTGAAATACCTCGATAATTACACGTCAAGGACGAAAGGTCGTTATAACACAATATCTACATCGACGTGAACCGGGGCCCCGGTGTCAAAGTGCTAAAGAGTGACTGGAGAGCAACGCACAGCCTCCCTTTGGTGGTTAATTCAAATCCTTTCACCGGCATACCTTACCTACGCTATACATGCAGCTTTTCCGATGAATCATTTATTCCTGAACAATCGCGGAACACCGAACCGGAATGTTTGGTCTCGGTGTACGTATGTGTACACCCTCGTTGTTTGCCGAAGTCATTTATTATTCACCACGTGCTTACGAATCCTGGAATAGTTCCCAGACATAAATACCAAAAAAAAAGAAAAACAGAAGAACAACAAAACGAGACGTAACATCGAATCCAAAAAAGTTTCATATAAAATTCATCCGTTTGTCGTATATGTATAATAATATGTACGACGTATGTTAACGTACGTACCTACATAAATAACACAAGAAACAAATTAAACATGGTTCTACGATCATTTCCACGATGCGTTAGTATATCAGCGGTACGTGTGAACGCGGGGAACTTTTTAACCGAATTATTTACATTGTTCACCCTAGCGCGAGAATTATGGCATCGTCTCACCGTAATTACGTCGAAACGTCTCGCTTGCTAGACGGGGCAAAATATTCGGCGGAACGTGGTACCAGTCACCCCTCTCCCTCTTTCCTCCCGGAAATTCTAGGGGACGAAGATATGTGTCGTCCCCGGGAAGCGAAAATGGGAGGCCGGGAAGGCAGGATGCGGTGAAGTGATAACGATGAGGTGGGAAGACGACAAACCCGGGGGGGAAGGAGTCCTTGCATCTTGAGGGCCCGATGTGCCTACCAAGATTAACTTTTAAAGTGCTTCAGGTCCGACCCTCGACATGCCCAGGGTTTATTACTCAATTTGGATGATAGACGAACAGCGTAGAAAAGACCTTCCGCGGGCACGCGAGGTATTCTGGTCCCGGACAGTGAATATTTGGGAATTAATGAGATTACATTCCCACGGGCGCTCGCGGAACGTCGGGAAAAACACTTTGAACGTTTCAATCCCCCATCGCGGAACGTTGAAACAAGAGGGTGTCGTAATTCTCGTGGTACGCGAAACATGGAATCATATTTTTTTGTTGTACATTCCGCGGGACCTGGGAAAAGTACGGGAAACGTTTAAAAAAAGAATATATCATACGATTCGTGTTTACGGAATTTAACCTTTTGCTTTAGACAGTTTCACACGTCTGTACTGTAATATTTTGTTTGTATTTTGGGGAGTTTTGTCTGATTAAAAAGAAAGTATAGGTTATTTGTGTGTAGGTATGGATATTTTGGTGACTGATTAATTATGGTACGTACTACTGGCTGTTGGAAATACAAGCGAATTGTCTGATTTATCTCGGAATATTCCAGCGATGTGTTTTTATTGGGCAACGATATTTCCGCCGGAAAATTAATTGTATAAACAATTCGCGCGGGTATTGTTAATACGCGAAAATCGTGGGATTTTTATTGACTTCCAATCGATTCCGAATACATTCACAGTTTCACTTTCGGGGCAATATTCAATCGTTGAAACCGCTAAAGAAAGACAGCGACGCGCGGAATAAAATGAAGTTAACATTGCAGCAGGAGTAAATGCAAATTCTCAAATTAGTATAAGGCAACTCGAGCGGGAAAGTGGCATCGGTAGAACAAGTGTCTTGAGAGTACTTCAACACCGGAAACTCCATCTGCATCATGCACTGCATCAAAAGTTTTGCGGTTACGATTATCAACCGGGCTTAGAAGAAAAGTGGGATAATCTTTTTACGAATAAATTGCTTGCAAATGAAGCGACGTAAGAAATATCTTCATTAAGGGAATTTGTTTGGCGGAATGTACAAATATTATTATATTTCTATCGGATTCCGAGAGGATTACAGGATTACGTAATTATGAGTGGTATATGCTACAGATTCAACAATACAGATAAAAAATTGTATATATTTTTAGAATCTTGAACGAAGATTTTTTGATCGAAACAAAATTGGGTATCAATTTGGTAATTTGATATCAGCGTAATGACTGTTTGGTATAATACGTTACTTTTTCGAGTGATTAATGAAAAACGTGATGTTTCGTTAACAATGAATGGAGTGTAATAACACTAAAGTGGTCTGTACGTTCTCCAGATACGCTGCCACTAGACCTAAATATTCGCTGCGAATTATTACAGCTTGTAATAACACTGTGCCAGATATGTCATCCGGAGAGAAATTGAATTGTTAATAATACGTCACTGCATGAATGTCACCGAGCATCCCTTTGAACATCTATGAACGCGAGGATAATTAATATAAGTTGCACGTAATATCTGCGATATTTGTTTACGTAATTTTTAGAACATGGCATGATTATAAATGAACATTTTTTACAAATTTCTCCGTAACAACAAAGCCGATTGACATACCGCGTATAAAACAGAATTGTAATACATTCCACGTACCGTGATATCATCAAATTAGTAAAAATGTTTATACATCTATAGATATTCAAACAAAGCTTGTAAAAACAAATGTACATTAACAAAGCATACAAACACTTTTCCCGCCGCCCTTAGTAACGTTAATAACACGTCAACATGTTCAATTCTCCAACATTAATGATCGCGGGCACAAATAAAATGCACGAAAACGTTAAACAAAAAAATAAAGAGAAAACACCGTCGCATCAAAGATTACATTTTCTTTTTCCCCGACTTTTTCGGGACGTCAAAGCGAACTGTCTCGACCGTTCCCCGTTAAGCCGAGTTATAGACTTACATTTTGTTAGTAGCAATTACTCGTCTAATTAATGCGGCAGGAGCAAAGTAGAAATCCTGCATTCTGATTCAACCCGTTATCTTCGTCTCGGCGACGCTATAACGTCGCGTTCTCGTGGATCCTGTTAATCCAACTTATATGTATAATGTATATATGTATGTATATACATATACATTTTCGTTGTGACTAGGGGTACGGGGCGGTGTACAACGCTCACACCAGGTACCGACGAATGTACCGGTAATACGTACATACATCTGCAATCGCGTCTGCTGCTTGGAATTAATGGAAACTACTTTCCGAGGGAAATTAATATCTACTTGGATACGCGATGTGTTTTATGATGTAAATACGCGTTGCCGTTGAATCGGTGACCACGGCACGATACGGAATAATTTATTAATTTTAGAATTGAATCTCGCGACATTTCTCCGGTGCGTCGGCCCCCACTGATGATATTAATCGGCGAGTACGAGCGTGTTAAATAAATCCGAACGAGCGATGTGTGTATTTAAGCTTCTTTCTCGTCCCTCTACGGTTTATTAAAGTCAACCGTACAAACAGGGTGTTTTTTTTATAAAACTGCTGCAGCTTTTCTACGTTATGGAAAACGGAACGAAATTTTCTGACTAATGTTCTATAAATTGTTCGTTCCGGCTGATTTAAATGAATTTTAAACGAATTCGCCTAACCGCGATGCTTTCGGGCATTTTATGAGACAATTGTAAAAAGGTTGTTTGTAACATAGAGATGTTTTGTGGTGGTTTGAGTACACCCTTGTCATTTATCCCATTGTAACTGTGATCTTTGTCAGATCATGAATAATCTGATATTATAGTTTGTTAAATTCAATTAAAATTCCTCTATTCCGGACGATGAAAAAAATCTAACGACCTGTGACTTTAAAATCTCTTTTACAATTCACTTTTCGCTGCACATGTAAACTACGTTCATCCCAATACAGTTCCCCCTCCAGTATGAAATATTTCTGTTATTTTCCAACGTTTTATTTCATCATATCGTAGTCTCGCGGTCTTAAATATTCGTCACTTGAAAAGAATCACCCCGTATACAAGGCGGCTGATGAATATCTCTAACGTGATACGGATTTATTTTATTTTTCCTCTTTTTTTTTAGACGAACAATAACATGAAATATAAAATACTTCGCGGGTGGAACTCATCAGCTTTCCACCTACCGTCTGCACTCAATATTTCGCAATTTACTGAAGTATCGTGTGCAATATACTTTCGGCGTAAATTTTCTCCGGCTTTTCAATTGCATCGGGCGTTTCTTCTCATTTGCTAGCGTGCGGCGTAAGTGCCGCTACGATTATCGAGAAGCATTATAGTCTGCACTCAACAGTAATTGCCATCCATTACGGCTCGATCCATAACCAAGCGAGAAACGCTCCCGAGAGAAGCCTCTTTGTCTCTGTTCCGATGCGCACGGAGTCCATCTTTCCTATCGCGGCACCTAGCAGCCAAGTGCACTGTCCACCATCTTCATTAGCCGGCTGACTTAATTACCCCGAACATTTCAGTGCAGGCATATAGCACCCGCCCGGGAGGAGACTCTGTCAAGAAACGATACGGAGATCAGCAGTTAGGTCCCGCCATTCTGTGCATCGACATTATTCCCACGAAATTATCGCCGCCACGGAGTCCCTTAATTGGGGACACCACCGGCTGCTGGTGGTACGTGCGACGGTTACTTTGGAAAATAATGGACACCGAAATCCGATAGAGTTGCAAATAAGAAACGTTACGACTTTGAATCTTAACGCTAAACCTACCGACAGTTTAGGTACATATTCTTATCGGATCCGAAAAAATGATAACCTTTGCAATGGATTTCAGGTAACAGTTAATTTGGCGTAAAGAACTGTATTTTCTTTATGTTGATGAAAGAAATTAACGTTGAAAGCTATAACGTTGTATATAGGCATTTTAATAAAAAATTTGAAAACGGTCATTTGACCCACCTCCGTAGGTTTAGTGTTAATGGAATATTGGGAGAAACTATTAATAATTAATTTAATTTATAAGAGATTAGTACGATATCGGTATTAAGTATTTCTATTATACATATGTGCCCATAATTATGAAAGTGGTCTAAGTCAATTTTTTTAAAAATTTTGGATATTACGTTTTTTTAAAGGTTTTGGAACATTTATTAACAAATTATCAAGACTTTAATTCTCTTTTAAATATTGAATATATTTTTTAAATATATATACATATAGAATATGTAATATTATAGAAATGAAATTGATTCCCAACGTTTGCTTGTACGTATCACCATGCGACGTGAAAAATAGAGCAGATTTCTCATCGAGTTACGACGAACGCGTTCGTCGTTCATAAACTGTTCCTTTTTCTGTAATTACGAATATCGATTCTCCCGCGTATCATCGGACGTTACAGCCTGTATTACACAATCGTAGCGTGACCCACATACACACAAGTGTTCCATGACATTTTTTCTGTTATCGTCACACCGGAGTATTATTCATAGTCCTTTAATATACCGGGCTCGTCAAAGGAAGGACCTATGAATCCCACTTTCTCTCCGGGGCAATTACGACATTGGGGATCGATCCTACAACCAAGCGAGAAATGGTCCCCGGGTGGCCCTCTTTGTCCTTGCTCGGTATAGCGAGCGTCTTCGAACTAACTTCATTATCATACCGCTTGCCTCGCAGTTACAACGCATCTTCGTGACGGCGAAAGTTATCCCCCCCCCCCCCCCCCCTCCCCCACCTCCCGTTAGAAGAGACACAACGTCCGACTCAGTTCGCGTATATTCCGTCAGTGGTGCGTTAATTAAAGTGAAATTAACGCTCCGTCCAGGATGTATAATCGGGAATCTAACTTTCCACCGTTGTAGGGATATCACGCGTGCGTATCTAGGTGCCACGTAGACGCAATAACCGAGGCATCGAGGACGTCCTTTGGGAGCTGATAACAGTTTCTAAAAGGGTCATCCAGTGTCTGGAAGCACGCCGGCATTAACATCTTTGTTCGGAGTTCATTAGCGGAATGTTATTAACAGGGCACGTAATAGAGGGGTGAAAGATCAATCTGATGAGTATGGTAATGCAGCGACGCGCACTTCGGGATCGTTAAAACGGGTGAAACGTCGAATTGACGGATCTATCGCGAATAATCGATCGTGATGGTGAAGAAGTTCGATTATGGAATATTTAACTGTGTATGGGTGACTCGATAGAGAAATGTGTATTTTTTACTGGGTTTCGTTTAACGTGTTGAGTTATAGTGTAGTCGGTGAAAGATAAAAGGAATCGTAAATAACATCGATCGTGTAGAGTGTCTTTATTTAGACTCAAAGGGTTTTGATATAAAGTATATACTTATCGACGAGTAGGTATGTGTATGTACGTGTACGTCTCGAGATGATTGAAAAACTTCAATGAAATTTTCTATGACTAATATACGGGATCAAATGATCGATGATATTTATAAGTACGTCTATGGAAATATTTTATATTAACGTAGAAATCGGGTGGAAAATATATTGCTACGTCAAAAGGGAAGAAAATGTTGCTAAGTAGATCCAAGCGCTAATTACACGGATTAAAGAGCTTACTCCGAGTTGGGGGCAACTCTTTTGCCACAACGAAATTTTCTAACTTTCGTTATGAAATAAAAATGGCCGGCATACTTTGTAGCTAGCACTTCCTTTTACGCACTTTCCGTAATTAGCAACCTTTTGTCCGTTTAATTCTCCGAGAAATTACTTTTTGTATATTATCGCGAAATTCAAAGCGGGCGGGGTAAACTATTGGCAACGGGCGGTAATTAAATTGACTTTATAAGTGAGAAGCATATTCTATAGCTATAGACGGCCGGTAGATCAAAGCTTCCGCGGAATATGCTTCACATAGGAAACAAGGGATGAGAGATTTTTTTATCGAGCGAATTTCATCGCAATTGTCTATGATTTTCATGCTGACGTTATAAATGAAATTTATTTAAACATATCCGGAAAAATGTAAAGACTATATGAAAGATGCATCGTATAAATTTCATTACATTTCCATCTGAAAATATTACTAAACATTCGCGTAATACAAATTCAGCATACATTTATTATACACTGACTTCTATGTCTCAATTTAAGCTATCTAACTTGACAATACTATAACTTTCAAATATTTCTCGTTATCCCCCATTAAATACTACTACATGCAAATAATACTGTCAAAGATAAACAAGCTCTCTCGAATAATGATATTCCCTCTATTCGACCTTCGAAATGTTCCCTATACGTTCGATCTCCCCCTTCCACCCTTAAATCCGTACTCTATCGATTTTGTATCAGCCGGAATGGCACGGATCATCCACTCGACGAGACCGAAAGCAAGGATCCCGGTTCCACCCGGAAAATCAAGTTTTCCCTTCCACCGCGTCACGTAGCCGATGTCTTCGAACACGTATGATTCACCGTTGAAGAAGGTCTCGTTGGAAAATACATCGTCGAAAAGAAAAGAAGGGAAAAAAAGAGAACCTTAGGGGAACAGAGAGAGAGAGAGAGGAAACGCCTGGAGGAAAAAGGGTGCCAAGTCCTCGGAGACAGGGAGCCCCTTATATCTTGTCCTGACATGACGTCCGGTCGGCCATATTGCCGAGACCTCTCGCCCTCCTTTTCTCCTTATGATAGCCGAACGTTTTCTCTCCCTTTCATCCTTCGTTCACGAACGGGACGGAGGACGGAGATGGAACGATCAGAAAGAGAGGAGAAACCGGAACTATGGGAAAAGAAGAAACGTTAGTTTGGCTCCTCTATGAACGTGCTGCTTTGGTATTCCAGCCGGACAGTCCGAAATTTAATTTCTAGACTTCAGTCTTGCTGAAGCCGGCCTATGTCTACAAAGGGACATTCCGGTGTCGGAACGGTGGGTTTCCTCGGGGGTGTCTTTGAGGGCTTGCGGCGGGTCCATTGTCGAATCTTCTAAAAAGAATGCAAATCCACGTCACCGCGAGCGTTGTTGAAACGCGATCATTAAAAGGGGTCTCTTGTACGAACCGAGCCGTTGTTCGAATTACATCGGGTTGAATGCAGTTTTTGTGTAAATATCACATTCCGTTGGATGAAAGGATATCTTTTGTATTTTATTGAGAAAAATATCACGGTTACACGAAGTTTCGTAGGAACGTGTATGTATATGTATGTATGTATACGTATGTATGTATACGTATGTATGTATATTATACGTTATTGTGAATATTTGATGCTTTCAGTGATATGATTGCGGTGATTTAGTACTCTCGCCATTGATGATCCTATTAGCTGATTATAATAGAAAATCAACGGTATTGCGTACTCGAGTTGACAATGCAAATCGTTCCCGCGGTGAAATAGAAGCGACATTCTACCGAAAATCACAGGAATCGACGCCTCGCGGTGAAATCAAGTAGTTAGGGCGCAGACAGTGTATGTATGTGTGTGTGTGTGTGTGTGGGGAGGGGGGCTTCAAGGGGGTGGTTTGATTCGAACCCCTCAACGCTGACGTCGGGACAGGTTGTAGGGGCACTCGTTGGTTTGATGCTAATTAGTTGGGCTCACGGTCGACTACGGCGGGCGTCGAGGCGCTGAGAGACGCCGATTCAACGTCACGCGTCCGCGCTATACACCGTATAATTTCACTTTGTATATTATAATTATCTATCATTCATATCAATATTAAATACTCGTTAAAAAAAGAAATTCGGCAGCACGTGGTCTCCAATGAAACACGTAAAATAAAAAACATTTCATTTCAAACCCATCGTTAAATTAACTAACTATGACATATATACATACATACATTTAAATCCTATGGAACAACAAACTCGACATCGACACCATCCGATTAAAAATCCCTAACAATCGTCGATCCTCAGTCCCAGAAAAAAAAACAAAAAAAAAACAAAAAAAAACTGAATCAATCTCTCAAATCCTCCGGTAACGCCGCAACCCTCGTAACGTCCCGTCGCACCTCGGGACTTCCATTAACCATACCCACCGGCCTCGAAACATTCGTTATAAACAGATTCCGAGACAGTTATTTATCTCTCCCTCGGCGTTCAGCCGATCGGACAACCCCGCAACCGTAGACGTAGATCAACGGAAACGAATAAATCCGGATATAAGCCACGCACTTGGCGAAACCTCGGCGGGCGTACTCGTTTCAATGCGATTGCACTCGGGAATAACTCTCTCTCTCCCTCTCTCTCTCTCTCTCTCTCTCCCCGCGGTCCCCTCTCTCTTTGTGCATTGTGCATCGACGGTGCTCCGTCATCGAAGGTCTGTCGTTGACGTTTAATGGCCGCCACGGATGGCGCAGAGGGCGGAAAGCAAAGGAGGTGAAGGGAGGGTGGGAGGAGGAGGAGGAGGAGGAGGGGGGGGGTCAGATAAAAGGGAAGAGCGGCGAGGAATGCTGGAGGTGCAACCGGCCGGAGTGGCCTGTCGAATTCCATTTCGAGTTATCGTGCCGCGAAACGTTCCGAAGGGGTGATGAGAAGGGTAGGGGCGGGAAGGAGGAGGAGGAAGAGGAAGAGGAAAAGGGGGAGGAGGAGGAGGTCGGCCTGAAATTCGTATACGCGCCGCGTGTGCGGATGTCACGCACAGGAATCGCTTTCCTGCGATTCCCGGCTGTCATTGCGCGTCATCGTCCACGTGACGTCGAGAGGGACGGATATGTCCGCGATATTGGACGCGCCATCGATGCCCGATCGAGAGGACGTGTATGTACGTCCGTGCCCGAGCCCGGTTATTTTAACGTGACCGGGCATTCGGCCCCACTCAGCCTGGATTGTTCGTGAAACTCGAGCACGCACTCTGTTATCTCCAATTAATTGGTTCTCCGGAGATTGGGGGGGAGGGAGAGGGGGAGGAAGGGGCCCCGCTAATCGCCGGCACGATTTACAGAGGATTTCTGCCGATTCTGGCGAACGGATTATTGATTTTATCGAATGTTTCAGGGAGAACGATGCGGGGGGTTACGAGTGTGTTGTAGGTTAACGTGGTTAATCGTGTAAGATATTGTAATGGTGTGGTGAATTGAAAGTATTATCTAGGATTTCGTTGTTGACGTTCTGTAGGGACTTTTTTTTTTTTTTTTGGTTGGCTAATGGAAGTTTTCATTGGGTTTATATGTACGTGTACTTTGGGTCTCATTTTTGTTGCGTATGTGTGTGTGTGTGTCATTAAAGGGACAAGTGTTTAATTGATTGTTTACACACCTGTTATTCGAAAATGTGACGTTGGGGTAATGGAAAAAAAGCTTCGCTCAAGTATTGTGATTTATTCGTGTCACTTCTGCTGAATGAATTTAATACACGTGTATTATGCGACTGTCGTCGGTGGACGGTCGACGTGTCAATTATCGTAAATTAATGATCCCTGTAATTGCGTCACCGGAATAGATATTCAGGTATACTCGTGAAAAATTTATAAGTGTCAGAAGGACGTCCACGGAAATATCCTAAGAACGGTTGTATCGTTCACGGTACGTGTCAAATTCGTCTGGACGATATTACGTATTTATATACATATACATACATATATGTGCATACATGTATATCAGTAATAGCGTAAAAATAATTAACGTCGAAATCGATAGCGTCATCGCTAACGTTGAAGCTCTCGAAATAGCGTGGAGCGTCGAGCCGTCGCGGCGCCCCTATCATCGGTAGCTTTTCATTTCTACCGATATTCCACAATTAGCCTCGTCACGTGATGGAAAACTCTCCATATCAACGGTTAAAGATTGTCACCGATCTGACAGTTCAGTCACACGTAGCCACTCGTCTGGATCGAGCTTTTCGAGGGTTTTTACGACAGGATTCCTGTTAATATATAACGGGTCTCTCCAGTCATGATGCTCGTGACACATCAAGTACCTCGGGTACGTGAACTTTTTTTTTTCTCTCTCTCTCCTCGCACAGTCATCGTACTCCTCGATACGAGTGACGCGGAAAGATTAAAAAATGTAGAGTGATATCTCTTCCGAAAATCTGTCGTCGACATGTTCATCGTCGAACCTTTAAAGGCGAGTCAAGAGTGAATTTTCATTCGACTCGCTGAAAATTGTATGTTATGGATTTGATATGAAATGTATCCTCTGATAAGCATCTAATTGTACTTATTAATTATAGAATCCTTATACGGAGCTTACTTCGTCGAAATATAAATCATTCGGTGTAAATGTGTGTTTTGATAAAGAACAATTAATTAAATCGAAATAAACGATCGTAAACAGGATACGAAACGTCGACAGGGTTTTCGTAGTAAAACCACGCGAAGGGACATTTCAGATAAGTGAATGTTCCTGTTCTTGGGTAATGGAATTGAGGATGTTACTTTCGAAAATACAGCCCGGCTAAGGGCAACGCTATCTCGCTACGCTGCGGCGGAAGAAAAATCTGAGAAATACCACACATTCTTAGGATCTAGGTACAAATCAATATTTTCAATTATCGGCCGTCCTTTCAGTTTGATTTTCTTCATGTACAAAAGAGTCCTTCGTCACAGGACCGTTGTTCCATGGGTTAGCTACGGATAGCTATTGATTTTCCGGCCAATCCTGAAAATTGGTCCTTCGAGTCCCTTCGCTCTCCTCACATTTCCACGCTGGGATTTTCAAGAAGTAATTTCGTTACTCCGTCGTACTTTCATCTCCTGTCGATACTTTACCTCCTCGGTCCCCGGATGTTTATCGGATTTTAGAAATTAGCTAAAATGTCCCGACAGAAAGAAAAACCGTCCCGGATTGCGATACTTCGTCTTACTTTGCGTTACTTCGACACGTCGTGTCCACGTACCGATCTTATTACTGATGGTCGTTTTATCGAAGATTCCCGAAATTCCATCCCGTGTTTCGAACTCGATATTGCCCCTCGATCCCGCAATTTCACGGCGTTTTATCGTCGAAGATCCCTCTGAAATTACATTCTCATACTTTCGCATAGTCAATGTATAAATTTTAATGTCTTGGGAAATGAATTTAAAAAAAGAAAACACACGTACACATACACATGCAGATACACAGCAAAACATTAGCATCGATGTTCCACCCTTATTTTCAGAAGAAATAAAACACCCCTTGCGTCATAAATTCTATGGTGTGACAAATATCGCTCTATTTATGTCCGGATGACACGAATATGAAAGATCGTCGGAACCTTACCGTAAGTAAGACTGCGCGGAAATCATTTTTTACCATGGAAATCGAACATGGAGACGTTTCCTAGTTACAAAGGCGTTCGTAATAAAATAGGAACGAAGAACAGGGAACGATAGATACTCTTTTACGAAGAAATCGCTTTCAGGAGGAACGCTGGCGTGTCTGACAGTGAAATGACTCGACTACTTAAAATACTCTCTGTAGTTTATTGCCGCTGTCCCTTGGAACGATTTGTTACTTCCTCCACTTGTAATTACTTCCAGCGTTCCCGGGAACGCAAGTAACGAGGTAATATAGTTTGTGTGGACTTTCGCATGCATTTCGGGTAGAAAAAAATCAGTGCAGTCTGACGTACGGTATCGTGAAACTTTCATTACTCATCTCTTTATTTATCTATTTCATTTTATTTTTTCTACCCTGCGATACACGTTGCGTCGTTTGAAACGTTAAATAAATTACCATTAAATACATACATAACGATCCGCATACATTAGAACGTGAAGAAAAATTACCCCTATAAAAAACAAGCCTATCGAATCGATCGAGTGATATTTAAAATTTCGAGAAAACTCCCATACAAGAACAATCGGTATGACCCATTGCTCTGTGATCGCACTGTCATCCTGATAAATGGGCCGATTGTGCGGAATAATTGTCGGTGATTTCAAGCATCCCATGCAATCCGGCGCAATGATGAAATCCATTCTACGTGTACGTGTTGACGGTTCACGTGTACGTATCAGCGCGAATGTGGAAGAAGGTCGAAGGTGACAACGGATAGATCCCAACCCACGAACCAGCCTGACAATAGGTTTTTGTCCTCCTCTCTCAATACGTCTCTATCTCGTGTCCTCAATGCTTGACTGATGCCTGGCCATTTTACACCTCCCCTTTCGCACACTTTCCACCCCCCTTCCACAGATTCCTTCAGCTTACACCTCGGAGCTTCTCAACCGTTATGCCTCGATCTCTGTCCCTTCCGTTCGGTGAGATCGAGCTCTCACATTTTTCACGAACTACTTTCCTTCTGCTTTATTAATATCGTCCAAGGAATCATCTGCCCTTGATTCGTTTTAAGGGATGAACTGGATTCAACTGTATCCGGTGTAATAAGTGTTGAAAGTGAAAGGGTGTTTTGTACGTCGGAATATATTAAATATATAATAATTGTAATGATGGAATATTAGTTGTAGGGATAATAGATTGAAAGAAACGAGAGGAATCGAGGAGTTTTTCAAATATTCAGTATATTTATCTTTCGATTGAATTTCTAACGAATAATTAATGAAAATCATGAAACGTTTCATTTATATAATCGAGTATTCGTAGAGTGATGGATAAAATAAGATAGGATATTAATGGTTTCGCGTGTGCCGTTTAAGAAACGACCTACTTGCAGATAATGAAGAATTGCAACGGGACGATAGTCGGCAACGGCGAGGAAATCGGGCGCCTGGCAAATTGCTTAGGTAAATTTCCAATTTTCCGCCGTTGGGAACGGTGTCGCCCAATCCCCGACGAGCCTGCCACATACTTCGATGTAATCGAATCGAGATTTCATAAAGTCCGTCCCAGGCGAGAAGGTTAATTGCCAATTGATCTGAGGGACCCATGACGACCTAATTTTCAAGTGGTTGTTAATCGTAGGTCTAGCTAAATTTTCCCGGGATTACGACGTCGCGGATTGGAATTAATGTCATAATTTATTTAGCGGGACCATACGAGAACGGACGACGGTCGGAAATTTCAAAGGGAACACTTTCATCGGGCGGTAGAAGAATGTTCAAAGTTTACAGATAGAAATGAAGTTTGCGTTTCTTTAACAACGGTAGAAACGAACAAAATTACAGTTTCGGACCGGATCCTTCATAAATCTGGTTTTTTTCACAGTGAAAAGCTATTCCCTTTGTGTGCGTTTCATGCGGGGAGTTTTCAGTGCCAGCTGGTTTGCAATTTCCCTAACCACATGCTGCAAACGCGCCCGGAATACTTGCTATCCATCTATACATACATACGTTGCACCCGATAACTCTATTTTTTTTTTTTTTACTGCGCCGAAGAAATTTCATTTCCGCTTCCGTTATAGAATTTCAACCGATTCGCTCCCTGATATCGATCACGATCGAATCGATACTTTAATATCATTTCGATACGCTTTTCACATAATGACGAATGCGAATGGTATTAATATATATATATTTAATGAGAAAAAAAAACGTATTTTATATATTAGATATCCCGTATAATACTTATCGTCTCGTCTCAATCGGAGAATATGTATAGTATACATTTGAAAATTGCTCGATACTTGTATCACGGTATTAGGTTAATATCACGGGTTTAATTTCACTGTATATTTGCCGAATTTAATTGGAAATTTATCGGAGCACGAAAGGCTTTCGACGATGAATCATTCGGGGACCTTATCGATCCACATATTTCGCGTGGAGACTTCAAAACGTCGCTTCACTCGTTATGAGGCAAGTAACGAGCGGTTCGAATTGCCGGAGCCATTTTTCTCGTGAATGCATCTAATTGATTGGGTGCTTCTATTCCATTGTTCGTTTCTTGATTTATTGTTCTCGTTGACCTCGTTGAAGAAACGCGGCAACGAATCGTTCGAAATGTATGTGCTATTACACCGCAAACCCCAATCGGATGCTGCATAAATGTCTACCTGTAAAAGCAACAAAAAAAAAACAAAAACAAAAACACCAGGTTTCTATTAATTTCCACGGAATCCGTTTAACGCCGGTCACAATATATTTAATGTCTTGTTCGTTTGACCGCTTTGAAACAGCAATACCGAAACGTGTCACGTTTATTTCATTTATTCATTGGTCCGTTGATCGATCTGTCATTGCTTTCAATTTCAACAATTCAATGCGCGTGTAAACAGTTTATCTTTCTCCCGGCAGTGTATACGGTAGATAATTTCCAACGCATATACAATAACGATGACTAAACAATATTATCCTTTCCGTAATAACGAACAACGTTATCTCTTCATTTGTCATTTAATACACGATATGTACTTCGAGTCAAGTATATTATACGTTAAATACCACGAATCTTAAAAACCCGGTACTCGTTACAAGACTCTCGGTGAATATTCTAATATTCCGTTTGCAACCCGTTCAAAGCATCGTACAAATTCCTACGTTTCTTCACAAATTTCCCGTAATTTCATTCCGGCCGTTTTCTTCGTGGAAGATCGCGGGCGTTCGTTGCTCATTGTGAAAAACGATTCGTCGGCAATTTTCGTCTCATAGAAGGATCCTACCCGGTCCGTAATACCCAGTCGAATGTTCCTTCAGTAGCCGGCTTACACCGAGCCGTCCCATTAAATCCGTTCCCTTTAACTTTCCCGCATAAAACCCGCATTCACTCGCATCTGCCGGGCGATTCGCTTCCGCGTTAGGCATCGACGTTGCCAAACAAACTTAAAGTGCTGGTCATGAATGCCTAGATTTTACCGGTGCGATCATAGAAACGCTTATTACCGGGGTCCACGAACAGGTACACCTTAATTAGACGATTCGAAATCGCCGTAGCACGTCTCAATTCCGTTGTAAGGGTACTCCGATGCTCCGTAGGGAGTGATATTTTTTTGCCCTCGTCCCTTTTCAAACTACTCCACCTCCCCTCCTACTCGTCCCCTTGTAGTTCAGGCTTTACCGTTTAAATACCTCGAATATCCGCGAATAGATGGACCAGGAGGATTAACGAAAAATAGTAGTCGAAGTAGTAATTAAACCGGGCAGCCGGCCGCTGCTGGACGACCGATATTAATTACCGTCCAGCCGGTGGCTCTTTTGCCAACGGCGGATCCCATGTCGCTTTATCTCGTCGACTGTTAGTCGACGCATGAAGTGGCTTTTTTTTTTTTTGTTCTACCCAGGTGACTTTTCAGAATTATCAGATCGCTTTTGAGCTTTGCAAAACGCGTAATTGGTACGTTACCGTAGCGTTGCGATTTTATTGACTTCGCGAACGAAATTTCGGCAACTGGCGCGCGCGCGCGCGAAATAGAATTTTATTTAAAAATAATGTTAATTAAATCCGGTGTAAGACAACGTTGAGATAAAACGATACGATGTTGGATTCTTTTTATTTTTTATTTTGTTAGATCCCTATGGTCGCTATTGGGAGATGATAATTTTCGCTACGTCTGCCGTCCCGGGATATTTCAAGAGTCACGGCGGATCTCTGTTTTATCTTGTCAAATTTTCAGCCGAGATTTTTCGTTGGCTAATGGAGGCCACTCTCCGTCATTCTTTTTAATGCGCAATAAGCAGGAGAATTGTCTCTTCGAGTGAAATGGTCTGGCATGTCCGACTATCTCCAGAGCAATTCTCACCGGTATCAGAGCTCGGTTATGCCTTCGTTCCCCCGTCGTCTCTCATTCATATCGACGGATTTTAACTCTCTTCGAACGAAGGAACCGTGCGAATCGTTCCTACCACGCTGAGAAAAGCGTTAAACTATTTTACACTCCATACTACAAAGTCTGGTTTACCGTTTTATTTATCGTGTTACGTTACATCTAAATTTTGTCGGTTTACAAATTTAGGATTTACTTTCAGTGGAAATATCTATATTCAGTCAGACAACTTGGTTACTATTGGCAAACGATATATGTATTATAATCTGTATTCAAAATTAATGTTAAAACACAGGTATTGGAAATGCAACGTATGTTAAAATAGATTTCAATCATTGAATTCTTCTAACAAATTACACCGTGCCGGTTTGATTTCCATTCCAGTGTAAAATTGAATATCGTGTTATACAATGTATGTGTATGTATACCTATCAACGTTATGCCAGGTATTTGTAACTATTTGACGTATATATATACAAAAGATAGGTCGAAAGAATACACATCACGTTTGCCACTTTCCCCTGAACATGAATATCGATGAAGTTCCCTACTCTCCGCAGTAGTACAGCCCACCGTGGGGCCAGACGGTTAGACTCGTCGATCGTTATAGTCTCCGAGAAATTCCCCGGAGGCGATCGAAGTCGAGAGCAGGTGCAAGTAGGTGGCTCGAGTGACGTAATCGTTTTACAACCAAGGGAAAAGCTCCGAGGATGACAAGTATAAGGGTAGCCGTGAATAAAGGGAATTTCCTGACACGATTTCAACGTACACTTATTATTGCACGAAATCTTCGTCGTTCTACACTTATTAATTGAAACAATTTCATTTCTATAACACACGTATAGTGTCTTTAGTAGAAACAGAATGTTACCGTCGAATTGTTTATAAAATAATAGCAGATGAATTTATCGTGGTTACATCATGGATGATTTAACCAATTTCCCAGCGGTTGAAAGCACGTCCGGAATTCTCGTAAGCAAAACATTCTCTGGCTTTGGCGGCGGGTTCGTTTGTTCGTACCATCCACAACGGGCCCGTTTCGAAGCAGAAACAGTCATAAACCTACATGGTCGCCGGAGAGAAATGTCGAGGCGCCCATCATAGCTCTATGAATATTAAGCGATCGGACCGAGCCCTTGTTATAACTTGCTTGGTTAAGTTAACGCGGAAAATTGACTTTACTCTGAATTCTCATTTTCCCTTCACCACCAATCTATTGATATATAATTGACTTTCTCTCGACCGATCTTTTGACTTTTATTTATTTTTTGTTTAAGGTAGGGTATTTCCGTAAGTTAGGTGGCGATATAACCGTTCTGTGGAACGGTATATGTATATGTATATATTTATATAAATATGGGTAGATGGTATTCTTTTGTAACTTGCAAATGAAGAACGACTATAAAACTTATGCGCGCATAGTCATCCGAACTCGTTGAATATCTCTGACCCAGTGAATCATAAGGCCGAGACATGCATAATAATGATCGCATAAACATAAATTTTCCGGCAACGTGGAACGCCTCTGATTCGAATCCGAATCGCAATCTTGGGAATACAAACTAGATAGATTAAAATCAGAAACTGTGTCTTACGGTGTTGTATAAATTAATGCATAATCCATGAAATGAGAGATTCCTACGAATTTTGTGTAATATTTTCTTAATAAATCATTCAGTGGAAAATTGCGTTGCTGATCGAGGAGATTGAGATTATCTAAATTGTTATACTGATGAGCAGTGAAGTTTATTGCGAACACGAAGTGGAGCTTAACACCAGGCTTCTGAATATGTTTTTATTATACATATTTAATTGCAATACATAAGTATCATTAAAATGAAAATAACGAATTTTCTCGTCATAATAAGAGTTACATTAATTTCAATAATAGTGACTTTATAATTCCTGTAATTGTAAAACAGGGAACACAGAATCAATATTAGGAACGTAATGATCACTAATTAAATAGAGGGGAGTCAAAGTTTCGTTTCGATTCGACGTTCGGTAGAAGGTACGAACGGTACGGAAACGATAGATCTCGACGGTTATCTGATAAACCAAGTTGTTCCGTCGTCTTTGTATCCCGCACGCGTTGTTTGCATCGCCCACGCCCTTAGGATACTTTCGCCCCCACGGCGGCCCAGTGTATCGTATTACAAAACCCACCGTTTACTCGCGAAACCATCAAGTATAACTGAGAAGTTACCACTCGCCGTTACATTGTGCTCATACACACACACACATACGCCAAGAGACTCTACATTAAAAATAGATGATTGATTTTCAACGTTGCCGCGTCGCTTACTTACCTGATTTTTACTGAAATATAAAAATTCACCCTCTGGCACGCGTGTAAAACGTATACTTATATTAAATCATCGATACAAATATTATTATAATCATAATATAAAACAACAACTTAAACCTGTGTTTACTTCGTTCGCTTCCGGCGAGTCTTACAAATGTTTTCTTTGAGAAACTGAATTGAGAAACGTAACAAATAGAAATATGTATATATATTAGCTCAAAGTTCATTATACCGGGTGTAGCATTATCTTTGCTATTTCTTCGGTATCGAAGAACGAAACGAGGTAGCGCGGAAAAATGGTAGTAGGCTAAGTACCGTTAGCGACCGTGTCAAATAGCGTGAGAGGTAGAAAGATAGAAGAAGGATTTCCTCCCTTCCTGCCTCGCCGCTTTTATGTTCGGCTATCGCACGGCACAGATCTCTATTCAAAGAAATATCAAAGTGCTGAGTTAGACCATCCACCCGCTAGCCAATGGAGGATGGGGGGGGAAGGTTCTGCATTAAGCGTGCTCGCTACCGTTAACCAAATTTATTCGCTTTGACTATCATCGCTGTCCATTGATGTCATTGGCTATCATGTCACCCATCACAGACGAAACTACGTGAGCAGAGGTAGCGAAAACAAAACATAAAGAAAGATGAAAAAAAAAATAATCCTAGGAAAGAAAAAAAGATACAGAAACGTCGCTTAGTTACTAGAACTCGGCACGCATTCAATTCGCCTATGCATTCCGAATGTCTCATACAGAGGAATATTAAAATTTGATAAAAATTTGACTTGCAGAGAGTCCGTAACGTGCTGGCCGCACTCGGATGTAGTCAGATTAACGACAGTTTCGTAACAACTCGAGAATTTCGTTAAAACTCGAAGCTCGGTACGAGTGTAAAAAAAAAAGAAGAGGTAAAATAAAATATAAAAAATAAAAAAATACAAAGTAAAACGTTACAACTTTCCCGCACGTTTCAACGAAATGATATCCAACGTGAATAGGTTGTTCACGGCGCTCGTCGTCGATGGTATTGAAAATAATCACGCAATAAAAGACGCACGTATCTGCAAGATTCTTCTGTCAAATCCCCTAAGCGGCTTCCTCCCGTCTCATTTCTCCCCCTCGAAAATAATTGGTCTCTCGGATCGAGATGCGGCACGAGTCGTTTCGTTCTATCAGAGAATGCCACCCAGCGACGATTCTCCCGCTGCTCCTTTTTTTTATTTTCCTTTTTTTTCCTCTCCTTTTCCTTTTTCTTCTTTTTTTTTTTGAACTTCCCTTCTTCGTACATTCGACACGGCGGAGGCGACGCGCGGAAAGCCGGAAAGCAAACAAAGCGAGAAATAGACTACACGGATGCCGTGCCGACGTAACTCGAAAGGCACGATCGATCTCGACCCCCGCGTATAAGTATACAGTCCGACCCGGGACTGTTGGATGCCGCGAAAAAGGGAAAATAGTGAGAAAGAGAGAGAGAGAGAGAGAGAGAGAGAGACCGAAGCGATGAAAGGAACATAAGAAACTCGTTTCTCGTAGCCGGTGATTTTACCAGAGACAATACTAATGGCGTATAATAGTCTTCGTAAGGTTCTGTAATTAAAATCTTTTTGAATCGGACTAATCTATAGGCGCGCGATATTCTTATCTTCTTTAAAATTCCGCTCCCGCGCGATAATCGGACGGGAATTCCGCGCCGATGGACACCGACGATTTTAAATTAATTCGTCGCCGGCCCGATCGATAAATTCGACGTTATTATTATATTATGGATTCTTATTTAAAATTGATGGGTTTTGTTGGAGGTTTATAGCATCGGATGTTTGTGCCGGAAATGATGAACGGTGAAGGTAAATAATTTTGAAGAGTCTTGTTCAATGGTAACTTTGTTTTTCATTGATTTATGTTAGGTCAAAGAACAAGTGAAAATATATGTATTACAAAAAGTGTGTGAATTGAAGTTATTTCCTACTTAATGTTCTTGATGTGATTTAATTTGCTTATTAACACTTGTGTTTGTAGAAATAGTGATTCTTTCGAATGGAATACTTCTAACTTGAAATTCGCTTTTCTATCTTGGATAATTTTTTAGATTTTTACCTGTGACATTCGAAAACACCCGTCTTGTACGCGATCGAAAATGTAACGCCCGCTCGACCTGATTTATAATCCGTTGATTCGGGAAAAAGTTTTCATTTGAACCCCGCGGGATCGACTGTTTGAAAATCTATCGGCGTCCCGCAATTATTGCGAAATAATAAATCTGTCGGTTGACGTGTTATAAGTGTGAAAAACTATCGGGGGCAACGAAGTTTCGTCGTGTAGGGACCATTCTTTTTTCACTATCCCCATAGAATTCGACAGAACCGGGCGTTATATATTTCTCTGCGGTGGAATTTACCGCTATGAAACTTCCCACATACGTTTAATATACAAAATCACTGTTGAATCGATAAAACCCACGCGTCGAATGGATTATGAATGTAACGTTTGATATTCAAAAATCCTATCACCGTTTGTGGAACATGTTTTCGAAAGGGGGTGGGAGAGAGAGAACAAGAGAGAAAAAGAGAGGGGGACAAAAAAAAAAGTGTATCCATTTAACATCGCACAGTACAAAAGCGCGCACCAAAACATTCATCATACGTTATCTCTCAAAACACCGCCAACCAATTATTCAAATCAAAAATACCCCGCAACGTACTAACAACGTGGAGAAAGAAATTTAAAAAAAAACACACACACACATATACATACACAACAAAAATTTAAACAACATTCAAATCCCGATTATGTATATTCGAAAGTTTCGACGCGACTGTTTCGCGAAACACTCGCCGAAACGATCATAAAAAAAAACCATCGTTCGATCGATCGATCTCGCGTTTCCCACGGAGGGAAAAAGTGACGACCCAGATAAGAGTTCGGTAATACAAAAGTCATCGATCGTCGAAGGCTCCGTTTTTAACGGAGCTCCATCATTCCCAATCGCCGTGTCACTTCGCAGATTGCGGGGAACGAGAACGTCTCTTCCATCCGTTCCGACGTCGTTCCTTCTCGTTCCGTCGAACTCTTGGCTTCTCTTCTCCGCGCGAAACCCCGAAGAAAGATGCTGATGCTGCGAGCAAACACAACGGAAAGACAATTCACCATCCAACCGATACATCTGCCACGGTTTACGTAACACGCCGCGGGGCTGCCGTTTCGTCGACGAGAACGAAGATGATGGAAGGGGAGGAAGACGCATATTGTCGCACCGATCTCGTCGACGACGATGGAAGACGGTTGTTCTCCTCCTCGCGAATTGTGTATTTGCGAATCCCGAAACGATCGAATCGATTAAACCGCGACTGTCGACGGTGTTAATCGACGCGATTGCTTTTGTATTCTTTCGCTGGAAACTTTTTATCGCGCTCGTTATTCTAGCTACGTCTTTTACACGTTTTTATTTATGACGTGGAAGTGTTTTCTTTTCCTTTTTTTTTGGTTTTTTTTTGTTCCCTTTCGAAACGTTTGAGGGATACCTAAACGTATTCTGGTTCGCGTTACCGCTTTACAGAGGGCTTTTATACCGAGACGCGTGAAATTTCTTATTTTACACGATGTAATATATCTCATGGTAGACGATATGGATGTGGGATGAAATGTGTTGGTATTGAAAGGAATTCCGATAGAAATGAAACATCGTTTGCACGGGATAGAGGAATTGTTGGGTTTTATAGGATGTTATGATGTATTGTTCGGGAAACTATTTTCACTTATGCGTCACTCGTATAAATCGACCGGCGAGAAAATAATGTAATAGTTAAGTAACACGGGTTTTGATTTCCGAATAAAAAATATTCTATTTATTATCGGTTTCGTCCGCGTTATTGCGAACGAAATGCTTAAGATATCTAATAAACTCTCTTGGCCTTTGCCAATATTCTTTCCTTTGTCGAATGGTTTTCGTGGCGCGTGGCAATCTCGAGATGCCATTTATATTATGCAAAACATTGCAGAATTTAGAATCTTTCAAGAAACACGCATCACTCTTGCGAACATATAAGACTGTCATTCGCAAATTCTATAGAGAATATGTTTGCCCCGTATTTCGAAATTCCCGCTCGTAAACAGAATAACATGTCACCCACCGTATATACTCGTATAACAGAAAAATAACATCGTATATAAAAGCGGAGAGTTTTATGTAGAGACAGTGCCGGCAGCGGGAAATTTATATGAAATCGTGTACGAAATGCTTGACACTAAACAGCAGCGTCACGGTCAAGAAAAGTTTCGTCAGGGAAAATAAAGAGTATAACAACAACAACAACAGCAACAAAATAAACACGTGAAATATCTGCCAAAAAAAAAACGTACGAACAAATAGCGCCGGTTTCTCGCGTGAAAAAAAGACGTTACTTCTATGTTTTGGAAGTATCTGCACATCTTGTGTTTTCGCGCGGACATAAACACGGCCGTGTCTCGCTCACCGTAAACGCTCGTATAACAGAAAAATAACATCGCATGTAAAAACGGAACTGCCCGTAGAGTATACAAGCACACACATAAAAGCAGAAATATTTCCAAGAAACGAGAGAAAGATAGAACGACAAAGACAAGGAAGGGCTTATCATTTGAATTACATTGACGAACGCATTACCCGCACGTTAAAACAACTAATTAGCTAATGACGTGTGGAAGATTTTCTCGAGTGTCCTCGGATTTAAATAAAGCATTTATAAAACCTTTGTAGATTATAAAAAAAAATATCGACCACGTATGTCGAGTGTCTTAATTAACCTGAAATTTGTTTTAAAACCGGTATTCACGTAATTCCACCGGGGGAGGGGAAAAAAGAACGGTAGCTTGAAGGACCCTTTTAAAAACCCTTTAGCAGCTTCGGAAAAAGAAAAATCATAGCGAACACAAAAAAAACGAAAGAAAAATAGAGAATCGCAAGAGCGTAGAAGTCAAAGTGTGAAACCTCATCGGGGACATCGTTTGTTACCGGAATGGTAGTAGGTGGAATCGGAGAATCGGGTTTCGACGTAAGGAGAGACAAAAGGGACAAGGATAGATTGAAGAGTGGAAAAATAAGGTGGAAGGACGGGTATATAGGAGTAAGGGTATATCTGAAAAAAGCTCATTTTCGTGGCGTTTATCGAGTTGAAGTACCTCCTTCCGCCATATTGCAAGGGAGACCATATGTTCTGGTAGGTCTGCTCTCCTCTTTACTCTGGCAAATACCGTCGTTTTTCTCCTCTTTCTTCGTTCTTCTGTTCGTCGCCATTGCCGTCGTCCGGGTAGCTACTACGTTTTATAAAGTACGTGACTTCCTTGTACAGATGCGTAGCTGTGTCTCCCGGTTCCCTTCTTTCTCCTTTTTCATCCACTGCCAACCCTCCTCCCCCAGCCCACCCCACTCCCACCCCTTCATCCAACCAGTCGTTCTGCTTCGCTTTGGTACAACAATTGTTTTCTTTTATTTTCTCTTTCCTTCTTTTTTCTTACTATCTTCGTATTCCCGAAGCTCCGTCGGGCCGGCGTTGCATTTAAATTGCAGCCCGGCACGGCTCACGTGACGGATTGCAGTTACGACACCCTGCGAAATTAGCTTGCCACTATGATTTTGAATCTCACGCCATCGGGGCTCCCGACGAATCCGCGACCGAGGAAAATCTAATCGCGCAGCTGTGACCACGTGCATACTCGTTAACCGTACGAGTATCAGCGGTGTCTTTGATGTTTTTCCGTCCGTTTTCTGCTTATATTAACAATACAGACCTTAACTGGCTATATAACGATCATACATGAATGATCATATATTTCATATATGATCGTTATATAGCCAGTTAAGGTCTGTATTGTTAATATTATTATATTTACGATCGTTAAATAACGTTTTCTGCTTATATTCGATAAATTCTATTTCTTTCAACTCATTACCAGCGTTGTTCTGATATCCTTCCAAGCATTATAATGTATTTAAATAGGCAAAAACTGACTGTGTTGAGATTGTTCGTATCGTTGACACTTTTCCAGCGAAACAGAAGAAACGTGAAATCGTTGCTTGGCATTTAAACTGTTAGATTCAATCCGACCATACGTGATTTCTTGTCAAAACTTGTATGAATCGTAGGAATACAGAAACGAGAGATACAGTAAGACATGCTAAGAGGATCAAAGTAACGCGAGGCAATAGAAACGTGGGTGGGGTGGGGGAGAAAAAAAAAAGTGAAAGAGGGATGGAAAAAAAAAGAGACAGAGATATAAAGACACCGAGGAATAGAAGGCGAGAGACACGGTCGTTGCATCCAAGGTGTTTTTGTTCGACCGCAGAACGACGTGGGCCAAACCAACCATTAGCCGAGATGCGAGCTTTTTGTTCGCGGTCGCGACCCGACAGAACGGATAATGGATACTTAACCGCCCTGTTACGCATCGGGCTCACCCTTGTCAGGCAACCCTCACCATATTTGAGGCTGCAATAGAACCATCATACCCCCCCTCCCCCCTCCCCCTCCCTTTCTCGCTAGGTGAAAACGGAAAGTACGCGGGGCGGCGTAACACTGTATCGGGCTTTTGCTTCGTTCCCTCCGAATGTGTCTGTAAAAGCAATATCTGTCGAGTTTCGCAAATTGAATCTGTTTTGCACGGTATAATTGTGCTAAATACCCGTCCGCTTTAATGGCGTGTAATCGGTATATCTGGAACAACGCCGTCTAAGGGAACCCTCCGTTTATTGCGTTTGAAAAGGTTTTCGAATCACAGTGATGAGAAAAGTTTGTTTTAACGAAATTGAAATGTAAAGTGTAGCCGAAGATAAATCGTGAGAAACAGCGAGAAGGTCTATATTATGTCACGGGAATGCTTGCTTCATAGTTTTAAAAGCTTTTTACCGTCTGCGTAACGAAACCACGGGGACAGGAATCTTTATTTTGAACGTGGACGTAGAAGATTTTTTTCTTTTTATTGTTAAACTTTAGCGCGGTATTTTCGTGCGAATTTTTTTACGTTCGGTTTTTTCTCTCAAACGTCTTTAAATATTATATTTCTACTTTTTTTTTTGCTCTTCGGTAGAATTGTATTAATACCGGATGGAAATCCGAGGATTGCGTTTTTATCGGCGGTATTAATGTTAATAATTTCACAATGAAATTTTCTCCATTGTAACCCGTTAACCAGCCAGAAGTATTGCGGAAATGTAAAACGACGGGGACGTAGCGTCTAAGAAACGTTTCAATATTTTAACCACGTACGGTGAAATCCAGCGTTGAATGTAACTTGATAAACATAGAAAAACTCATTAACTTTTTTCCCCCCTAGCGTTCATTGTGATTGCTTTATGCGAACCATATAAATCGCGGGATATGAAGAGAGAACTAAATTAGCTTTTATTTCCTGGCGGTTTTCACTGTCGTATTTGCCAAGTGAAAACCTTTCAACCGGTCTTTGTTATAGAACCGCGAGCACCCTTTATGTCGCGAAGTCAAATAAGAGTTCGCAAATGCTTCATTAGCGAACGCGTAATTTCAAATATAACTATCGATAGATCCGTCAGTTTGAAAACCGGACGCAAAGTACAATTGAAATAAGAAACATTCGACAACAAACTCGTCAAGATAAAACAAAGTTCGTGTATCGAAAAAAATATATATATATACATAAAATATATACATATACATATACTACACACTATATATACATATATATACATACATATATATTTTTTTAACACGAAATTGGAAATGGAACTCACGTGTTGAAGCGGGATAGTTAAAATCGACAATTAAATCGTCGATAGCGCGTCACCGACGGAAGAACCGTTCGCGAAATGAAAATAGCGAACCGCCATCGCTATCCCATCGAAACCCCCGGACGTTTCGGCTGCAGGACGTACGAGTTGCAAGTTAGACTTCGTTAAAATTTTACGGTCTGTCAATCACAGGCTAATAATTCGGCCGGAGTTGCGGGAAGCGACAGTCGTTCCGCATCGTCGGGTGAACGTACGTATTTCTCTGAAAAATAGATGACATTCAAAACAACCCGGGATCCATTAGCATCGACGAAGACGTCATCTCTGACAGAGAAGAATTTTTCCTGTTCCCGGCGCCAGTGGTCCAAGTCTATCGAACGTCAGACACTCTTTATCATTCTTCGTCCGGTTGGCTCGCCGTTGAATTTTGCTTTCCAAAAGTGAAAATCCACGACGTCGGACGTCTCGACGGAGGTTTACGTGTTCCCAATACCGGACTTCCGCCGTCGCGATTGTACATACGACAGAAACATTGAAATTTTTATCCTACACGACTGTCAGTAGATAAATCTGTAATAACAGAAACGTTTCGACCGTCCAGTTGGACTTTTATAATCGGAACAGAGAATTTTTCACTAGGGTGTAGCCCAATGTGAACGGATATTAGATTTTCACGTGGTCTTATTAAATCTCATGATCTCATCGACGGGCTTCTAACGCTGAAAAAACGTTCGCGTGCATTTTCTTCAATTTCTTTTATTCTTTTTCTCACTTTCTTCTCGCATCGTTTTTCCAATCCCACTCGGATTTCCCGTGCAAATGAAATAATTACGATCTCACTTCCAGCCGGTACGACCGCCGTGGTTCGTCGATCGCGTTAGCACCGATCGAATATCGCTACAGTGATTCCCGTAATTAATGCTATTCGGAACGATACGGAACGCGGAACTAAACTGTTTACGGGCACGGAAGGCCGGCGATGATTCGAAACTGCCACAAAACCGACAGAAGGAGATAGCGGAGAAATTGTACGTGCCCGTGGTACGATTTCTCGTAGGTATCCTCGGACACAATAGGTTCCGTGCATAATAGAGTACCTAGCTTTAGCTTCTGGAATGGCTTTAGGGCCGGCGAAGGCGAATGAGACGGTTAATTACCCGCGCAAATTAAGTGGAAACAGCCTGATTAGTGGTAGCTGTCTGCTTCCTGATGGTATTCCGCAAGTGGCCGAGCTGCGCGTTCTCCCACTCTCTCTCTCTCTCTGTCACACACACACACACACACATACTCTCGTTATTCCCTCCACCCGCGCTCTCTTCCTCTTGTGTGCAGAACCCTTTATAAACGCGCCAGGGGGTGGTTGAGAGGTGGAAACTCCGGCAACGCAATTTCGTGGCTGATGCACTTCTCTCACGTAATATCGCAATACGCATTCCGCCTCGATACACCGACTAGATTTTGATGAATCTTCTGTCGGCTGTTGACAACTAATGCGAGCGCGTGCGAATTTCGTTTGATCGTTTGGTCGTTTGACATGTCTGCGAGATATTGTATCGCCAACCGGAAACATCGATCATGCTCGTCGCGTTTATGCAATCCCGGTCGTTAATGGTAATTTTGTGTCGATGAAAGGGACGCCGAAAGGGACGCCGAAAGGGATGCCGAAAGGGATGCCGGGTTTGCTGATGAAACGATAGTTTTATATATATTTTTTTTATTATTCTTCTACGGGCACTCCGCGTGATTTGCTAAAAATGAAAATCTGAGGGACAGTGAGATCTATCGTTGATCTACAGATCTTTGGATTGCGAGAGATAGATCTGAGATTTCTCTTTCGATGAAACTACCTTTCTGAAATCGATCTATCGAGTTAATTCAAAATATTCAACGTCTCTCGCGGATTCCATTCGCAAATCGGTTCGATCGTTTCAGCACAATGAAGTTACGTAATCGGGGTCTCGGATTGCACATTTATACAGCGACGCCAGGGGAAGCCTTTTTCATCGGGGAACGTTTAAATTTTACTTAAATCGCTGATACCTTCGTTCCGTCGCGAAGTTACTGCGACGTCGTCGTGAATATCGAAAATGTATGGACCGATGAAATACAATACTCCGGAACGACCGTACCTTTAACGTTTCGTTTAAGTAGTACGATTCGTACCGACGGAACGTTAAAATCCGTCGGACGGCAGAGAACATCCGAACGAACGTCTCGGAATATTAATTTTCGATAAATTCTCCGGGTGATCCTTCGCGATCGTCGTTGCAGTTGTACGAAATTAGTACGCCATCAATATTCCTCGCTCCGTTAATGCCGTCGTGTCGATTATTAGCGAG
Organism: Mimumesa dahlbomi; assembly: GCA_917499265.3. Taxonomy (NCBI): domain Eukaryota; kingdom Metazoa; phylum Arthropoda; class Insecta; order Hymenoptera; family Crabronidae; genus Mimumesa; species Mimumesa dahlbomi. The sequence goes on along the minus strand of OU824116.1, from coordinate 7,806,795 downwards.
TTTGGTATCCAATTGAATATTCCGAACGGGTGTAATTACAGTATCCCGTCGGCTGTCAGCCGTTACATAATCGCTGGATGGGTTACCTCTAGACAGACTAATTAATTAGGCGACCCGTGTCCACATTATAACTCTAACTGTGAGACCGGCTGGCCATTCATTGACATTTACTACTTTTCTTATCATCACTTTTTTCACCCACGATTCTCTTTAACCGTATCGTCACAAAAAGATCTAATCGATCGTTCATTCACCAGAAAGTCTATCATATTACATAATCGCACGTAAATCGTATCGGATACAATACTATGTAACGTACCCTATTACTCCATCATGTAACATTTACGTAAAGATGACGTAACACCATTCACGCGTCTATTCACAAAACTATCTTATCCTGAATTTCATGAAATCCCTAACATAAAATGTCTATTTATATTTCTTTCGAACAACGGTAAGTATCCGACGGTGGAAAATCCGATTAAATATTCACGTCAGTCGGTGTGCCGCATGGCTAGTACCCCTGGTACACGGTAATTACCACGAGGAACGACGTGGAATCGATAAAAAAAGAAGTTAACGATAATCCGTGCGCGAAATTTCAGCCGTTTAGACGTTCTGTGTCGGCGCGGCTCGACAAGTGTGATAGAAATCACGGTCTCGCCAGTACAAACAACGTGAACTTAAGCATCGCAGGTTTTGTTCGGTCATCGAGCTTTCCCCCCTCCCCCCTCTCTTTCCGAGGGAAGGTTAGGTCAAGCCGCGGTGGGTTAGGATAGGTCAACTCAGGTCGATCGGGCGCGTATACCAGTCTGCATTTTACGATGGCGGCGCGACAGCGGTTGCCGGGCCCAGAGAGGGTGAAGGTGGTGGTGGTGGTGGTGGTGGTGGTGGTGGTCCGAGGGGGTGGTCAAACCGCAACCTCACCCTCTGCAATTACGATGCTAATTCCGCGTACACGGCTTTACGGTTAATCGTCGCACGATTTTCTTTGCCCTTAAGCCGCCGCCATCGCCTCGCAGCGATTATCGTTTCCTACGAAATACACGACGGTCTTGCTCGACCACACACGCAACGGGATTCTCTTAAAATTCCATGACAAACGACGCTAACGAGCGAAAAATCGACGCCTAATACGTCGAATATATATATATCACGCGCCACCGTCGGTACGTCGAGATATTCGTCCTGTTGGAACAGTGAAACATAACTGCGACCATGGATTTCCTTGATTTTCTATTCCTGTATTCGAACTTTGAACGATAGGTTCCGTTGGAACAATAAATACCATGTTTCTCGATGACCCGGTAGAAATGAAGAAAGAATAAGAAATGGTAATTTCATCTGACCGTGGATTATATCCCGTGCGTAATTGTTTTTAGAGTTTCGTTCAGAATCTTCTGTATGAAATCAATATCACTCCGTTTCATTTCTATTTATTTATTATATCGTTACTATATTCGTTTCCCTAAACAATCTAACCATCCAGTACATTCAAAAATTATTATCCGAAAAAAAGAAAAAAGACACTAGTCACATTAAAAATATAACGTTCATTCCCATAATTGACAAAATCCTTAAAATGAAAACACTGTACAGAACATGTGAACAAGTTAACCCCCCGCAGGGTCAACGTCGATCAGAAAACTGTCAGGTAACAAGGACTGCCGGCGACGTGTAACGTTTCCTCGGTAATGCCACGTGATCTTGGGCGATCGGATTGGTAATTAGCCGCGTTGCCAAGTTCCTATAACGATCCTTCTATGGTGTACAGGATGGCCCGGTGTCGCCTCCTCGTCGTGTCATGTGTGGTGGTTGGATAGCAGCAGCCGGGTCAAACGAGAGACGAGATGAGACGCGTGTGTACGTAGATTAACGTTCCGCCATTGCCACCCTCGAGTAACCTAAGGCGCTTTGCGTTTCTATACGCGTACAGGATGGTCCAAAAGTATCATTTTGCGCCGGCACGACACACCTCCTCTATCCTCCTCCTTCTCTCTGTATATATTTGCATAGCCTTGTAAGAGCCGCTTTGAAAATAGCATTCCATGATATCGAAATTCCTCTATTCTTCCGGCTTTTCTTTGCGCGTTTACATACACGTGGAAAGTGTCGCGAGAATGTTGTACCACGGTATAGTGAGTTTGTCTATTCTTCGTCCGGTGTATATTGTATGTATGTATGTATGTACGTGAGTGTTAGCTTCGGTACACTGTTAGAAGGTGTCCTCTTTCGTCTAGGGTCTCGAATGGATTTCGGTATCTCTGTATGTCGTGTCTGTGGAATTTCGATACGGTAATAGAACATGGCTTGGGGATATTATTTTCGCTTGTCGTACGGTTTTTACGCGGGATTACTTTCGTAACCGGTTGTACGTGTGATTTCGTTCGGATGTGTTCGTTTGAATGTCATTCTGGATGACGGTGTACGCGTTTCTGGAACGCGTACGTGTGTGTGTGTGTGTGCGTGTAACGTTAACGACGGAGTCGGTGTGCATCGATCACGGACCCAACTTCCTTTCGCGCGGAGTAATTAGCTTAAGTAGAACCAGCTACGATAATTAACTATATGTATAGCGGTAGCACGAGTTTCTCTGTTTCTGTCGTTCGACAGGGTCTTATCTCTAAGAATAATTCATGACTTTCGACGAAATCGTCCCTCGTTTCCTACTCGCATTCGATATCGCGTTTTTCTCTTCATTTTTTCTTCTCTCTTTTATTTTTCGCCGTTCCTCTTTTTAACCGCGTACCCGGCCATCGTCTATATTTAAAGCGAAAATATCGAATTGGAAATGAATATTGAAATCAGTAAGGTATTTAAATTACGACGATCGAGATACATCCACCGGGGCTTCGATAACAGTTGACCAACCAATTACACACACACACACAGACGGAACGTGTTCCTTTTCATAAAAAGATCACGGCTCGTTTATACGTAAACGCAGCGATATCCCGTAAGCGTCACCGTAGAAATTTCCACGGAATTTCCCAGCTGCTTTTAGCACGCTGATTCCATTTGAATTCGTCTCGCGATCTCGCGGTTCCTTCTCGCTTGTCGTCAAATCTTTTCACAACATATCTCTGTGTACGTATGTGTGTGTGTGTTTTCCCTCAACTTTATCGTTGAGATTTACATACGTCTTTGGTAATATCGACGTTAATCTCTACATTCTCTCCCCCCCCCCCCCCCCCGTCCCCACCCCTCTCCCTTCTTTAACAGGTTCAATCGATACGAGTTTAGGATTCCACGGGCGAAGGAAGTGAGCGAGATTGCAAAATATTACAAAGCACTAAAGAGCCACGGCACTAAAGACCGATTGCCCGTGGGACTCGTGAAGGAAAAGTTCACCGCTGTACGACTGTGGCTCACGAGTAATTAACCCGGGGGTCTGGTAGTCGTGGCACGAGTCGATTATCATGGGAGACGGCGGAAAGGATTGCAAGGCCGGGGGAGACAACGATATCTTCTTTACTTCTTCATCGGGGATAATTTCATGAACGCGCCGGCCAGTCTCGAGGAGAGTTTTTAAAAACGATTAAACTTGCAGCGGCATCCTGATACTGGGACTCAAGCTTTTCATCCTCGTCCGGTGTGCCTCGCTGTCAAGAGTATTTTTCTTGATTTTTTCTCCTTCCTTTTTTTTTTTTTTTTAGTTTTATATGACTATGAAGGATTAATGCCGGTTGAAATACGGCCGGTAACTAAAGTTCCTACCAAACTCGAGAGTTTTCATAATACGCGAAGCTCCCGCGACACTTCTTTTGGTTGTGTTATTGTTGTAGTTTCGTTTTTAACTGTCCCTGTTACGAAGGTGTCGTAACTCGAGTTTTATATGTAATATATATATATATATATATATATATATATATATATTATATATGTATGTAACGTATAATTTATATATGTGAAATTTTTCCGCCGCCTATTAGCGTTATTAGGCAAACGAGTCACCGTCAACTTAGAACGTTGCCTGTAATTCCATTACCAAGCTTTCTTTTCGATAATTACTAAGTCTCGGATCCTTCAGGTTCAATCCCCGTGGGGGTAGGACGTTTTCAGTGGATCGTTTGCTCGATCAAAAGCCTCTCGAACCCCGCTGCGCACGAGTGACTTCTATGAGGATATCTACAAATACAGATAATTAATTGGTGATGTTATAACTATCAAGTGCGGCTCTTCGTCTCAAGTTTCCATCCATCCATATAATTTCGAGGGCCGGGGTTTGACGTCAGTCAGTATCACTCGTTAACGTCGAGCCTCGTGAAAAAGAAGCTCCGCGATTTAAAATTGTAATAGTATTATCGTATCTGTCGATAAGTTTGAATGACGGCATAAAGTATTCGAAATGGTAAAAAGAAACCAGAGAAAGAGACAGAGAAATAGAAGAATAAGTGAGATCCTCTCGATTGACTCTTTGTATCGTTTCCTTAAATTTCACAAAAAGCGCGCAACATCGATGCAACTCTCTTGACCCGATTTCCAATTCTTTCGACGATTTTATCGACGAAACCTTACGGAAAAAAAAGACTTTCGATCTGTTTTCTATTTAAATGAAATCATTAAACGTATCCAAGTTTGTAAATGATCCTCGAGCAAGATAATTGCCTTTAGTAGTAGTAGTAGTAGTAGTAGTAGTAGTAGTAGTAGAGAGACAGGAGTGGACGGTTTAAAACTAATAAATGATCCGAGGCGTTTTATCGATGAAAGGATGCTTCCTCGGCATCGAGTCTTCGCAGAAGGAATTTTTTCCATTTGGAACGTCTCGTCAGTCCGTAGCTCTCTGATCAAAGGAATCGAACTCCCTTAGGCGGGGGGGGGGGGGGGGGTAGAAATGGGTCGGGGTGAAGATTCGAAAGAAACCGAGGTAAAAGGTCTTAGTGAGGGAATGTTGGAAGTCGCGGTTGAAGAGGATGGGAAGCCAGAAGGGAGAGATAACACTGTACAACAAATTGAGACTTATGGAAAATTTCCCAATATCCATTGGGTTACACCTATAGACTTTCTCGCCCTGAAAACGAATCCGGCAGCAGAAATGTTCTGTAACCCTCAGTTTTTGAGAAATTTGAGTTTTTCAAAAATCGGCTCATTTTCGCAAAAATGAAGTATTACGTGAAAACTAGAAATGCTAGAGAGTTCAGGTTAGTCTTAAAAGATAGAGGAAAGTTTGCTGAATATGCTAGTGTATCCATTTATTAAGATCTGTCGTTTTAAACGGTTGTAAATAGCCGTCGAAGTTCAAAAAAGGGCCGATGTACGAATTTTACACGCGATACTTATGCATTTTTACAAAAAACTACTTATCTTGCAGAAATTTGCTACACAGCATCGGATTCTGCAGACATTTCTGAAGAAGAATCCATTCAGAAATAATGTCAGAGCGGTTTTCCATTCGGGCAGGGCGAGAAAATATCCGTCGGCAACGTGCGCACGATATTTTGCCGCCGAGCAGCCATTGTTCGCCTGGCTCGACTCGGCAGTGCCGTAGCTACGCGTTATCTACGCCGACAGTACCCTATGCAATAGGCACCTACTTTAAATGTGTTTAACGATCAATTTTTTGTATACATTCTTGAAAAATGAAGGAATTTCACTACCATGGATCCAATAAATATTTTTGCAAAGAATCAGAAAGTATTCTCAGGAACTATCTGTTAAAAGTATTTAACTATAAATTTCTAAAAAGATATACATAAACAATGATCAAGTACGATTTGCATTGATTTCAATTATTGTTTAATAAATTCCAACTATTCCTATACTTGGATAAATGTCCCAAAGTCTCGTAAAATCATAATGATAAAACTCATTTCAGTTGATAAGCAAATGTTCTTGTGTTTTAATTGATTCATATTAAAAAATTATACATATTCGTATACTACACATCGAAATTATTCTGAAAATAAAATTGTAACAATTCATTATAATTCCGGAATTGGCATCTAACAAGTCCTTGTCGAATGTATGAAAAAAATTAATCATTAAACACATTTAAAGTAGATGCCTATTGCATAGGGTACTGTCGGCGTAGATAACGCGTAGCTACGGCACTGCCGAGTCGAGCCAGGCGAACAATGGCTGCTCGGCGGCAAAATACCGTGCGCACGTTGCCGACGGATATTTTCTCGTCCTGCCCGAATGGAAAACCGCTCTGACATTATTTCTGAATGGATTCTTCTTCAGAAATGTCTGCAGAATCCGATGCTGTGTAGCAAATTTCTGCAAGATAAGTAGTTTTTTGTAAAAATGCATAAGTATCGCGTATAAAATTCGTACATCGGCCCTTTTTTGAACTTAGACGGCTATTTACAACCGTTTAAAACGACAGATCTTAATAAATGGATACACTAGCATATTCAGCAAACTTTCCTCCATCTTTTAAGACTAACCTGAACTCTCTAGCATTTCTAGTTTTCACGTAATACTTCATTTTTGCGAAAATGAGCCGATTTTTGAAAAATTCAAATTTCTCAAAAACTGAGGGTTACAGAACATTTCTGCTGCCGGATTCGTTTTTAGGGCGAGAAAGCCTATAAGGATCACCCAGTGGATATTGCGAAAAAAAAATGGTGTTGTACAGTGTAATTAGTTGGTAAGCTTTTTCCAACGTTGCCTCCATAGAGAGACAGAAAAATAAAATGACGGGCCCCGGTGTACGTATACCTACCTTCTTCTAAGAACATTTATTTACTTCTCTTTTCTCAGCGACCTTTCGCGGACCTATATTCTATCGAAGACTTGACCATTGAACTGCTGTTAATTGAGTTCTATTTCCTCTCTTGGATTTCTTCTCACCTTAGCCGCAATCGTTTAATGAACCTTCTACTCGGTTGTGTAAGATCGATCCGCTCTTTCGTATCGACTGTTTTCTATTTGCTATCGCGAGGCATTGAACGGAATAACGATAATCGTGCTGGGATTGTGATACCGAATTACTTGTCGCGATTAAAAAATCCGACGTTGTTAATATCACGTGGAAAACTAGGGGACTGGTTATTTGTTATATAGCAATTATTGATATTAAAAATAGGATGGAATGCTCAGGCTTGTTGTAATTAAGATATTACTATACTTTACAATATTACTTTCCTACCAATTCATTACTTCGAGATCTTTGGACGTGGTATTAAATTTCCTGCTCAATGAATCGTCGTTGATATTTCCTTTTATTTTCAACGTCGTTTCGAAACCTCGTGTTACCAAGACGAACACAATTTCTTCGCAGGTAGAACGTTCATGACCGAACCAGTTTCCACGATGTTTCTGTACTTGTCTATCTGTCTGTGTGTGTGTGTGTGTCTATGTTAGAGACAGTAGTGGACCGTTCTTATCCAGACCCAGGTGACGACCAACGCTAATAAATTGCCGTGTGATCGAATTACTGTCGAGATTCTTCTTAGTCGCGGGAGATAAAGTTTATTGTGGCGATAAGCCGATATTAGACGGCACTTAGCGTGTTACTATTACGTCTAGAAAAGTACGTACCTATCACCAACCATTCAGAAGTTAATGATTTTCTCGATCATTTGCTCGTTAACGAATTGTGAAATATAGTTATAACCATCGTTACGGTTATCCATCGTATGAAAAAGAAATAATGTGGCATTAAAAAAAAAAAAAGATACTTGGTATTGTGTGTAATGTTTCGCGATTAACAGGGATTTTGTAATAATCCGTATTTTTAACTGAAAGTAACGGGTAGAACGGAAGTTACATTTATGCGACCGCGGACAAATGTAAACGCGGGCACGTCATCCGTGCTAAAACTAAGTACACGGCCAGAAGGTAAGCTCGCGGGGACTAATCAAGTGCAATGCAGAATAATTGCAGTTGCTCGGAGCTAGGAAATCCGCGTTCAGATCGAGTTTGCCGTTCCAACAATCCGATAATAATTGTACCGTTTAATGAACCATGGAGAAATGTCGCGTTCCGCCTGTTATTGGACTTCCCGCTTTAACTCAATACACCTTCGCACTTGTTCCGAGAAATTTCATTGCGATACGGCCGCAAGCATTCCAGCCAATTAAGATTAGCGCGCCCGATTGGAAAGAATATAAAGCCGTTTAGAATAAATATTAATCATGGTTCGTCCTATTTCCATGGAAAAACGATACGTCGTGAATATTAATTACGCCGCGTTTCAAGTTGGCAGACATTAACTCCGTCGTGAAATTCGAAGATGATGACCCGCGAGATTGTGTGCCTTTTAATTTCTCGCATGGTTTTTGTATAATATAGAAACAAATTGGTTTACCAGGCAGTGTTGTACAATTGTTTAAAGTAAACAAGTTTACGATCCGACGTGAGAAAACAGACTTTTTTTTACGATTAGACAATTCTGCACGCTTTTACTATCGCCTTTTCCTTTATTTTGCTCGTTAAACGAGTGTTAAAAATTCATAAGATTTATTCGCGTACTCTGAAAATGACTCGCGAACTACATTTCGCAGCGTGCTCGCGAATTCTTATGGGGCATCGCGCAACGACGAGTAAAAAACACGATGCTCCCATAAGAATCCATGGGGAACATTTCGTCGAACGAACTTGTAAGAATTACGAAACAGTGGTTCGACGGAATAAGTTTTACGTTCGATGAAAATATTTTACACCAGAAATTCGAGCTCACCAATGGTCTTATATATAATTATTTAATATTTAATGAAACGTGGTGTCCATTTGGCGTACCAGACGTTGATTTTTTTTATGCGGCCTTCAAAGTTATACAACTCGCCAGCCATTACTCTTCCATAACAGCGGCGTATAGTGCACATCGGCAATTCTTACGAAGAAACGTAGCTGCCCGGTTCGATTAGCGCGCAAGACGGATCATGACGGATGATCGCATTACTAAGAAAGTGTGGGTAGAACGCAAGAAACCACGTTGGTGTCCGGTCTTTAACCTCCGAAACCGAACTATCGGCCCGACGTTTCTTTTCATTCGATCACGTTATCGCTCCTCCGCCACTTTTTACGTAACCGTTATCTCGATTCGGGAACGTTATAGAAAACTAGTAACACTTGTGCGAGCTGTTCGTTTAAATATATTCTAACATTCAAAATACAGGGATCGTAAAGAATTTAATATAATTCCCCGGTGTAGCTAAGTTATAGGAAATTATAGAAAACTACTAAACGTTTAAATATATTCCAATATTCAAAATATAGGGTCCATAGAGAATTTAATATATTTCCCAAATGCAGCTAAATAAAAAATTTAACGACACATATCTCGACTTCAATTTTCGTATCATCGATTTTGGTTGCCGGAGTAAAAAACATCCACTAATTTATCCTACATTCGGTCCATCCAAAATTCAGCAGCCATTTCGATAAAATCCGTACGTTCAGGAGGAACCGTTGACAGATCGAAATCGATCTAAATATATTCATTCGTTCGTCGACAGCTTAGTACCCTTCGCTACGATTTCCATCGTAGAACTGACCAGAGCGTGTTTTCACGCTCTCCCGTCGGGATTTTTTTTTCGCCCCCCTGTTCAATCCCGTGGGACGTGTGTACCCAGGGATTATACGTGAAAAGTATTAATAACGGCGCTGTTCTCGACGACACGTCTGACCTGCTTCGCATACCAACGCCACCCTCCGTAGGTGGGCCACCTTCGGGATAGGCCATCCCTTAGGCGGCGATCGATTGTGCGGAGCGCGATGAAAAATTCCTGAGATTTGAATCCGGACTTCCGAATCCGTGAGTCATCGTTTAAAATGAAACTGTTCGCGGGAATTTCCTACGTCCGATATATCCTTAGACAGTTTCGTCTGCTGCGCGATTTTTCAACGGGTCAGGTAAACGCGGTGAGAAATTCGTTTGCGAAACTACGAATACATATTACGTATAATCCGTGTATTTGAATATTATAATATAAATACGTGTAAACGTTTCTTTTAACTAGAATCATTATAGATATTATGTACAACACATATATGTATGTTTGTATGGTGATTTATGTGGGGAGAGTAAAGTTTTTTAAATAAGAGTTTTTTTTTAGAGAGATTTTTAGTATGATTTTATTATTAATTAAATTTTAGACACGATGTAACAGGCCAATTATGCACGTATCGTACGTTCTATTATAATTACAATATATGTATGTATACATAGAACGATCAACTTTATTAAATTTTCGAGGGAACTGTTATTTAATTAAACGCTGTTGCTAATTGCATGTAGACCATGGATATATAGATATATACAACCTTGAAGGGAATTAGCGCGTTATCGCGCACTAAAATCTCAGTTCTAAGGGCGCCTAGGACCTACCCTTACACACGGTTATCTCTCGCCTTCTTATCACGATGCGAGTACCCAGTTATGCACTGTCGACGTTATACGAACATAGGGGTACTTTCAAACGATCGTAAACGACGATACACAAGGTGTCTGTGTCGTATGGGTAATGGCTGTTGTTAAAGACCTTCGATTGTCGAATGGGCTCGTTTGTAATGTCGTCTTCGTCCGTTGAATGGATCCCATTGAAAACTGAAGAATACATACCGTTAACACGAGAGACAAGATAGTGTTCGCGTGGAAATTATAATTGTTTCGTAGGCATAGTTTATCGCGTGATTAAAAACCGTGTTATAATTAAACGTACATTATAAAATTAACGAACCATTCCGACGACTAATTCAATCGCAAAGTTTATTGATAATTTTAGATACACATAGAGATATATGCAGAAAATCGACGAGTTCATCGAATTTCATGAAGAACTGCCTTTGTATCGCTTGATGTACTTCCCCCCACAAACAATACGGTCGAATGATTCTCTGAAATTTGCTCTCAATATGGCATAACGAAACTTCGCTTGGATGACATCAAAGCGACCGCTACTGAAAAATTTATTAGGTCCGTCCACCGATATTTGATATTGATTAACTTGACCAACGAATGTCGGACCAACGATGATCGTTAATACATATTGGAGACCCCATATAGTTCCCGTGGACATAATAGTACGAATGTAATTAATTGTCAAACCGAAAGTTCGTAACCGTCTGACTGTCAGATTTTGAAATGATTTTTTGTTTCGTTTCTAATGAAAAAACTTTTCATATATACCAGAACTATTCTGTACCGTTCTATTGTGTTCTTCGGTAAAATATCATATCATATTTAAAATATTTTTCGAATGCATGTCCACCGTTATATCACGAATAACGACGGGTAAATGAAAAATCGTAATACAATGATTATATTCTTCCGTATATATTTTTATTCCAATTGGAAAATAGCTATACGCCGCGAAACGTACCGTTGCAGTTATTTAACACGTTAAAATGCACGACAGAAAAACCAGCCAGGGTTTATAACGAACGTACTATAGAACGGGATCGAATGTCCAGAACGTTGACCCTCACTACTGCCTGACTATAAGCGGCACGTTACTACTTAACGTAGACCTGTTTACCGTAACGTAGTAAAGTGCCCCTTCGCTACTGTTATAAACTACGTGAAATATGGATCGTACGCCGGCGATTGCATCAGCGTGTATGGTAAGAAAGGACCTAACCCCATTCTCAGAATATCTACGACCTGAAGAAGGCAGACGAAGATTCCGCGTGCGATACGTATTTCGTGAATATCGCGTCGTTGTATGTATGCATATACGTATATGTATATATACATACATATGGGAAAGAATAAGTTCAGGATATAAGGAAGCGGTTATAATTAATTTCACGATACACGTTTGGTGACTTTAAAGAAAAAAGAGAAGGCTTAATGACGGCGATAATTTGATTTTACGTTACATCGGCGAAACGTTTCTGCGTATAATTTTAATAACGGGATTCTTGTATATGTATGTATGTATGTATGTACGTATGTACGTAGATTTAGAGCAACGTTCTAGCGCAACGACTTGTGATGCTCGTTGAATGATAAGCAGTGCAAATGTAAATCGTACAATATGACTGGCTGAGAATAATGGCTGAAGTAATTAATTGCAATAACGATTTAATTTGTTGCCCGGTATATGTATGTGATTTTCGAGAGTTTTGTTTCAGTTGATAAAGTGGGCAACTGAGACAGAACGAGATTTATTTGCCACGTTAATGAGCTGTTCGCGTATTAATCATTAAACATCGAAATTAAAGTTGAATATATCATAGTATTCAGACGAATATTACGAATTTGAATTATTCGCGATTAACGTACGATCCGGTCAATTGTATCGATCACGTTTGATTGAGCGGGGAAAAAAAAAACCTACTCCTCGAAGCTCGACAAACAATTTTTATCGTGTCACATAAACGCAGACGCACACGCACGCACGTTCGTTTTAAAGATTGTATTTTTTTGCTCATTTTTCACGATAACGGGAATTCGTTAAATAGGCAGATTTGCGGCGTAGATATACTCGCTCAGTGTATAATATGACCACAAACATCGACGCTGATGGTGTTCTCTAAAAACCGTAATTACCGTGGCTACGGTAAAACAAACATTTGTCGGCAATTGCGTCGAATACATCAGAGATCGTTGGAGCCGCCATCAATAATTTGTTGGAAAAATTCCCCAGCGAATACAAGGGAGCATTGACCACGTACAGATACAGAGATATATCTATGCAAATTGGTGTCGGTATAAGTGCTTCGTACACTTTCTTTTTTTTTATACATATTTTCATTGAATCCACCTCGGAGATTTTTCAGGCACGTAGTTTGCAGAATCTAAGTGGAAAAAATTGAGGCACTCGTTTATCCATTTGGGATTCGAAAACATCTAGCTACTTTACTATCAAAGCCCACTGATAATCTCTTAGTTCAGTGCCTCTCTGAAGGAGAGAAAGTTCTTTTCATAGAAAGTGCTCCCTGTCACATATACATACATATATACATACGTATCTATTTACCAACGAATTTCACACTTTCAAACGTGATATCCGTTTATCCCTATAAAGAGCGAAACGCTCGTTAAATACGTTTCTCTCCCCGTGTTTTTTTTCTTTCCGCGTAATTCATCTACACCCTGAATCAATTCCCATAATGATATGCACACCGTTGTGACACACATTCGCCAAAGTATCTTTTCCCCCGTACGAATCTTGACATATTACAAAAATCTGTTTCGTCGCAAAAAAAAAAGAAAAAAGAAACGTCAAACCGACGAAGAGACCTTCGTAGGGTCGTTACGCGGAAACACTTCGACAAAACTTTCCCCGGAGGGTATCCACGGCCGAATGGGAGCAAAACCTGAAATCCGGGAACACTTCTGGATGGTACGGTGTCCGTCAATTCTTGTAAAAAGAAAGGGAAAAGCGGGAAAGAAAAACGGGTCTTTATCACCTTCTTTCTTTCCCACCGTATGGTCGACGTCCATCGACTATTTTTCGCGGAAAAGGAGCCGACAAGAATTCCGACCGGGTAAAGACCACCGGGGGAAGGATAAGAAGAGAACCTCAAACCCCAGTCTCCCCTCCCCTCCCCGCTCTACCAACAGGAAAAAGAAAGCGATTGACCCGAGGTTAGTCGGGTCGAGCAATTTTTTCGCAGGGGATCAACTCGTCCGCCATATTAATGACCGTGGTGCTTGGATTATCCGTCGAGGTTACCTAGCGGCCTTCCTTCAGGCTCAAGCTAACTTTCCTGGAAAACTGATTGCGCTTTCCTGAATCTCCTCGATGGTCGAAAGAACGCTGAAGAGAGAGAGAGAGAAAAAAAGGGGGTGGAGGGTGGAGGGGTTAGGGAGGGAGTGTGGCATCGAAAAGAGGGCGACACGACGACGGTTTGCCATCGACGAACACCGTCAGATAGAAATTTATTCCCGACGAGATCGCCCGACTTAATTATTTCTCCAGAGCTCATTCCCCCTAATTGGTGTTTTCTTATCAGCCGTTTGCCCCGGTGGTAAAAATATATATAAAGCTTTCGTAGGACGAACTTCCGTCGTGAAACGCGTGCTAATCCGCGGAAGTTCCGTTGACATGAACCTTGCGAAACTTTCGAACTGTCCCGTCGATTTCTTTAAGAATGTTTCGTCGACTTCATTGAAGGGGATCGTTAAAGTTACGGCGAACACACTCGACCGTCGTTCTCGAAATTTTCGTGATTAATTCTATGCGAGTGTGTGTGTGTGTGTGTGTTTTTTTCTAATTTATGGCCAGGGTACCGAGAAAAATACCGTGTAATCGCTTTTGATATCATCGAGAAGGGCGGTAGAAATTCTCGACAGTACTTTTAATGAATTCTGAATACTTTATAGAACAATCTGAAGCGCGGGGGAAAAAAATTCCCGGCTACAGAATAGTTTCGAAGCGTCTCTAATTAGCTTGTACAACGAATCCTTTTATTTGCGTCGATTATACAGTGAACTATAACAAAGTGGTTACCAGCGAAGTTGACGTATTCTAAAATTACTACTGTATAGCAAGTAAAAAAAATAAAAGCGCTGGGTTCCTTCAGTACTTTCTATTCGCAGAAATTCCTGAGAGTCTTTCCAATTTTATAGAGAACGAAAAAGATGATTAACCTATTTCTGGAAATTAAATAACAAGTGTGAAGCTTTTTCATATATTTCCATGTGTGTCATTTCAATCTTCGTAAAATCCTCCTGTTTCCAAATCTTCCTCGCCAAGTTTTAACAAAATTATAAAATATGCCTGATTATCAAGTATAAATCTCTTATTATTCTCTTTAGCATCGATTAGTCGTTCACAAACTTAATGATCGATTGTCTTCCACACACAAATTCTCTAACAAACGCGAAATGAAATTTCACGGTACTGAATTTCCGTGAAACTCATGGATGCGCGTTTCCCCGGGAATTTCTTGCACGTTTTCTCCCCAAGTAATTTCGATTCATCAGGATTGTACTCAATGAGAGTTTATCGTTTGTTAGATCCCCGGGCCGGTATTATTAAAAAGTATAAATTCCTAGAGTACACTATTTCCGGGAGAATCGCGAGTTACGCTAACTCATTTGCATCCCCGCGCAATTGTATATTTATCCTCGCTTTCACTCGGGCAATATCGCCAAAGGATCTGAATAATCTTCGCGTAATAATGTTCTCTGCACATGACAATTTGAATTAATGTGACAACGAGAAAATAAATATCACGGTGTAGCGTGTGTGTCCAACGCGTAGAAAGGATTGTTACTGTTAATAGAAGATGAAACGAAAGTAATATACATTTTCTCCTTGTTGTAACTTTCTTGTTCTAACAGTTTCATTGCCCTCGACATTGAGGTGACTTGAAAATCTCCATTTTCCTACGAATATGTGACAAATTAACGGGAATAGAAATATATGTATAGTTGCCACGGAAATCGTTCAACTTCGTTAATTATTGTTTTTGATATTCTAAACGCTCTCGTTTCCACGTGTTCCGCCATTCCTGACTTTCGTGTCTGTTTTTCAGTTTAGCGAACGTATGTGGGACAAGGGATCGATGAAACGGACGCACGAGTTTTTTGTTTCGTTTCCTTTTGGGTGAAATTTTCATCCAGCGTAATAAAGTAACTGATTTAATTAACCATCGGGAGGCCGGTAGTTTCAACTGCTATATTTTCCGAACCGCTTTCCCCCGCGAGAAATATGATCTGTTCGGACTCTACGCAGCGTTTCCGGATAAAAACAGAACCATTCGAGTGTTATAATGAACGTATGGTTTTCGAAATAAACATACTCGATGTAAATATCAATTTCATAATTCCTCAGTACCGGGCCGATAATAAATATAAGTAAATTAAATGCCCCCCCGGTCGCTTTGTTTCGAATACATTTATTGAAAAATCTCTTAATTACTACAATGCATTCGTTATTATTAAAACGAATGCACCGGTGGTTCACTGTATACCCGTCCGTTGTATCGTTTATATTGTTATAAACAGAAGGACAGGAAATAATAAACGTACAATATTTTGAATTGGAAATCTGTTTAACAAATAATGCCGAACTTTGTATTCTCGACGTAAATGTTTCCAGGTGTCCGTTACTTGATTAATATCGACACACCCGTTCTATTTCCAAAAAATTCATTGTTGTCACACTTATACACACATACACGCTAACCAAATCGTGGTATTTTCATTTCAGAATCCTGCGAGAGGACCTATTGCGCTTGGGGAGGAACCTGCACCGTTTCGGAGACCGGGAAAGCTTTGTGTCAGTGTCCCACCGATTGTCCGTCGACCTCCGAACCTGTCTGTGGCTCCGATGACGTAACCTACACGAACACCTGCCACCTACGACAGACCAGCTGCCGCAAAATGAAAAATACAAGGGTGAAACATCAGGGTGCCTGTGGTAAGTACGATACTTGGAATACTTTCCGAATTTCCGAAGATTCCCTGTGACTCGCGTGAAAAACTAACACACAGAGAATATCCATGGGAGACTCGAAAGATTCATAAAAATGAATATAAAAAAACGAAAGAACAAGCGACATCGAAATAGCAAAAAACAATTACAGACATCGAGGATATAGTTTTGATTTATAATGAAAGTAATAATTAAAGTGACAAAGTATAAAGAAAAAAACGGAACGATTACATACTTACATTCGTATATGTATTTGTGTATGTGCGATACATAGTATGTTTGCTAAGTTATTGACCGGTATACCGGGGTATATACATATTTCTCGATATCCTGTTCGATTGCATACTACCACAGGGTCTCGTGACGAGGCCGATGCATTTCACGTGAATTTCTTCCGGCGAAAATCTGTCGATGCAAAGCGGAAACTTATTCCGCGATATCCTGCAATAATGATAATGTCCTGATATCGTCGCGCCCCGTGACGTCACGTCATATTACTCGCGTGAATATCGTCAGACGTGAAAATACAGAGACGGGGGAAAAGGTCGAAAGGGCATTTAAACTGGGAATCGTACCTTCGCGAGAAATCAAATTTAACGCGAACACATTTTTCGCGATTATAATGTTAACGGTATAATTTTGCTGGGATCTTTTATAATACAATATCTTTGTATATAAAAAATTTAAACGACGTCTGCCCGTGAAATATTTTGCGACGAATCGGTAGATTTGAATATTTTCACGGGTATCGTTAAGAGAAAAATAGAATTGAGCGTCGAGAGAGTAGATTGCATGACATATTTGAATATTTTGAAATTCGCGCTTGTACAAGGAATTCTATACATTTCAAGTATCTCGTTTCACCGTACGCGTAATATTACAATCCTCATTTTCATAACGAGTACGTCATACACTACTTTTTCCCATCCATTAACGCGTATCATCGTGCCGTTACACCAATTCCGGCATAATTATTATCTTTTCTTTCACGCCGTTATTACGTTATATTTTTATAATTCCGTACCAAAAAAAAAAAAAATGCCCCTTTTTTCGTAAAATACGTTACACTCTCCTGAAACGCAACGAGCACACCGCGGCAGTTTATTATCTAATATATTCGATAAAACATTCCGAGCGAATGGGGTTTCGCTCGGTCGCGGTGAAACAGCGGAAAGAAAACGGAGAAAACTAACGGGAAAACAAAGATAAAATTTGCACCCGGGAACGTATTTTATTACTCTCGCAGTCCTTCTTGCCCGGGCCGTCCTACGGGATCTTGGCACCATGAATTAACCAACGCCCGATATGCGATTTTTGCACCCCCCTCCCCCCCTCCCGGTCTGAAAAGCTTGCCCGCCTCGAGGTTGCCTGCGCGCTGATTCTCGAAACGATCTTTTATTCAAACGAGACTTGCATGGCGGCTGTATCGACGCCCGCGCGCTCCTTTTGAGCATCGCGAACGGAACACTCGGAGATCTTACAGCTTTACGCAAATGGAATGTATTACGCTCGGGACGCGTCGTCGGTTACGTGTTTTCATGGAAATTAGAAACGATAACGCGGTGCCACTGTTCGATGTGAAACTCTTTCGAGTTTCGCGCGGTTACCAGTGAACCGTGCCGAGGAAAACGTAGGGATCATCGTGACGAAAAAAATGGGAAAAAAGAGTAGGGATCTGGTGGAAAACATCGTTTCGATGTTTAAACGACGAATTAAAAAAATAGGATATTACCGTTAGATAATTTCTATTTAGATATGATTTGTTTCATAGTTTTGTGGGAATATCTCGTGTGTCTAAATTATTATTTTTTCTGTCTTTTCTTTTGTTTTTTTGTTGATGTCAAAGAAAGTTCATGGTTTACATACGGGGAATTCTGGCAGATAATTTTCATAGAGGGCAGGTTGTTTCTTTCATCTAGGTAACTCTATCGAGAAGTTTGGCTGAACTTACGGCCGTGCTCATCTGCGTTCTTTGTTCGCGTAGTTTCAATTACCCGTGGAGGCTTGAAATCCAGAGAGATAGAGGGAGAGAGGGAAAGAGAGAGAGAGAGAGAGAGAGAGAGAGGTCTAAGAGTGACACGCAAGGTCAAGAAAACTTCGGATCTCATCTCGCGGAGATACGAAACTTGCGAAAGCTTGCATTGTGAATAGTAATCCCCGGCACTCAGGATATTATACTTGGAATTGAAATATATTTTTTACTCGTCAACTATCTCCCTTTGCGGCTTAATTGAACAACTGCGAATCAAAATGAGTCACGAATGAAATCTGAAAAAAAACACGACGTTCCTTTACTCCGAAGCGATAATCAGTTCAGTTGAAAAAATGTTGAAAATTTCACACGTCGACGTTCTATCCGTTTTACGTTGCAATCTCTTGGCTGGCACACATACATCCGACTCCCTTTCAACCGACAAACCTAAAGTGAAATGGAAGGACACCGTCGGAAACGCACACGATGCAGCTAACGTTTGTTTAAGGTCGCTGATTGTCATTTGCCCCGCTGCTTGTGTGAAGGCAGCCGTTTTGTTTCCCGAACAATAGACAATCGGCGAAACGAGTGACGGCAGGGATCGAGAAAGAGAATGCGACGAAACGAGGATGCCGGGATATTGACAGGAAATTTGAACCCTGAAATACTTGTTTTCAACATTCGAACGGATTCAAGTAGAGGAATTATCATTCATGATTCCGTGGCATTCAGCGCTGCATGTAACAAACGAGATGAAAATCCCGGGAAATCGTGCGGGGTCTTAAACCGACTGGGAAATTGTTGAAAATCTTGTCGAATAATAGAAATTTTAACAAGCTTGGGAAATGACCGTTATTAAAATAAAACTTAATATTTTTGTCGTAATTGAATTCGGGTAATAATCAATTCAATCCAGGCAATAATAAAATAGAGTATCTTTAAAATAGAAATAAAACAAATTACTTTTTTCGTTTCATTTTAATTAATGAAAATTACGTTGAAAGCAATAACGTTGATTACAGAATGTTTAGCTAAAAGTTAAAAAAACTGTTATATATTTTCGCCGACCTTACTTAGTCGGTTAAGTGTTAATAATTAAAAACGACTTTCTTTTTTTTTACCTAGAAAAAGACTGTTCAACTGTCGGCTTACTTCTGTCCCGATATCCCAGCGCATTATTCTTTTGTATGTATATGTCCCTTTCAGGGTCTTCTCTACATCAGCCATCCGACGAGCACCTCGGCACGTAAATAATTACGAGAGCAAACAATAAGAAACTAGCGTTCCCGGTATATTGTAAAACAACCAGGAATACCTTTCGGTTTTCGTGAACGAGTTTCTTTTTCAATGTTTTTTTTTCCCCCAGTCCCTCTCTTTTGTATTCCATCGTTCTCATTTGTCCGATTTCTACGGACTATTTATGCATCTCTTTGCTTTCGTTTCGACATCTGACCTTTTCGTCCCGAGGATCATCGTTGTATATCGTTGTAATACGTTTAAGTGCTCGTTTACGTCCGACGTGAAACGTTTTGCGACTAATATTAATCACAAAAACCGTGATCCACGGTGAAATGTTCTGCTTTTTTTTTCCAACAACTTACGTCTTATGAAAATCGATCGAGCTGACGACGGCACCGTGTTTGTATTCCGCCAAAAGGTGCTTGAAACACTGAAATAGATAAAAGAGTAAAAGAGCAGAATAAGCGATAAGCTCGTTCTTAAGTGTCGAGCTTTCGTGCACGTCCTTGGGCGTCGCTGTTTTCCCAACTTGAGGGTAGCAGAAAGGTCTCTTCTACAACGAGACCTTTATCTGCTTATTTCAGACGGCACGCCGCGGATTTCCTGCTACTCCTCTCATTCTATTTTCACGAAGGCTGTCTGTAATTTAACTTGTCCGGCAAAATTCATTCGCGATTCGTGTGACGTTCAATTAAAAATCAATAAGACACATATAGTTATACCGTGGTATATTCACGTAAAACGATGAATAAAACGTTCGAACAGGTTATTGTTAATAACGTTTCTATAAGTTTTTTATCCTAATCAAACGAAGAGATCAATAGTTGCCCCGGAGATAATTTCTATTACACGTTTTCATTTAAGTTTCCGGGATTAAAGTAAATCGGCGGGCATGGAAAGAAGGAAATCCAGTTTCCAGAAAACTGCCGGGAAAACGGTCTCGATTAGAAAAGCTTATTTTCTTTCATTTTCTGGACGCGACCATGTACGCAGTCAGACGAAAGCAGCGAGAAATTAAATTAATTTTATCGGCTTAACGGAGGCCTCTTCCGACCCGGATACCAGCCCTGATCCCTCCGTTTCCGACTCACGTCACACCACCGGAAATGCTTGGCTACCCTTCCTGTTTCTTCCTTGGAGGGTTGCTGCTTACCACGCACGTTAGAAAATCCTTTCTATATTCCCCAACGGGGTTTCCCAAGATTCTCCGGTGTTATTTTTCACGCCACCCGCAAAGTTTTCTCTCTACTTCTATGTCATACATTAATCATTCTAGATTTCTAGAAAAACTCACCGCGAAATTGTCCAATAGAGCGAATATAAATAATTCTCACATTTATATAGACAAAATTCGAACTACTTACTTATCATTTATAATATAGCTTCAGACGATTATGCTTCCTCTTTAGAATTATTTGTTAAGATTAACAGTGACTCTACGATGGAAATGAAATTTTAATTATGTTCGCGAAAGTTTCGTTTTTGAATATCTCTCGATATCGATGGCGGAAGTAATTCAAGCGATATTAATAAGTTAGAACGGAGATCGCGAATTTTTACGATGTCAGACACCGAGCTCGGAAAGCTACGTCACAGCCAATGGGATGTAATTAAGTTAATCGGAGACTATCTCGTCGGTACACTTCATTACACCTTCAAGGCGAGGTTCAATCGTGCTTGACTAAGTTTTATCTAACTTTCCTCGATGATAAATCGTCGATATCCTCGTAGCCATTTTTATCGGACTCGCAGTCGAAGTCGAACGTACGAATTCGCTTTTCTACATTTTCGTGAACGTCGTGCGAACCGGTCGGACGTCGGAAAAGCACTTTTCCCGGTGCTTTCGAGAGCACGTTTCACTTCTGACCACACATTTCCATTTCTTAGTAATCTGTCGGTATACATTTTTGATTCCCTTTAAAGATACAATTTCGTCCACTTTAACATTTCCTTCGGGCTCTGAAACATTTTAACAAACTGTTCATACTTTTCCGTGAATTCTCAACTTCCCACGGAAAATAGAAAAAAATCGATGTATCAAACGTGTTTCCTACATGGTTTAATTATCAGCCATAGAAATCAGTTCCTTTCGACGAATTATAACAAATAGTAATAAATAAATAAGTTATATAAATAATTATCTACCTAGATATTTTATTTATTCGTAAAATACCACAAAGTGACGAAATGTATCTTTCCTTAAATAACATCTCTACTTTGTCAAAAAATCAGAAATAACTTATATCCACACCTGATATTATCTATTCCCGATCAATTTCCAAACCGAATCAGTTTCAACTCGCGCTACAACGATCTCTCCTTTTCTTTAACCAATATAATTCCCCATTGACACTAACTGAATATTCAACATGGATATCCAATGGCAACTGCAGCGTCGTTCCATCTTCCTCAATATTCTTTTATATTACTTTTAAAACGTATCTATTCCCCACATTCCTCCGTTCGCCCCGAAGACATCGCGTGCGTAAGATGGATCAATTTCATCGTCCCTTCTCGATCCTATTTTCCCGTATTCCCGTGATTTTCCGTCAGGTATACCAACGTTACATCTAATGTCTCTCTACCGGTGACATTGTTACAACGATGTACTTTACCGTCTTCGTGGGTAGACCCCCGATTCTTCGCATACATCTTCATTCGGTGGAAATGCCGTCTCTTTTCCACCCCTTGTCCGTATCCCGTCGCCCCCCTTCGGGCTGACTGGTCGTCGCGACGCCACCCTTGCTATTCCACGTCTCCCGAGACGCGTGCGACGAACGGCATCCGCATTCGCGAAGTGGAAAACCCTCGTGAAAATATCCATCCGGGGATATAAATTCGACTTAAGCCCCCGCGGGGATCCCACGGTTGTGATTTAGGCGAATCCGATGAAGGATAAATGTCTAATGCGCTCGGAAGACAATTGTCATCGTCAGACAAGCGTGACGTGTTACAGGGTTACAAATTCGATTGTATGTATTTACATACGTGAATCGCTCGTTTGTCAAACAACTGGCAAAGAAAATTGTACTCGGATTTATACGAGATAAAGAAGAATGATAGAGTCAATAAGTGACGTTGAATTTACCGATAATTTATATATACTTAAATTTCTACTGGTAGTAATAAAGATATAACTTTTAGATAGTAATAGTAGTTTAATTAGGCAAAATAACGTTCAAAGTTATAACGTTGAATGCAGAATATTTGATCAAATTTTAGAAACGGTCGTGGTAGGTTTAGAATAATGTATGTAAAAAAATAAGTAAATTCAAATCATACAATAACCCTCTTTCCCTTTTCATTGAGTTTCTATGTGTAAGAGAAATCTCTCTCTTTCTCTCTGCACGGGAAATGGAAAAATAGAATGTTGTCTCTAATGGATTAAATGCAAACATCGCAAAGAAATGTTTTCAATTTCTCATAATAGTTTCCTCTGTGTAGGAAATACTGGTGAACGTATAAATTTTAATGCAATTCGCGGAACATATACGCAATTTATTTGTTTCCGAATGCTTGACAGATACGCAATAATGACTATCGTGTGCATCAGTTACGTAAAATTGATGTGCCGATAGGGGTATCATTAAATAGTAATTAATATTAATTATCAGACACTGTGTACCTATACGCATATGTTTAAACGGTGATCGCAGGGAACTTTAATAACAGCCATTCATTACTACGACTACAGGGAGATATTTTACTAACATGATTTATTTTACTCGATGGTTTTATTATTACACACTTGTCGATAATATACAAATACCAATAACGTTGCCGCCATTAACGTTTTTACATCGTTAACAGCGTTAATTAGAATTTCATGAAACTGTTATCAGTTCGAAAAGCCTATCCAGATGATCGGTTTCTTAAATCAATCTCCAGAACCATAGCTCAGTTGCAATTTACCGTGTAATAAAACGGCGCGTCAGACACGTTGTAATTAATTACACAATTTATTACCAGACGTCATTATGATCGCGAACGGGATCGTCGTCATTAGTATAGTAATTAAAAAAAAATAAAAAAAGAGAAAAACTTGTCTACGACATTAATAATATAATAATATCGATAATAATCCAGCGACGTCAATTATCATTACTACAGAATCAATTTAAATTATTACAACGTTGTTATACGACCACGTAATTACTATATCTTTACAATAATCAGCAAGATAATTAATTCTCGTAACTATTATTAGTATAACGATACCACCTATACGACGTGTATAAACGTATTGCTATAATTTGTTCCCCAGTTCGTTAGTAAATGTCATTACTCTCGTCATAATATTCCCTAACAATTTCTCTGAAAGCATCGAGGGAAAGACATACTACACATATACATCTACCGATACAGAAACATGCTTACGTTTCACCGAAAATTCATGTAAATTATACACACACATATATATACATCCTAACAATAACCATCTTACATTTCGACATACAGTTTACGGAAAATAATAACAAAGCTTTCAACAAGATTTCTTACGAAACCCGTATCAAGCCGGTATACAGAATTCCCGTCTTAATTATCGCAAACGTCACGAATTTCCGACAATGGTAATTTAAGGATCCCGACAGAGGACGGTCTCATATACCGGGAGCCATATTCCTCCGCCCTTAATTCAAGGGCGGGTTCTCAATTTACCTCTCTCAATTTCGAGCCATCTTCCGCGCGTCTGCGTTACACAGCTCTTCAATTATTACGCCCGTGAAGCTCGTGGTATTTTCAGGGTGTTTTGACGATAACTGATGGGACAGCAACCTCGTAGCTACCCGGGAGGGGGGAGGGGTGGGTAGACGTTCACACACAAGGTATGCATATACATATATATATATGTATACCAAGAACATTGTTTTCTACCCACCTTTCTATCTTCGCAGCTTTCCAGCCACGTTTCCGTCACTCGTTCGCGGCAATGTTAACGCTTTTCGCCCCGGAAAATTTCATTCTGATAGCTAAGCTCTAACCCGTTCAATAAGACACGATTTATAACGACATCGAGCCTCGGTAACAACGTATAGAACGCATAGTTATGCGAGTAATAATAAAGTGTCGTTTGTGACGGGAGAAATATCGTTACCAGGACCTTTCAACGTTATCATTCGATTTTCTTATCCCCAAGTTCGTTCGTCGAGTCGATAAAATATTTCTCCGTTGTTTATTCATAGGTGCGTTCACAGTCGAAACGAAATATGATAATAATATGTTCTTTTTCTTCTTCATCTTCTTTATCTTCCATTTAGAGTGTATTTTCCACGCGATACACTCGGAGAATTTATTGGATTCTTACCCCGGCGTTCACCGTGGATTATATACTTAAGCTGTGGATTATTAATATATTGTATTATACGGTTTTTATGCGCGCGGGGAGTAGTATAAGGGGGATAATCATGGAAAGAGCATTGTTTTCCCTATCCCGCACAGGCATTTTCTTGCCAACCTAACGCCATTTTTCTCCCTCCGAGGTCTCCCTTCTTCTTATCTGCACCGGTTTTCCATTCACGTGCAATGGAAACCCGGTGCCGGTGGCGAAATTTAATTCCTACGCTCTCGTTCCACCTCGGCCCGGTTGCCGGCGACGATTTATAACGACATTGAACCACCAGACTCACGTATCCGCGGAGTAAGTTTCGGTATTGTTGCGGATACAATGCGTAATATCACCGTGAAATATCGCGGTCGATTCTCCGCGTGCCGGCCACCGCACCTCGGTTTTCCTACGCAATTACCGTGTACGATTTAACGTATCTATTTCGGTACGTATCAGGACTCTATCCGAACGGGATTAACACTTAAATCCATTATCATACGCGTAGGTGGAATAAATAATAAATAGATGGAGGAAACTGGAATTCATGTTTGATCGATAATTCAATTGATTGAAACGAAGCTATTTGGATGTTTCATACACCTCGATTTTACGAGGTGATCGTAAACTTGTTGACAATTTTATTTGTTGATACCGAGAGACAATCAAATTGTTTTTTTGTGTTTTTAATAAAATTTAATACATTCCTATCAATCTCTATAAGTTTTATTAGGAATATACATTATTGATATATTATTCTAAATTCTTTTAGTTTCAGGGACACTTAATGAATTACTAATTAATATCACTGCGAAACAATGTCGTTTTTAATGATATACAGTACACACGAGGCATTCCCAAGTATCTATTTGCACTTGAAACTTTCACTCGGCTTATCCATTTAGCTTCTCACGGTATCGGTGTCCCTGTACACGTATGTACATACACACATACGTACATACATACTATACCATGTATACACGTTCCAAAACATTCGAATGAAATTCTTTACTTCCCGATACACCGGGGCCTGGCTTTCGTTCCCGCGTGGAATACGAAATTCCAGGCGGGCGGTTGCGGCGTTATACGCGTTTATACGCGAACGGATATGCGAAAAGTGGAAAAAACCCGGGGAGCGTAACGTCGTAGACACACGACGGAGCGCGCCGCAACGCCGGGCGTCGTGGTACACTTATGGCCAGATACGGAGACATAGAAAAATGTAACCAAGCAGAATCGCACGCGGGGGAATTGAAGCCGGCGGTTCTCGGTTCTCGGTTTTTCAAGGCTTCCCGCACACCGGAGGCAACGGTATGAGTGTCACGTGGCGGAAACACGACGAGCATGTCGTTCACGCGGCGGCGTCACGCAATTTCATATCCGGCCGAAATGCATCCCACCGTTCCGTGCCTCCTTTCCTTTTCTCATTTTTCGAATTCTCTTGCCGCGACACGTGAGCGGAGAAACGATTCACGGAAATAAAACGGAACTTCGGATACGGTAGACGTTCCGCGGAAACCCGGTTGAATCCTTTCCAAACACCTCGTATCATTTAATTAACTGCTTCGATGGGATTGCATCATTTTGGATGGTTTTCACGTGGATCTATAAAGCGGATCTAGTATCAGACACTTTTGGAAATATCGTAGGGTCTATTTGAATCGTAACTTTGCTTTCGTTCGATTTCTGATTTTGTAGGAAGGGATTGTGAAATAATTCTTTTTTTTTAATTGGAAATAAAATATTAACCCTCTTAGTGCTGGACGCCGATATATCAGCCCGCGCCTTGTAGCGCTTTACTATTCGCATTGCGGGAGAACTCTATCACAAAATAAATTTAGTAAAACTAGTGTCATTGTTTTGTTCTCTATTTCATCCTTAGTATACTGCTTTTTGAATCATGTAAATATTGTTTCTCGTTTGGTTTTTATCAGCATTTTCCCAAACCCTAGTAAAACTGTGAAATTCGGCCGGTTATTCTCGCATATGCACCTGTTTTTCGCCCGGCACTAAGAGGGTTAAAGATGTATTTTCTAAGAAGGGATTGTGAAATAATTCTTTTTGTTTTGTTGGAAGTAAAATATTGAAAATATATTAAATGAAAATATAGTGTCCTATAATATTGCGATCGATTTACGTGTGATATTTTCACGAATTAACGATGTCGATTTTATCCGACGAACATCTGAAAATTGACGTGTACAGAGAGGGAAACGGAAACCGTGTAGAAGAGATACGCGAAAGAAGAGAGGGCGAAATGATAAAAAGTATCAGCGCGGAAGAATTCAACAGGATGCCTCTCGCTATTGTACAGAGTCAACGTCCAAGTCAAATATTATAATATCACAGGATGTGAGTGAGAGGAAGAGGGGCAGATGTGCACGCTCGAAAAACGTGACACGATACGGCTGCAAATCCTCGACGATATTGGATAGTAGGCAGACGGATAGCAGTACGTGCTCCACATATATGTGTGCGTGTATGTATATATTCTACGTATACATATACATATATATATACAGGGTGTCCCAGTTCCCAGGACGTTCGTTACACCTTTGGATAGCTCAGGTAATTCTAAGATACGGATCATTAGTTTCAGCGTCCCATCACAATCCGTGGCCGAGTTATTAACGAAAAACGACAGCCAATCAGAGGGCTCCGTTGGGCGCGGCAGCGCGACAGTTCCTACTGTTACAAGTTAATGTCTTGTAGTTGCGGGAGTGTTTATGCCGCCGCGTCAACGGGCCTCTTGAAAGGGATACAGACCGAGTACTAACACACTAGCACGAAAAATGTATCGATGAGTCTATGTCACTGGGTCACTTTACTTGCCGGCGTCACCGAAAAAAGGTCTAATTTATGACTTTACCTCTTGCGCACATCCTACGGACTAGCATCGCTCGCACTCCACCGGTTTACCCTGCAAACTTTACAGAACACTGCACAATAAATTCACATTGAAAAGAATGACCATTGCCTGATAATTTTCACCTTAGATTTGATTAAATTATTATAAAGAATGTATGCTTTCGCACACTTGTTCCATTTGTCCAGCGAAAGAGATAGATTCTTCACCCACGAGAAAGTTTGATTATTAATCGATTAACAATACATCCGAAATTACGCGGACTCCATTTCGTGGTGACTTTTTCGTCTTTGCACTTCCAACCTTTTCCATTTTCCACACAAATACGTTTTCCGAAGAATAGATGAAGCGAAGGAGAGACGTCTGTTACCGAAAGAATAGTAACAGTAAACAGATGTCCACAGAAAAAGACCACAATGTCAATCTACGTTGAAAGTATGAGTAGTTCTGAAAGGAGCCGATAATTTAATCGATCTGTTTGATGTCCCCACGTTGAATGTACGCGTGGACCTAAAAAAAGCGTATTCGGTAAGTTAATAATATCGATAGTTAATAATATCCCGTAGAAAGCGTATTGCTGCCGCGACCGTACGTTTCCTGTTATAAAAATGTCGAGGAAACGGTCTGGTATCGCTCCAACACATTCCTGTAAGAGGCTGCTGAAACCCGAAACGTAACAATGAAAGCGCTGTTAAGAATTCAAGTGACGAACTCTGGTCTTCTCGACAACACATGCAGCGATTCGACATGGAAAACCTGGACGCCAAATGTAGCGATTGTGGAAATTTTTGAAACATCCATTCCGTCCGTACCTCCCACTATCCTTAGTATGCCAAAGGGCGAAATGAAAGCAAAGAGGGGAACGGAACGTTCCGATACACGAAGACGACCCCGAGAAATACAGAATCATTTTTTCTGCCGAACTGAACAGTTCTACGAGTCACTAAGAAGAAATCTATCATTACGAAGGAAACGTATTTGTGTAGAAAATCAAAAACGTTGGAAGTGCAAAGACGAAAAAGTCACCCCGGAGTGAAGTTCGCGTAATTTCGGATGTATTGGTAATCGATTAATAATCAAACTTTCTCGGTGATGAAGAATCTATTCCTTTCGCTGAACAAATGGAACAAGTGTACGAGTGCATACATTCTTTATAATAATCTAATCAAATCTAAGGTGAAAATTATCAGGCAACGGTCTTTTTTTTTAATGTGAATTTATTGTGCGGTGTTCTGTAAAGTTTGCGGCGTAAACCGATGGTGTGCCAGCGGTGAAATTCCATAGGGTACGCGCAAGAGGTAATGTCATAAATTAGACCTTTTTTCGGTGACCCAGTGACAGACTCATCGATACATTTTTCGTGGAAGTGTGTTAGTGCTCGGTCTGTATCCCTTTCAAGGGCTCCGTTGACGCGGCCGCATAAACACTCCCGCTACTACAAGACATTAACTTGTACCAGTAGGAACTGTCGCGCTGCCGCGCCAAACGGAGCCTTCTGATTGGCTGTCGTTTTTCGTTAATAACTCGGCCACGGATTGTGATGGGACGCTGAAACTAATGATCCGTATCTTAGAATTACCTGAGCTATCCAAAGGTGTAACGAACGTCCTGGGAACTGGGACACCCTGTATATACATATATATGTTAGCGATGGAAAAACGCGTGAAAGTCTTCAGAGAAAAATTCACGCGGAAATATATTAAAATTCTGATTTTCTTTACCGTCCAACAGGTATACAACAATATTTGTATATTCTCGTAGTATTTAAATTCATATCGCTTTCACGCCGCTCGATGTAATAGCACAAGGTAATGTTGATTCTTTTTGTTTTTGTTTGGGTTTTGTTGTTGTTTTTTTTGCGCAAAAAGTCCGTCGGCGTTATAATCGTACCTACGTACGTGTTCATTCGTCGAATTGGAAATTCAGGATGACAGTTTCATGGTCGGTGAGTAGAAACGATAAATCGGAGAAGTTTATTTTATAGCTTTACGCCTGTTTTGTAGGGTATATTTGCCGACGACATATCTCGACATAGTCACGGCGTATGCACGCAACATTCATGCATACGTACATACATACATGCATACCATACGTTCATACATACATGCATACATCTCGCCGCTGTATGCCTACGCATGTTTGTGCGATAGAGATTGCGCAAACTGGATGTAAAGTAAATAACAACATCCGGTATGATTGCACGCCGGCGATACTGCCGCGAGGCTATAGACTATGAGTTTCATTGTCGCGTATAGGTTTCGGAACGGATATGCACGCTTTATAATCCCGACATGAGAATATTCACGTGGCAAACAGCAGCCACGGAACCATTGTAATCGCCTGGGAAAGATAACGGTTAAATACAAGACGCAAAACTATTCGACCGGGTTACACCCGGTAGAACTATCGTTCGTTGAATTTAACAAAGAACGTTCTTATCTAACGATATTCGTACGGGAGTTAAAAGAAAATCGCACCACGGTCAGGGTAATACCAATTACAAGATGGTCGGTAACAAGCCCGACAAATGGTAGGCAAATTCATTAGCAGCAACTCCGTTTAGTTTCTTTATTTTTGTTCTCTCTCTTATTTCACTTTTTTTTCAGTTACACCCCCTTGAAAGCTAACGAGCTGAGGAAATAATAAAATCGTTAGTAAAATGTAAGAAAAATTTCAGACACGTAATTTGTGAAATTTTGTGATATTAAAAAATATCCCACACCATCCACGTGGAATCGATCTGTTATCGCTCGATTAGACGTGATAGCGCGTCGTACTCTGGTAACACGCAACATTTGCATCGGAAGCTGCAAAAACGAACAGCTAGACGAGGGGTGAGCGCGAACTCGTAACATTTTCCCCGGGAAAGTCGACGGAGAGGTGTGATAAGAAACGTCGGATCCTCGAAGGCGGTTGGTACAGGGCTGGGGAATAAATTATACGCCCGGAAATTTCGACAAATTTCGTACGAGCCGTCTTAATCCATTCTCAAGCGGAAGTTTCAATAAGGGGCATGAGTTATGCGTCGCCATAAAGACTTCTCTATTTCCCTGCCGCCGTACGTTTCTGTAAATCTTCCACAATTTTTCCTTTCCCGTATCTTTCTCGTTCGCCCGACTTTTCCATTCTAACCGTTACTACGACGTATGAAATATATATGTATAGTATATATATATGTTCTTTTCGCAAAATTTGTATCCCTGTTTTCGCGAAAGTTTACCGGATGATCTTTGATGTTTACAGGGTAACGTTTTAATGAGATTTATCTAAGCGGGGATCGAGCGAGTGACTCATCGCCACACTCGGAATCGTCGAAATGTATTTAAAAATGTAATATAATTATGAAGTCACAGTCGGTTGCGTCGGTCGGTAATGGGTTTACGACGTTGTGTACAGTTTTGTAGCACCTGGAGCGGAAAATGATTCCTTTGACGTAGCTGGAAGTACGCTAACTTTCACGATGGCGTACTTCGAAATGCAAGACGCGGGTTTTCTTTGGAAGTCTGGGAAATACTTAAAAAAAAATGAAAAAACAAGAAAACAAAAATACAAGCTACAAATCGTTTGAACGCGGTGGTATATTTTTGCTTTCCTATTTTTGTATTTCATATCTTTTCGCACTTTCTCTGAAAACATTCTACCGGCCGCGTGAAATCACTCTTTGTTTCCCAATTCTTAGCTTTCTCTTTCTGTCCGTTCCCAGGGCGGGGCCGGGCTAATCCTGAAAAATAGCGGGGAACATTTTTCACGGGATTCGAAGTTACAATCTGTGGCCGAGAATCATGGATACGGGCAGGCCTTTCAGCGTCTCGCGCGTGTTACGTCGATTCGACGAAAGAAAGACGGATTTTCGCGGCGATCCTGAATGGTCGTTGATTTAACAAAGATCGGAAAAAAAACGAACGAATAACTGGCCCGCTTGTATCACGAATTTAATACAACCGTAAAAAAAAGTAAAGAAAAGAAAAGAAACCAATAAACGAAAAATAAACGAAACCATTTCACCGGTAACAAACTTCGAATTATAGAAACTTCGGTAACAACCGTTATGAAGTACACCGGAATAAATTTCTTTATATACTTTGGAATAAATTTCAAGAATAGGCTGTTTAAATCTCCGCGATGACGAGCGAACAGAAGAAAGAGGATCACGGAATTCCTGTACTAATGGAAATCTCGAGTGCTGAAGCATCCTCGAGGAAAAGAGGAGATACTACGATAGCAACGCGAGGGGGGCAGATCGTCGAGGATAAACATTAATTAGGCAGATCGATCCACGTGATCCACCGACCCTCGTATCAACCTCCCTGTATCGCGAATGAAAAATGTTTCACCGGCCTACCCCTTGTGTTCCTGTTGCTGAAAACCCCGGGAACGTCCTCGTTTAATCGTTACCACCGTCGACTCGACTTTTCGACCGGCAATGTTGGCAACAATAACGTGATACGATTTATTACGTCAGCCGCTTCGCATTATAACGAACAGATTCTTGTATAATGCGCGTTACTATTGTTACGAGGAGTTATTAATCGTTGCGAGGTTGTCTCCTTTTTGGGATATTAATTATTAAATTAATGATGCCGTTGTCGCGAGGGTTAACTTTCAGTTTCACACTTTCTCTTAATCAGTCTGTATGTATTATAATATTAATATTATATATACATTATATCGGTAATACACTCTATCGCTCGTGATCGTAACTCCAAAATCATTTTTCGCAATACCGTCGCGATACAAGTATCAAAAACCCTCCGATCATTTAAATCAGAATTTTCACAACTTCGAAAACGTATCACGGGTCCGTTCGCACTGCTCTCTCTCTCTCTCTCTCTCTCTCTCTCTCTCGATTCCCCTCGCATTTCGCGATCCCAGTCAGCCCTAGAGTCGACGTCTCAGGATTCACGAGCGTGGGGTGCCAATTATAAAGTTTCGCTTCTCGCAGAACTTATCGCTTCCTTTTGCGCGTTCGAACGGCCCGGAAAGCGAGTTCCGTTATCCCGTCGATAAGCTTCCCGCAGGAGAATGTCGAATGGCGGACCGAACGGGTGTGTGAGGGAGGGTAGAGAACGGGGTGGGAGGGTGAAGGGGCGAACAGAAGAAAGAAGTCGGACATGCGGCGTGGGAGGAGGAGGGAGGGGCGAGGGGGGGAGGGTGTAACGAGAGTCGGGGTTTTGCAAGTATTGCCGATGGCAGGTATTAAAGCATTTGTCAGCCAGCTGAATATTAGCGCCCGGCGGACCTGGTACACTTATTAGCGTGCGCCTCTATGCATGGCTCCGTGCCAACTAGTTACGAACCTGAGGTGAAGTCCGAACGCGTACTCGAACCCAGAAACCCGGCTATGCATACTTAGTGTCCTGCTTGCATCCCCCGACGGGAGCTCGCCGTCGACGGAGACGGAAAATCGAACGTTGGTGCAGAGCAAGACGGGACGAGAAGGTAAAGGGGAAGGGTGAAGGGCCGAATAGGATAAAACGGAGGGGAAGGGGAGGTGAAAAAAAAAGATTGCGGAACCGATGACCTGCCACCGACAACGAGGATATCGATCCCACGGAGTCCCGTCGTTTAAGTTTACACACACGTATGTACGGGGAGATATCGTTTGCTTTATGTGTGTGTTTTTTTTTTATTTTTGTTCTTTTTAAAACAAACGGTAGGAAATAATACGCGAGTTGGCAAGATCGGCTGAACGGTTTTGCGCGACGGGAATATAAGCATCTTGGTTTTTGTATTTCCGTTGTTGTACGAGTGTACATTGGGCGGTTGGTATTAACGTTATTCCGGTGTAAATTGATTTTTAGATTGCTTTAAGTACGATAGATGTATTACGTTGATTGTACATACAGATATACGGAGAGAAAGAGAAAGAGAAAGAGAGAAAGAGACACATTTTTTGTTCGCGGTTCTTGCTGACTCGTTGACTATAAATTCGTGGTGCCTCTTGTCCTATATGTATAGGGTCGGGCACAGGGTTCATTCTTTTAATCTACTCTTTCAACGTCTAAAAATGAAAGCTTTTAAATGTTACGTTCTATCTCTTTCACGAATTGCACGATGTTTTGTGGCTAAGTAAAGTGCTTCACTTTAATACCGCTATAACTATAGAATCATTATTCTCTTTCGTTTTGCAATTAGCCGATGAAAATCATCGTAACTATGTCTATCTTCCACCAGTTTCTTTTTTTTTTAATAAAACGTTTAATGAGAGCACTATCCCGTCTTTAATAGAATATTTGTCTGACCGGTGATAAATTATATGTATACACGGGACGGATGTCACTGCACAAGCGTGCCAAGGACGATTCTATCAGAGTAAGAGATGAATTGAAAACGTTTTTGTATAACTGGCGTGGCTGACAAATCACGGCGGACATGCAAGTCTATTCCCCGTGCCGGATCCGGACGGTTCCGTGCATTCTAAACAAACTCGTATAAACCGCCGCAATTTCCGGTACGCGTGAAATTGCAGTCGATATAGTCAGACCGTACGTGTGAAGGCCTCACGCTTCTGTAAAGCTTCAATAGACGAAACAACCTGTTTTTTCTTCTTTTTTTTGTATATGTGTGTGTGTGTGTGTGTTTTTTTTTAAATATACATACATACATATATACGCGAGTAAAAGGTGACTCCACGTATCGAAATTTCTTTTGTAAATACGAGCTCCATCGCGATTTCCACTATTGAAGTGAACTTTTTCTGCGTGCTTTATAAACTGTAAAAAAAAGGGCAGCTTTAAGTAAACATTCAATTCTCTCGAGGAGTATTTAGAGGAACGATCTGCGACGTGTGAACTTTCGCGATCGAACGATACCAATGGTTATTACGGCGTGATACGTCCCTGTCGCGATACGAGAAACCTGCGAGAAATAAATATCTTGTGATTCTTTAGTTTTTTTTCTTCTCCTTTTTTTGATGAGCGCGGATTCTTTTTCAAAGTGTGCATCAAATATGGAATACTGGAACAAAGAGTTCATGGCTTTTATTAGGATGAGAACATTGCAGAAGAAGAACTCGAAAAATAGTTCGTAGAGGCGAACAATGTGTATGAATACTCTTGTCGACACTGAAGCCAGAAATTTAGTAGACCTTCATCATCTACAGGGAATGAAAAAAAGTCTTTGCACCACCCCGCTGTACAAAGCACGGCATATTTTTTAACATAAATCTTGAATACAAACATTTTCTAATAACGAACATTCTTCATTAATATTTTAAACGCGGAACGCTGTTTATTAAAATAAATTAATATCCAGGCTTCCTTCGTGAAATTTATTTATCCACCTAAAGGATCGCGCAAACACTAAAATTTCGTCCCGGCACCCACATTCTTTTTTTTTCTATTTAATACTTCAAAAACTCATAAATCCACCTGTCTCGCTGCATTCCTGTAAAAATTCTGATTCCTTTAAAAATATCTGAAATTATTCCATATACATATTTCAACAGTTAAAAAAAAAACACTATTTATCCGGTTCTTCTGACGGTAATTAACGCTACTGAAATTTCCCCCCTATTTCACGTCAATTATGATAAAACGTAGCCGACATCGTGTTAGCCACGTTAAAGCAACAAAAGAGATTGTAACAAAGAAAAAGGGCCGAAGGAAAGTAAAAGAAGCAAGAGTTCAGCCCGAGGGTGACCGACGAAGGAAATGCAAAATAAAAATTCTTGATCCTCTCCCATCCCCCCCTCTTTCTCTCTCTCTCTCCCCCTCGCTAATCCTCGCTTCATCTTCACCTTTGGTCCACTCTGCGCACTCCTTTTCCTCACTTATACCTCGAGACTCTCGCTAAACTTTCGGTCCTCTTGACGCGACCACTGACAGCCTTGACTCGAGCACACGCAAACCCTTCGCGTGGTCCTGGGGGTTGGATGGAACTTCGACCTGGCCATGGGGCGCAAAAGGAGAGAGAAAAAAAAATAAAGGACAGAGAAAAAGAGAGGGAGAGAGGGCGTGAGATACGAAGAGCGTCTTATCTCCAGTGACCTATATTTTTTTTCCTTCTTTTTCTTCTTCGAATCGTCGTTCCGCCCGGAAGGCAACCAGTGACTCGACAGTGCCACTTTAAGTCGAAGGAAGAACTAATTACACTCGGGGCTCGAAGATGGCGTGGAGGGTGGGAAAAGTTTTTGCATCTTGAACGAAGAGACCGCGAGACAATTTTTTTTTTTTTTTTTTTTTAGTGGAGTCTTTCTTTTCTCATATGTATTTCGCTACCCTTGGAGCACACCCCGTTCGTTTCCGGTTTTCGAAGTTAAACCCTGGCGCATCGCTGGCGTTCGCACTTTCGCGGAGAAATTTTTCTGGCAACCGTTATGGAAAAGTGTCCTCGCGGTTAATTACTCGACGAAGAGAAACGTTACTATCTTCCGGCCCTTCGGTTGGAGCACTGCCGTCTTTCAGGGCGTCGTTAATATATTTTGATGAGTCTAAGTGGTGATGCGAAAGCACGTCGTTCCTCATTCTCTCGTATCGCAGATTGTGATAGGGATTTTTTTGCAAAGTAGAAACTTTTTCACTGGTACACTTTGGGGAGATAATTTGTTATTTCGATTATTCGACACATGTCGCGATGCACACGGTAAACGTTAATAACAAATAACACGATAAATCAAAGGAGTATAAAGCTACTCGCAGCCGGGCCGTAGAATGTTCGTCGGAACGGTTAAAATCACTCCGTGAAAAAAAAAAAATAAAAGCGAAACGCACGCGTTCCATTCAGTACGTGTCTACCGAAATAGAAATTTCAAATACAATCGACTTCTGTTGCTCTTCCCATCGCTGTTGCCGAAAATGAAATTTTTATTCCCATCAGCAATAAAACGCGCACGGCCGGCGCTATTTAGTTCGATAGGAACAACGACGAATAATAGAGCAACAGGAAAATATCAATTTCAAATTGATTGCCGACCGCAATCGTCGACTTGTACAAAACAAAACGCGACCCACTTGCGACGAACGTACATACATACATACACTTGTTCACATACGTCCACGTGCACACACACACACCACGTGCGCAGTGATATCGGCAAACACTGTGCCCGTTTCCATGAAGATTCAACGACGTCGTTGAAGACTACGTACGAGTGTGAACCGACTCATCCCGCATTCATGTATTTACCGTGTACGTAACTGTCCGGCCTCGTGTAAGTACTATCCGGTTTTATCTTTTTTTTTCTCTAAAAAAAAAAAAATGGTACCACGGCCGGAGGGCAGTTCACCCTTTACCGCAATACGTCGTTTAAGACGCACAGGTGAGGGTCGTATGCCCCGGAAAATGGGTTGCAGCGTGAAAAGTAGACCTAAAATTAGAACGTAGAGGAAATCGACGCACGTCCGTGGAACAAGCTGGTAAGTAGCATAGGACCGGCTGCAGTCAGACGTGCCACCTTTCTAAGTAGCTCCGCAGAGGCGGAAGCTGGGTCAAGTCGAGGAAAGCGGACAACGGCGTTGTCGTTTCAACCCCGGACGGTCTTTAGAATTTAAATTTTATGGTGGGAAGACGCTAGTTTCCCGTCGACCGTTGAAAATTCCCGAGAACGACAGTTTCGGGTTTCAAACGGTCCACTTGAATGGGAAAGCGCAATTCTTTCGCATTTCATGGCCCGGGAGTTTTTGGAACGATAGCGGAGATTATATTCCGAGATTTCACCGTGGAATTTTTGCG
The DNA here is from genome assembly GCA_917499265.3 of Mimumesa dahlbomi. Taxonomy (NCBI): domain Eukaryota; kingdom Metazoa; phylum Arthropoda; class Insecta; order Hymenoptera; family Crabronidae; genus Mimumesa; species Mimumesa dahlbomi. The sequence goes on along the minus strand of OU824116.1, from coordinate 7,769,443 downwards.
GGGAATACTTTTCTTTCTTTCGTTTATAACCATTCTTTTTTCGTTTTTTTTTTATTTGTCTGTTTTCTTGGTGATTTTTTCCCCTTTCTCTCTGTTTTTTAATTTTTTTCTCTCTCTCTTTTTTCCCTCTGTGTTTCGTATTGTTAGGTAACAATCAAATGAAAATCGATATAACGCGTTTTCAAACTCGCCTATATGCAGTGACCGTTGAACGGGCAGTTTTTTATATACTGAAAAAACACAGGAACACATTGGCCGTTTGACAGTGAGACTGCGAGATGTAAAATCGGCCGTGTTGTCGGCAGCTGTCGCCATTGGCGAGCCATCGCGCAGTTGTTCCCTGGCGCCTCGTGTTTTTGACGCGGCGATTTACGTCGATCCGCCGATATGATATTCCACGATTGATTATTTATCGATCTGCCACTGTGAACATCAATTGACGCCGCATTATTTATTCGATGCCACTCGTGCGAGATATTTTCATGTATTCGTAAGTGCCTCTCCACATTCAAATTATTCTGTGTTCCCCCACTTCACCTCTCATCCCGTTCAAAAGAATATCATTGATCTCTACTGTTGAAAAAAGAAATAAAATAAAATAAAAAAAAAACATACCTACCGAATTTTTCACGAAGATAAAAAAGTTTTTTAAGAAAATAACTTTTTTTTTCCCCGCAATCTTTTGCGTACACACCGCACGGTTCCTCGCGATAAAGTTAACGGACTGCCAATCATTCTTTTCTAACGGGTGAAAAATGACGGTAGTTCCCGGAACCCGGTAACTTTCCCGCGAGTTTAACCGCTCGCAAAATAAGGTGGACCCCACTCAAGGAAGCGGTTCACGTTTCTTGTATGAATATCTTCGCCGGCCCATTAAAAAGGCTTACGGCGGCGCTTCAAGTCCAGAACGTTCTAACGAGAAACGAAGTTAGCACTGCGAATGGAACTTTTTGAAGCCCATAATGCGTTTTACGTTTCGGGGTGTGAAACTCCCGCGGCCGCTAAGCCGACTTTCCACGTCTTCGAGATTTCCGCGACGTGCGCCGTACACGTGATTTGTGGCCGACTATGACAAACGTCTGTTGCGAGGACAACTGATAAATTCTGGGGGAACACGAATCGTTAGAAGAAATTGCATATTTAAGATTAAGAACGGCTTATTTCAACCCGGGGGAAATATTAGCATTAGTGATTTGTGACTGGTATCGGTGATACTATACTTTATATTAAATTGATAATGTTTGATGTATGAATTTGTGGTCTGTTTGAGTATATATTCATTTTCACATAATTTGATTTGAATCGTTGAATAGAATCTAAAAACAAAACTGTCTAATTAGTCACTTGAAATCAGTTCGTTAATTCACGTTCGATTTATAACGGTATAAAATTTATGATCATACTTTTAATAGACACATTTCTATGGAACTGTTAAAACAATCAAATTTCCATCAAGTATTCATAAAACTCTATCTCATCTTCCGGGATATAATATCAGACCGAATAAAATCAGTCGGAATAAAGACAAATTACCGTAGTAACATTAGTACCCCGGCCGTGTTCGCGAAAGAATATTTCACTCTGAGAAATAGAGCACGAGGAATTTTTAGATTTGAAAAGCTTTTTCAGGAAGCACGAAAGCTAGCCGACTTTATTGATGAAGTTTGTGTGTAAGGAACCCTGAGGGCGTGCTCAGATTTTTCCCTTCTCAGGCTTTCATAATTTCCGCCAGCGGCGTAGAACCCGTGGTAGAGAAACCCACGGTGCAATTCGGCGTCGTTCCTCCCGTAAATTGCGCAACTCTTGCGCGCCAATGACTCCTTGGTAGAAAATAATAGGTATGTGGTTCACGTACGTCCCAAATGTACGATACAGGTCGACTATCGAAACGCTCTCTGCGAATGGCAGAAACCAGCCCGTACAATTATTGGCATAGCCTGCACCCGTTCTGATAGTTACCTACCGTGTATTATAAAATTTAACTCGTACAATTTCTAATCCGAACTCGACCGATAAATTAAAATCCGTTCGTATATTTAATGCGACGATTATGGATGAAATATCATCGGGATAAATAATTCTGTATTTTTTTGTTGCCGAATTTCCGTCAATATATTTCAGCCTGATATCTGCTTGATCATTCGCTACCTGTTCCCGCTGTTACTTCTATTTCGCCAAAGTTGTCATCTGTAGTCTGGCCGCACGTTTTCTTTACCGCGGAAATTTATGTCTGTACCAGATACGTGGATTAGAAATATTTCCGGTCTAGGTGGGGAAATACCGCGACCGGAATATCATCGATCGACCAACGATATCAGGAAAATTTTCCGAGTGTTCGTAAAACCGTACGAAGTATTAGAAAGTTTCCCTTGCTGATTGGATATCGAACATTACAGTGCGAACGTCTCCAGAACTTATCGCAAAAACCGGCGAAACTTTTCTGATTACTCTTCCTTGTAGTTTCGTACAATTTCCCAATTATCACTCATTATCCTTATCATCGTTCATTTCTGTTTTTTTTTTCGTTTTTTTTTTTTTATTTATTTCCTTGAACTAAAGTTTACCCAAACGTGTCACTTGACCAATAAATACTCGCGTCCCGTTGTGTCGAGACAAGAGGAACAAAACTGTTCCCACGCGACGTACTATATTTCGCACGTCCGACTTAGCGTTGGTTCGTTCCACTGGCGTCGCGACTTCCGCGGTTTCTCCGGTGCGTCGCGTGACCGTACGCGTTTCTGTCGGGACCCATTGTCGCAATATGCGTAGTTTCATACCTTTTGCGTCCGCTTGCATGCGATTCACGCCGCGGAACCGCGCGGTTGCATTATGACGGTAATTCCGCGTAGCCGACGGCCGGCCATCGCTTTACTGATTCTACTTAAAGAGTAGCGTTAACGTCGGCGCCTCGTTCGCGCAGAATGTAATTTAACACTAGAACTACCAAGAGGGTCAAAATGACCGGTTCCGCATCTCTTCTAAGAATCACTTAAGTTTATAACACTGCAATTTCCAAAATTCTTCATAACCATGATTCTCTATGCAAATAATTAAATCGATCAATTTACTATCCCCTGTTATTTCTTTGCTTCAAACATATTTATCCAATGCTTCTAAATATACCGAATTAATCCTCGGTAGTTCTAGTGTTAAGGAATGAAAGAAAAAAAACAAAAGGAGGCCTTACGTTTCTGTTAGACCGTCGAAATTGAAAAAATTTGTGAAAATTAACATCGACCGTACGGGCGAAAAACATTATTCGCATAAATATGAAGGAAATTGAAATACTAATTTTCGTTCCCTGGAAATCGTTTTATCTATTTTTTTTTATCTTATGCATAATAATAATTACCAATTAGGAAATCTAATAGGGAAATAATAGAGTGCGTCGTATAATACGTACGTATAACAGCCGACGCCGGGCGAAAATCATAATTCTTGACACGTGACCGATTAGACCCGGACGTTCGCAATACGAGCGACAAGAAATAATGATTTAATTAAAAATCCTCCCGGCGGGATGTAGATTTACCACGTCCCATTTATCTTTGGAAAAACTCGCCGGTCCAAGCCAATCGAGGATTCCGCCATGTAAATGTACCTCAACGTCCGACTTAACCATTTACGCCGACATTTCGACCGGGTTCGACCCCGTGCACGTGTAAGCGCATCAGAATACCCTAATAGAGTTACACGTGTCAGCAGATATCACCTAGGGGTGAGGAGGGGGGGGGGAGGGGCGGTAGAAGGTGGAGGAAGAGCGAACGTGATGGAAGATAACCCGAAATTTCGATTTTACGACGACAAACCGCGGCGGGGCGTGAGAATCTGCAAACGGAAATCTCGATCGGCGAAAGGATTTGAAAAGCATCTAGAGCTCGGGGTTCGGTCTGGATTTTCGTAGATATAGAATGCAGAGTGTGGGAGGGGGAGAGGAGGGAGGGGGATGGGATACGTAGTTCGTTGAAACGAGGTAGGATATTCCAGGGAAAGTGTCGTCCCGGTGGCTGCGACAAACCCGCAGAATATCAGAACTCGGAAAATCGGTCGGGAAAGGCTGATCACGTAAACGGAATTCCACAGCGCCGCGAATCGAACTGAATTAAACCAATCTTGCTGCGCGAACCAGACGAAGGGATTTAAATAATTGAAATAGACTAGAAGCCCCCCCCCCCCCACCGCCGCCGCCGCCGCCGCCGGGTTAGCCGCAACCCTCCGAAATAGCAGCCCACTTTGAGCGATTACTCTCACCCCACGCGACTTCGATTCTTCGTAATAGGCGAGTCGAGTCTTTCATCTTCGGAAGCTGTACCTCATTAGCACGTTGACTGCCGGGCAACATTTATCGATTACTTACACCACGAAGCCGCGAGCCACGATCGTTTCTCGTTCGCTCGATCGACTGGCGAAATCGGTCGTTTGACATCGCGATCTATCGCCATTTCGCAACGAGCTCGTGGTAAGAGTGATATCTTTGAAAGAGGAGGGAATCGTTAATTGCAAGCGATTTGTGATACGGATGATTATTTATTTATTCGTGCTGACGAATAAAACCATTGAGCAGCGGGAGAATTAAAAATGTTTACCCGTTTTCTTAAGGATTCGACCATGTATACTGTTTGTCTTATCCCTGGTGTAGGATTAAGATGCGTAATGAAAAAAAATTGTCGCGATGAAAAAATTGATGCAACGCGACACCGAGAAATATTAAAGTCTAAATAGAAATTAAATTTTCAATGAATTCGGCGTAACAAATAATCTGTGTAACTCTGTAATCACAACGCTGTTACATTAGGCCAAAAATATACCGAGACATCGACACGTGACTTCAATGTATACATATAAACATAACAGTTTCCGATTTTCAATGTCGCACGGGTCTAATGGAAGGTTAAATCATGTCCTACGTACATTGTATATTCCACGAAAAGTCTCTATACCGTTTACGGTCACTATACGTCACGACCTTTGACTTAGGATTATGCGGTACTACAACCATTGGGAGGCACGTTTATGCCTACATTATGATTCATGGTTGGATATGGAAAAGCGTATACCTCCGGTGTTTTTTTCAGGATAATTTTTGCGACGCTGATGGGAATTGTACGATCACGTAAATGGTATGTCCTTATTTTTACCGTTGTTGTATAATGCATACGGGTATAAAGATTCCCATGTATGTACATACATACATATGTAGTATACATACGTTCGTACGTATGCTTATACATATATCTAACGTATTCTTTTTTTTTTATCATGTCATGTCTCTATCCATCTCCCTTTGGTTCATTCACTTTTCCAAGCCGAACGAGCATTTCCTGAGCGATCATTACACTATCGGAGTTACGACCCGTTTATTCTCCATAAAGATGGTAGGAAAGGGAGGCCCTGTCGCGGAAGGGGGGGGGGAAATAAAACTCATCCCCTTTTCCATTTCGTTCGCCTTTCTATTCGTGGATTTTAGAATTATACGAAGGCGCGAACGACTCCGCACATCTTCCACTCGTTTAACTTTATTTCGTTATTCACGACACCGGTATCCCGGTTTCTATAAATACGATCAACTTAAGTTTCAAATATACATATCCACAAAAAGCATCGAAAATGCAAAGCTATGGGCCAAGTACAAGAGAATGTTACATTGGAATAGGTTGCTCATTAACATAAACTGCATTTTACACAGGATTTGAAATCAATCAAATGTGAGCAAGTACAAATTGTTGTAGAGCAACGACACAATACTATCGCTAAGTAAATATATACAATTAACTAAATTTCTCAAAATATGGTGTCTTCTCATTTAATGACTAAATCTGGTTACTGCTCTATTAAATGTACTTGGTGGCCCGCTTTTTACGAAGCTTGATGTCAAAAACGTAACGTAACAAACATTTCTAATTTAATATGTTAACAATCTGGATGTGTGTGAGAGGAAATTACATATACATATTGTAGTGTATTTCAACAATTGATGTTAAAATAAATTAAAAAGGAACGACGTGAGATATTTAAAGGACTTTCATTCTAAACAGTAAGAAGCCCACTTTATACTGTGTTTTAGCAATTCTCTGTTAATGTCGCACATTCCCAACTATTTATGCTTAGGGGAGTTTATACCACAGTTATTTTTTACCATCGAACCTTCGTAAAAAGCGGGCCACCAAGTACATTTAATAGAGCAGTAACCAGATTTAGTCATTAAATGAGAAGACACCATATTTTGAGAAATTTAGTTAATTGTATATATTTACTTAGCGATAGTATTGTGTCGTTGCTCTACAACAATTTGTACTTGCTCACATTTGATTGATTTCAAATCCTGTGTAAAATGCAGTTTATGTTAATGAGCAACCTATTCCAATGTAACATTCTCTTGTACTTGGCCCATAGCTTTGCATTTTCGATGCTTTTTGTGGATTTCACTCCATTCGTAGAATTATGTAAAGTACAGTATGTTTTTTTATTGAAATACTTGTTATTAAAGAAATAAGGAAATAAAGAAATCAGGAAATGCAGGAAAACAAAGAAATATACAGAATTCATTATTATAATAACTTTGCAATCATGATGTGGCAAAATGTAAAAAATTATCCTTTAAATGTTATTTATGTTTAAAAAATATAGTAACCAGAATTATGTATTTAAAAATTTTTTTAAATTCTTTGAAGACGTGAATAAAAAAATCAGAGACTCTTCCGGAGACAGTAAACATTTAGTCTAGGTACTAGGACTTGCATATATTGTCAGTAATATTGAAAAAGAAAACACATTTTAAGGAATTAGCAAAATAATGAACATTTAACTATTGCAAGACAGTGACGGATTTGTACGTTTGGGTTTTAAATTCTTAATTCAAAAATTATAATAAACATAGAAGTGGACAAAAATGGTTTTATGAGAACGGGGTAAATTTGAAATAATAGTTAGTGTGTATTGCTGAAAAATGTTTCTAACTATTAGAACTTTAATTTGGTCAAATGTATATCCTTGTAAACATTTTTCGATTTACGTATAACAACGTCATCATGTCCATTAATCTTACATATATTTCAACGACGGGTAACAAATAGTGTTTAAGTAATATCATAACACTGTCACAACTAGATAAAAAACAATTTGGAGATTCAATAGCCGAGATGGTAAAGTGTCGATACGAAGCACGTAACAAAAATTATTTAACAGTGCCGAATAACCCGATAAAAAAAATTTGCCTTCTTTTTCTTGGAAGACCTGTTTACAGAACAATTTGATTATGTACTAAAGAAGAGCTTGTAGAAATTTTAAGATATGCTTTGACATGTATCGAAGTTCTAACAATGAAACACATTAATTATTGATAACACTTTGAAAACTTCCGAATGATGTACTAATGCGTGCATCACGAAGGTATCTACCTTTCCCTCTTTTTCGTAATAATTCGTTCTCGATGTGGCGTACTATGTCTCCGGATATAAACAACTGACACCGACTTCTTTGTCTCTAACTTTCCGTCACTCCGTCGCGCTCGCACTAGCCAAACAAACGACGCTACGTGGCCACGCAAGCATGTGTGAGAGCGCGGCTGCCGACAAAGCAATGCGGAATTTAACATGATTCGAATTTGTCTAGCATACGGGCCTCTCTTTCTTTACTTCTGTCTGTCACGCTCGCACTCCTAGCGCAGCCGTAGCGACAGCCGAGAGCAACGGTGCGTCCTCGTCAATCGTGGTCACTCATTAATTTTATTCTAAACATTTCTAATTACTTTATCGGGCATTTAAGTAATATTTATTTTCAATATTTTTTAATTTATTTTTTATTCATTTGAAAAAAAGTCGGCGTTTAATCTGTTCTAAGCGTAATGTTGCGATATATTGTTAAGCCTAAGTTTCAAAAATCAAATACATTTCTTCTACAATTTAAGAAACCATTATGTTAAATTTATAAATTATTGATAACCCTTGAAGATTTTCTGAATACCAATAAGCAACTCTTGTATTTGGTCCGAGACAAAACCTTGTCTCTTGATTTTTTTCCGGCATGTCTCAGATTACATAGAAAAATCTACGTTATCGGCAGAAAAATTATCTCGCATGGTATGAAACATATGTTAGGGTTTGACACCGGGCTGCGTGACAGGCTGAACTAGGAGATGGAGATGGAGAAGGAGGAGAGGAAGAAGACGACGTTTCTTACAAAAACGTCGACTTTTTAGATCAAAATATCTCGCAAATGGCTTGATGGATCTTCTCGTAGTTAGGCTTAAATTACTCGGGTGGACGTCCCCTACAAGAATATCATCATAGTTTGGGGGAAATATGCGGATTTAATGCCGTTTGAATACCCCGAAAACCTCGATCTAATTCTTCCGGAAAAGAGTAGTTCAGGTCTACCAGTCGGGAACTCTTGTACTTGGCCCGAGTCAAGACCTTAACTCTTGATACTTCCTTACAGATCATTCGATTATCCGACGGATGAAAATTGTACGAATTAAATCGAAGACCCGCAAATAGAAACGACCGTGCCGAACACTTTGACCGTAAAATATCATTACACAATCTCCTATAAATACATATATGTATATACAACCACTATAATCTATGTAAACTAATTTTAAGCAAAACCCGTGGTAACGTGTCCCGTTTATTACACGCAAAAAAAACACTGAGATCCTTATTACCGCGACTATTATTTACGAAAAAAAAAGAGATAGAGGGAAAAAAGGGGAGGAAGCAAACAACGATTTCTCTCATTCGCAATTAATCCTTTCGGCTCAAGAGGCGGAGTCGCGTTTTTTGTCTGGTAAAAATAGGACGGAAAGAACGATAACGGACAGGGTCGTCGTCGCTGGGCGTTATCGCAGACTCGTTAAAATCCCTTGGAGACCCGTAAGGATTTCCACCTTGCATTCGTCCGAAGATTCATTCCTCACTTCTTAACCATGAGCCACGTCTCTCACGCCGATGCCCGACGAGGGCTCTATATCCTCGCTATTCCATAGAAAGAAAAGTTATAAGCCAGAGGATTATAATGACGAGTCGATAAGGGCGGACAGAGGGAAAAGCCGGGCAGCCGTGATATTGCTATTAACTTGCCGCTTCCGTTTCGGAATCCGTTACAACAAGTGAACTAGGAAATCCCTGGATTCTGCTGTTGAACGACGCGAAATTAGAAAGCAGCCGATTGCATGCCAAGTGAAATCATACTTTCGTTTCCATTTTATTATTTTTTTTAATTTCTTATCCGAATAGATATACATATTTTATAATTTGCCAAATTTATGCTTCGAGGTTGATAAGGTCAACGTGGTTTCGTGTATAGTGTGAATACTTGTTGCGGTGATTAAATTAAATAATCCGGATAGTGGACTCGTGCTCGTTCTCGTAATAACGGGGAAACTGTAACGTTTGTTTCGTTCGATTGGAAATCGAGTGGATTGAACATTCTGTTAGAGGATATCGTAAAGACTTCGGGTAATAGTAAATTAAGGCGGGACTAATGAGTATCGAAAGTTTCAGCCAGTAGCGATTAAAGCCATGGAAATTACGTTTATTTTCTAATTTTCGCCGGGTGAAAATTAAAATTATTCGCGTAAACGGAACACCGTTTTAAGCTTCGCGACGGGAAAATTGCAAACCTGCGTACATAGTTTGAATATGTATACGGTAAATAGATATAAAATAATCTACGGGTAGCTACGGTTTTGTATGTACAATATCAATTCCCTCCCGGGTACCGAAAAAGACTCTTAGCATAATAGAGGATTAAAATGATTTCTGATAGCCGGCTAAATTTTATCGGACCATTAATTACGGTTGCACTTGATATCCACGTTTTCAACCTCCCAGCACGCAGGGGTTCGCAATTGAACGCAGAAAATATCGACGACCGTACGTTCGTAGCCGCACAGAAGAACAACTGTGACCGGACAATTTGTTATCAGCTTAATTGATAATTTACTAGGGCATAAGCACGTAGTACAAATTATTTTCCTACGGTGATACTATTAATAAATATCAACCTACCTGACACCGTGCGTAATTAAATAACAAGTAATCGATCCAATCTGGCTGTCGCGAAGTTTTTCATCCAAATCACTCAGTTTTAAAGTTGTCTCTCACATTTTATCGATTTCCTATTGTCTGCTTCTTTTAACCGTGTTACCATCTCCAACGAAGTAAATACAACTATCCAGGTTTCCCATATTTCCACTGAATCCTCCTCGACCAGAATATATTCACGCTTCGCATAACAATAAATATTTCATTGACACGTCCGAACGAAATGGATTCACATTATGAATCCAGCAACAATGCGGTTAATTGACAGTTGATGCGAGATATAACTAGATAACGTTCATTAAACCGTATTAATGTACAATACGGAAATCAATCGTCCGTAACAGTAACGGTGATCGTTAATAGACACACATCCACATGTTTAACAACACAAGTAGAACAACTCAACCTAAGATTCATATACCCTACCAAACCTTTCTTTTAAAAACAATAATACATCCGTATAATCATAAAAACTCGAATGATCTCCGTGTGATCATTTCCAAGTGAACTCGTGCGAAAGCTCGACGAATAACAGTGTGGAACGGACAACGTGAATAACTTTCCGAAACAGCGAAGAGGTCAGAAATTCTCCTTGTTTCTCCCGGTGCGCGTCCCGTCCGAGGGAAAACTTCTCGGGAAAAGTCACCGGCACTGTACTCGCGGTTTTCCAGCCACAAATCCGTTCCCAGGGGCGCGGCAAAGTTTCGCGGTGGCCCCAGCAACTCAGTCGCGTCACTCTCGACGAGACGCCCGGCGACGCCTGCTGCCGAGAAAACGACGCCGTACGGCGGGGTAAAATTATTTATAAACGTCAAAACAGCCGGTCGTCGTCGCCGGCCATTTGCCAGGAAGTTGTCGCGAATCGGAAGGAATTTTCCTCGCGGAGAAACAAACCGGCGGAACCCTGGACGCGTGGTTTTCATTCGCGAAAGAAAGTTGTTTTGCGGCGAGGGAATTTACTCGTCGTTCACGGTGGAAATTTCCACCGGAAACTTTCCCGGCGAACGTTCGACGACGTGATTAGTTGCCGGGGCGTAGGGTGGTAATTTATGAGCGGTAGCGGCGAACGAACGAACGAATTCGGAAAGAAAATCTGGCACGCTCGAACAGCGGAAGAATAATATCCGGCCGCGACGTGAATGGCAAAACCGAAATTGATTCAATTACGCGGCCCGGATGCGATTAACGATCGTTTGAAAAATACGCGCGAAATCGGTAGACGGTCGATCGACGCCCGGCTGTGAAGCGAACTTTTCCGCGTAATTACCGTATCGTTATAAATATATGTATCTGATGGAAAATAGCATCGAACGTGTTTCTCGTTGACGTATATATTTGTTAAGGTGGAAAACTTGATGAATTCATTTCGTTTCATATGACTCGAGTATTTTAAGAAAATGTGGTATCGTGACGTCGTTGATTTCCCGTGGAATTGATCCGAACCGGACGCGAGGGCGATATATATGTATTATATGACGGTGAAAAAATAAAAATAGTTCCTATGATATGTCCATTAGCATACAAAGTGTTCCGCTGAGTTCGTTCATCTTTCCAAAGTAGCGCGCGCTAATAACCATTTATTGTCATTCTAGCCGCCGTCATATTTACTGTTATAAAAAGTTCCCTATGTATAGCTGTATAAAGGTTCGAAAAGTGAAATAAAATGAACCTATAAAATGTGATAAAAATAGTACATAAAGTAACGTTATTACTTATTACAGCGCAGCACTGAAACTGGGAACGAACCACGTATAGCTATACCGGGTTCTCTCGACCACGGATACCGTTCATGTGAAACACTCGTGTGTGATATTACAAAAAAAAAAACAAGATTGCTTTTTTTTCGCAATAGACCCGGACCATGATCTTTCTCGTCGTTTCGCTCGCGCCCGGCCAACTATTCGTACAAATATTTAAAAATAATTTTTCACGGTTTATATTATCTGTCCTGAATCCCAGTGTAAATATCAACTTAATTTTCAGACCGACACGATATACGAACCTTTTCAAAAAAAAGCACACACACACACACATAGACACCCGTAGTATCGAATATAAACACGCATATATCTGCGTATTTTTTTTTCACCAGCGAGTCTATAAGTAACAACTTTCCTCATCTTTTACCCTTTTTATGAAACAATTACATGACCTCGGTCACTCGTCGACGCCGCGAGAATTTCCCTCGATTTTCGCTAAACCAAGGCGAACCGCAGGGTGTTACAACGTTGTAAAAAAGTTCGACAACGGTATTAACCGACACGTTCCAAGGTGTATATTTAACTATTCGCCCAGCCGTTCGGATTACCATCGAAGGCGGTGGTATGCGTTCTAACGACTCGCATAGAACCGTCGGGCAATGTGAAATTTTCGACATTTCGCCCGGTCGGGCCGGCGGTAATTCGAAAGTTTCGCGGGGAAAGTTCGACCCGAGCAGGCATTTCCGGTCTGACGGTGTTCCGCGCGCCATTGGCCGCACTTCTCGAACAATGAGCCCCGTGACATTTCGGGCTGCGGGTCTTTACATCCGGTTTTACGACATGCGCTTCCCCCTCTCTCTCTCTCTCTCTCCGGGGAGCACTTGTTCTCATCTCTGGGAAATCATGCCGTTAGTTCGTTTCACGACGCGCTGTAAACCTGCGCCGCCTGAAACACGTTGTACATTCTGGCAGGCTGCGCGTGGTTACAATCCACCTTTACGATTTACGAAGTAAACTGCGTTCATTCACACTTTGCCGCGGAAGGAACGCGTGTAGTAACTCGCCGTCCACCACGCTGCTGCGAACCCGCGTTTTCACGATCTCGGAACGAAAAAAAAAAATAGAAACAAAGAAAGAACAGAAAAAAACAGGAAAAAAGAAAAACGAAGAAAGAAAATGTGAATTACGCTGTTATGAAAGGGTGTAACGTTTCAATGAGATACTACACACACACACACATACACACACATACATACATACATACATACATACACACACTTACGTTTCACTGCCAGCGCGTGACACTTTCGTTGCATCTTTGCTCGTACGCTAGTAACTACGAAGTAATAGGGAACTCCCTGCCTGCTACACGTTACCGAGAACATACCGTGCATGGCTTGTGTTTGACACACTTACGAGTGTCGGTCTCTAAATTAGTTAGACTCCTAGGGCGCCGTTAAAGCGGTGTTTAGAGGCAGTTAGATGCGTTAGAGTATGCTCAAGGGGAATACTTAAGATACGAGATAAGACAGGACACGATAATACGAATCGGACGGAGTTACCCATGCGATTCGTGCTACGTTCCACTTTTTCCACGATTCCTAACGTTCCATCGTCGCGGAAAACGCTATCGCGTTAATTATCTACGCGAGATGATGAATCGCGAGATATTACAAGGAGAATTAAGTCGTTCCCGCGTTGTCGGTCGGGGCGCGACGAATTTAGTACGAGCCGTTTCCGTTTCCAACTTCTCTATCCGGCAGTTCGGGAAACTGACGGAACGAGCTACGGGTGGATATATAGAGGAAAAAATTAAAAAAAATGTGAGAGAAAGAGAGTTAGAGAGGGAGAGAGAAAGCAGAAAAAAAAAGAGACCAAGACGAGAGGGAAGATCGCAAGAACGAACACCCGCGGGGGAATTTACAATTCCTCGGTAAGGGGCAAATGGAACGAACGCGGAACGAGAGAAAGAGGTAAAGAGAAAGAGAGAGAGAGAGAGACAGACAGACAGACAAACAGACAGACAGAGAGAAAGAGAGAGAGAAAAAAAAAAGGAAAATACTAGAAAGTTCGAACCCGACTGCAGCTGACGTGCCAGATATTAAAAAGGATCCCGGCACTGTCGATTTTCAAGCGATTGATAGTTCAGTCGTTACCGTGCCGGAGGCGACCACGATTGACAACACCCGTTGCAGTATTTCTGCTATTTTTGCCTATCACACGCGTGATTTCGGCTTTACGGCGATTTTACGAGGGACGGAAAATTAATTTTCCTGCTGCAGCCTCGAAAACCAGCGGCATAGCGTTAAATCCCCCCACGTATCTTCTTTCTCTGTTATTCTCATCTCTCTCTCACTCCCTCTCTCTCCCTCTCTTTAATACACGTACACATAGTGGTCGTCTCTCTCCTCTTCATCCCTACAGTGATCACACGTCCTTTTACAGCCGTGCTTTTCGCGTTCAATGTTATCTTTACTGCCGTCGTGTACATTCTCCCTACCATGGGCGTCCCAACAAGCGATAAATTATCGCGCGAGAACGCGGCATTATTGTTGCGCCCCTATCCCCCGACGCGTTCCACCTTCGAAAGTAATTACCTCTGCATAAACAAGGATTCGTTTTTACGCCGCCTCCGCCGGGGAAATATTTTTGACGTCGTGAAGATCCGCCGTTAAGATCCCCGGGCGCGGCAACGTCGACGTAATCCCGGCATAATTCACGGCCGACTTGAATCCAAAAGCATACCCAATCCGGGGAAAAAAAATCTGAACCGTTCCCGGAACAGAGTTGATTTAAACACGGCCGCGGGCGGAATCTAATTTTTATCTACTTCGAGTTTAGTCTTAGCCACGGACGGAAGCTCGGCTTTCGACTCAGATGAAATCCAAACAGACCCCTTAGCCGGAAGAATCTTTTCCATTGGCCAAATTCGCGGAATAGTTTTTACAAAAGTCCTTTCATATCTCGCCGTTTAGTATACTAATTAAACGCAAATAAGAAATATCGGTCGGAATAAACTTTCCATGTGGAATCGAGTATCTTTTTTTAAATTTAAAATCTAAGATTTCCGTCTAATTTACATTCTAACATTTTAAACGATCCTTCTCGTATCAGAAATAAAAGCTACGTTTCTTTTTTTTTTTCTTACAAAAGTTTCTCACTTATCGAAGTTACAGCTCGACGAAGTTTCCGAGATCTGGTGTGTATGTACGTAAATATAATTGCGTGCAAAGGTCTGTGTTCCGCCGGTTCACGTGTTCCGTGTTCCCGGATCAAGATCCCGTAGCGACAACGAGGGCAATAAGGCGTTGCCATCATCGGCATCGTCATTATCGTCATTAAACGTCAGCAACGTTCCGTATCATTACGCTCACGCGAGACGGGATTTACGTGCGGGATCGGACAGTTTCTGTCAGGCACCGAGAGCCGCCGAAATTAAAAGGTGCCCGTGCATTATATATCGTAGACACACCACGTACGATCATGAATATGTATGGGGAAATGAACGTGTAACGTAACAGCGTCCTTGCCGAGTTACGTATTCACGAATTTATAACGGCAGGTCTCCGTACGTTGTCCAGACTCGTGTCGATTGTTTAGCCCCGCTGCGAGGCAACGTCGCTTGAAAATTACAAGAACAAAAGCAAAGACTACGGTGGACGATACAGGGGATAATAATTGGAAGGAAAATTAAAAACAACGTTCTAGATTTGTGGGACGAATATTTGAAATGCCATTGGTGAGGATGAATTTTGTTTGCTAGTTGATTTAAACACGATTGTGTTATATTTATGAACACGATTGACGAATTGGATTGTAATATTTAATTTTGTAATAACCGTGAGTGTACTTATTATTAGTGAAATTTAATAGAATGGGATATACGTGGTTGTTAAAATTGTATTAATATTTAATTGTGACAATAAATGTATACGTAATACACGTACTATGGAGATACATAGAATAGGGTGATTTTGAACAATTCTCGGGGACATGTGTTAACTTTCTGTGTATAAAGATTTAATGCTGTTCGCGTGTTATTAATTAATTATAACTTTCAGACTGCTATGCGAAATATTTGAACACCCCGTGTGCATCACGATCCGTTATACGTATACGTCGATTTTTCCCCCGTTCTGAATTCATAGAAAATATAGAAATGGGAACGCGAATGGTAAGGCGAAAAAGAAAAAACACATAATCTTTTGAAACTCGGCGGAACTCGAACGGTATGGAAATCGGCAGATAAGCGAAGTGCACGAGGAATAATCAGAAATTAAAAAAGACTCACTTTTGTCCGAGCGACTCGTCAAACTTCACCAAACGAAAACGCGAACAATGAAAGACTGTGTATACAGTATATGTATATTTCGAATCCTAAATATAATATCGTCGAGCGGAGAATCGATGACCACGATTTAATTTTCCGCTCTCCGTTCGTATTCGCTACGCTTATTTAGAAGCATCGGAAGCCTCGTGTACAAATCACGCTATGCATAAAACTTTAAAGCTCCTTTCACCGGGAAATCGAGTCTGAGGATATGAATTTTCACTTACACGTCGACAAACGCGAACCGCAACGTTTGTGGATTTTAATCAGCGACAAGCGAAAATTCCGATATTAAAAAGTGAATCTCGATGTTTTCGCACATCGAGTTATCTCGCGTTTACAGAGGAATTCGGTTGGATAGGAATGGAGAAGAGAGTGGAGGGGGAGGGGGGATATTATTCGAAAACGAAGTTCTTGTTTTCATTGATAAATGCAAAATAGATATGTGTACGAAATTGTGGTACATTGCTGACGCAACAATAACCGCGTAACAAGGAAACGTTACTACAATGGATTGACAAATATTATTCTTTCGCGCTCAATGACAATGTGTAATTAATTTCCGAACCCAATAATGTGAGCTTTCGACTATACAGAGTGCCATACAATTCGTGATGATGCGACCCAATAATTTTAACGTGTATGTATGTACGTATACACGTACGTGTGTAAGGGAATAGACGAATACTCGTAATGTCTGACTCACTCGTTGATCTGGATCACTAGTGATGAAATCATTGATACAGTCTTCATGATCTCAATTACGACGAATACAAAAACACGATTAGTGACCATTCGAATTCACCTGTCGTTACACGCATTGTTGTCGATAACATTAGATATCCGCGTTTAAACACGCAACTCGCTATTGAAATTAGGTTAAATGTGCGGCAATTAAGAATATCGTGCGGTTCGGATGGTTGAACGTTAAACTATTCACCGTAGGAAGAATGAAAAATTTATGTCAAACTAACGAACGCAATTTCATACAGTTTAATATCAATAAATAACAGATGTAGTTCAGATCTGTAGTAAAAAAAAAATGTTTTATTCCAAATATCATCGATCATCCTTCGTCATTCATGAGACCAGAGTCTTCAAATTAGATTCTCCGTCATTTAGAGATATGTCACACTTGACAGCGATTGGTTGAAAACTGTCGACCAATCAATCAAACATTTTGAATTGCCAATCTATTTATTAATACTCTCTCCGTCCACCATGATACATTTTTCAAATGTTCCTTCCCCACACATTACCAACAATACTAAATAAACCAACAAACAAATCTTCGATAAACACACAGCTATCTAATTTCCTCTGGTACAAACGATCCTAAACGTAAGAAAGATCAATTCCGAATGGCGGCGGACACGTTCCTAAGCTGTCCAATTGACACCGATCGATATGTAAATACCGGTGTACAGATTAATCTTGAGTGACGATGACCAACTACCGGAACCCATTATGCCGGTGTAATTCGATGACGCTATAAATATTGATACCCGTCGTAGTAAAAAAAAAAAAAAAGTGGGGCGGTAGGGGGTAGGGGTGACGAGTGGAGGAGAGGACGAGAGAAAGAAGAAACAAAGTTTTTCATTTACATGGGGAGTCCATTTATTTCAACGTCGGCGCGTACGTCGTCTGTAACGTATATATACATATACATATACGTATATACATAGATATATATGTATACACAGGCCGGTCTAATGGCCAATTTGAATAAATACGATATTAAAGCTGCGGACCGGCGTTGTCGACGGCGTGTAACTGGCCGACCGGTCGGCGCGGTCACTCTCGAATCAGGAAGAGGAAAGAAAAATGGCTGACATCGAGGTAGACACGGGCCATTAGCGTTCCCATCGATTCGCGTGCTCGCCGTTACGACATATTGTCAACGAGAACGGACCATGCATCAAACGTGCTTCCTGATTATAGCAGGTAGACGTGTTCCCTTGTTATCGTAAATTAATATCGCGGCCGGTATTAAATAAAGTTGATAATAGACGATATTACAATTATAATATAAATATTTCTATCGGTGGTTAACGGTGAAGTATCACCATTCGCGAATACGTCAGTATTATTTAGTATTACCCCCACCATCCATCCCCACCTTCGCTAATTAACAATCCCGATGAACAACGGTGTCAACGATATTACCTTGATCCGTGAAATTAAAACCGACGTATCGGTCGTAAAATAATTAATCGAATTATACATGCATAAATGTTAAATCACACGAATGGCATATAAATAAAATTCAATTAACGCGTGAACATTAATATTTAATTAGCTCGCTATACCTATAGGTCTTAACACCATATATTAGTAATATTTACATATATTATTAATATACATATATAATTATACGTGTAACACAAATAGTACTACGTATTTCTATTTGATCCATCACCAAACGTTAATTTCGCAAAAAAATTTATCCGGATTTTAAATTCGTTCGCGTAAATACATTATCGAACTGGATAGAAACTCGCGCGGGGTATCTGATTAAATTCGTGCAACCCTTAGGTAGCAGTCACCCGGGGTAGGTCGCAAACAGATACGTACCGTATATGTATATTAGGCAAATAGAATTTCGAGAGCAACGTCCACCGTCGAGGCTGCGCCTGCAGGATGTTCAATCGGACAGAACGCGTTCAATGTCCCGAAAGGCTATCTGCCTCGATATACATATACCGTCTGTTTCCACACGCACACGCGTACAGTCCGCGGGTATAGAACGCCGTACGTAATGCAGTGACAATGGGGGGTTCTATTAAACCAGTAATGGCGTCATTCGAGGACACGATAACCGATGTCGTTATCTTTCACCGCTATATCGCCGATGGAAATCGAGAATTGTAAAATTGGGCAAAAAGAAGGATATGTATATTTATTATTTATAGATGTATATTGTTATATGTGTATATATGTATGTATGTATGTATGGTATAGTATTTCTTTGGTTTTTATTCTGTTATTAATATCGCATGCAATTTTTTTTAAGTGGGCGCGCTTTGTACCGTGTTCCCTTTTAAAATGTTGCTTTGTGTCGCGTTTCTCTTTCAAAGCGTTGACATGTAATATATGCGACGGTACCATGTGTAAAAAGGAAAGGAAAAGAATTACAATTATTCAAAGTTTAAATAAACATTCGGAACGGTCCGCGGCGCGGTATTGTGCCGGGAATTGAAATTACTTAAACGAAAATTAACCGATGTTTTCATTGCATTTGAAAACTTCCACGCGGGAACGCTTATTCCGGCATTAAAATCTGTTTTCTCAACCGCGCGGCCGAAAGTTCGCATTCGTGTGCGGACAATCCGTCGTGCCGAAAGTAGTCGCCGAAGGTAAACGCGAAACGTCGTTGAGAATCGAGAATGGGAAAATTCATAACCACGAAAACGGTATAAATTCACCCTCGTCTCAATAGTTCACCTTTCTACCTTACTTACCTTATTTTTCTTATCTATCATACTAAACACTTCTAATCGATTTCGAATAATTCCCAACGATCCTTCCAAATTTCATATTACATTAAACACAACGTACCCAAAATCACGAATATTAATTTACGAGAACATCCCCTGTCAATTTGACGATCGCAGATATAAAAAATCGACCAGTCCAACGTGAAAAAGTGTCAATAAACATTCTTAGATGTTCGATAAAAATATATTCCGATTGGCAACGAATGCGAGAATTCTTTCGAATAGCCTTGATTATCGCGAGTTCCTCTTTTTGTACGAGCACATTCAATGAAACGATTTCACATCACGATCCGGCCTCCATCCACCCCCTCCCCACCCCTGCTCCTTGCTGAGCAAGGACCTAACCAGGATACCTCGTAACGTTCACGGAAAAGCGAACGCAGCGCGGCAGGATGTGATCCAGGATGCACTTCCGGTGGCGGTGATTCCGCCAGCCAACACCCCCCTCCCCCCCAACTCGAAAACTCATCCCCCTGCTCCGCACAGAAACGGAACTCGCGACCAAATATCAGAGTCAGGTCTTCCTCCACCCTCCGACCGGTGCTCATCTTCCACCCTACCGCCCTTCCCCCCACCCCGAAAATCCCTTCCCCAACACCAGCGACGATGGAACAGGAAGCGTGTACGTAGATATAGCAAAACGCACCGGCTGACCGGATATTGAACGGCCGGGTTACGTCAGAAATAACGCGGCGCTCGAGAAAGTCCAGGGAACAATTAAAATTGTATAAAAAGTCCGGACGAATTGCGGGAACAAAGGGTGGAAGAGAGATTTTTAATTATTAGTCTGTCATTGCTGACCTAGGCTTGGAAGTATGTATATGTATATGAACAGGGAGTAAGTGTGTGTGTGTATGTGTGCAAACTGAATTTTACTCGTTATCGTTGCCTGTTAACGGGAACATTCGTCTAACATGCGAATATCATTTGTGTAATCATAACCGTCGTTATAATAGACATTATTCTATTTTTTATTCTTAATCGTGGAACGTTTAATTAAATACCGGGTGATTCACGTGAATGATATGTATATTTCCATATTCCATATGTGTATTATACTACGAATATTTTCCTAACGCGTTGAAACATCATCGATTGGTTATACTATTCTATTTAAGTTTCCGCGCCACGATACCTTTGTCCAATCTCGGTGTAATCGTGCGCGTGTGTGCGAGCGAATCCACCAATCGGACGTAGGCTACCTGGCAAAGCACCCCCGAATAAATTTACTGTAGGTCGCGATGCAGGAAATCCGTATTGGAGACGTTCGTTTCCGGCCGACCTGCGGATTTCTCGTACGAGCGTCCTGATTGGTTAATTAGACTGACCAAAACCAACCCCCTTCCCCCCTTTTCACCTCAGATACGGAAGTCCGCGGCTGCGAATAGTTCCGCGAAACTTTGTCGCTCGTTAGTGACGTTTCTCTGTCACTTGATTGTATGCATGTGTGTGCGTACGTGTGACTAGGTATGTTGAATGTGTCACACGCGTGTTTCTGTCAGTTTCGTAGCGATACGATGACAGAAGGGCGAGGATCGTAATTTTTTTTTCCTGATAATATCTGGGTTAGACTCGTGTATAAACCGATGGACTAATGATGGAAGTCTGACAAATGATTTATTTATACACGGGTATCCCTGATTTCTAATTAATAATAATTATTCGGTGGATGGGATCAATATGTTTCCATAAATAATGTTGGGATAGTATAATTGATATAATTAATAGTATTTTTGCGAAGGTAATATTAGAATAGAATGATTGACATTAATTATATTTATACTTAATGATGGAATAGAGTGAATGATATAATTGAGACGATTTCTTTAAGAGTTAATGACTTTGATATATATTATCATAGATATCCGAATATACCGAATTCACAAATCTTTTTCCAGAGTGAACTTATAAAATTCTTTTTATCGTTTCTACATTAATTCGCAAAAATATGGGTTTGCTATTCTTGTTTCCCTAAATTTGTGATGCGATAGAAAAATTCCATGACGAATGGAAGAGTGATAGATCAGTGGGGGATGATTGAAGCTGCTATCGAACGTGATAAACTAAATTCTATATACTTCTGCGTAATAATAGCGGAACTGAGTGTCCCGTAAAAATATCGCATGCGGCTATAATCATCATGCAGGTCAACCTGTTAAATATAGCTTGCACGAATTACAAACGAGCAGAAATATAACGAGATAAAAATATCTGTTGACCTTCGAACCAATTAGCTGCAAATCTAATTAAAATACAAATATAATCAAGCCAATTGCACGTTTACAGAAGACAAATACGCCGGATGGAAATTGTCAGGGAAGTGAAAATAAATGTATACGTGAAAGCCAAACATACGGTGGACAGAAGTTACGTACGCGTGTTACCTCCAATTCAACCCTTTCTTTCAACCGTTTCCCTCGGGGGATTTTAAGGTCGGGTTTAATCGTCGGTGTAAATGGTCACAATACGGATTAAGGGGGCCTTCCGGCCTGATATGGGTATATATGAAAACAAGGGAGGCTTTAATCGACCATGAAAACATCTATATATTATTCATCCCCCATATCAACGCACACAACAACACCCAATGAATTCTACAAATTCCGACGGAATACCACAGACCTCAAATTAAAAAAAAAAATATGCACCATTCTTTCCGCGTATTCCATTGTTCAATATTCCCTGAAAAATGCGATAAATATTTATATTATATCATATATCCCTACACATAATAATTTTCTACGGAAACATAGATGTCCCTGTTAGACACCTATATGTTTCAATATAGTTATTTCTCGTACATTTTTCAATCAACTTTTGTTTTGCCAATAATTACCAGCTTTTTCAATTGAGTCTTATAATTCTATGATCATATACATAATTCTATGTATAACACATCCAAATACGTGTTATATGATATCAAATCATTTCTACACAATTCTTCCCTTTCTATTATCAATTTCAAAGCCAATAAATATTCTTCCTAATCAAATACTAATCCTGGCGATACGTAACACTACGAATATTCTTCAAATAATTCAATTACCACGTCGCCGCTGAAAACCGAAGATTTAATCGCGTCCTGTAAACGACCACGACTTGACTTGCGGGTTTTCGCGGCCGTAAAGGTTAAGCGCGGACGGGATTCGCCTAACCGTGGAAACGTTTCCAGACTGTAACCCATCACCCTCGGCAACCACCCACCAGGTGGTCGCTCGACTTCACCCTTCTTCATCCCCGTCGAACGTACCTGGGCGATGCGGTCCCGATAATCTTGTTGAAGACCGGAACGAGAGGTAGATACCCGCGACCCGATGACATCCGCTCGGCAAACGGAACGACGTTACGGGGAACTTCGTTACACCGCGATACTCATCGATTTAACGATATCGCACCGGGACTTTATATTTCCGTGTAGTTCGATCGCTATCCGGATACGAGCGGGCTGCGTGCCGATTGCGAAAGGTCACCGTGCCGGGGGAACGATTTACGGGGTGAGTCCCGTTCGTTATCCTTTCGCCGCGAAATTATTTCGGGATCGTTATTTTTTTCCCCGGGAAACTCTCCCGCGCGTTATACGGGATATTGGGTAAGGTAGAATATTCGGTGAATGTGTATAATTTTTGTGTGAAATATGTGAGATAGTAAACAAGATGAGATTAAAAAACAGGATTGTATATTATATAATAGTGTTTTGCTTAGAAATTCGTTTATATAAGGTTGAACTTTTTTTTAATTCTGAATTTGATATAGGATTGATCTCAGATTGTAGATCACGACACAGTTTTGCTTGGCCCTTGAAAAACCGCTAAAATTAAACACCGTAAAATCTATTCCGAATGTTCAAATGAAAAAGAAACGTATCGAATCGAATCCATTCGAACCTCAGTTACAAGGTAACACTCACACGACTGTGTCGGACATCCATAAAGAAGCGGAAGGGGGCATAGATTTATAGAACGTAAAATCGTTCACCCATAGCCACGCATCCCCCCGCCAATAATTGATTCGCCCAAACCAAAACAAAAACACCCTAAACCCGAGCCCGGAATTCGACAAACCGACACGATTCACCGACCATTCACGGGAAAAGAATCGAGCTAACCCTTCCGTGGACTCATTGCTCACCGTTCTACCAACAAAAGGTTGCAAAACGTCGAACCGTAACTGCGCTCTTCCATTTTTTTTTTTCTATTTCCCGAAATCGTTTCGCGACAACGATACAGTCAACGTAGAAACGTCGTTCCCCACCGGAGAGTGGGGGGAGGGGATCAAAAGCCAATAGATTGGCTCTCGACGAGAGCGCATTTTCGTGAATACCGAAAGTGTAGCTGGACCTGGAAGGGTAATGCCGGAGACCGATGGGTTGGTTTTGGTGACCGGAAAGGGGCGTAAAGAGGAGACTACCTATATATACATATGCCCGCGTGTGTGTGTGTCTACTATCTATACAGGGTGTCCCACCTAACGTGCACGTCCCTGAACCAGGTGATAGCTGAGGTAATTCTAATATAGGGAAGTGACATTTGTAATGTCCTATCTTAATTCGTGACCGAGTTATTAACGAAAAACGATAACCAATCAGAGGGCTCCGTTGGGCCTAGTGACGCGACAGTAGAAGTTCTGCAACCAGTAAGGAACTGTACCAGTAGCAACTGTCGATAGCCAATCAGAGGGCTCCGTTGGGCCTAGCGACGCGACAGTTTCTACTAGCGCAATACCCTACTGGTACAGACCTTCTACTGTCGCCCCGCCGGACCCATCGGAGGCCTCCGATTGGCTATCGTTTTTCGTTAATAACTCGGCTACGAATTAACGTACGACATTACGAATGTCACTTCCCTATATCAGAATTACCTCAGCTATCACCCGGTTCAGGGACGTGCACGTTAGCTGGGACACCCTGTATACGTGTACGGTGGTCGGAGGAGGTAGAGGTGGCGAGGATACCCGAGATTCGTGGGACAGGCCACTAAATTTCCCGTCCAATTTCGGTGTACACGAATCGTGCGCTGTTGTGTTACGTCCTACCCCCTGGCAGGCCGCACCACCGTACGCCCCGGGTACACGCTTTACACCGGCATGGATCACCCGGGTGTATACGGACGATCGAGCCCGCGGCGTCGTTCCGTGAACCGCCGCGTATCCTGCACGTCCTTATAGCACGTAAACGCGTACAGCGTGTTGAAATGGTCGATGCATAATCTCGCCTGTAAACGCGCGCGGAAACGAGCCGTTCGGTCGCGTGGATTCGGAAGATCGGGGTTAGAAGGGAGTACTGGGGGATGGGGGAGGGAGGTGGGAGTGATGGGGGTGGTTATGGGAAGAACAGATATCTTGCGGCAGTAAATAGCTCGATGGGGAACACGGATTTATGCGGGACTTGGAATAGATTGGGGGGTTTGGGGGAGAGTTTCGTTTGGAAATTAGAGAATTGGATTTGATGGTGCATCACTTGATTTGAATATTATATGGAGAAGGGAAGAGGTCAGTGTTAGGTTGAATAAGATAATTGGGGTGGTGGGGTAGTTTGATTATTTTTATACTGTGTTAGGTTTGGTAATTGAGATGATATGGGTGAGTGGAGAAATATTGTGGAAAATGATTTTTTTTTATATGTAATAGGTATTGTGACGAGTGTAATGTAATTGGATAGAGGAATACAGTGAATAAGTGTAGAGTAGATAAATATCCTCCGGTGAAGGGGTGACAGATATCGTGTGAAACTCATTGAACGAAGTTTATTGAACGTACTCATCGCTCGCGACGTGAATTGATTTAATAGGTATTCGAGAAAAATTCGTTAAAATTTCCAACACGTGTCCATACGTGCACCAAACAACACAGTCCACTGTTCCATGATAATTGCCTACTTATAAAAAGTTAAGCTTTACATAAACAGAGACATTTTAAAAATTCGACGTCATCCGTAAAAACAATTAACGTCTAATCACCGTTTAAGAATCCCCCCAGGATACAACTATAACAATAATGATAATAGTAATATTCGATGAACGATACTTCACCCAGAGAAATCCGTTGACTAATTGGAGAACGTCGTTAACGCGGATTGATTTCGTAAGAGCAAACCAATTAAGTCGATACTTGCGCCATGGTCGTTATGAATACCGACGCGTGTACAATTCTAGCGGCATAATTCCGTAAACCCGCATATCCGCTTCCTTGAGAACCCTGTGTACGTTCGTATGTATATACACAGCTAGGAACATAAACACGTATTACGGAGCACGTGCCGGTATGTAAACACGTCGACGGAGGCTTGTATTTGCGGATCGATTCAAAGACCAATGAATGCCGGGTAATGTACGCGTGTGCTCGCGTTGCATTTAAACTTGATCTCGGTGGTTTCGGTGTTGAGTAAAAAAAAAAAATAATTCATATAGTTCCTTAGGATAGAATCATCCTCCATCCAAAGATTTTCAAAAACTCCGCAGTTTCCGCGCAGTCAAGTTACCAATTTACTATCAACCTACGTTGAAGCTGCGTCGGTGCGACGGTTAACCGCATGTAACTTTATATCATATCCAACTTAATCAACGTCCAACACATCTGCAGCCTACGTCCATTTCACCTTTAATCTCAGCTCGTATTCAGACCGCATCCAACCATATTGGTTGTATTTCCAACCCGCATTCAATTCACGCCTACACGTATACAAAGACTTCCTCTATGTTCCACGTGGAGTATTTAGATATAAACAGAACGAGAATATTACCCAGCCGGACGTAGAAATCGAGTTAACTGATAACGATGGAAATTACTCGGAGGCTGCGCGGTGTCTATGGAAATTTCTCGTATTAAAAAAAAAAAAGAAAAGGAAAAGAAAACTTGGAGTTGCTGGTTATCGTTTCGCATGGATTATCGTTCACCGAGGAATCTAATTATTTACAATTAGATTTAATGGCTGGATTAGAAGAATCTCCGGAGAATTTATGCGAATGTTATTTAGGAAAATCACATATCCTGTTCCTAGAGATTATGCTGGTACGTTTAACGAAGAACGCGTTGATTTTATCGGATCATCGACATTCGCAGCGTTTAATCCGGTAAAGGCAGAACGAACGATGGGTGATAGCGGATCTTCGTGAACTAAATCGATCCGGACCGTTACCTAACCGACTGAACGTACGAAGCCGCAATCGCGGTTCCATTGATATGCCACTGTTACGACTATGGAAGCCGAATAGCTGTTCTCGAAGCTGCAGCAAATACAGGAAATATGGCCAACTACAAGCCTAGTAGTAATCGGAGCTTTGAGATAGCCATTAGTATAATCACAGACCCGGATCAAATCTTATTGGGAATTATAAAGTCCCGCGGATTATCACGAAGCTGTCAATTCGAATCTGTAACTTCAATATTTTCCTGTATCACTCGATAAGTTGATTAAATCGTATATTAATCGTATAAATATTGCTCGTCGCCATATAACGATGGTAGAACAATGAAATTTGTGGTAGGATCAAAGAATTGATTATTTTTAACATAGTGTAAAAAACTGCAGTGGTAAATATGTATACACATTTAAACATACTTGTATCAATATAGCGACATATTCGGTAGGTGTTTACGTACACACATCCATTTCATGCCTGTTAATTAAACTACCAGCAAAAGGTGCACCTATAAACGTTGTTATGACGGTGAAAATTTTAATAACATTTTAATTGGCTTGCAATAATATGTTTAAATCAATTATCCCCTAAGTATGTAACACCGTGATGTGTTTCACAATTTTTTACACATGATTTCCAGTGGGAAAGTAAACGCCTGTTGGTTAATAAAATTAATTAGGTAATTCGCTTACACGGTCGCAAGCGCGGACCCACTTTGAATCCGGCTGAAAGGATTTTCGTCCACCGATACGCGTAAAAATGTTGTCCCGCGTACGGAGCACGGTGTTATCGTTACACACTACGAAGCGACGTGTTTTCATTTTATTTTTTTTTTTACGTTTATTAAAATTCGTCGGATTCTCGTCGAAAAGGATGTCCACGACGAGGACTGTTTTCTTTTACGTCAGACACGATCCGCGCGCATTTGGATGTAACCACCTGTTGCAGGTGACAAAGCATTAGGTAGGTATATCAGCAAGTGTCTAATAACACTAATTCATTGCTCGGCCGAATACCACAAACGCTGCGTTAACGCGAGCAATCGTACAGCAACTGCGCGACCAATGAAATGGTAATTCACGCGGAATTGCTGCCACGCCGGGGGATCTTCCGTATTTTAAACGGACCGTAATTCTGATTAACTGGAAATTATACGTTACTTACGAACACGATTACATCGTCCCCGTGTGAAAATTCATTATAAACTATCGCAGTTTATTCCGACCGAGAACTCTGTCATTTTAGGAATAGACTCTTTAACCGTGAACGCCGGTTAACTTCAATATTTTAGCGACTTCAAAGTTACCGGACTTAAGATCGAAAGTTTGATTTAAAGTCAAATTTATACCTTTATTTAATTCACTGCGAACCAATAGTTTCCTCCTACGTTTCCGTTACTTCTGCTTGTCTTTTCAGCGAGTCTTCTTCGCGAAACCGACGAAGTACTCTTTTATATGAATAGTATCTTAAAGATACGTCCGGTTGACTCGGACAATATTTATGTTAATTGTCGACCGTATAAAGCTACTTACTTACTGCCGGCCAAGAAGTTCCGTCGTTTCTACGACTTACGCGGTGGAAGTGTTTTACAGAAAGGAAAAAGAATACGTGCAAATTGAATCCACCTTCGCACGAGATGTTCTGCGGCCGTAGCTTACGAGCAATACGGACCTGTAAAACATAAACGTCTGTTAGACGCCCATTTGAACGGTGAATGTCGTGTCTTCGAGTCGTAAACCGTCCTGCAACTAATTCACCGGAAATCTCGGGGTAATGGCATGTATGGTCATCATGACTGAGAGTCTTCTCTCAATCGCAACGATCAAAGTGCAAACGTGAGACAAAAGAGGGGTGAAGAAAATAGGGAGAAGTATTTTAGAAAAATTATTCCCAAGAATAAAAGAATATTTTTATCTCACACTTGTAAAATGGTGATTTATTAATTTTTCATAAAATATAGACACTTTATCAGTTTCCACGAAATTATCTCCAATTGTTAAATATTGATTTTTTAACGTGTATAAGTAGCTCTTCATTGTAAATTTAGAAAATCTTACGTTTACGTGATTGACGTAAATGTACTTATAGTTATAATTACCACGTGAGAATGACAGTTTCATTTATTTATACGTCGCGTTAAAAATAACTGAGAAAATTTGGGTCGAACGGTCAACGAAAACCGTACTTACTCATCAGGTTGAATTGAACGATAGGAATAGCTTTATCGTTTTACACGGTGGAACAAGACGAAAAAAGATCTGGAATTGAGCGATTTCGATAAAGCCCCGGCGAGCTCGGGTAATTAGAAATCGAGACGGGCCAACGATATTACTTCTTCGACGGGCACAGCGAAGCTTGTATGTGGTTAGGCTAATGCAGATTGACACGCTATATCGGCATTACCGGTTAAATCCGCCGTTAATACCAATCGCGTCGGCCTGCGGCTCTTATTCACGGGGTAACCACGGTGAGCAAAACGTAATTAACAATAATGGCCGGTATATCGCCGCGCGTAATTAGTTTCCAAGTGTTGGTTGCGAGAGGTCGCGCAATTCCTTGAATTAATTTAAACCCGATTAATTCGTCGGAATATTTTATCGGTTGGATAAAAAAAGAAATGAAGGTGTGGTGATGCTCGAAACGGGAATTAAAAAAAAAAGAGCCAATTATTAGATGCGGTCGAGTATTGCATAATTTCTTGAATCACCGAAGAAACAGGAATCTATGGGAACTCCGTACGACTCTGATGATTACGTGTATTATTCGTAAATGTAATACCTTGGTATACTCAAACCATACCCATACATACATCGAAACACGTCTCATGCATATGAAAGTTTGAAAGCCCGCAGACTCGTATCGAATTACGAACTTTCTACTCTCTACCGTTGGGCTTTTTCGAGTCACTTATTAAATTTCTATTCGTCCGTAGTACTTTCCACGTATTTATCGAGTCTATTAATCTCATTGATTTATGCGTCGTATAATTCCACCGACAAGTGGCGAGCTATTTTTCTAGATAAAAAATGATCTCGATATATCCTCGCGTATCGTAGTCAGAACGTGCATATTATTCAACAGAAAAAAGAAAATGAAATTCCATTTTCATTACCATAACTGCCGTTTCTTTTAAATCCCGCAAACATCGATTCCCCGTCGACTCGAATGCCAAAAGCCTCTTTCTATTACTTTCCGCCTCCATACGAACGATTTTCCGACCGCGTATCGCGGTTTAACATTGAAATTCGTTGTTTCTCACCTGCGAGGTGCGAGATTCGTACGGAACGAGAGTTCCGGGACGAGGGGACGTGCCGTCACTCCAATTTGTCAGCCGTCGAACACTACGGGGCTGTCCGTTCTCAGGGCCGTATACACCGGCAACAATCCGCGAAAGTTGTAATCCCCTCCGAGCGCCGTGATTTAGACAAGGCCTGGGGAAAAGTTTCCCGGCGAATTTCCCGCAGTCCACATCGGACTCGGTTTTTCGTATCCGGAGGGGTGGAGAACTTTAAATCGCTACGGACCTTTGTCTCTTTCTCCTCTTTTATGCCGCCGTCCACGTTTCTTGCCCGTTGAAACCCGCCGGCCACGGGGATGTACAGCCGTGTTCTCCTTGCACCACGGCAAACTTGCGAACGAATTGTAAATTCGCCCGGAAATTGTAGCCAACCTTTTATGACGGTTGTATGTACGCGAACGCGGAGATAGGTTACATAATGGCCGGCGAGGCGAGTTGAAAAATTCCGTCTAAGTATGATACGGAAGTATGTATGTGTGTATAGTGTGTTCGTGGTGGTCCACGGAGACACGTTGTTGTAATGCACGACTTTCGTTATGGGCCGTGACAGTTGGCGTGTCGCGATCTTTTATGCGAAGGCAGTGTCTTGTGTTATTTGGAGAATTGATTATTTTATGGAATTTTTATCAGAACTTTCTGCTTGATATCTTTCCGTTTCGATTGTTTCTTCTCGGCGGACGGTCAGTAAGATACTTTCATTTCGTGATATTAGATATTATACACTTGTGACAATTTTATTATATATGTATGTATATAGTGGATACAAGTCGTGGAATATGTCAAGGGATCTATTTCGAGGTATTTTCTATATTGGTCTATGTATCGAATGAATCTCTGCTGGGTTAAGTAAATATAATATATTTGAATATTACAGTTTTAATTGATTTATTTTCAAGAAGATAGAGATAAAACGATTAAATCATATTAATTTTTGTTAAATAGTTTTAAATACATTCCCTATTTATATGAATAGAGTTATTCTTTATTTCTACCAATCTTATAGACATCTCTGCCATATTAAATTGATTAAAATACTCTATTCTTGATTTATTCTAATCTTTCAGACACTCCCAAAGAAATAAAGTTCGTCCCAGTGTTATCAAAAGGAATTTTCTACAGGTCTATCCGAATAACTTTCGGTATAAGTTTCGAGCTACATCTATCTTCTGCCATTTTCAACCACTCCATTCCACGCTACCTTGAAGAGAGTCTCTGTGTCCCGACTTCAGGTAGACTCTGAATATTTAACTAAATCCCACGTGTATCTATCGGCGATTCCTTTTCGAAACTCCGGGTATGTCGAGAGCAGAAACAGAAGTAAAAGGGACCAAAAAAAAATAAAAAAATCAACAAAAAAAATGCACGAATATCCTAGGAGATGCTTGAGAAAGGAAGAAATAGAATCAAAGAGTAGAAACTGATTCCTGGACGAGTATACCGCAGGGAATGAAGGAATAGGGAAAAATCTCAGTCCCCGGTTGACTTAAGATAGAATACCTTCGACCTTGATAGCATCATACTTTCCATTTGCATTTCCAAATCACTCGCTCGTCAAACATCGATCTCACAAAGGGAATAAGTAATATTAACGTTTCCCCCCATCCCCCCCCTCGTCCCCACCACCTCCTCCTCTCGAACGCAATCAATTGGTGGGTATTCACGTGGCGATATTAATTTTTCATTCGACCGTCGGAAAACACTCGTTCCCGATACGCTGCTCATTAATAATTAAAAACGAGCCGTCGAGTTCGCGTGAAAACGAATCGCGGCGAGTATCACGATCCGGCAAAATTTGTAAATATAAATTGCCCGGGCAATCTGGAAAGGTGAAGGGTAACGTCGCTCGATGGAATATCAATTTGGCACGGTTTTATTTGCCGATGGTTCACGGACGGCGTTGTACGAGTCGCTTGTAAACGAAAGGGAATATGTATAGTATAAGTCGTTCAAACAGCGACGCGAGTAAAATTATTCCGAAAACTCGATGAACGGAAAGGTCAGTGGGTCATGTCTTTTCCACGATAACGCGTGTCTCGGTTAATATTTATTCAGACGAAGGGTAGACAGAAGGAATCTTTGGCATTTCTTTATTCTGGCCGATGAAGCTGGATCATTTATAGAACGTTTCAAGCACCGATAGAGAGAAAAAAATATCCGTTATTGGACACTATTTAAATCTGAACCAGATAATACAAAGCCAATGGGACTACGAATCAGTATTCACTTACCTTCGGCGATGTCTTTCGCTCAGTTTATCTTTAAATAGACGGAATTTTTTAAACTGACGGTGGAATACGAAGCTAACGATAGAACGCTTGAATAATAATTTCCAGCGACGGCATATCAAACAGAAAGATGAAACGACGAATCGTTATAAGTGGCGTTTCACGTGAGGCAGACTACGTATAGTTGTTTCTTTTCCTAGAGATCGTTATACGTATACGCGTCACGTTTCACTCGTAGTGAAAATTTCACGAAGATATCGCTAAACAGATTGTAACAGAAACTAAGCAGCAAACCGCCAGAGTGTGCCAAGAGCCGCTGTACGTGTTATACCGTGGTGGAAATTACTTCATGACTAATTAAAAAATTAGCTTTTATACCCGCTGCCGTCAGGTAATCCTTTGATGTCTACGGCGACACTCTGACACGCCCGATGGCTCATTCTCAGACTTTTGGCAACTGTATCTTACATAATATACGTATACATACACTATAGAATATGTACATATGTATTTTCACAACTCTACAAAAATCTAAGTCAAATTTATAAATGATTCTTTTTTTTTTAATAATGCCAAATGGGAAAATTTTCTTAGAAATTCTAAAGTTACATATTCTACTGTATATCTCTTATATCTTTAATATGATATGGATAAAGTTTAAATAATAAAATATGAAGACCCACAAAATCGAGACGTTCCCGCGTGACGAACATTTTTCAAGTTTTAAAACTCCAAGAGGAAGTCCGTGACGAAAGCACGGGGCCGCGTACAGCCACGAAGATGGAGACGGTGTTGATTTTCCACGTGTCGTTGATCTCTCAGCTTTATCCATCATGTCTGTGAATATGTACACGCGGAATCTCGTTCTCGTATGAATCGAGACGAATGAAAGGATCCAGGTCACGCCGGTGGTTCGTACGAACACCTTACTGATGCATCGAGAAAGAAGTTTGCTCAGGCGCGGCGCGCAAAGGAAAAAAAAAGAAGAAAAGGAAACGAAAAAAACCGAAGGAAACAAGGCTGCAAGAAAAGCACGCGCGGCTTTAGGTAGTTCCCACACTTTTGATATGCAGCGCCGAGAATTTTCCACGCGGGAAGACGCAGAAAAACGACTTTCAAAAATTGTAAAGGGAGGAAAACACACGTACACCACACAGAGAAACGAAAGAGAAAGAATCGAGTTCACAGAGAAACCGGAAGAGGCTTGTAAAGGTTATCGGATAGTAAGAAAGTAATTTTCCATCACCATTTGGCCAATCGGAAGCGTGATATCGGTTCCTGTAAATATTATACATGGAATTCATCGAAAGAGACGAAACATTCGGAATATTATAACGTATTAATAGATTTTATATGATTTAGCCGATTGATTGCGTAGTATTTCTACGACAGGATGCCGTTCCCATTCAAATATCAAATTTTTCGATTACTAATTAGAGGCGGAAAATATTTCCCCCGTACACCAGTACATTCAATACAGATTCGATTATCCGTTCGAAACTGGATCGGATTAGCGTCAGATAATCACAATGTTAATTAATGCATAATTTCGCTCAAAATTTTGGTAACACGGTAAATCTTTTGAAACGTGTAATTATCAGTTCTGTTGACATATTCATATTCACCGTTTCTATTCAACCCAACGAACGTTCTAATCCACTACCAAAATCCTTCACTTTTACCACAGCAATCCTCGACCGTTCAACCCGACATACGATTTACATACATACCATAAAATCTATTTTATTCAACATACAAAATCAAATAATCTTCCCTAAAACTCAATAACATATCGCCCAAAATACATTAAACAAAAATCCTCTCCCTATCGCCATCAATTAATAAATCAAAAGCTCCAATTAACACAAGAATTACTCATTATCGTTCTAAAAGTACCCACGACTCTGTCTACGTCTGACTATTATTCCCCTACTCTACTTGCTGGCAAATTTTCCACGAGATGCTCGTGCACAATGACACTTCGCACTCTTTTTCTCTCTCTCTCTCTCTCTCTCTCTCTCTCTCTCTTTCCCATTTCAACCACGTTCACGTGCAGAGAGTATCACCGTTCACCCCTTCTCTATTGACCACCCACCAACCCCGCCACCCTCTATTGGACGACGAGTCACCCGGTCGGTAGCATATCATAGGCACACCTCTATTCTGTTTTCTCTCGGAAAATCAATATCGGAGGTCGGCAGCGCCTCTCGGGGGTGGCTTTCGCCGGAGACAAATCTCAGTGTCTGGAAAATCCGTGGCTGGCGCCAGCCAACCCCCGTAAAATTGTGTCGGCAGATGGACCACGCTGGTTCGGACACATTTAGGTGCCGTCGTTAGAAAAAAAAAAAAAAGAACGCGGACATCGACGGCGAATCGTGGTGCGCGCGCGCGCACGTGTATAATAATATTTTCGGTTTTTCGGTAATACGTTCGACGGAAGTGCACGGTAGGTCACGGACGGAAGTCGAGGTGGTAGTGAGACTCCGATCTCTGGTCTACGAGGGAAGCACCTAACCTCTCGTGGTAACCTCGTGCTAGTTGTTGCGTCTGTGTGTGTGTGTACGTAGTACGTGCATGCCTTTGTGTGTATGAGATCACGTCGCCGCCATTTTCCGCGAGCGCAGCGCCACCGCGCTCGTCGTCGCGCCATTTTTCAAATGGGATTGGAGTATTTCGGGAACTTCCTATCACTTTTAAAAGATTATCTAATGGATTGGGAGGGGGGGATGTGATAATAGAAGAAATTAAAGTTAGTAATGGTAGAATATGAAAGTAACGATTGTAATGTAACCGTGACACAATTTGTGGACGAAAAAAAGTACAATTGACTGTGTTCAAATTGTATGAAAGGTTCAATATTTAATAATATAACATCTTTATAATATAACGTTAATATAACATTTGTTCTAAACACTAACGCACGTTACCAAGCTGTTTCTTTACAACATATTGGCATTACGAAATATACGTGTAACATCGTACGCATGTAAATTTGAATGTATTCCAGGGGATATACTATGAACTGTTTCTATAATCTGTAAACTTAACCGCAACATGGTACAGGGTACAGTGTATGCCGCATACAGCGGTGCGTTACCTTAAACATTCGATAGGAAATTTATATGGACGATATATACATAGATATACGTATAGTATATATATATATTTTACGGTTACCAATACGCAACAGAGTTACGGCTCTAATTTCCTCCTTTATGCAAATAGTGTATTTAATTAATCGATTCACCTGCCTTTAATTACAGTAAAAAGCAACTATCCCAATATTGACTTCATTAATTGACTGCGGCCACAGATTGCGATTGAGAAAATATTGACGATAAATTCTGTTTTTGTTGAGTAACCAACGGGGGAACCGGTCTTGAATTTTCACTCGTATTTCCCTGATGCAGCCGCGCGGCCCGTGTCTCTTTGAAGTATCGCCTTTTCTATCTTCTTTACCTGCCTCTCTACCTTTGTATCTCTATTTAGATTACGGATACAGAAGGCTGCGATGAAGCCCCCGGTGGTCTCTCTTTTGCGCTCGTATTTTCAGGCCAAAGGAAGATAGGCTCTTTTTCGAAAACCTTTGAAATTCTCAAACTATTGAATCGTACTAAAATTGAAATTTAATCTTCTTTCGAATCCTACAGATTCCCGCTGAAAATTTCATTCGATCGACGTCCCAGCGGGAGTAAAAAAAAAAAAAAAAAAAAGAGGGAGAGAGAGAGAGAAAAAAAAGGCCAGCAACGGAATTCCGAGGATTACAGGGACGTTGAATAACCAACAGTCTGTACTATCAACCGCGGAAAGTAATTTCAGCGAATTAACGGGAAAAAAATTGATTCGCATTTGATGACGCGTTTCGCCCAACATCTAGATTCCACGTTAATTGCGCGTGAAATCTGAAAATTATGGCCCCGCGTCCGCCGCAATTATTCAATTATTCAGATTTCGTTTAATCGAGTGACCGATAGCAATAATTATAGAAACACGAAATCATATTTCGCGGTGTATACATACAGTACACACATCGAACAAAATACACGTATGTATACAGTACGAATAATTTCACTGAAAGCAATCTTTCCGGCAGCTCGATAATTCCCCCGTTTACTTAAAAATCGAACGAAACAAAAAAAAAAAAAAAAAACCACGCTTACGATTCGTCGCTCCATCATCGTTCGAATCACTGACTCTTCAAATCGGAAACTCGTTCGTCGCGAAAATAATCGCAAGACGATTGTGATCGAGGTTCGTGCGTCGCGTCACGTTTTCGCGAACGATTCGACGATTAAAACGCGTACACGAATCGGTGCTATCCATTTATGCTCGAAGATAGGAACGGATAAAAGGGCAGGTAGACTTCATTTCGTGCCACCGGATAATTGCGATGGTTCGCAGCGGAACGCGGTTTAATCGGACGTACTCTGTGGGATTTTAATTCGAAATTCGATACCTCTAATTTATTCCTTCATAAATCTGTTTTCTGCCGTCCATAGGGGCTGCTTCGATGTCCCTTGCCCAACCACTACCCCCTTCCCCTCCCCCTTCCCCCCCCCCGCCGTTTCCCTGGCGTCGTTCCCCACGACCATCCGCAGATCGACCGAACCGTTCGTCCTGGCCAATCGGGCCGCGAGTTATAATTCAACGACTACCGGTCAGTATTCATTGTACATACATACATACATACATACATACACATATACGTACGTATGTACGCTAAACGTTTGCTTGTCGAAGGGAACGATTTATACAAATAAGGGAATTCGTACAAATCTCATTAATGGATTCCCCGATGGAAATCATTCGACATTGTTTTATGACGACGGCATTGTCATTTTCCAACGGCGCCGCGAAATCCAATTAGGGATACGTGAAATTCGGGGCACCCGCGTAGGAACGGGCGGGGGTTGACGAATAAACGAGGTTGAAATGAGCGAGAATTATAAATGAGATGCGCCGGATGGTGAGTAAACGTTAAAACAACCGCTCAAATGTTAATAATTAAGCGTCAAAATATTTGGACTGGTTTAATTAGTTTTTCGTTTTGACGTTATTGCGACCGATCCGGGGGAGAGGAAAAAAAATATTATGTCGTGTCTCTCGTTTCGATCACGCGCGTTCACAGAGGGTGGAACATATTTTTCGGAAAAATCCCCGCGGATTTTTTGGGTATCGTTAGATGGATGCGACCGAAAACGCGGTTTTACGTTCTCATTATCGGGCGATGACGAAGGTCTGGCGAAAGTAAAGTGGGTCAAGTCCGAAAAAACGGTACGTTTCAATTACACAGGTACAAATATTGTCGGAATAACTTGTAATATCGCAGCGTAGCATTTACGTTGGAACATTTAAAACCGTGGTATGCAGTGTATTCCGCTTGTATCCTTTTTCTACGAAGTAAACAAATTGTTCCGAGCAATAAGCCGGATATTCGGATTACGAAATAAAAATTATACCTCGGTTCGTGCGCGATACTTTGCCTTTACTGCGGAGTGCTATTTTAAAACTGCGCGATCCAAAATGGGAATTCGGTAGATTGAAACGTCAATAACGTGAAAATTGGCATATTTAGGTTGGGCGTCTTCGGGAAAAAAAGAATAAAATTACGGTATTTGTAGCATTCGCAATCGTTAGTACTTAAAATACCATTATATCGATTAACCTCCGTTTGGATGACCTATATTTGTTACTTAGTAAAAAAAAAAACCGCTTGAATTGTTCATGCGATACTCCCGAAGCAGCGCGACCTATACTGAAGATGCCCGTTACATAACCGCGAATCGATAAATCGACTTTCCATTTAATATCACAGCCAATACTTGTAACACTCGTACCAATATCTCGAGAGATCGAAAACTAACGTATCAAAGTTTCCGGGAGCTAATTAAATCTAAGTAAAAACAAAACCACAGAAAATCGTTGAAAACTGTTCTATCCTCGTTACCCAGGAATCCAATAAAACCGTTTATCGCTAATTTACCCACCTTCGTTCCGCGTGAAATTCATACATTACCCAACCATCGAGCTTTAATCGAAAATTCATTCAATTAATTTCAATTTATTTACCAGACTCCCGCGAAACGTTCAAGAAACCCGAAGCTTCCGACACGTTAACCGTCGACGTTAACGGGGAAGAGGAGAGGGGTGGGTGGGGGTAGGGGGCACCGCGATTACCAAGCCCTTACTTGACCCTCGAGAGATTCGTCGTAAAGACGGAAATATAGCCGTGTAACGGGAAACGGATAGAGGCGAAAGAGAAGGAAGTTTAACTCGGCGAAACGTATTTTAGAAACAATTTCCAGCGTCTCGTTCCGTGGAGGCAGTCAGCCGTCGCAACTCGCGAACACGTACGAACGGTCAAAGCTTTGAACCTCGTCTAAAAGCGTAGGAGGAAAGCTCTTACCCAAATACGTGAGATTTCTAATGAGTCGGCCGAACGTGAGCTTTCAGCGCGAGCTCACGAAACGTTTGCCCCGGGGGGGCGACCTTCCGGAGGCCGGCGGAAATAATTCGCGCGTTTTCTTCCGTGAACTAAACGCGCGAAACTTCCGCAGAATACACCGTGAACCACGGAGACTTAAATGGAGAAACTCGCGATAGTCCGCCAGACATTGATGGCGCGCGGAATTAAACGTTAAAACTGCCGCGGAACGAGACACGGATGGGAATACGGACGGGGATATGGAAGGGAATACGGAACGGGTGAAAATTACCATCTTCCGAGGCAGCAAAGTAAAACACGTTCGGGGCTAATAAACCAAGGGATGGGGAACGTAAAAATTAATCTGGCGTCGGTAAGATTTTTTTTTTACGATTTTTATGGATGAAACTCTGAAATGTGTTCGTGAGAAATTTCGCGCTCCAATTCGTGTAATAATAATAATTACAGACGTAACGAAGGGATTCGATTAATTCGCCGAAGGCAAAGGGGGACGGTGAGTGTTGCGTTACGTAATGATATAAATATATATGCAACAATAACTTGCTAACAACGTTATCTTTTACTAGCGAAAAATCTGTTTTTAACATTCTACGCGGCACAATTACTCGAAATCGTGATTAAAATCCGTATCAAAAGTAACGAACGCGAACCTAAATTGAATTTCCTCGTTATCCCCGCGGATTAAACAAAATATTCATAATCGTTAATTAATATTTTAATAGCAATTAATTTCGTCACATTGAGTCCGAGTAATCGCGTTCAAAAATCCTCGCGTCCGTTCGCTTCGCCACGCGATTTCCCTCTAAGTCACCCATATCCCATTCTCTCGTTCAGCATTTAAAAGCGAAACAGAAACTACAAGCGAATCCTAGGGAATTCCTCCCAGTAAGTAACTAGAAAAAGAAAACTCACTTACGCGCGGACCGTAACGAAAATATTTCGCGCGAAACAACAATAACAAAGCGATACAAGTTCCGGCGGGACACAAAAATGCACATATACATACATACATACGTATACATATAAAAGGAAATAACGAAAGTAGTTTCCAGTGATCGAGATGAGATACCGGAACGCTACCAAAAGTGACGGTAAGATTGCGCAATGCTCGATACGATAAATCGGAGTGAAAACACTTACGTAGTTTGCACTGGTGCGAAAAGTACACGGGGTTCGGCGAAGTGCGAGGGTGGAAGGGGGGTGGCGGGGAAGGATACATACACGAAAGCAAGAAACCAACCGAGGCGTTGCCAGTGGTGGCTCGGATAACCCATAAATAAACGAGCACACCCGGTATAAGCAGGAACGTTTATGGCGCCCGCATACACGGCGTATAGACCC
Source organism: Mimumesa dahlbomi (assembly GCA_917499265.3). Classification (NCBI taxonomy): domain Eukaryota; kingdom Metazoa; phylum Arthropoda; class Insecta; order Hymenoptera; family Crabronidae; genus Mimumesa; species Mimumesa dahlbomi. The sequence continues at coordinate 7,729,428 of OU824116.1, read as the reverse complement.
TTTATGCAGCCAGCCTAGACACAAACTACTTTAAAGTTGCACGAGACGAGATCTAAGAGCGCGCGGCACACCTACTTCGCCATCCCCCAACCCTCCCCCCCCCCCACACCCTTTTACGTTTTTATTATACCGCACGCAACCCGGAATATCGCGCCGGTAGATGGTAAATTTTCACCGAATTAAAAATCCAACCTAACCCGGGGTCCTTCGGATGGCTCCGGGGCAAATTAGTCCGTGTATTATGCTCGTAATTACTGCGACATGTTTGCATTTCGAGCACAACGACGAATGTTATAATGACGCAATTAAAAACCGCGCGCAATTATGTCGAGACACGGGTGTACGGTCGGCGGGATGAATAAGTAAAGATCGTTTCCTTGGAATTAAATCGTTACTCGATCTGTATTGTTATCGTTATTACTATTATTATTATTATTATTATTATCGATCAGCCGCATGACAGGATCGTCCCGCATCGATGTAGTTTCACTGTGTTCCATTTTACGTAAATTAACGCGAATTTAGATGTCTTATTAGAAATTCCGTTGTTCCACGTGACGAAATTAGTTTATCGGACGATTTAAAGCGTTATGAATTTTAACACTGCTCGGTATACCATGGTTATTGTCCGGATTATTATGATTATTATTATTATTATTATTATTAGTGTGATTACTATTATTACAGAATTACTCGCGGGCGATGCCGTTGACGAGACACGCCCGTATCGCGACGATAAAGCCGGACGTACATACATACATATATGTATACATACACACAGCGAGCACAGTGTTGAACATAATTTCCAAGCACGAAGGATGCATCTGAATGCGAGATGAAATGAAAACTTTCGGCGTTTACTTTCACGCTCGACTTTTATCGCGGAAATCCGCGAATTCTCCCGACACGCCTTGCGAGGGCTTTATGAATTTTTGTTCCGTTTATACGATTTCTTCGCTTCTCTATTTTTTTTCCTTCTTCTTATTCTCCCTACGTGTGTATACATCTACATGTGGGTGTATGTGTGTGGTTTTTTTTTGTTCGCCCTTTAACGTTCTCGAGAAACTACACGGCGGTTCTCCTCGTACACCGTAAAAGTCATCGTATAATTTCCCGTAATCGTACGCCACGATGAAACTTTCTTCTTTTCCCCCGTTTCGCATCTGGAAGAACAATGACCACTCTTCCTCTTTACCTCGTTACCAGTCGCGGTCGGTGAATTAAAAAAGTCGGAACTTTTCCCCCCTCGATTTCTAGCTAAAGAAAACCCCGCGTGACGTGCCGAGAAATGCTTGAAAATACATCGGGCACGGGCCGAGTGGTCTTTTTTCTCTTCCACGGTGTTTCACGCAAGGAAATACAAAAGCGGCGTGAACGAAATAAATGTATGAACGGAGAAATATACTTTTGCACGGCAAAAGGAAACTCGAAATTGGTTCTCCCGTTGGAGAATACACTTTATTCCGTTCTTTTCCCTTTCCCTCATTCTCTGTCTCTCTCTTTCTCTTCTACTTTACCCCCCGTTACTGTACAGCAAAGGATTAAACACCGCCTTTAGTATTTCCTTTCCCACCCGCGTTCCAAGAGGGGCGTCTCCACGAGTTAAAACTACTTTGAATTTTTCTTTTTTTAAATTTAAATTAATCGCGTGTACGATCCGCGGTTAATCGTTTTCGCGAAAACGTGTCGGCGCGTAGCAGAAACTTCATTCACGTAACGATCAATTTTAATTATTACCACGAACTCGGGCCTCTAAGTAGAACAATGATTTTCCCGTCGCACTTTGTCGTAAATACTAGGGAACTGTGATGAATTATTATCGGATCTACGTGTCACGCACGATCACGGTCGAACGATCCCTAGAGATTTCTTTTTCAACCTGTGATTTCGTGGATCGATACGAGGAACAGACTCGATCGATCCGAACAGAACCGACCGTGATAAACGAATGGAAGAGAATGGCGGACGGTGCGAAGGAGAAATGCAAAAATAATCATCACCCTCGTTTCTTCCTCTCGGCGAGCGAACCGACCCTTTCTCGCGGGGTGTACAAGTTAAAATTAAGGAAACTCACGCTACCCTACGAGCTCGCCAACGATATTACACGCCCGGAGAGCCGCGTTATCGAATCAAACTAAGAACCGAGCCGATCCCCCGCTAAGAACCATGAGAAATTACGGGGAATCGCGTGCGAACGAGAAACGGTGTTGATTGTAACTCGAAACGGATTTTATGATATTGCCGTTGACTTTACTTCCGTCGACGAAAGTTCCACGTGATTTATTATATTTTTCTGCTTTCACGTTCGGCAGTTATTACACGGGTTACACAATACGGAACTTGAGAAATTGAGATATATACAGTAGACTATATACAATAGAAATATAGAGTAATCGAAATAGATGAGTCTTCTAATATAAAATTCTTCGATATTATTTATTTATATAAAATTTATAAATACTATATAGAAGCCCAGATAAAGCACTTATTTTCATTAATAAATCTCATTCTCATCCCCTATGTACAGTTCATAATATCGATATTATAAAATCTCCAATTATTTTTCCATCGAATCAACGATAATCTCAAAATTGAATTGAAGAAATTGATATTTCGAAGATAGATAACAAACTTTGTTACTCCCCGCGTCGTAGTAGAAACTACTTGGGGAAACTGTTGCACGTGCTTCCCCCCCGCGACAGAAATATAGTACGTGTGTACGGGTTGTAGATTAATTAGTGTCAATCGAGCCACGAAATCCTCTTAGGGGTCCCTCAGGCATTGACACTTTTCCGCTGCACACCGAAACCCCCACACTTCCGAAAGTTGTGATTCTACACAGCTCAGCGTTGCTTACTGGGGGGGGGAGGGGGGAGGGGGGATCTCTAAGCGGTAACCGCAACTAAGGCCTGCTGTGTAGGGTCGTGTGGGTCTGGATACCTCCAGGGTATACAACACTCAGGTGTGGTCGACCCTCCAGGAAGCCTCCAGTGGGCTATGAAGGTACGACTGTATACTAGAGGGCAAAGGTGTACAAGTTTATGAAACGTAGAGGTGGGATATGCAACGGGAAATATGTCGGTGCCGCTTAAGAGACTCCGACAGACATGTAAACCTTTTATACTTTATTTCAACCGGATGTCAGGGAATCTCTACTCTGTCCCGGAATACTTCGTTACATGTCTACATTTTCGTATGAAGTATGGTGTATGGAAAGTGTCGTTAGTGTAGATGGGAATATAAAAGATAATAGTATCCAGTATTAAATAATACGTTTATAGAATTTCAATGGAGTTGCTAAATAATTTTAGAGCACCCTCTATATCCTGAACTTTGATCATGAGCATGACAAAATTGATATTATATGAAATTAATAGATATTAAAATCTAAATAGAAATTCACGATAAATATAATTTTCAATTATTGTAGTAAAAGAAATGCGTTATGTAACGATGGAGTTATAACGGAGTTACGTTAGGTGAAAAATATATCGATATATATATGTACCATGAGTTCAATATAACACAGGTCTAGAAAGGGTTAATAGGGGAAAAGGAAACAAATCAATCAGTGATTCGTTGCGAGTCGTGTACAACACGAAGGGGTAAAAATAAAGAAATCTCACGCGAGCAGTGACGCGAAGTTTGTTGTTCGCTCGCCGGGGTCCCGCAGAGACATATTATTGAATTAAGCTTCCACCCTTTCTGGCCTTTTTTACGCGAGAGAAGTCGCGTGTAAGCGTGAATCGGGGGGACAAATCACACTCGAAATCGCGGATCGGGCATTTAAAAGCACGTGAGGGTGCAAAGCGCAGTGCCCTATCGTGTCCATCGCCAGTGCCAGTATAATGGCGAACGATTAATGCGATATTAATCCGGCATTACGTGACCTGCTAAAGTACCACCTTGTGTATGTGTGTATGTATGTATGTACGCATGTATGTACCTGTACATATACATACAACGTATACAGGTATCGATCTGAACCTGTCTCTACCCTCGTGCCTCATGCAGTCGGACGTGTAAGAAATGCAGTATCCATTATCGACTGGATACGGCTGATACGTACGTCTGTTATTGACGAAAGGATTAATTAAACTATTAATGGGATAGTACGCGATCGATTCATACGGGCAACCGAAGAATTTCTAACGTGACGTTATTTATATTCGGATGGAATTAAAACGTGTCCCGTGGACGTTACGTTCGTCGAATGTCATAAATGTCGAATATCACCGAATATTCTCGCTGCGATGAAATATTTAAACCGTTCGGGGCTGAGTTTCTCAATACGGATGATTTTTCTACGGAAAAAGAACGATCGACAATTCGGAATGACATAGAAATGACACGCGATGGAATTTAAATGAAAAGTGTGGGCCGCGTACGGAGTAATTATTGTTAATTTCACATCGATACCCCGTAATATTTCCAACGCAGACACGATTACCGTTTTATAGAATTCTACATTTACTTTAATTCGATAATTAATTAACACACAACCCGATAAAGTGTTACACGTATCCCGTAATACAATCGTTAACGTGACAAAGAAACTGATCACGTTACTGTCATTAATAAATTAAGTAATCACGGTACGGGCCCCGGTTTCATACAACATTGCAACGTTATTAATGGTAATTATCACAGAAGATAAAACACATTCGACTTTCCCGATGTAATAATAACCAAATAATAATATACACGTTAAGCGGATCACCAATGGCTACTTAAAATTTACGTTTCCGCGCAGGACGAAACGACCATCCTGGCGATATTAATTGCAATGCGTGAAAATAACCGCGGCAATCCCTTTACAAAGAGTACACCCCGCGTACCGGCCGTCGATTTGCGAGTCGGGTCGGTGAGTGTCGGCATAAAAAATGAAAAAAAAAAGTCAATTACGTCGTTTTGTCCGACGTTAATTGGCAGAGGCCGACACCGTGGACGGGCGAGGAGAAAGAGGGCGAACCCGAACACGAACCGACGAACGGTAGAAATAATTCACGTCAGCGTGTCACCGTGTCTTCCGCACAACTGTCGTGCACAATTATTCCGATTCAGGGAAATACTCTGACACGTGAGCCGTAAATACAAAACGACCGCGGCGGGTGGTTGCGCGTAGGTGTAAAACAATGCGAAGGGAAAATGTCTATCGCGCGGCTGATATCCTCCCACCCACGGATATATCAATGGGTTTAAGTATCCATTATATATTATTCATTCGATTCTAATGACGTTTGTACTTAGCATCCGACGGAATATTCTTTTTGTCCCTGATGGCTTATTGATTATTGAAAATTCATTGATTTATTTGACAGATAATTACGACAAAAACGACATAATATTATTCATTTTACGATTAAAATTGAGATTTCCTGATATAATTGATTGTGAATTACATATTATAATTAGAGTGATTATAATATTCAAATATAATGTCTAATATTGTATACTTTAATCTGTCATTCGTCACGTGCCACTCTACACATTTTTCTTATCCTACAGTATAACGTTCGCGTTTCGATATCATCTTGTTTCCATCATTACTCCTCCCGTGGAATGATATCGTTCAACATTCCCGGTTCATACTCTTAACGAAGCTTCGCTCGCCATCGCAACACACTCCCGTAGATATCCCCTTCGGCTTCGTATCGCGTGCATAAATTATTAGCTCACCGGCGTGCGTGGCTTGTATTTGGAAAAATTTATACGTGCTCGCCCGCGATAATTAAGAATGGTAACGCGCCGTATAAAATTGCTTATCGTACCCTTCCTTAGGCCGCGACATTGTATTTCAATGTCATCGTTAACACGCTGCGATGAGATTGAAAGAGAAACAGAGAGAGAGAGAGAGAGAGAGAGAGAAAGAGAGAAAATCGGGGGTGGGAGGAGGGGGAGAATCGATCATTTGCATCGGGCATGCAAATCGGCGAGTTAACTTTTAAATCGTGCGCCGTAATACCGATGTTTATTTAATACGATCGCACCACCGATACCTATGGGCCGGTTTTCATCCATCACGCGCGACCAGCGTCCATTTCTTTCGGCGTTATTAAGAACGAGATACGGTGGATAAGAAGTGGTACTCGAAAGTGCAGACCGGTTATTACATCATTACGCGTGATATATTGCGGCCGGGACGCGCCGTTATTAATCACGCTCCGCGGAGATAAATTCCGATGAAATCGGAACGTGTGCATGCGTACGTACGTACTACACAGGGCGGACTGATAACAGTTGGAAATATACGCGTACTGCGTACCGATAATTTATTCCGGAACTGGGATTCCCGTGTAACGGTGGAAACAACAACGACAACAACGGAAAAAAGAAAACAGAGAGAGAGAGAGAAAAAAGAAAAAAAAAAAAAACAGAAAACAGGTAAACGTAATATCTCGATCCTGTATTACCGAGTTACTGTAATCGTATTACGCGATTCTTAAAGCATCATGAAAACTCGATTTCCACCACGCTCTTTGGCTTTGAACTTCTCAACCTCGTAATTTCCGTACACCTAGCGGGTGTTTATAACTTTCGAAATACATACCCCGACGTACTCTCGATTCCTCTTAACGTTATCGCGGGCTAACGAGACGTTCGAATATTTTCTTTCCATCGTAAACTTACTTAATGCACGTTAAACATGATTCCGTCTCGGAAATAGGGCGGCTGTTACACTCCCCCCCCCCCCCCTTCATTCAGTTCGACGATCGCAGGCCTATTAAGAACAGGTGAACGGTTCTTTTGTACGTTGAAACCCGAACTGTCTTAAACAATGGGGTTTTGAAATGAAAGTTCACTTCTTATCCGCGTGGTACAGTGGTGTAACGACTTCTTTCCATTCCCTCTTCTTTCCGTTGTCTTCGTACGATAAATGTTTTCAGAAGCGGTAACGAGGGGTGGAAAAGAAAAAAGAAAAGATTCGTGCCCCTTTTCCACCGGATTCTCATTTTCTTTCGTGGCGTGCGTTATTTTTAAACCGATCGTTCGTTCGCGATGTTTTACACCCCTTCGCCCCTTCCCTCCCTTCCCTTCCTCTTGAAAGCACATTGAGTACCTTTTAATGACACAGCGGTATGTACTTTTATAAATTATATATTCGAACTTGCTTTAACCGTTCGTATAATTTTCTACCGTTAAATGCTCGGCAACGTAAATCTTATCGCTTTTGAATACTACTTATCTTTTGGTGCCGGGGCGGTGTTTTACCGCGCATGCTCGCCGATACAACTTCGTTAAGTGGTATTTTGTACGTCGAAGTAGCTTTATAATTGCCGGGGAGGAAAAAGAAGTTCTTCCGGAAAACGCTCAGGAAACGGACTATATACAAACGATCCTAATTACATGTTCCATTGAAATTATAATCTAGGTACTTCTGCCGTTCTTTTCAACCCACCTTTTATGCTCGGTTTATTGAAAACTCAACGAAAAGCCCGGCCGTTTCCATTGCATTGTTTTATCTGTTCTCGAATGGAAGAGAGGCACGTTCATCAAGAGATCAGACATTCCCTTTGCGCCCGGTTCCCTAATTCTTTGTATTCATGTTTTGTATCTATCTCCCTCCTTGTTACCGGGAAACTTTCATGGAATTAAAGAGAAGTAGTCGGATACTATATGCAGCCAGACAGTACTCTCTGTCTTTCGAGTTACTTCTTTTCCGTCTTGTTGAAACTCCTGTACAACGTCTTTTCTTTCTCTCTTTTTTTCTTTGTTTCTCTACCGCTTTTAAATACATTTGCCGTCCATGTGCTAAGCTATTCGTTTGTAACTTCTGCTTTAATACATAATTCAAGATCTACATTCTTTTACATCGTCCGCTCCGTTGACATCGAATCTACTTGCCCGAGCATTTAATTTCATACCGTCGATTTACTATTCCGTTTGACGACTCCGTTGTTTTTTTTTTAAACTTTCACATTTATCATCGGGAGGTCAACGGAACGATTACAATTACTTTTCTCTTCTCTCGGTTTTGTCAGAGTAACGGTAAATGTAAGTAATACGATACGAGGCACATCATGTTTCATGTATTCTCGTTACATGAACGACACCTAAGTAAACAAAGATATATGCGGTACGTAAATACATACAGGTATACTTATTACAAAAAAAGTAACGTGGTCGTAGGTCTCTGTTGATTTGATTACCACTCGATGCGAATACACTCGACAAACGGAAACTTTTTCTTATTATTTCCCTTCAAACCTCCGTATTCCCTTCTTCCCTTTCCAAGAAAACCTTACTTCCGGCTACTGATAACGCGCACTAAGTATGCAGATGAAAAATGTACCATTTTCCGCTGGTCTTCGCCGTTTTCTCACGTCTCTGACCTGAACCAGACGAATCACTGTCTGACGCAACAAACGAGCCGCACATTATTTTTACGAGACGCCCGCGTATTTCCCTGGAGGTGTCAGAGGACCGTTATCCCGGTGATTTTTTTTCCCCTCGCCCCCGCGCTCCTCCTTCTCCATCCCCCCTCGTGGTTTACAAGTTGCCCCACATAGCGTCGTTTTACATGTTGCATCGCATTCCGCCGGTTTTGCATATCACGCTCTTTTAGTTCGACGGGGCAAAGTTATGCGGTGCCTTTGAAAAATCAGCCCCGAGTCGCACAAGGATTTTCGTGCACGGTTCTTCCGTTACGGTTTAATTATTCGACGCTAATTCTGAGTAACAGTTAACGCTGTTTATCGTTTGTCTGTCTGTTACAAGTTGATTAGGAAATTATGTGTGGTGGGAAGACATAAGATAAATAATATGTGAAAGGAATATTTTTAATCGGAAATGTTTCTTTTCAACTATCGACGAAAGATACTTTGAGTTTTTTTTCCTACTCGACCCTTAGAGAAACATATATTTGGAGAAACCGTCCGCAGTGTGAGTTATAAATGAGAGAAAATTGCGCACGTATTCGTGTAACGGTTATATCTTGAAAATTACGAGAGAAATATCTTAATAAGACACTACGAATTAATTTCGTGAGAAATGTCACGATTCCCAAATGAATCTCCGTATCCTTCGCAGTATCTCAGCGTTATCGGCGTGATACTTTACGTCGAATTTTAATGACTTTGATGAGAACTCCGGCTATCTATAGCGTTTTATAACAGTTAGAACCGGTAGCCTCGTGATTATTTAAAACCTCGAATTAAGTTGACGCGATCGTTGCGAGTTCATTAACGTTTCACTCGCGAAAGAGAGACAGCAGCTGGAACATTAAGAAATCGATCAATTATTAGCAAGCTTTTAAGAGAAAAAAAATAATATATATACATATATACTCATATACATATACATATATACCTTCCAGGGGAACGGAAACGGGACGCACGATAAATCGATGAAACTCCGATAAAACTCGCCGGATGAAAAGAAGTTAACTAGCGGTCTTAAATGAGAGGATTTAAAGTGCTCGCGGTGGTAATGGAACGAACGATTTCTTTTCTGACCAACGACGTCGTGTTACGGTCTCAATCCTAAAGGAAAACGTTCCGCGTTAACGACCACCATATAGGTGTCTGGAAACGGTGTTTGCACGGGAAGCTCCCGGGTAGAACGTAAACCACCATAATGAGAGTAACAATGACGGTCTCCCGGTTATGGTGTATATGTATGGTGTACAGTACGTATATACGTACGTATGTATATATATATGTTGGTCGAAATTATGTGCATCTGCAATCCGCGTACGTGCACCGCCGCATCTTTTATCAAAAGGCGAATAAACACGGTGGCGAACGCGTGCAAGATGTTTCCAGGCGATTCTTGGCTAAGTGGAATTTAAGCAGCGTTATATATTTTACCGCGAAGCGGAATTAATCTGCGCCATTTCACGTGAAATGTGCCAGAAGTCGAAAACGATCGAAACTGTGCGCCGCGGGGCGAATTGTTATCGTTATACACGCTGCTGCGAAATAGTAATGTTTATCTAAGGCTCGGTCCAGACAGGTGGAACGGAAGGTACGCAAATGTTTTTGAAACAAAAATTTCAAGTGTACAGTATCGTGCCTGCTACCCCCACCACTTCAGACAAATACAGTGTTCGGGAATGTTTCCAAAAGGATATCACGATGTAGAATATTACGTATTCATTTAATTTCTTTTTTTATGGAGATACATTTTCGAGATGGAATATTTGATTATTTTATTATCAATATCTTGAATCGATATTAAGGAAAGATACTGCAGGAATTTCACAAATTCACATTTTCAGAAATCCGCGTAGAAATTTTGGCGAAATATGTGAAACTTGCAACGGAAACCCTAAACGTGCTTGACATTTTTCAAATTTCACCCAGCAGTAATACCAACGATCTAAAAATTTAATAAACAAACTCAATTCTGTATCTCCACGGTATTCCCACTAAAATCATCCTTCTCTCTTCAACAACATCATCAAACCACCAGAATAATTTTCCTTCCCATAAAAACCAAATAAAACCCATTAAGACCAACGCAACAATTAACCTACATCTCGCCCGAACATCACCTTCCACAACCCACACACACACACGCACACATATTATCCCGGACCCGCCCAACCATAAAACATTAAATATCCCCGGTTTTAATCGTTCGAGTATATCCATAGTCTAATCAGATCAATCAACGGCTACGAAATATTAATCGGTCGTAAACCGCGCTCTGAACGATCGGATAGCGTGGCACGAACTCCGCCGCACTCGCAGATTAGATCTGCGCTCGTTCCTGTGCTAAAAATCCACGAGATGAGACGCGCAATATAAGCTACCGGTCGCAAGTCTCAATCAGATAACACAGCGTAATCGGGATCTTATCAGCGTCGTGTACGCGTGACGGCGAGAGTCCCGTCGTTCGTTTCATCTCCCATTCCGCTCTCCCAGACCGGACGACGCGTTGAAGTTTACCCTATTTAACCCCCACGGGGTCTTCCCGTTTGCTGCAACCCTTCCCACCGACATGCATGTGCCCCACCCTTGGTGGATCACTGTTACGTTAATTAGCATAGATAATGGAGAGAGGCTCCGGTCTTGCACGCGTACCAACACGAACGTGCCACGTTCTCGAATCAAAAGGGGGTGGAAGAGGGGATTGGGGGGGGGGAGAGGGATGGGTGGGATGAAAACGTTTGCGGGGTTGAGATAAGTTGAACGAATCCCTCCGCGGCCAACCGGACAGATAAGTAAATCGGGAGAGTCGGATGCGACCGTCCGGACGATTGTCGGCGAAGATTATCCTCGCCGGATGATCGACGATTGGTTATAAGCCTGCGAAGGGGCCGGGTGAAATGGCAGGGTTTAGTGGAATCTGATTTCTATACAATGAGAGAGTTTGAGAGATGGCTGTGATACGTGGAGACGATAGGGTGCGGAGTCCGTGGATAAGTGACGCGATCCATGGGTTATTGGTAGGCAAATGCGGGATTTATTAAATCTGATTTTTATTGTTGGGAATAATTGTTTTAGTTTGGGATCGATAAAACGTGGGTTATGAGTAAGACACGTTTGGTTGGCGTGAGAAAGGGATTTTAGAAGTGTTGTAATAAGAAGTGTTGTAATAAGAAGTGTTCTTGGTAACAAGATTGTTGGATTAAAATCGTGATAGTAGGCGGTGATAAAATGGAATGGGATTTAATGTTAATCGTACCGAGAATTTGTATGTATATGCATTTCTATGAGGTTTTGAATAATATGATACGCTTTTTTTTCACGCAAGTTTCATTGCGGATGTGAATTACCCTAGTTTTACACTGTCATTTGAAAATATTGCATAAAATTGAGGTTCCGTGCATTAATATGTTTTTTAAATTTATTAAAGTATACTTGTACGGTCATATATTTGTGTATATGTTTACCGTATTTCGTTATGGTTCACTTTATATACGTATATGTAGGTAACGTAATTATTAGTTGATAATTAACTACACTCACTACTACGTACGTGCAATAGTAATCCAAATAATTTTAATAGCTTTTTGCACAGAATTAATGGTCAATATTTTCCGAGCGTATAAAGTGCACCCTACTCCAGAATCTATATTATTTACACCACTCTACAAGGTGACCTATAAAATGGCCGGATTTCTGTCATCTAACGAACTCGCGAAAACGCCGATTCCGATAAAGTTCACAAAGGATCGCACTTTATCAACAATTTTTTTGCTTAACCCTACAACATGCACGCTGTATCGCGAACAGTTTTTGCGCTTGTCGGAGTTTAGTGTTTCCCTCATGTGTTTTTTTTTTAACTAGGCAGAGATAAGTGGAACGGGGTCAGGACTGGTCAGCCAAGTAGATAAGCGATTCGGGACAGTTAGAAATCGTCTATATATATTCGAAGTTAACAAAGAGCATGCTTTTTGCTATTTCAACGGAACACTGGGAATCCTGAAAAGGGAGTAATTACTTCTGCTACAGTCGAACGGACCATTGGATACGGTAACACTAAGTGATATAAATCACACGGAAACCGCGATTACGGGGAGTAAACAATTTTGCAGGCGGATAAAAAAAAAAATTGTATACTTTACACTTAATCGAATTTTGAAAACAATTAATTCCGCTGATCCCTGCGATGCAATACGAGGGGCAGGGGTTGAGGGGGCAGGGGGATACGTGGGAATTAAATCGTTGTTAATAACGAGAAAACACACGTGCGCATACGTTATTCAAAAGCAGTTTATACATATACACGTTAAATATTAATAACGAAAATGACCCACAGGCAATATCATTACGGGCGAATTGAACGAAAATTGAGTAGATCTTCTTTAGAGGATTGAAACCGATCGCACGGATGAACTATAAACATATTAAATAACGTTCTCAAATCGTATAAACCTAATGAATGCAACAAAATCATTTTGCGCATAGAGTCGCGAATAATTTATTTGTACAAACGTAAAAGTCTATTGTCAAATAGCGAATCTAATTTATTTATCATCACATTTCCGCGCGTAGATTTATCATGCTATAATTATATCTCATATTACGCATATAAATTCCATTATAAGAACCATCGCAACGAGAATTTATCGTTTCAAAATCCATCAACAATTGATTCTTTCACATTAAACAAATACATTAGAATTTTTAGTTCGACTAATATATTTAATCATATTTACAATTGTCAAAAAGTAAATGTAAAGTACAACACTCCTATCTTCATTTCCCAACTATCTATTTACAACAACCTCAGATGTTCAACTTCAACAAACACGTAATTTATATTCTATTTACACAATTTAATGAGAAAACCGTATTCGCAAAAAAAAAACATACAGTTATTCCCACATTACACGAACTTTCCCCGCGTCGATTACCCTACATCGATTTTCCCACCGTTTTCCCGAACCTTTCGCCTTAAATACACTTTCACCGCAACTTTACATTTTAATACCTCGGCCGACATTAACGACCTACTACTCTATCGCACACGCCGTAACGTCGGCCGGCGAAAGAAATTAATGCAGAATATATATGTATACACGCAATTCCCGGGTCCATCTCTTGGTACGCGTCACGTCATATATTATCCCGGTCCTTGCGGCTCAATATCTTGTCTGCCTCCCAGAACAAACAATCGCCCGGAGGAGAGCGGGTCTCTCCGGCGTAAATTTAAAAACTATCGATTTATTCCGCGCATGTCTTCATCTGCCTCCTCGAAGCGACGAGGAGGAGGGGGGAGAGGTTCGAGGGGCGTTTTTTTAGCCCGCAGAAATATTTTTGACGATAGAATAATCTACGTCGTATAATTTTCTACGTGACGAGCGTGAAACGGAGAAAAACGATCCGCCCGCGGCGACTTGTTAAGATGAAACGCGTCGCTGCGTCATTACAACGGCCACGCGGAATTATAAGAAAGTTATCCCGTTGACGATAAGACCTACGGGAACGGTCACTATCGTAAAAAGACTTCCACACGTCCGACCATAAATTACTTATGGGGGGACGTACAAATTTTAATTAACTCTCGTTGAGAATTATCTGGTAGTTAGAATTTGAATAAAATTATTTATCGGGTTGGGCGATGGGATTTGATGTGTCTAGACGTGGAAATTTTTGTAGGTGATTCTGTGTGTGTGTTTTGGTATGTCTGGGTCACGATGGTTCTACGTTGTGAACGTAGTGGGGGTTGGAAATTGCAATTTGTTAAAATTTGGGTCACCCAGAAATACTGCGGTTTGAAATTTCGACACGGCGGATGTTCCGCTTCTGGTATTTTTTTCCCCGTTGCAATTTCGACGCATACGAATTCCTGGAGACTCGAAATTTTCGTTGCTTATCAATTTTAATAACAATTTTAACGCCGGAATTGATTTTTTTCACAAGTATGCATTTATAATCACGATGCTTCCAGTGCGATAATATTCATGTGTCACTATTAAAATTTGGAAAAAATCAATGTTCTCCGGTAAGCATCGAACACGTATACACGTGACGGCGGTGTACGTGTATCAGAAAACGAATCCCGTGGGTGTTTTTACGTTGTTTCCGTTATTACACGGACGTCCTGCTGGTTTCCACGAAATTGTCACGCTTTCGGTGCACCGACCCGCCGTAAAGAATCGCTTCGATGCGATACGTACGCCGTTCTCTTTCAGTTTCCACTTATGGAAACAAGTCTCTCCCGGCTGTAGAAATAACAATCAAAGATAAAAAAAAAAGATATGTAATTTGTATATTCAGAGAATATGCGGGAAATCCGTTAAGATTAAAATATTGCTATTCTGGTTGCTAATAAAATTACTTCTACAAATCCTGCGTATTGTATGAAATTCCTTTTCATGAACATTGGCTTGTTTGCTTTGTCCGCGACTATCGTATTGTTTCAGGAAATTATGAATTTGATATTGTTTGTTTCTGCGAAACGACATAATACATTTTAATCAGAGTGACGCATGCACAATTAAAAATTATGCTATGCAATCACGAAAAATCAGGAACACGATTTTACGTTGCAATTTAATAACGACGAGAAAGAATTCATTGTAATGAATTAATTTTTTCGGAACTTCAGGGACCCGCGGAAAATACAGGCAATAATTTAATCTTTTAGCGTTCAATGAAACAGATTTTTCCGGTCGAAGCGGACAATGCGAATGAAAATTAAAAAATTACTAATTTTTCTCTCTTCCCTGCGCACCTTTCACAAGATAAAATAAATCACCGCCCACGGACGATTCTCCATCGCAAAGAATACATTTTTTATTAGAACGGATTTAGATTCCCTCTATTATTCAGCGTACAGCGTAAAGTACACCGATATTTAAGCGAATGGTGGCACGCTACTACTACAATGTCTAACACATTTCCGTGATAGCGTAGAAAATTTCCGAACGCTATATAAGGCGATATTAATAGCGAAACAATGAAGGATTTTATTCGCGCGATAAACATACACGATAACGATCGAGCGTTAAGTAAACGCGAAACGGCGGGAACCTTATCGACGCCGTAAAATAAATCTTTCGCCATTTGTCTTGATAGTCGGACGAGTTTTAACCGTGGGATATCGCGCTTTAAAATCCAGACGATGTCGCGGGGAAAAATTCCACGTCAAAGGGCCAAAGAACAGAGGCGAAGGAAATCCGCTGATAATACAAGAGGTCTCGTAATTAAGCCGCGCCATAATTGCGCTTTTAATGCCTTTCTCTCTCTCTCTCTCTCTCTCTCTCTCCCCCTCACTCTCTCCCTGCATCTACGATGGCGTTAGGATCACCCGGATAGACTGACTGTGGAGTTTACCCGGTTTGCACCGTGCCGTTGGAACAAAGTCCATTGTTTTCGTCGAGTGAGGTGCGAATTGATTAGCGCTTTGATCCGTTAATGACCCGACGACAAAGGACGAGCCGTCGAACGACCTCTTGGCGCAGCTGTAAAAATGTCAAATACGAGCGGCATGTTTGTATGTACATACCTAATAAAACGATATTAGTCCCGGATATTTGTTAACTTTCAACATAGTGTACGTATGTGAGTGTGTGTGTATTTTTTTAAATTACTGTGGAAGTTATAAGTAATATTAATAAATTAATATATCCACGGGGAACGAAGTATTTCCTATTCAAAGTATAGAAAGTATCTCTCGATATAAATGTCTTTAGAAAAGTATAATTTCGAAACGATCGGACGATATTTCGAATTTCTTTCGGAAAGGAATTAGATCGAGAAATATAATTGGTTTTTTTCATAGAGCTCACATAAGTACTGTTATTTTCGTTTTATTTCTAGTATTCATCTTATTCGTCTGTTTGTGGTTACACGTAGCACACATATAACACACACACATACGTATGCGTAAAGGTATTTCCGAATATCTGATAACAGGATCGCGTATCGTCGGAAGTATATGTACTCACATAATTTCACAGTTCAACCTTATCAGGAACGACATTGCACGTCATCCTTTTGATCATTTCACGCGCTGAGCTCAATTCTGAATTCAATATGAAGCCTTTATTGGCAATGCGCTATGACCGAACTACATACATACAGACATACATACATACATACATATATCTGCTTTCGGCCAGAGAAACACCCGTTTGCCGATCGACGTTCGATCGTTAATCACGACAGTTAAATACACTTCTTCAGTGACTTTTTCACTGATTTCAAGCGTGGTCGGACACCATTGATATTGACTCAGAATTTATTCCGGAAATAAATCATCTAGCTTTACACGCGTTGAAATAAAATAAATGTACTTTTATAGTTCCCATAGCACCCCGGAATAGATATCCTGCTATAACATGGGAAAAGAAATTTATTACTATAAATGTACTTAGAACCTTACGACAGATTCCAATATAATCGCTCAGGATACACCAAGCTGTGTAATCACTAATAATTAAAATCGTGGGTACGCAGAAAATTAATGAATTATTTGTGTTATTAATTATTACTAATGAATTGCTTTGATTAATCCCTTTTAATAATACAATGGCAACGATTCGAAATAATTGACGCATTTGCCGTGTTGTTATTTAGAATATTCGTTAATTCGATATTAATTTCGTGTATGGCGGAGAACATTTTTTTATCGAATCACGATCTGTGACAGTCGTATAATGAATTGCGAAATCGTATGCAAAGTCGTCGGGTTCGAAGGCTTCGGAATCGCTCAGCAGCAATTCTTCGGGCAACTCCCCGGGGGGCACTGTGCAGCGTTATTCGAAATTGCAATCTTAAGGCACGCGGGTCGACTGAAACGGAAAACTGTCAGTAGCATGTACGAAGACAACTACAGGCGACCCCGTGAATCGATTCCACGTAAGAAATGTAAAAACAGCGGGCGGTGTCGCTCAAACAGTTAATTGAAAGGAAAAATAAACTTTTGACGGACAGTTACTCCACTGACAGCCGCTTACGTAACGTTACGTTCATTTATATCGGTATGTCTGTTACATGACGTACACTTACGTCTTTATAATTCCATCACCTATCCACCGATACACTAATCTTACTATGATAAAAATTGAACGTGTCTTTTATAATTCTAATTATCCCCATCTTTATAATTTTCAACCTCTGGCTCGAGAGATTCGTCAAAAAACTATCTTTCAATTTTACACAATGAATATCATATCCGTCAACGTTCGAATCACATTCATTCTTCCCCCCTTGAAACGGAACGCTATGACAATCAGCTGGGAAAACAGCGCGGCAACATTCCCGGCTGCGAAAGTGTTAACCGAAATCGCTGCGACTAATTACCGTTGATTAAAAGGATAGCGAAATGCCACAGAGATATCAGCGAATCTCAACGCACACGCGTTCGGGATACTCGAAATTCCCCGGCGCGAAATTCCATACGTATATGTATGTATTCTTTCGCAACATACCGACCTTTGTGCGTGATCTCACCGACGCGATACGCCGAACACCGGCGCATTAATTATCAACAAAACTCACTACTCACGGCTGATTGAAAAAACGTCAAAGCACGTCGGCATCGATCGCGAACGGCGTAAACGTGAATTAATGGATTCCGTCACACCTCAGCCAGCCGAAGCCCCGGGACCGTTCGATATCGCTGACCAGAAGGAGTGGTCCGAGTCCTTAGCTCCAGGAACCCTCGTCATCATCCAGCCCCACCGACGTCCACTTCTCCATTTCCTGCGCCGACAATATCCGGGCCGCTCTCAAAGTTTGCTTAATGAGGCTCATTTGACACGGACAGACTATACCCGCACAGCCGGACCTTCGATCCCATTATTCCCTCCTCCGTTTCTGCCCCCCTCCCCCTCCCCCCCCCACGTCTTCTCCGTCAGAATGACGGTCACTATCTCTCGATATATTCTACGCCGTTGTTGTACCGATCAGGTATATATCCCGATAATGAGTCGGTAATTGGCGATTATATTGATTCGGACGCCCGAAATCCGATCGTGGAATGTTTTATTATGAAGACGATGCTGGAAGATGTTTGATTTGAAGATAGTAGGGTTTTATTGAATGTATTTGAAGATATACACGTGTTGATTGAGTTAACGGATGTTTGACGAGATGGAATGAAGAGTGTGTTAACACGTTCGCGAAAAGTAAAAGTTTCAGCGAAGTGCAAAAATTGATAGTCATTTTATATTTAAATTGTTATGTACAATGAATGCTACAGCATCCACGACATTTGCTTCCCTAAGCAAATTTGTAGATACACAGAGAATAGGTACGATAATACAAAAATACCTAAAAAATCAGTTAGTACAAATTATTGACTTTAAAATTTGAATGCTATAGCATTCGTATCATTCTGCATCACAATGAAAATGAATGCTAAGGCATTCACGTATTTTGAGGGATAAATGTGTGTAAATTGAGTCCGTAGTATTCGTAAGAATCTATTTGACGTTTTTGTATAGAGGGACACGTTTAGAATGTGGGAACTTGAACGGAGTACCGTTGTTATTTTGAAGAGTCGGGATATGTGAATAGTGAATGGGATGAACGAGGAAATTATTGGTATTAGTTAATCATATTCGCATGAAATTTTAAAGATATGCGATATTGTCGCAGGCAATTTTAAAACATTCCCGCCTAATTTCTCACGGAATCCGGTATTTCGGATTCCCGATGTTACGATGGTTTGTTTTTCATTAGAGATACAGAAAATCATATTTAGTATCTCTATTGGTATCCAGGGTTTAATTCCGTTCTTGATAGGGGTCGGATAAAACGGTATTAAGGTCGGACAGTTTCATTTGGGTAATTCTGACCATATTTTGGTAACATCAGGTCGAACAAATATTATTTATATCGATTCGCTTAATATCATTTCCCTCGTCTACGTATATTCTTATATAAATAATAAAACAAACTTTAACGATCCGTCTGATATTAACAATAATTTCTTCACTCTACAATTAACTGTTACACTTAAAATACATATATCAAATTTATCTCTCGGAAAAATTCGTAACGACAAATATATAAAATCCCCACCCCTTTATTCATATGTAAGCGTAATTCAAGGAGTTCCCGGCGAAAGTATCAACATTTTCTAAGTACACATCAAACGTACATTAATAACGATCGAACGGCCCCGCACGTCCATTAGATCGTGTAATTCCCGCGTGGTTCGATACCTCGAACAAAGTCACTACGTCAACGACAGTTGACAGACGTTTCGACGAGCGTTAACGGAGAACCGTCCCTATAGGAGTAATTCGGCGCTCGACGATAATAAATTATCCGTGTGCGGTAAGCTGCGTGCTGCGACGGTCAGGCGCACCAGCAAAAACCGGCAAAATGGATTATTAATTACGATATCACGTCAACACTCGCTCAGGGAAATGAAACTGGAGTTTTGTGGCGAGGGGGATGGCGAAATCGAGGGGGGAGGGGAGGGTAGGGCGGATTGAACTACCATCGTCCGTGAATTTTCCATTCGCTGGCAGTACGCGGGATTAGGCAATTGTTAGCCATGATGAAATGTACTTTTCGCTTATTGAATTGGCCATTCGATTCTTCGAACAAACGCTGCTCATGCAAGAATCGCCGATAAGCCCGATTAAGCCCGTTTTTCAACTCAATTTCCCATTGGCTATGTCGATAGCTGATAATTATTACGATTTTATTTATTATACGTATTGTGCTGTCTGAAAATCATGTGTGCGGGGGTGGGGGGGGGGGTGGAGGGATGAACGTGGAACACAAGAGGTATTATTAATCATTGACGTAATGTCGCATGGGATCGCGTTGTACCGTAGGTCGTTACAAATGCGACGTGTAAACGCACACGGGGATGATTAATTAAATGCCGTACACTATGCTCCATTAAAAAAGGTTCATAAAGTTACATTAAACGTGAATCGCGATCATCGAACGTGTCACATTTTCTCGCTGCGATCGATCGCAGGCAAGTGATTTAAAACTGCAATTCTCTTTTTATTCTTATTTTTAATTTTTTATATATAACAATTCTATCGTGTAAAATTCAACAATACCTCTCCATTCGCCGGAAAGATTTAATTAACCGTCTTAACGCGATGAAATTATCCGTACACCATACCGAACTTTTTCCCTTTGCTCGTTCCATACGATTATCCACGAAATTGTAGAAAATCCCGTTGTTCCCGAAAATTCGCCCGGGTTGAAATTCCACCGGTGCCAGTTTCCAAGTTCGTACAATTTCAGGAACCTGCGGGAAAAGAGGGACGGGGGGAGAGGGGAGGGGGGGATGGTGCCCGTCGTCCCGATTCATTAGCTTCTCCTGCGTTACATTAGGAAAATTCATTCCATTAGGAAGATTGCTCGGCTGGCATGGACAAATCGACTGGCGTCGTCTGACGCGGGATAACCGACCGCTAATTACGTTTGTCATACCGATAATTAATAATGCATCGATCGCCGATGGCACGACGACGAGTGGGTGGCGAATTAAATGCGTTAACGACGATAATCGGGTTGCGGTGAATGCCAAATCGAAAATACACCGGCACCGGGAGTTATTGAATCCAAACGCGACGCCGCGATCCGTCATCCGGTCGAACTACTGGCTTTCGACGCCCGTGGAAACGTTTACCGACATCCCTGTCAATCGTACGCGAAAGGAAAACCCAACCGGATAAGGGAGAGAAAGGAATAAAATTGTGTGAATGATAACTGGAGAGGGACAGTGGACAAATATACACGGGATGATTATGTTCGGTGGATCTGAAAAGCTTGTTAGAATGACAAATACAGAAGAAATGTATGGTATATTAGAAATAATGATCTATCGTTCGGATGGACTGTAGATCGAGGTGAAAAAATGATAATTTTTTAGAGTTTATTTTATCTCAAACGGCCACGCGGTTTTATGAAATGTATAATAATTTTTGTTTTTATTGTACACGTGAATCTTAACGTGGAAAAATTATTATTCGTCGATTTCAGTATACAATCGTTCGCAAACATAGTCGGATCGTAGTAATTGTTTATATTAAGAGTATGTAACATATAGCTAGTTACTTGACTCTTAAATATTTTCAGTATACTCTCTTGTTCTACGGTATCTTGGCTCATGTATATTCATTCCACTTCGTCGAGCGTTCATTTGAAATACTATGAAAAAACAACGATGTAATGCAAAGTTGTATTGTAATCTTGTTGTGTTAAATCGTTACAGAAATTCGTTTTCTTTCTTCGTCGTCCCGGGATGGGTGGAAATTTGCGTTAACGTAGTCCTCCGTGTAAAAATGTAAAAATGTAAAAAAAAAAAAAGAAAAAAATCGGCGGGCCGTCGCGAGTTCGCAAAAGACGCTTAGAAAACTTGTGTCAACCCGAACAAATTGGAGTCCCGCCGATGTGTATTCCGCGGTCCCTCTTCAAAAGACGGGAAAGTGATACTCGGTGAAATACCGCGAGTAATTGCACAGTGGGGAAACGCGGTGACGAGAGATGAATGGTGGTGGGTCGGTTTGATTTGCAGAAGGCAACGTCGGAAGAAGCAACGAACAATGATAGCAAACGCCCTTCTGATACTGTGCGGCACGTTGACGATATCCCAGTGCTGCTACGTTTTCCCAAAAGGTACTTCAGCGCGAATAACGAGCAAGACGGTTGAAGCTGCTCCGTCCTCTCCATTTTCTATTCTCGGTCAACGAGAGTTGATTCGTAGCCGGATGTCTCCGGTGAAACACGTAACGAAGCTCGGCTTTGCAAAAAAAAAGAGAAAGAAAGAAAGAAAGAAAGAAAGAAAAGAAAGAAAAAAAAGACGTTACGCCGTGGCGCTCTCGAGTGTTCCGGGAATTAAAATATTCAGAATTAATTTCAAGATCAATTTTACATTGTCCCCTGTAGAAAACCGGTTGCCCGCGACGTTAATTACTTCTGCGCACTGTCAGATGGAAATGAATAATTTAATTGTCCTTTTATACATTTGTATAATCGTGATACAAAACCTTGTGGATAGTGTGCGTCGAATGTGGAACAGAAAAAGGGTCTATGAATTACGTATTAATCTATTACGTAAACGTTAGTCGGAATCTTGAGCGAATTCACGTGGAAGAAACGTTTTTTTCTGTGCTTAAATACCGGAGATTCCAATTGAACGTTGTAGAAACAAACGTACGTTTTATTACAAGAGAAAAAAACCCATAGTAATAGTTTATTCATCTTGAATTACGCGGATTTAATATCGCGAACGTTTTACACCACCCGTCATGTTTACGGTTCGTAATTACGTTTGATGTCAAAGTCACGATAGCGATGGCGGAAAAATATAATCGATTAAACTCACCGAACCCTACAGAGGATATTTTTGAACCAGTTTAAAGAAAGTCTGACGGGCAAAAAAAAAATCCGACGATAAATCAGAAACCTGACGCGTAATCCGGTCGTTCGCGACGTTCTACTCGAAAACCGAAATTGCAACTCCGCATCTCTAATCGTAAATGAATCACCGTGATTATCCGTTGCATTACATTTCCGTTGTAAACTGTGCGCCGCGATTGTTAACCGCGAATACTGCCGCATTAAATCCCCCGCGTACGAACGATGATTGTCCCCCGACGAACAGTTTGCGAATGATACAATCCGTCGAATCCTGGAATATTCTATTTTCGCTGATCGTCGTTTCGACGGAAGAATTTCATTCGAACTCTATTATGGACCCTCAAAAATCAATTTGAGTAAATCGAGCTGATTTCAACGAATCATTTTATTTTTACTTCTTATATTTTGTTTTATTTTATTTATTTTTTTAAATGCCCGAATAAAAAATCAAATTTCACCGGAAATGCCAGGGCCGTACGATTAATCGTTCGGTTGTTCGATAATAATACGGACGCTTTCTCGTTTCAGAAATCAAGGACCCGTGTCTGAAGTTGAATTGCTCGGAGGGCTCGCAATGCGTGAGAAGCAGGGACGGCACCGAGGCGTCCTGTGAATGCCTGGAATCCTGCCCGAATTTAGGGGATCACGAGGGATCGAGTCCTGTCTGCGGCACAGATGGGATCGACTATCCATCCCTCTGCGAGCTGAACAGAGCTGCCTGCGCGAAGGGTGCTAATATCACCGTGGCATTTCAGGGCAAATGCGGTGAGTACGCCACTGCAGTCTCAGACTAGTCTCTGTTCCGACGAGTAAATTTCCGGGGTACTAAAAAAAAAAAAAAAACAGGTGGGAAATTCGAAAGAAAAACGAAAGAAAAAGTAACAACACTCGTAATTATATTATTTTATTAAACGATTACAAAAAAAATGAGAGATGGTTTCCGTTTGTTTTCCCGCGGAAAGAGAAATTATAGTGCCATTAGAAAATCCATGGTAGAAAAATCAAATATATACAATATGTATGTATATGTATAGGTATACGTATATATTTTCGCGAACGTAGAGACATATTTTATCGTTGCAACGGAATTTATCCGCTAAGGAAACGAACCCGCTAAAGCATTCAAACCGCATTCTCGTACCTCTTTTTACTCGTTTTCGCGTGAAAGAATTATGGATCCCCCGTAAAAAGTGGTGGAATTTCTTGGAAAATATCGCGTCGGTTAAAACAAAGGACAAAGAGGAAATAGAGGATCCTTGGGAAATATTCCGATAGAGTAATACTGTACCGTCGGCTACGAAACATAATTAATTCGTTGCGGAACGATTATTTACCTGCGAAATAAAACGTGTTCGCGGCGAAAGAAAAAAAGAAAAAAGAAAAAGAGAAAACCCTATCTCGTTCCGCACGGGGGAAGTGAATTTTCAAGGGAAACAAATATTTGCCGAACCATAGTGGAGTGGAAGCTTAAGTACAGGTTTGTCAGCATGTATTTACTCGCGTCTTTATGCACGCGATGGAGATTACTTCCGGGCAGATGCGCTCGTTTGCATTCGCGACTTCGTACGTTCGTTCCCGATAGTATCGATGGAATCCTTATTCTTGGAACTCAGAAACCATAAAACCATGCACGATTTCCCTGGTATCGATTTCTTCCAAGTAAACGAGTCCTCTTTCTCTCTCTCTCTCTTACGAACGTTTTACGAATCGTATTAAACAAAAAATTCAGTACATTTGTTTCCACGAAAATACAATATAGTGGAACTTCCGTCGAATTTTCAAACGTATCAGAAAATTCTATAATTAATCATTTCACCGAGAACTTTACGTTTCCGTCTGTCGCTGATACACAGGAAATTGTTCGATAGATAATGCGTCTAATTAGTGTCCGCCTCTATCTACGTTTCACGTTAGTAAACAACCCGTGACCTTTGACAGGCCGATTAATTATCCGCAACGTGTACCAACCGTGCGCGCCATGTATCTCAAAGATTGATAGAAAGTTCCGAACAAAAGGTGGGAATTCGTAAAGGATACCGCTCTGGCACACCACCGGGAACAGTTTAAAATCGGACAACTCACCAACGCGCTCCCAGACAGGGAAAGACAATGATAAATTAGTAGTAGAGAGACGAACTGCATGGGTAGACGTTTCCCTCTGTTTAGTTCACGCCTGCTCGTTCACGCACAAGTTAAATCATTTGCACACATGCCTGCAAAATAGAGAATGCAGATATATGTACATACATACATAGGTGTATGTATGTATGTATGGAGCTGCGAGGCAATTCACGGAACAGTCAGATGAAAAGCAGGATATTCTGGATTCTCTATTCGCGACAAGGGCGGTACTAATCAAAGTAATCGGAGTTATCTATCAATTTATTATTTTTTCTTCTTATTTTACATTCTCATTGATCGTTAGAACCTTTACGCGAAGAAAGTACATTATATCGTTCTTTTTCTTTCTTTGTACTTATATCCGATTCTCTTTTCCTCTGTTTATAAATTTTCCTATCTATCCTCGTTTTTATCTTTCTCCGACGATTATCTTTTTTCCAATTTTCCACCTTTCATTCACCGATCTCTTTCCACTCACCTGTGCACCCCCTTTTACTCTGAATTCGGTATTCCGTCTTTACGTGTACCAACCTGTTTCTCTCTCTCTCTCTCTCTCTCTCTCTCTTTCTCTCTCTCTCCATACGTTCGCTCCCGACTTTCCGGTCTAGTTCTCTTTATCCTGGAACGAACTCATTCCCGATCCGGCACAGTTAGTCGACTGGCCTTGCCTGCACTGCCGTTTCCGACACACATTCGAACGAACGACAGCACACCGGCTCGAATGCAGTACAAACTTGGCGGGCGTTTAATCAACCGAGTAGTAAAGACAAATGTTTGATCAGACAGGTAGCACCGTGGAGAGGTGGCAGTGTTTGCTTAGGATTAGGTAAGTCCACCCTCAGCCTCCTCGTTTTCCTGCGACCGGTTTTCTTTTCCTTTTTTTTTTTCTTCTTCCTCTTATTCTTCCGAAAGGCTCGTGGACGGTTACGGTAATCATCGTAGTGGTGTCGGTTAACGTGTTGGTTAGATACACCGTCGTCAGACATCCCCGCGATGCTTTTCCTCCGGGGAGAACTTCTGTGGACGTTCCTGGTAATTGTTCCGGAGAAGCGGTGGTGTTAGACGCGAAAACACACGACGGTGTGTTTAGCTAACGATTAATGTAAACAGGCCTCCGCTTATCGTTGTTTTAAATAAATATTTTATATACATATTGTTTATCTACACCGGACGGAAGTTTTCTCTATCATGATCGAGGAAAACTTGGATTTTGTTTTCTGTTACGTTCGGTTATATAATAATCTGTCAATAATTTGCTTTACGGAAAATTCGATATAACCCGGTCGGCCCACGTGTGTGACGGTAGGGAAAAGAAAAATGAACGAAAAGGAAACGTACACACACACACACACACACACACACACACACACACACACACAGAGAGAGAGAAAGTAAAAAAAGAATTACGAGCATGATGCTGAAAGTTTACAAAGACGAGAGCCTTTCGTTGCCCTCGCAATCTCGTTTCACCTGTTTCTTAAATTATATCGAGAACAGTGAAACGTAATAACCCAGGCAGAATGCTTTCAAAGATCCAGAAGTTAGTGGAAGAAAGAAAACTCTCCGTTCACCCGGATGATTCCCATCGAGGTGAAAGTCATGCAC
The DNA here is from genome assembly GCA_917499265.3 of Mimumesa dahlbomi. Lineage (NCBI taxonomy): Eukaryota > Metazoa > Arthropoda > Insecta > Hymenoptera > Crabronidae > Mimumesa > Mimumesa dahlbomi. Next base: position 7,702,960 of record OU824116.1, on the reverse strand, counting down.
GACAATAGAGGGGTGAGTTGGTAGGGGGATGAGGGGGGGGAGGGTGCTTTTATCAATCGTAGCCAGTTACACCGAGCACACCCCGTAGACCGGTAAATTCAATAATAAATTCTCGTTCTAAAGTGTCGTCTGGCCTCGTTTCTTCTACAACCGAAACCCCTCGTTCCCTGACCCCTCCCAATTTCTTCGACAACGAGGACGTGGAGTCAGGGGTGGCTCAGCCCGGGACGCGAATCTCAAGTGGCTACGACGATAAATCAAATTAGCTCGAAACTTTCGAGACTTTTCGATCGTCAGCCCGCCCTCGTCCCAACCCCTTATGCTACTGTCAGCGACGATTGGCTCGAGGGTAAATTGAAAAAAAAGGAGAGAGAGAGAGAGAGAGAAAAAGAGAGAGAGAGAGAGAGAGAGAGAGAGAGAAATGAGTTTTTCGAGGTGGACGAAGTTTTTCAATGATTGAAAGTGGAGGGGGTAAAAATAATAAAAAAACACGAGGGGGGGAGGGTAAAAAAAGAAAATCCTGGACGGATGATAAAATATGCTTGCAGCTCGCGATTAAAGGTGCGCCAATTTTTTTTTTTTTTTTTTTTTTTTTTTTTTTTTAATGTTAATGTTATTCGACGAAGGTACGGTTCATTGTCGGAGAGTATAAAGTTGCATTATTGGATATCGAGTGCATGAGATCCCCGGAAAGAAGTTCGCCGGCGGGAAAAGTATCCCGGTAGTGCAGTTGAAAAGTATTAATCTTTCCTCGGTGGATATGAAAACTTCGATAAAACTCGGCGAAAGTAGTTATTTCAATTTCCGTCCGAGTGACAAGGCGACCGTTCGCTATAACGTATTGCGTGAAGTACAATAAAAAACGGAGCACACATTATCGACAGGTAACTTTTTAATTAGCAACTCTGACTGCAATTCCCTACGTAACTATTTAATTCAATCAATATACATTGTATATATATATTCATATACAAATTGTATATAGTATATCATATTTGAAACGAATAACATTCAATTACGAACGGCAAGTAAAACGCACAAGTTATGAAAAATAAAAAAAAAAAAAAACTGAACGATCCGTAAATTAAATCGCCCGGCGAAAGTTGATTTCAATTAAAAACAATCTATTCCCGCCGATATTAGATGAAACGTTCTATTATTATTCCGTTAATTGCTTCGGTTTATTGCTCGCCAATAACGACGATCCAGCTCGATGAAAATAACTTTTTAATATTTATTAAAGAATACCCGTACATAATTACCGTCGAGTTTTCTTCGTACGCTTCAACCGACAATTAGTAAGTCCCTCTTTTTCAGAGGAGCTTTTAAAATAAAAGCCACGACCATGGGTTTCTTCCAACGTCCTTTTCCTCTTCCTTCCATTTCCCCGGGAAATTCGCTTTAACTCGTTTCCCGTGAATATCCAGATCCGAGATGGAGGCAGGCATGCCGTTTTCTTCACGCTCGAGTGTGCCGAAATAAGGGTCGTCCGCGTGAAGGGGGGAGGGGCAGGTGGGGGAGGAGGGAGGGGGATGAAGGGTGAAGGGTGGAGGATCTGCAGCGGGAAACGTTAGGTTCGGAGTCCCGGGGTTCCTCGAAATGGGCTCAACTAAATTCTCACACTAGCCGGGCTAAGCTATTCCTTCTTCGTAGGCACGCTAAAGCCTCGCGGAGAACGAGGAAAAGGAAGTGGAGATGGCCCGGTGACGTGGTTCGAATGTACTTACCCAACCACCTTTTGCAAACGGGTTCAACGAGCCGACTGCGTTTGAAACGTACCTCCCAGCCGACAGGGGAAACCTTCGATTATATACCTCGGAAAAAGCAGAATAGTTACACGTCGATGAAATAGAAAAATAAATGGAGCACTGATCTTACGAAGGAACATGATTATATAGAATTATTTTCGCGTAAATATGAATTTAAATAAGTGAAAAACTGGGAGAAGTATGATAGAACTTAGCATTTATAAATAATGAACATTCAATAACGCTAGTTCTACATTTATTTAATGTTTTATCTTTTCCCTTATCAACCATAAAAAATCCCCAACAAATGATTCTTCGCCACTGTTCTCCTTATCTCCGTTCGAACTTTGCCGGCAGTACTAAAAACATTCCGTCATTAATAATTATCCCGCGCAGAATCATAAGCCGGTAAGCACAGGATTTAATCGTACTTACAAATTACTCGCGGCAAATTACTGAAACTACTCGTACATTAATCTGCATTACCTACCCAGGGAATCACTCGTAATTCACCGGGAATTCCGCGCCGTTCGGGGCTCCCGTTCCCGAATAAGATCGAAGAACCCGGTGGCAAGTCGTTCCGCAAACTACCCCGTTTACGGTGCACCGAAACAGTTCCCCCCTCCCTCTCTACAACCCCCCGGATGTTCACATCCCCGAAACATCGTAAATTACCATCATATTCCTGGCTGACGCAGGCCCGGATGCTCTTACGCGCTTATGTTTACGCGTCACGGGCCTAAGTGGCCCCACGAACCTGTTCTTCGGGACTGGTAGGTGAAGGCTGAAGGGTTGCCTCTAGCACGTCAGGGCTGTGCTGCAGATCGAACGGAAGTGGGTTACTGCGATGTATACATCAGCAGGAAGCGCCACGAAGACGCTGTTAACATAAACCCAGTCATTGCTCCCCAGACATAATTCCCTTATACGATCGTCGTAACATCAACCCCCTTCTCGTTCACCGGTTCCACCCTTACGAATCCCTTTTGCCCCTTTTCTACTACGGCCCTGAAATTTCTAGAGCAAGGGAAAAGTATAGTGTAGAATGTATTTTTATTTTTATGTGTCAAATATATTTGAGAAATAGGATCTCTTTTAAATGACGGAAAGTCTATGACTGTTCTCAATAAACTTTGGATTGTTTTTAAAGAAATTTCTTTTAAATGTGTGTATTTGTGTGTGTGTGTGTGTGTGTATTCGAACACGTGGAATCGAGGGGAACCGTCGGTCTATCGCCGTAGCGTAATTAATTCCGCGTCGTTTGGAAATTTATCGTCTCGTTAGAGAACTTCAATTGTTATTGCCATGTTTCTAATTTAACGTTAAAGCTGATAGAAGTCGGTCGGTTGTATACGGCACTTTTAACTGGTTTAATTATTCCATTCCGGGAGCCCGTTCAGCTCGATTTCTCGGTGAGTTACTCCAGTTCGGGTTAGTTAGAGTATACGTCAATTACAATGTATTTCCATTGGAAAATCCTGGCATAATTGACGGAACGTTGCTCACTCATACAGACGGGATTAATTCGCCGAGTGATATGTGAATCTACCATATTCAAACGTTCCCAACGGCGTCCATGTACAGTGTGTTTCATAATTCACCGACCGGGTATTATCAGTCCGACTTGTACGGAAACATATTTCGTTTACCATCCTCGCTGGCTTCTGCAGTGATTCGATAAAAAAAACTTTTTACCGAGTAACTTTTCGCCAAGTTCGAACGACGAACCGGATCACTGTAGTGATACGAAACCTATACAAATAACGTTTTCTATTATTGTCCCCTATTTCTACTTAAAAGTTACGCTCGCGACAGCGCCACTTCGCTATCGAGAATCTTTTATTAGCGCATTAATGAACGTAATAAAGCAGAATATGTTACTACAATTTCTACAATTTCCCCATTGATATGCAACAGTGTCTGTAAATTATTGAAGGTTGGGTTCGATCGTTTAAAATCCATCCTGTATACGAAATTCTTTGGATATTCTATTTGATGAAATTCTGTTGTACGTACCAATAGATTCGATCGGATCAAGAAAAATTCATTAAATGAGATAGATCTCGCGTGTACGTTTAATAGAATATTTCGCTGGAAATTTTACCAAAATAGACTATAACTCTATGAATTCTATACACGTATCGTTCTATCAAATGAATTCGACGGGTCACTTCGATACCATAAAGACATTCCGTATCTAATTCACATTCCGAAGTCGAATAATTTCTCCCCACGACCGTGAAAAAACCTTCAAACATCTTCTTATCAAACCAATATCTCATCTACTTTCGTCAAAAAATAAAAATGCAAAATACCAAGAATAACGACAAAAAACTAATAAAGTCACGTAATAGCCACGGTACGTAACATCTATTCGGTTCGCTCGACGCTTCTAAATTCGCTTTATCCACCGCTTACCCTCCCGCCAGCTTCTTTTCTTATCCCATCGTGCTTATTATTCCTTTCGGAAAGTTATTTCGCGACAATGCAAAATACGCGCGGCACGGTAGGACAAGCCGAAACCCCCCTCCCACCCCCACCCCCAGAGGGGTGGGGTAGTGTGTCAGCGTGGAAGAGAACAAAAAAAAGAGCGAGAAAGAAAGAAAAAGAAAACGAATGAAGGCGGAAAAAAAAAGAAAAAAAAGTAGCCAAGGCACGTAGAAAGTTTCGCGTAACTTGGAAGATTAGGCAGGGCCGATGTCGCCGGTAGAAAACGCGTCGGAAGAGGCTGCGAGGGGTTGGAAAAGGAGGTCGACGGAGGGGCGGGTCTTAGCGACGGACTTAAAAACAATTGCCTCGCGGCGACACGGGAATTTTAAACACACTTTTATCGCTCACCCGGATGGCTTTTGTTCGACGAAATCGCCTAAGGCGGTTGGAAGACAGGGGGTGGGGGGATGGAGGTTTGATGATGAGGGGGTGTAGGGAGGGTGAGAATCGAGAGCTCGACGCACCCTGTCCACGATCGAAGGACTTTAAGGCAATTTACTGGGGTTTTACGGTCTCGACTGACGCGAGGCCGTCTTGATCTTTTTTTATTTCGCTCCTTTATCCGCGTTCTATTGTTCCTACCTTTCCGCACGTACTTTGCATTCAAAGTTGGTTTAATATTCCCGGTGAATACGAAGAGGGAGAGCGTTTCATGGAATTTTATACTTATCGATTGTATCTAGGAATTTTATCGTACAAATTGTTTTATCGGGAATCCATCGGGATCGATGAGTATGTTTTTTTTTTTGTCTTTCTTTCTATTTTAATTTTTAATTCACTCGCGCGTTCACTCATTGGCGAACGAGTACTTACTTGCTTCGCGATTTTTCGAGGGTTGTAACAAGACCGGCTGCAACGTACTACGTTACACGTTTGCCGTTACATAGAAACGATTCGGCGAGAGTTGCCGGGGTAACGACAAGCTGACGCCGATACAGAAAAGATTCTCCGGGGCAGCTGGTCCGTGCCTGACGGCAATACAAAGAAATCCGCATCAGGGTAATGTCGCGTAAAGTTAACACAGTCTAGCTCTACCCTCCGTCTTTCGGCTAGATCGTGGCCGGCATCCGAAAGTAGAACGAGCACAGCCAGGAACTCTAAAAAAGAAAAAAAAAAACACCCCCAGACACATACATACGCGTAAGGAAAGAAACATAGCCAGCACAAGTTCCCTAGAATTATATATCGACCACGATAAACTCACCTGTACAACGTAAAACGTCAATCACACAATCCACGTATCCTAGTCTCGAATTAACGCGATAGAAAACCAACACGAAATTCCCGAAGAAAATCTACCACGGGATATGGTAGATATATATATATCCATCCTTTAACGAGATTCTATCAAGCTAATCTCTGTACCGGTACGAAGAACAGGATAAAAATAGAAATAACCATGTTTGTAGTACATCGCTCGATAGACGAAAATAAGCTTAACTTTCATCCGTGAGAGTTAAGCCGACCAAACCAAACCAAAAAAAAAAATAAAAAAGAAGAAAAAAAAAGAGAAAATCCACACACACACAGAGACAGCGAAATCGAAAACGATAACGAAACTGATATATACACACCGATACAAGAATATCTGTACTACAACGAGGGTGGCATGTTCGATTACAACTCTGGACGAACCGCTAAACTGAAGTCGAGCGGGGAAGAAACGAGGGTTGGTTGCGGAAGGGTCGAGTTTAGCCGCTCCACTGGGCTGTAACTCGAACTAACCCCGAGAAACACCACCGCCTCGGGAAGTTGCCGCGTCAGCCCCGGTATAAGGTCGAAACCTACCGCCTACGGACAGGAAACGGAATCCAACTTCCTTCCTTGGTCGAGGGTGAAGATTAATCTCGGTGCAACCATGCCTCTACCTGCATCACCCTGCCCCCCCTTCCCCCCTCCCTGTTCTCCTCTTCACGACCACGCACACTTCTCACCGAGATCTTTCTATCTGTCTTTACCTATACGCCAGCTTCAACTAACCCTTCCCCGGGGCCACGTGAATACATCAACGACCCGAGTTGTCCCTGGATAGCGTTAAACCACCGGATGACGCATGTCCAGGTCGACGGGTTGGGAATCTGGGTTAGGGATGCGAACTTGAAGAAATGGGAACGGTCGCGGAATTTGTGAGAGTTGTGACGTAAGACTTAGGTGACTTTGGGGGGAGTTGTTTTTTAATGAGAATTGATGAGGAAGGTTTAAGGGATGGTGGTTAGGGTGAATTTGTTTGTTTATTGGGTTTGAAGTGGAACGTGGATTTTTGTTATGCTTTGGACTGGGGTGGACATTACTGACGGGTGGTTTTTGTGATTAGAATGTTGAATTGATTGGGGTGTCAAACTTGTTCTGTAGAAAGTTTGGTGAAAGTACCAGGTCGATGGATAATGAATTTTTGTTCACGTATAAAGATTGAATGTATTTGATAGACATTTTAAATAGATTTTTAATAAACCCCTGTATCGGACAGCGCAGTAGTCAATCTACTCCTGTATTATCAACAATGAAAAGCAGCACTAAACTAACATGTAATTAAAAAAAAAAAAGTACATTAAATGTAAAAATAAGTTCATTCCAATAACATTTACTCTTTTCCTATGTTGATTTCCAAGTAAAAATTATATTTGTTAAAAAAAACGTCGAGAAAAACTTACAACTTCACCTAACATTTACAAAACACAAATTAAAAAACCATCCTACGAATTGTAGTAACAATCCAACATTTTAACGTTTACAACCAATGCCAAACATCCAAATGGAACGCCCCGTCGAAGCTACAAGTGTACTATATGGATCGTAAACCGTGTCGTTATTCAATGTTACAGATCCTTGCGGAAGTGTGAAGTGCGTAGAGCCGGAAATCTGTCAGCTGGACGATTCGAGGCAGCCCGCCTGTCGTTGCGGCGAGCAATGTGGCCTTGAGTTCTCGCCAGTTTGCGGGAGTGACGGTAAAACATACTCGAATGAGTGCAGCCTCCGGCAGGAAGTTTGCAGATCGAGATTGCCGCTGTGGAAGATGTACGACCATGCCTGCAGCTCAGGTAATTTGAGGTCTAGGTCTGAATCGTCGAAATTCCCGGATCCCCCGGAGACCGGGCGTTAAAATAAATTTATTGGAACGTTGCGGTTCGCCGGGCTTAATGTTCGATAAATGAACGTGGCGTTTCTTTCCGGCATGTGTTTTATTTTCTTTTCGGGGGGAAAAAAAAGAACATGTTCGAATTTGCCAAACGATTCGTTCGCGAAATAATTTGTCCGCTAATGCGAACACACGTTCGAGGATTATCGCTGTTTCATTTGTGTATTCCACAAGTTTTCGACGTGATTATTACTTTGGACGAACAAAGGGGTCGATGGATAATGCGGGGAAAAAATGAGGGGAAAACAAATGTAACGAAGGGAAAAGTTTTGCAATGTCTGTTTGTTATGAGAGTGATAGAAATGTTTCGCATTGTTGATATTGTGTGTTTGTGTGTGTGTGTTTTAAACTCAATTGATCGAAGTACAAAACTAAAGAAAATTATTCGCTGAAAAAACACGATACACAAAAGTGAAGAGACGAAATGAACGGAGATTTTAATATTCGACGGTTTTCAGGTTATATCTATTATATGGTACATTCAGGTACAACCCGAATACCGTCCCATTTTTTCAAAATCAATTCCTCGCACTGACCGGAAGAAATAAATTTTCACAAAAAACTGCTCTATAGAAGACACTATGCGAGCCAAAAAATATCCAACAAATACAAAGAAATTCACCGTGGAATCCAAATAACGCGCCACGAAACGAGGTATCCAGGTTCACCGTTGTTCAGAAAACATCAATTTTCTCGTTCGCCCCGAAATTAATTTCACACGTCGATTTCCGTCCGACAATTAAGAACGAAAACACCATCGCGACGGAGTTCGTTAAACCTGAAAAAAACATTACCGTAAAATCGTTCTATCGCCACACCAGAAAAACGAAAATTGCTAGTTAATTTCACCCATTATTCAAATAACACCTTTCACGCGTATCCATTTCACCCTATCGATTCAACCAAAGAAACAAAAACATCCATACACAAACAATATGAACCAAACCAAAAAAAAAAATAACAGGACATTACAAAACAAAAAATAAACAGCACAAAACAAAAAATAAACAGAACAAAATTAATCCCAAGGGAAACCCCGCGTTATGTAAAATTTCTAAAATCTGCGAAACACACGTCTCGAACGTTCACGGAAAGAGAGCGTTAACGCGAGAAAACAGAGCGACGCGACGATTAGAGGAGATTTTTAATCACCGCCATTCTCCAGGTACCAATCCCTGCGACGGGGCGAAGTGCAGCCCCTACGAGCAATGTTCCATTAACCGACAAGGGATCGTAAGTTGCGAATGCGGCCCGGAATGCGAGCCAGTAATGAGGCCGGTCTGCGCACGTGGTGGAAAGACCTATACGTCGATGTGCGATCTAAAACGCCAGGCCTGCCTGACGAAGACCAACATCGAGGTCGCGTACACCGGGACATGCGGCTCCAGGGGGCCATGCCAGGAAAAGGTCAGTCAGTTTGATATTCCGCGTGGCCAAGAATTCGACTATCGGACACCGGAGAATTTGTTAATCACCTCTCCGTGGGTATTCGGTGGGTCTCCAAAGCCGATTTTCACCGACACGAAACCAACGCGAAACCCTCGCGTGCATATCCAGGCATGTTACCGGCGAACTTTAACGGACCGACGTGAATTCGTTCGGTCGGATATAGGATTTTTATCTGATAATTGAAAGGATAGTTGTTTGAACGTGGATGATTTTTAGTTTGGATAAAAAGAGAAATAGATAGATTAAGATTTCTGAGCGTGTATTCATGTTGGAAATAATATTGTCGTGGATAATTATATGGTCGGTGGAATTTGTGTTTTGAAATGTGATGGATGTACAGGTAGAGTGGAACGGGTTTCGATGGATGTTACGATTTGAAATTGGAGGAAAGTGAACGAACGTAATGACTTCGTATAGGATATAGGAACTACGGTGATGTAATATGTGAGAATTATCCGTTTTTCGTTACGTAAGAGGTTCTTTCGGTATATACCACGTTCGTTTGTGCTGGAAATGTATCTCGGTTTTCACTACAATCAGAGAGTCCCCGGTAAGATCTTGCACGATTTCTGCGAGCTTCTTGGCGAACAGCAATTTTCGCTAATTGGATGACAAACCCGGTCAGGAGGTATCATTTATGGCTGCACTAATAGTTGTGAAGCTAAAGAAATTAGAACGGGAACTCGACAAACTTCGGCGAGGAGAGTCCAGTATCGATCACGAGATCTTTTTTTTTTCTTCTTCGTCGGACAACCGGGAAGCACGAACAAACTATCGAAATCTTATCCTCGACGACAATCTTAGCTACCGAACGTCCAACGACCAACTTTATTATCAGAAATTCATCTAATTTCTTCCTATCGAAATATTCATTTATACCCAACGAGATTCTTCCACTAGAAAACTAATAATATCTTCAATCAAACGATACTTTGCAACTTTCTACTATTTATAGGGTACATTCCTAACGCGAAGAATCCACCGTAGGAAAAAAAACAGCTATCCGGTACATACGTTTATATACACATACATACACTCGTAGTCATGAAAAAAAAAACCGAAAGAATCTCCGTACGAAATTCCGCGGCCGAGTACATTAAATTCCGCGAATTAAAGTACGCACGCCGGCGTAAATTATGCGACACGTGAAAATACATCGCGGACGATAAATTATCAGCTTTGCGCGAACGAACGCGAAAAGGCGCGACGGATATCCGAGAAAATCGGCGACAAAGAGGTTAGTGTCGGCGACCGACTAAAAGGGATGGGGAAGGGAGAGGGGGAATGATAGGGTGGCGGAAATACCGGGAGAAGAAACGACGATCCGGCGCGATTAATCTCGAGTTTTCGCTTTTTCCACCGGCCGCGTCTTCGACTCTTAAACGACCGTGGGGAAAGAGACCAGCTAGAAATCGTTTTCTTTACAGGTTTGCCAGGGGGGTGCCATTTGCGCGGAGATCGGCGGCACTGCGATTTGCGAGTGTCCAACCTGTCCGGCGGAATTTCAACCCGTTTGCGGTGACGATGGCATCAGTTACGGTAACGAGTGCAAGCTTCGCCTGGAGGCCTGTCAGCATCGACGAGAAATCCGCGTGCTTTATAAAGGACTCTGCAGTGAGTAATGAATTCCCGCAAAACGTGGAATTTTTTTCATTATTTTTCTTATTTTTCTTATTTTCTCTCTTTTTTTTCTTTTATTCCCGCGCGAATATCTCAACGTCATCACGATTATTCGTATCGAGAAGAGGATGGGAAAAAAAAAGGAAAGATGACACTGTAATATACATATGTATACACTGTGTATTCTCGTGTTTCTCTCGATATACAGGTACTAGGTCCGTTGTAACGTGACTTCGTAACGATCGCTTCGGAATACCGTTTCGCGGAACGGCGACGTAATTTACTAAACAGCATAAACAGGTTCGCGTTATGGTCGTTACCGTTTTAGCCGGTGTTCTATTATTCAGCATGTGAACTGATGAAATAATCAATACGTACCGCGATAATACGTAGAACAAATCAGAAACCGAACTGTTGAACGATTTAACCGTCGCGGTGGCTATGACGAGCGGAACGATTTATATAGATCGGTTTGAATGTCGACTGACAGACATTTATAACTAATTCGTAAGTACCTTGTGTTATATACATTCGCGAAATATCATGAAAAATCGAGTTTTAATTTAATTAGCATCTATTCGTCGTCGTAAAATGTCTCACGATTTTCATTCGTCTTTTTCGTTGTCTTCCAGCATCACCTCTTATTACCTTCTTTTATTCACTTTAGAATAAGAATGCGAACGATATCGTAAACATCTTCATACGTACTTCAAGTCGACGATACATCACGGTTGATCTACACGCGAGCGACCGACATTAATCTTCGTTTTATTATTTTCCACGATGCATTTAATAACGACGGCTCCTTTCTCCTTTCGGGGAGATTTCATCGACCGTGTACTTTACGACGTTGGCCCCGTACCATGTAATTTCATTCTTATTAATCCTCGGTCTACTCTCCCACCCCCACATCCTCCTCCCCATCCCCCCACCCCTCTTGCGGGTCACCTTCGTGGTAAACCACCACGAAGAATCGCGGATCGCTACGCTGAAAAGGAACAGAATTCCTACCCGGTTTTCTATCTAACGTGCCATTCTGGTCCGACGCTCGATTAAATGCGACGATTGCTCGTCGGCTGTAAACCCCTCGGTTTCCCATCCCGTGTAATGCGCTCGGGGTATCAAAACTGAAAATTTAGGACCAGTGCCGGGGACGCCACGAGAAATTTCATCGGGAAATTTCACTGGTCGGCAGGAATTAACGGAAAACTAAAAGACTGACCCGGGAAAATCAGCTGGCAATCCAAGAGGAAATGAAGTTTTTATTTAATTAAGAATCATTCGATTTTATTATAGTACAGCGTTGAATGGTAGATTTTTAAAAAAATTATAAATTTCATAGTCGGACGTGAAATGTAACGTTAATTTGTTCAGGTTTCGATAACGATGGTAATCAAACGCGGAAGATATCGAATATCACGAATAGATGAATCTTTTTTTTTATGTATCTGTCGAGACGTATTAGTTAATTAAATTCCGGAATTTAAAAATATCGGCAACGAGAGCCGATAACGCTCAGATTATATTCGTCTTTTTTATCGCGGCTGCTTGTGTAACCGTAGTTCGCCCTATTTTTCCCAACTTCTCGACTTTTGACTTTATGGAAATCGATAGCGAATGAACCGGGGCTCGGCATGAAACAAACGCACAACTACTGTGCGGCCTGCGGGGTTGACTGCCATGTGACACCCGGAGCTGTTCATTTCCAACGCAAATTATTTCCACACATCCGCGCAAGGATCTGCTGATAACCTTGCGTTATCGTCGATACGAGTCGCTCGTGTAACGGGTGTACCGCTCGTTCTCACGAATGGCGCACGATTTTATCCGTTTCGGTCATCTAACGGTTCGCCGAACGAATATATATACATATAACATATATAAAATATTCAGGTGACAACTTAAGAATGCAAGATTCTCATAAATCATATCCGTGCATAAGTGAAATAAACGCATCGAAGCTTTTGAATTGTTAAATAGAAACGAAAAGGATAAAATGTTTAGTTTAATAAATAATAATTTTACATCCTAACCTGACAAGTGTGATTAGAAGGTCGTTGAACCTCTGACCGATGACTTAATTAGTGAAATTAATCAGACAGAGTATTAAAACGGTGTGACTAGTCATGTAGGTAAGAAATTATAAAGCTCGATTTCGTGTATATCATTTGATAACGGTATTACTCTTCGAAGAGATAATTGTCTTAATTTAAAGAATTAAAACTCTTCGAAGATATTTTTATAAATCGTTTTCCTACGAAATTTGCTTGATTAAGTTTTTCGTTCGAAAAATTCGTTGATTGAATATCGATCCCCGACGGGAAATAGAATAGGAACGGGGATCCCGAGCAAATAATTAAGGAAACTTTATTACGATAGACGGAAAGAGGGTGGGGGGAGGGGGGAAGACGAAGGATGATCAATTTCGGCCAGCAAAGCTCGTTATATCCAAAGAAAGAGACGTACTTTGGATCGCTGAACTCGCGACGCGCAGCCAGTAACTGTTTAATCGAAAAACAAATGGAAAGAAACACCGGACGATTTGCCAAAGTACACGCGACACGATGCCCACCGCACATTTCCATACAATACACGTCGACCCTTTGACCTCGAGAATCTCATAATCGTATTTGCATGTTGATCGATGATCCTTTGTGCCCTAAGAATTCCTAATTACCGACATTTGCATCTTTATTGAAAAATTCGTTTCTCGAATAACGCATCATCGGGGAGGGGAAAGAAAAAAAAACATTGTGAACAAACAAACAAAAAAGATGAGAACGAGGTTATTAGCCCTTGAGAAAAAACACACAGTCGCCGGCGAACAATCTCCGGGAAGGATGCAAATACAAAAGATCGCGGGAGTGGAAGCAAATGTAAACAGCATTTTCCATCGCAAAAATCTGCGGAACCGGTTTCCCAGGGACGTGTCCCCCGTCCCATGTCGCCCGGCTCACAACCAACGTCCACCGAGAAGCCGGATCAAACTAAAAAACTTTTCTCATAACGCACGCGTGGCCAGTCCAGGCGCCGGTGATCTGCGAGCGAAGAAGATCCATCGATCCGCACGGCGTTCCATCGCGACGGGAGATAATTTGCATGGTTTAAAATCGCGTGAAACTCGCGCGAAACGTACAACGGGATTCGGTTCTATGCATATCACCGGGACTTCGCCGCATCTTGCTGAAATTGTATGAGTTGTTACCCCGCGGCATGCATACTGCATATGCATGGCGAACCCCCCCACACCGAGAAAGGGTTTCGCACCGCAACCCACTCCCTTACCCTTTCCCTTCTGACATTCGACTTTATACATATATATATATATATATATATATATATATATATATATACCGATTCAAGGCACTCTCAGATTCGTACATCTCCAACAGCAAGAACGAAGGCCGGGAAACTCCCCTCACACCATCAACTTCCTCACCCTGCCTACCCTCGACTGTAGCATCATCGACACGTTGGTGAAGGAGGAGGGGGAGGGTGTGGGTGGGTGGGTGGGTTAGGGTTGGGGTGAGGGGAAGGGGGAACTGAAGCAACGCTACCACCACCCCGTCGGATTTCAATGAATTCTAAAGATAACTTCTCGACTCCAAATCCTACTTCAATGGCTACCACCCTATCTGTTCTTTCTCTCTTCCGCTCTTCCGGCTCTCGTTACTCGTATTTCCGTTTCCGTCTCTCTCTCTCTCTCTCTTTCTCTTTATCATTCTCTTTCTCTTTCTCGTTCTCATCTTCTCCCCCCACTACGACTTTCTCCTCGGTGTACTTACTCTAACCTGTTTCACCGGTATCTCTCCGTTTCTCTTTCTCTTTCTCTTTCTCTTTCTCTCTCTGGCCGTTTCATCGTTTCACCCCTCGCTTTCCACCGTTCCTCGTAGCCTCTGAATTCACCTACCCTCTCGCCATCCACCGAGGAGATAATTTCCGTCGAAACGGATGCAGTTATGCAAATACCACCGGGAATCTTTATTAATGCCATTTTGAACGTCGGCCAGAAAGGCGGCCGGACTGCACCAATAGGGTGCTTTGTAAGGGTGCCCCCCTCCCCCCCAACGGTTGCCGCACGGTATCACCGAACCAACGGAATGCCGGCGGTTGAAACAATTCCCGGCGAGTGAATTACTGTACGCGGGCCCGTAAGAGATAGCGCCGGATGATCTACGATTTTCAAACGACGCCCCGGATTTAATGACGGATAGATATGTATCTGTGCGTTTTTACGATAGACTTTCAGCCGCGGATGGGGAATTTCGTTAGAAAATATCCGCGAGATATCGAGTGATCGCGTGAATGTATATGTATATATTATAATGTATTATCGTAATGATATTCAGAGATTTGGCCGATTTTATTAATTACAATTGTTCGTGTTCTGTTCACAGATGGCTGCGAAAATAAGAAATGCGAACATTATGCCGAATGCGAAAGCGACAACGCTGGCGAAGCGAAATGCGTGTGTCCGAGCAAGTGCGAAATTTCGGTAAGTTTAGGTCAATTATAAATGGTAATAATATTCTATTAACAGTTTTATTAATGATGCCTTATTAATCATGTGTTTTACATTAGCACGTTAACCGATTTGATAAAGAGTTCGATTAACAATTTTATTCTGAATTTAATAATTAGATGATTGAATAATTTATTCATGAAAGAATTGTTTAATCTACCGTGAATAAAGCTCGTCGTCCGACAGGTGGAAAAATGATAATACACCAATTGTTTTTTAGCGTAATTTTATAGACATCAAACGTTCCGTAATTTGCGCCGATTGTAATCAAAACAGTCGTCCTAAGATCAAGGGGGCAAAGCAAAATTCGATGAAATCAAATTAAAAATGTAATTCTTTGAAGTAGGAACCGCTCGGTCGCGAAATCCACTTAACTTTCGCCAACGTACCGCAAGGCGAATACGTTCCGTAGATTAACCCTTAATCATATCGAAGTAATTGAATTAATTCTTGCCAAAGTGGATTGGAATGCGCTGCTGGAAAGACGGTTAGCCGATTCCAATTTCCCGCGGTACAAATCCGTTTTTTGTGATATGATAATTTTTATCTCATTTACCCGACGACACTCTTGCTTTTAAAAGAGATTTGCGAAACCGTGATATCATCTGAAAGCAGAATACATTTCGTCGGTGCTCCTCCATCAAAGTAAAATACGCTCCCGTTCAAAAAGCTGGATGATGCGTTTTAAGTCGTTTTAATGTATGCATAATGGAATAAATTGGATATATATACATATACATATGTATATAAAATACATAAAAAACATGACGTTACCTTTGATACTACGAAATTTTCACCGATCTATTTTTTTCCATGAAAACAGATAAAGTATACGAAACGAAAGAGTTATATCCCGACGCGTTAGAATACCGTTGAGAAGAAAGTAAAAAAAAAGAGAAAAAATATAAAAACACATCCACTCGATCAAATCGATTATTAATTAAAAAATTAACCCATCAACCGGACAGTCAACGAAACGGATATCATATGTATACATATAATAAACCATCAAACGTTCCGATCTCTCGGTCTTTACGTGCTCACACCTATTCGTGGCCTAAGCCTTGCTCGTTAGCGTAACCGAAGTAAAATATTCATACGATGATGGATGTGCCGTCATGTATATATACGTATATATATACATATGTGTATATATACGTCGAGAGCAGAATATTCTCTGTACACGATATTTCGCATTTCCGCTAGAACACACGATGTTACACCACCGTGTAATGAACCGGGCGTTTCATCGATGCCGACCGCCCTTTCAAATCAGCGACTCCACGCGCGAGTATTTTCGTTACACACACACACACACATACACTCTTTCTTCTTCAACCCCTTTCCCGTTTCCGTTCTCTTTATTCTTTGAATTACCACTGTACTATTTTTTCCGTTCGATCCGTTACCGTTAAAAGAATTACGATTTCTCGGCGTCGCGACGTTAATTTACGGATATAATCGATTCATCCTTCCTCTATTTTTTTCCTCTTCTTTATCTTATATCCGTACCGGTTCAGACTATCATACAAGAATTAGCTAGCCCGGACGATATATAATTTATCGTTTCCGTTGGGACGTCGCTCCTATTGAAATCTGTGTGTTTCTTTTTCTCTCTCTCCCTCTCTCCCACTCTCTCTTTTTTTTTCTTTTCTTTTTATTTTCTCTCCACTCGTAATTTACCCGCGTCTCGACCGACGGCGAGAATAGCACCGGCAATTCCTGCGGAGTTCCCGGGGACGCCGGCGTGTACGGTATCTCCGCGCAGTAAAACAGGAGGAAGTCCTTGTCGCGAATAATCCGCGGCAGTTCTCGAACCCCATGAAATAAAATTTCCCACAGCACAAATATTCGTTGGGAATGGAGAGCACGTCAGGGCCCTCCGAGATATCGTTACCGACGAAACTCCTCCAATCCACTCGAGACAAAGAGGAGCGCAGTTCAGAAATTCACGATTCGTGGAACGTCCTGCTGACAAAACCACGAACAATTGAGGATTCCTTCGATGCAGTCTTTCCACGGCTGCTGGGGCAAGAAAAAAAAAAAAGGGTCGAAAAAATCGCTCGGCTATTCCGTTCTAGTGGAGCCAGCCAGCCAGACGGCGGTACATGCATTGGCCCCTCGAGCTACCGAAAATTCAACGACGTCGACGTAAGGAAACGACGCTTATCGGGAAAGATCAAGTCGGCACTGAACCATCAACGGAAACGATCTTCCGCAGTGGCGGACGTTACCGCGGCTCCATTGTGGCACCACGAGCGAAGCGATTTTTGAGTGAAAATTCTCACGGACTTTTCTGGATAGAGAGAAAATTATTAAAATTAGTTTACTCCGTTCTGTGTGTGTTGTAGATTAGTACAGTTCGTGAATTAGATTTTGTGTTATGATTTTTTTTAGATATTAATCAACCACGATTGCTAAAATGATAGTTTTTGAAGTCCCTATAAAGTAAATTTTGTTTAATTAAACTCAGAGGATTCATTTTTGTTAGTTACTGTTTGATGGGTGTTTTATTTATTATTGGATTAAATTGATTATTAATTGTATTCGATTATGAGAAATATGACTTTGATTTAAAGATTGATGCGATAGATATTGAATATTTATAACATAATATCACTGAAAGAGATAGGGATAATTTTTCAAACTTTTATTTGTCCGTACGATAAAATCGCTCGGTGTTTTTGCCGCGATCTTAAATGTGAAATTACATCATCGTTTCATGAACGCGTAATGTTCCTGCAAATTCGACGTGTCAGCGTTCTCCGCGAGGAGAAAGGGGACGAAAAATACTTTCGCCGGAAGAAGGGATAAAAGGAACGGAATCCGGACATGGGAAAAGAGATGAGGGTTAGGCATTGTTTGAACTGCAAACGAGGAATATCGGTTCGTTGCATCCACCCTTATATTCCCGACAATTCTATCGTAAATCACGGGAATAATAAAAACTAGAAAATGGTGTCTCAATTTCCACGGGAACCAATAAACAAGCGTATTAATATAAAAGAACATTTATACTTGCACCTGATATTTCTCTCCAAAATTTCTTTTTTTTTTATCGATACGAATAAAATTCGTGCAAAAAAGCCTGGGAACAATATAAAACGAGAACAGAATTCGTTCTTTAAACGGCAATTAATCGATGCCGGAATAATAATAAGTCATTTTAATTGTCAAAATAATTTTCGGTCCTCAGGCTTCTCACCGCAAATTGTCCGTTATACCCTTCTCTACATCGGACACGGATGTATTTTGTCCGACCGGACATGATACCTATTATCTTCCATTTCAGAGGCACCAACGCCACAAATACCTCAGTCTCGAATTCCAATTACATTCAACGAGATCCCCTGATCCCCCACCCCTACTCTGCGTGAATCTATACGCGTGTATTCATACATATACATGCATACGTGTATCATCGCACGTACATCGTCGTCCAGAAGTCGTGAGGGAGAAACAGATTCACTGGACACTTAAAAAAAGTGTTTTTTTTTCTATGACAAAAGTACGGTGAAGTGCTACGCAAATAAAACTATTTTTCTACCCCTGTCGACATTCGGAAGTTTCCGACGCGGGACATTCGAATACTTAAAAATTTGCGAGCGTAACAAGTTCCAAACTGCAGACATTTTCTCAGGGTAAAAAATTGTCCAATGCCCGAAGATCACAGGTGCAGGAATTTCTGTCCGCGAGAACTTTCAGAGATCCAAAATTTCGGCGCCGAAATTTCCGGATGCAAAAGTTCCCTAAACTCAGAAGTTTCTCGTCGGTGGAATATTCGAGACACTGAAATTTTCCGGTACCCAAAGTTCTAAAACCCAAATATATTCACACAATAAAAATACCAAATTAAAAAAATGTTATACCTAAAATAAAAATGATAAACATCAGTTTCATTCCAACGAGAACCACTTGCTAAATTTCACTCATCATTAATTCAGATTTGCTAATTACCAAGGACTTATTGTCGGTACTGGACGCACAAATCTTTTGCAACTCATCTTTAGAAAAACAAAAATGAAGTAATACACGAGATGGAATGGCAAACGTTGCTCGTATAAAATGCGTGTAATAAGTAAACATGAAAACCGGGAATGGCGAGGGTGGCTAATTAAGTTTTGCTCTTTCGCGTATTATTTTCTCGCACCCTCGTCGCGGCTCGGTTTGCCGGCATACGTCACAACGGACGCGCGTTGCACCTTGCAAGGGTGCAACAAGTGCGAAACGCGTGCGATCTCACATTTTTCTGTTATTTCCTTCCGGATTGCCTGACGCTAACACTTGGGGGAATTTTCACGTGATTCCGGCGAGCATCGCTTCCATTCAAACTTTTGACGTTCGCTCACTTCGCGATGATACACGCGAATAAGTCTAAATATGTATACTTTTCGCTGATTTTTTTTCTTTTTTTTTTGACGAATTCGAGTCACTCGAAATTAACGAAAGCCTCACGTGCATTGGGCGACATGCGAATAATTAACGAAGAACTCGGCAAATATGTTCGCTGATTATTCCTACAGCAAACCTGTTAGCACTGGACAATTAACGTTGTTGACCTTAGATTTTAGGCGTGGCAGTGATTATATATCGCGACAGAATTATTAATTGTATTAGTACAACACCTAGCGAATCAATAGTTTAGAAGTACAGTTAACATGCCGAGATACCGCATACTCTAATGTCAAAATGATAAATATATCTGTCGATAAGTTGCAGTATCTTTACATATTTACTTATTAGGTGTAACTTACTAGGCAATTTACCTGAACTCCTATCACTTAACGTTTCTAAATATTTGTTTTAGAAAAAAGAGCCACCGGGTGCCGATAAAGTTTGTGGATCCGACGGTGTCACTTACGAGAACGAATGTTTATTAAAGAAAGCATCCTGTACCGCTCAAACTCTAATCACTATTAGCTACATGGGCGACTGTGGTAAGTGTCTCTAATTTTTTTATCCTTTTCATGAAATAATAAATCCTATAAATTTCTTATCGTATAAAATATAATACATACTTGTTTACCGTATATAAAAAATTATACTCGTACGAAGAAAACCACTGTAAATCGCTAGGCTTTAAAGACGTTCCAACGAAACGCTGGAAGCCGTGATCGCAGAAACGTGAAAAAGAGAAAAAAAAAAAACCAGACACAATGTTTTCAGAACTTTGCGCGAAAGTAGAATGTGAACACGGTGCTCGTTGCATGGCGGGTGTGTGCGTATGCCCGGAAGATTGTCCCGAGAGTACCGGGGAACCCGTATGCGGTAGCGACGCTAAAACTTACCCGTCGGAGTGCGAACTGCAGAAGGCGGCTTGCGACAGGGACCCGAAATTGCCGCCCCTGCACGTGATATTTTACGGCGATTGCGGCGAGGGATTTGCCGTCGCAGCGTTAAGTACGTTCCTCCCCATCCGTTCGGAATTGAACGGAATCGCTTACGATCATGTCATTAACGACAAATGAATTATTCATATCACCAAGATCATAACGTAGAATAGAAAATCAACGGCCAAAAGACGTACCTACGAATCCGAAACATTCTCTAACGAACACCATCACAGTATCATTCATCATGTAAACGCTATTAAAATAATTAATATACACCATCAGAAGACTAAAAAAAAAAAAAGAAATCGCTTTAGATTATACATAAATAATAGAACATTAACATAAGCATGTTTCAATAATATTATATATATATATATACATGATACATATATAAAAGCTTTCAGCTTATAATTAAAATCGATCCAACATTTCTCATCGCACGCCTGTCGTATATTAACAATTAACATCGTCTCCGTGGACTACCGTCTTTCTCTAACAAACTAAGCATCCTAACGATGCCCGCGAATAATAATTATCGCCTTAACTACTTTAACCATCCCCCTAACCGCCCCTAATAGCCACGATGTCGACGCCTGCGGTGACTCGGTTGGCCACTACTGTTGCTGACGTGACCAGCACGCACGAACGCGAGCTCTGCAAGGACATTCACTGCGACTTCGAGGCGACCTGCGAGCTAGGGCCCGACAAGTTCCCCAAGTGCAGCTGCAAGTTCGACTGCGCGTCGATCGCCCCGCAGAACATGGACCCGGTGTGCGGAAGCGACTACAAGATCTACACGTCGCTCTGCGCGATGAAAATGGAGACCTGTCTGAGGCGGGAGGAGCTCAGGCTGCGACCCCTTCAGATCTGCAAAGGTTGGAAACAACCTGAAAAACAAAAAAAAGAAACAACAACACTGCGACGGAATCACGTGACCGTTGATGAAACCCACCTCCCCCCCCCCTGGTCTTCCGACTAACACAAATTATGGGACCAATGCGTTTGCTTGCTTTTTGCATGACCTGCTTGACGAGTCTGTAGAGAGATATTTGCGAGCTTCTGCGAACGTGTGCTTGTGATATCGCGTGTATTATATCTCGTTGAGTACGTGTTTGAGGGTTGAATCGGATATCGAGTTAAATGGAGAATCAAGGGATGGTTATGATTTTTTATTGAATTATTTATTTATTGATTTATTTTGTATCGTCAGCTGTTTTTCTTATCGTGTACTCTTCGACGAAAGAGTCAGTTTTTGTTTTTTTTGTTCGTTAATGGTGTATAGTGATAGTGACACGATATACAACGATGAAATACGTGAAATGGAAGTAATAAATTCCCCTTGTTCCGTTGCTCTAGATAACAATTATTTACGATCATGGTAGTTTTTAAATGGCCGGTTTAAAAATATTTTAATACCTTCCGAATTTATGTGCCAGTGAAACTTTATTATTACTATGATTTAAAAGTGTGTTCCGACTGATACTCACACGCGAACCTTCGAATTCACCGTGTTTCCCGCTGTTCGTACAAGCGAAACGAGTATATTGTTATACAATATCATTCCGTTCTCCGCCCTGGTAATTGCTGTACTTGTAGAACTACTAAATACATTTCTGTGCTTAAACGTAGCGATTGTGACGCAATAACAGAGCAATGAGAAATATACAGCCAAGCCCGCGGCTGTGTACGTGACACTAACACTGTTCGTTTTGTATACAGGTATGGAGGTGAAACCGTGCAACGGCGAGCCCCCATTGGTCGACGCTGACGGCAAAGAATACGACTGCGGTAGTGGACCGGAAAGAAGGGACTGCCCTAATAACAGTTATTGCCATCAAACCCCGCAGTTTGCCCGTTGTTGCAAAAAAGGTCAGTTAAACTGCGAACGTCAAATACCATGAATTTTTATCGCGACAAAAATATAAAAAGACCCCGATAACGCGAATTCATAAATATCACTTTTATCACGAAATCGTGTACGATAAAAAAAAATCTCTCAAATTCATTTCGTAAACATAGAAATATTTATACAGTATATACATATAGTATGTATAAATATAAACGTACAATAACATACGTTTCGCGATATTGCGCGCACCTTTTCAGTTAGACGAAATGAAAGAAAAATAACGATACAACGTGAAAATAAACTTTTTCCTCGTTCAGTACAAGGTATCCAGGTAGTGAAGTGTTCGGACTCTTGGCACGGTTGCTGTCCGGACGGTAAAACCGCCGCTCTTGGACCGGATGCCGCCGGTTGCCCAAGTTTGTGCAACTGCAACAGGTTGGGCAGCATTTCCGACACCTGCGACCCGGAGACCGGTCAGTGCAAGTGCAAGCCAGGTGTCGGCGGTGTCAAATGCAACAGATGCATGTCACGTTATTGGGGACTGCCGAAGATCAACGAGGGTCATCAAGGATGCATACGTAAGAATCATTTGTTCCCGTTAATTGGGTCTCCTGATACTCAATTTTTTATTAGATATTAATTTTATATACGAATAAATGTATCTTATATTTTTTTTAAATTAATTATTTGCTATACATTTTAAGAACATGTTATATTTTCTATTAGAAAAATATGTATTTGCATAACTATCTGCTATATGAGAATAGGAATGATAGAATTTTTGTGTGCACTTTTTTTTTTTATTGAAAGAATAGAATTGTCAATGGATATTTGTTTGACCGAAACACTGTCGACTTTGTAAGGATTGAGTTCATCCGATTGTAACCCTTTGTCAATTATTTAGCGTGCGGTTGCTCGCCCTTCGGGTCGATCAGAGAGGACTGCGAACAAATGACAGGCCGCTGTGTCTGTAAACCCGGCATCCAAGGACAGAAATGCACGATCTGCAACGGTCACAATAAAATACTGCTGGCTGCTGGCTGTTATCCAGGTATCACGCGAAAGGAAACGATCCAACAAATCTCTGACTACTAACAAACTCATAAAATACGAGTCTACGCAAACGGAAAACGATCCATCGAAATAACCGTCTCGATCAAACGTGTCTTTATCAAACATTTCACTCTAACTCCATTCAAAATACACAATTACTATACACCTGTACACAAATTCTACATCCACTACGTATCCTCATTATAATTTCAAAAACAATATTATTCTCTATAACTATTATAATTCTCATTTCACTCTCCCCATTTTTATTTCCTCGTAATTTCCTTCACAGCCATAAACAAAACTAAATTACATCGCTTTTAATTAACTCCAACGATCTACTTGTTTCTATCCACCAGCGTAGAAACCACAAAATCTCCCTATTTCGTATATCCGTTTCCAGCGTAGCGATTTAATGAATTCTCGCGATTCTGTTCACTACGACGATACCTTAACGACGTTCCTGGTTCTGATTGCAGACGGCACCGTGTTGCCGCAGCCGACCTCCTGCGCCGAGCTGGAATGTTATTCGGGTGGCCACTGCTCGGAGATCGGTGGTCCACACTGTGTCTGTCCGTCGGCCTGCCCGGCGGACGTTCCGTCGGTGCCCGTTTGCGGTAGCGACGGACAGACATACGACAACGAGTGCGAACTAAGGCTCTACGCTTGTCGCTACCAGGCAAACGTGGTCACGCAAGCCTTCGGCCACTGCAGAGGTGGGTTTACTGAGCGCACGCCGCACAGGCCGCTTTACATTCTGCGATACTAACTCTTTACGCCGACGGTTTCCGGTTCGAGCGGCCTCGTAGGGACGTCGGATCGTCTGGACCCGGTGATACCCGACGGAGGGCACGTACACGTGGCCGTGGAGAAAAATCATGGGACGGATAGGGCACGATGATTTGCTAAAATGATTTTTTTTTCGTGGGAGATTGTGAGACTCGATTGACGTACAATAAAATTGGGATTTCTCATTGGGTGGATTTATTGAATTTTTGATGTTTGAAGTAGTGAACAGTTATGGGATTAAGTTTTAAATAGTTTTGGGTGACGGACATTTTTGATATGGGGAATTTCGTGACGTTAATACGTCCCACGGAAATTTTTAGGCGAAATGATAATTCGCCTAAAATAATTCCGGGGATTTCTGGCGATCGGAAATTACAATATGCAGGATTTTCTGACGGTTAGGAGTTTTTAAGTGCAAAGATGTCCGGGTACATGATGTTTCTAACTGGAATCTGGAATGTAATAAAATCTGTAATTTCGTTCGACTCGTAATTAGTTACCTTGATAAATGTGAGTCAGACTTAATCTGAATTTATAAGTGTCCCATGATTTTTGAACGGACGTGTATGTCATTCCTGGACGGTTTTCCGCTGGTTATAATATGAATTCCTAGGTGGAAAGTTTTATCCGAGATGTGGCAATTGATGGAAAAATATTGAGCCACGAAGATTAAAATAGAAGTTTCCGAACTTTGCGGATGTAGTTTACCGATAAATCCAAGTTTGAATATAAGGTATGAGGCGACGAACGCTTTTTCGTAGATTCGATTTTTCATTTTTCTTATCTGCTGTCGGCACTGCCGACGGATCCTATTATTTTGTAATAATTGTAAGTCTACTAAGCAAACGGCAATTAAAAATTCCATAGTCGTTCGAGTTGGATACCACTGCTCTAGATGATTAAAGCAAAAGAAAAAAATACAAAAAACAAGAATACATTTAGGTATTCGCGTAGGTTCGCGTAACGATTTCGAGGGTCTATGTAATATATCAATATTCTAGAGTAGGTTTAAAACAATTATGGTCCAGCGTCGGTGACCATGATCTCCTTTGTATCCTATATTAACGATATTCCTTTGGTTTTCATGGAACGAGTAAAGCCTTACGACAAAATTTCCAATCCTGTAGCGATGTTGGTGAAAGAAACAACGTTATTAAACGATTGTACGATAATTGTCATGGTTTGTGAAATTGTTAACTTATGGTAGAAACGCCGAGAAGTAAAAAGATAACCAATAAACCATTAACGACGATGTTATGAACGAGTAGAAGACGTCGAGAGAAAAACAAAATCTGACAGAGCTTGATTGAAACTCCTAGGACTAACAACAACTAATCACCTACTCCTTTGTATCTATGGGCGTGATAATAAACTTATCAAGTTTCTACTGACATGTATACATATATGTTTATAATCTCCCCTACACCTGTCAATAGAACACCTGTCTCTACTTTGCTTGCTTTCTCAATTAACAATTTCGTGACTAATCCGACTTACCAAATCTGTGCATGACACTTCATTCGTAAATATATACAACAAATAACGAATGGACCGAGAAAGGAAGCAAAGCAAGTAAAATTCTACTTCTGAAACATCGAATTATATAAAAATCAAATTAAAAGATGAACACAGGGAAAACCGAGTAAAAACGTAACGTTTGTTTGTTTATTTTATGTTATTAAAATAACAATACGTTTCGTATATCGTTCAGGGTAATTTATCGATCCACTTTCATCTCTTCGGGGAAAAATTCCTACGTCGGTCTATCGTGTCGATTTTCGTCGCAAGTAGCAGCAGGGTTTGACAATTGAATTTACTGTTGAAGAGTTAACTGGATTCGAGTGTAGATTCGTAGAATTTCTCTTACACCCCGAGAGTGTAGTATCTCACTCGTAGGTAAATTCCAAGGAAAGTTGGTGACGTTAACTCGCGAAACTAAGCGCCAAAGGTGGATTTAACTAAATCACCGTCGACTTCTACCGAAGTCTTGTCTTAAGTAGTCCCTGTGAGATATGCCCAGCGGAAACCTAACATCGGAACGTTAAGAAACGGTAACCAAACGTCTTAGTTCCGGCATTAACCACGGTCTACTGTCAAAATAAATTAGCCCGCAGGAATTAAAGCCCTCAAAGTTCGAACGGAAGTATACTAACCGTCGTCCACTTTTGATAACGTTATCTCCCATAAATTCCGCCGGAAATTCGGTTGGCGGTCGACTTCAACGAATCGAGGGGACACGGTAAATCTATCGAGAAAGAAGGTAAAAAAAAAGAGGAAAGAAAAGAAGAAAAAAAAAAGGATCCTTTCGCACTCCCTTTTCCGATCTATATCTACCGAATTTGTAAACCAAATCGTCGAAGAGAATGAAGACCACGTTTATACGCCTCATTTCCATTTATCTTCTTACTTCGAGTCTCCGACGAAAAAACCGCGGGCTATTTAAAAACAATATTTAAAGCTTTCAATTCGTTACAACGTTACTCGTTCCACGATATGTATATGTATTGTATGTATGTAAGTAGAACGAAGATAGATTCTGAGTAATACCTTCCGGATTGCGAAATTCGGTCCCGATCTATTGACTCGTCGAATCGGATTACACGAGGAAACCGTAAGGGAGGAAAAGAAGGAAAATGAAGGGACATCCGCCCTTCCCGCGAACTGCTCCGCACTCACTGACGAAGTTCGTAGAGCGAAACGTCGGAATCTATTAAAGTCTTCAGCCGGTTCTGTGACCTCCCACCCCTTATTTTCGATTGCTCAGCCTCTTCGAGAGACCCACCCACACAGTCTGCTCCTCTTCTTGCCATGCTAGAAGTCAATCTCTTAAAAAGTTCTTCCTCCCCGGGACTCGTTCTACGGAATCAAACATAAATCAGATTACACAGAGCTCGCGGTACTACCCCTTCTTCTTCTTCTTCTTCTTCTTCTTCGTCGTCGTCGTCTTCCATTCCATCCCCTCGGTATAAACTACCCCTACGGGATCTACGGTCTACACGTCAGTTCATAAGTTATGAGACGCATGGTAAACATGGATTAAGGTGTCATCGAAATTTGGAATAATTACTGTCTTGGTAAAACTGACACTCATGATGTTTAATGGGCGTTTGAATGACTTTTAACATTTTAAATTATTTCTGTGAAATAGTTCGCCCGTGTTTTTAACGTTATACGAGTCCAGATTCCTAAATAATGAAATTTTCGCCTTTCCGAAATCGCAGAATTTGAAATTTCCACGCGGTGAGACTTCACTGTGTTAATATCTCCATGGTTGTTTAAAATTTCTGACAAATTTGAACGTTTCTTATGTGACAACCTCGCGATCTTGAATTCTTCTTCTGAAGATCATCCGACGATTATAAAATTCAACTGAGTACCAAACGGTATAAAGAATCATGTGGACAGGTAAACAGGTGAACTCGGTGCCCAATTTCCATAAAAAAAATTGCACTCCCAGGTATATAATATTCAAGTGCCACCGTCACAATTGAAAAAGTCGTTCTCGTTCACCGAATATTGCATCGGTTCGCATGCTTGTGAACGACGGTGTACGTACACACACACACACACACATATCCCCAGCCATCTTTCCGCACTAACACACGCCGAGGATCGTCCTGGAGATAGAAGGATCAGGATGCTCGCAGGACGATATGGGCGATGCCACTTTGAAAGCTGTAAATAATGCATGCCGCAATTTCTAGCAAGTCGTCGGGATCCTGCGAGATCCCGCTGCGTTTCAAGGATACGCCAGGAACGATTAAAGGGTGGATAGCCCGGTTCCACGGTTCCTTTGATGTCGGATATATACGTTGTACCGACGATACCACCGACAGACGTTGCAACGGGAAAACCGGTGAGACGAAAATAACCGCGAATTCGGGGAATCGAACGATAATTAAGTAGTAACAATCGAAACTTCCCGGACACGTTGAAAAGTTTGTTACAAATTTGATAAAAATTCGAAAAACCCTGTTACATTACTGACCGAACGTGTTACAGATACTTCTTCGGTTAATTATGAGATATACTCCGATAGATTAATTATAACGTATTAACACTAGATTTACGGATCGAGCCAATTTGACTCATTCAAAATTTGATTATTATATATATATATATAAAACTTTAATATTATTTTCGAAATACATACGTTGGTTTTTAGTTAAGTAATGAAACATATGTAAATGTTAATTTACACTTAGTAAATTATATTAGTATATTAGTAATGTACACTTCAGTAAAAGTAGGTACATGTATAATCAACATCCGTAAATCTAGTGTTAAATTACCGTTCGATGATAGAAATACGTATTGTACATGGATGAAACTTTACGAAAATTCGCTCGGTGAAAGTTTTCCGGTTAATTCACGGTTGTTCCCCGTGGGAAATTGGTTAAAACCGAAGAATAGAACGATACGGTAACAACGCGAAAACCGGTGGCGTCGATAAAACCCAGTCAAGAAGACCAATCGCAAAGACAAGTGGAAAAAGAAGTGTACACTCTCAGGATCGTAAGCGTTCGCTCGTATTCGCTGTCAGTTTCTCCGGGACATCGTCATCTCGTCGATCGACCGAACGTATTTCCACATCCTGTTCCCCCGGTGGGAAATATTTTCGACGAACGCGACAACCGGACGAGTTGTTCATTGTCGTTGTCGAATTGCCCCAAAGTCAATAAACGAGTCGATTATATCGAGTGGAATAACGCGAACGGTGGAAAGGTCAACGTTTTGAACGGGAACAAAAAAAAATACACACACACATATATAGATATATACATGAAAGAAAGAAAGAGAGAGGAAAAAAGAGAGAAAGAGAGATAAAAATAATGAAAGGGAATGTAGCGGAAGTCGTCGACGTGAAATAATAGGAAGCAACGCGGCAATTGGAAAGTAATTAAAATCCCATCAAGCCGTCTCCAACTCCCGTTACCATGACTGCGTTACCCGCTACGATAGAATTAGCTTTTCGATTCTCATTATTCAGAGAAATTGCGACGCACCCGGCAGACCTTCCTGTTTTCATCCAGAATCCCTTTTGTTCGGGACGTTGAACGGTGTCGTACAATGGGCTTCTCCCGTCCGTCGCGACAAAAAGGCTCATGAGAACTAAAGGAAATTCGTTTAAGGATGTAAACATTTAAAGATCCTATTAACCTGTCGACGTCGGACGTCGGCTACGAGAAGTAGAATAAAAAAAAGGTTAATTATAGAACGCCGTTCCGCTAACACGAATAGATTTTTTTTAAGTATAACAGTGAAGAAACGGGGAGAGAGGGTTTCATTTCCTTTTCCTTCGTTTTGTGGATCTGCTTCGATCGATGCCTGACGAACGTCGAAATTTCGCAAAATTTTCAGACAACCCTATGGTGAACACGGACTTCCCCGTGAAGAGGTACACGGCGGTGCAATACACGCAACCTGCGGCCGCCATTTCTCCGTTGTCGAAATCGACGAGGCATCTCCTGGTGCCCGAGCCGGATCCACGATATTATTACACCCATCGTGCCCATCAGGAAACCATCACGATCGACAGGGACAATTTAAAGCATGGTAAACTGATTACCATTGATACAAAAATTCGTGAGAACTTTACCGTGAAACGAATCTAATTTCACGAGATACTTTCAATCACGTTCTTTTTTTTATTCATTCCAAAACCCATGTTCTATTTAATAAGTACTCGTTGTCATATGTGATTAATGTTCTAAGATACTAAATAATCGTAATAACGAAATCTACGTTACCCTTGTTGCATATATCACACGTTCCTTTTGCGTGAATTAATTCTCGATAAAGCCTTTATCAGTTTGATAGAACGAAATATGTGCCCATAAATATGAAAGTAGTCTAAGTCAATATTTCAACAAAAAATTAAAATCTTGATAATTTGTCAATAAATGTTTCAAAACCTTTAAAAGACATAATATCCCAAATGTGTTTTAAAAATTGACTTAGTCCTCTTTCATAATTATGGGCACATATATATTTATAGTATATGTATCTATGTGTACGCTGTTTGGGGAATATGCAGCGGGAATTTTCAAACGACTGAAAAATGATGGAAAAATAGGTTTATCAGGAAGTTCTGGTTCACAGGAGTAGCTGCCGCATACCGACCGACACCAGCCACTATTCGAGTGGTTACTGCTCTGCTCGGTGATCTGTGTACCGATGACAAAGACTGCACTATACCGAACAGCGAGTGCTCTAACGGCGGTTGCATCTGCTCCGAAGGATACGCGGAAACCAGCGACAGACAGGAATGCTTTGGTAAGAAATTCCATTCGTTTAATTGCGTCGGTTGTCAAACGAAAATATCAATATTTCACATATTTTAATGGGTAAGGAAAACTGTATGTTGATAATGATATAGTATTATATTATAATACAATGTTTATGGATTGTTGACAATTTTGTAGAGGTAAATTTTAGAGCGGTGGATAAAACTGATTTTCACGAGTATTTGTTATTAAGTTTCATATACATATATGTTGCCTTTTATCCAGCTATGAAAAGGATGTGATGAAATAATCTGTTATTATAAAATGAATCTATAAAATAATAACAACCTTTGTTGGAATTCTGTACCAACGATCGTTAAAATGATTATTTTTTACTATTTGTTATTAACGGACGAACTGAAATTATAATATCTGGCTCGCAAAGCATCGGACGTTTAATCACTCGTTATTTAAAACCGAAAGAAACCGATACATTACAAATCTAAAAGAGAGAAAATTCCAGATTCGTTCACTCCGGGGGATATTAAAATTCACGAGGCAATTAAACAAATTCGTTTAATTTTCGTATCGAAACCACTATTTTTACCCGCCGCGGTGACGTTCGTTTTAATTCACTTAAAATCGATTTCTTTCACGATAGACGTTAAAATATTAATGACGTGATTCCGCGCGTCGTTCGCGTCCCTAAATAGAAAAAGACGTAGTACTACGTCATCGAGCAAACCAAATCTATGAATATCGTTCGGGAATCGAACGAAAAATTTCTGAGGCAAAATATTCCGCGGATTGTCTCGGATATTTGTTTCGCGATATTCCGTTCCCGTCTGTCGAGCCTGAGAGACCGGAATTAATCTGATTGCAGCTAATTACGTGCCAGTTACACCCACCGAAGAATTCCGGGCCTGTCTTTCTTATCCGTGTCACATGACGTCGACCTGCATCGACTTGCCAAGCGCAACGTTCGTCTGCATTTGCCGACCGAATTACACCGGACTGTTGTGCGACGAGGAGATCAACAAGAGGGATTACGAAGTGCCATCGTTCGACGGCAAAAGCTACGTCAGAATGAACAGATTGAAGGCTTACCACAAGTTCAGCATCGAGGTCGAGTTCAAAACTTACGCCGACAATGGGATTATACTGTACAACCAGCAAAAAAGCGACGGCACAGGAGATTTCGTCTCGCTGGCGATTATCGATGGGTTTGTATATTTGTGAAAAATAAAATAAAATAAAAAAATAACAGGTACAACGACGAATCGTTGAAAAATAAAAATGCCAACGTTTTCGACGGTAACCGTAGTGAAATAAATCACATTCTATTCGACCGAGTTTGCGGTCGATTCTACGAACCGGGTTGAAAAGTATTTATTATTTTAATTACGTGGAATAAGGGTGGAATAGAATTACATTTATTTTATACGAAGATTAATTATTAATTTATGATAAAACTGGTTTACCGGATTTTTCGATGACTTTGTTACGTTGTTTCAAGAGATTCTAAATGGTATTGGGAATTGTATATATGGAATTTTATCGTTTCAGATTCGTGCAATTCAGATACAATTTAGGAAACGGCCCGGTGATACTCACGTCGCCCGAGAGGGTCACGATGAAGACGTTCCATCGAGTGGCGGCGAAGAGATACCACAAAGACGGTGTTTTAATTTTCAACGATGGCGAGGATGTCGCAGGTCAAAGTCAGGGGATGCTGAAATCCTTGGATCTCAACCAAGACACCTTCATCGGGAACATGCCGACGAATTACACCAAGTAAGTGTCCCTTTAACCCTTTTCCATTCGAAATAAGTTTATATAAATTGTTTATATAAATAATATTTGTGTAAATATAATTTTATTTCTGTATTCCTGTATTATTTGTGTAATCAGCAAAAGAAAAAACCCTAATTATTTTAAAGAAAATCCATATTACCAACTATAATTTAATGTGCCTAAACAATAAAGCAGTTTTAATTATCCTAACGTACCAAAGTACCTTTGATTGCAACACCACCTTTCAATAGAATTTTTAAATGTCACCATCGTGGCGGTACCGATCGTAAAAGTTTAATAATCAAATCTCCACTCGTGTATCATAAATTTATAAAAATTATATTAAAAAACAAATCCCTCCATCTGACATTTTTCCTGTTTTACAGGGTCTACGACAATATCGGCACGAGTCACGGTCTTCTCGGCTGCATACGTAAACTGAAAATTAATCGAATCTTCGTGGACCTTCACATGGGCCACGACAAAGACGTGCTAGAGACGTACCGCGTGAAAGAGTGCGGTGAAAACGCGTGCGCCAATTTACCTTGTCAGAACGGCGCAACTTGCCAGCCGATCTTCGAGGAGGATCTCTGCAACGGCCGGGAATGCCGAAGGATTCAGAAGAGAGGGAAGAACAAGAATAAGAACGGTATGAATATCGTACGGTGCAAGGGGTCGCATTGCACGTCGATCGATCAGAGGAAACCGAAGAAGAACGTTAACAAGAGATGCACGGACAACAAGTGCAATTACGATTACGACATCGAGTACGAGAGTAAATACGAGCACGGGAATTACGCCGTGGAAAAATACGATCCGCCGGATTACCGATGCATCTGCCCGCCGCAGTTCACAGGTAGAAACTGCGAGGAATCGTTGGACCCTTGTATAGGGGAACCGTGTCAACACGGGGCTACCTGTGATATTCTACCGCAAGGTGGTTACGTTTGCAAGTGTCCACCTGGGAGGACTGGAGAACACTGTGAGATATGTGAGTAAAATTATTTCTATTGTTCATCAGTTTGGTTATATCATATTAAATAATAGGGACAAGATTAATTTCGTTGAAGTTCTATTATCGTTCTTTAAAATACACGAGTGTTGAAGTGTAATTACTTAACACTAGGATTACCACGAATTTACATGTATTATATACCTATTTCTACTGAAAGACAGGAAAAATTATATTTGCGATTACATGTGTAATAAATGTAAGAAACAATTAATTAAAATGTTCTCATAAAATATGTGATGAATATTCTTGATGAAAATTTAACGAAAAGTTCTCTTAGAGGATTCAAGATGATCTTTTAGTAAAATTAATATTAATCTAAATTCATTAGATAACATAAGCATAGATTGAATTGATAGCAATGTCCCAAGTAAAACGATTCGATTGTCATAAATTCTTCCAGTGGATGCAGAACTGACGGAGTTATTGATACCAGAGATGTCTGGAGACGGTTTCCTAGAACTTCCATGCCTGGAGGGGGTCGCCAAGGCGTTCTCCATTGAACTGTGGTTCCTCACACACGCGAGCGACGGTCTATTGCTTTATAACGGGCAGCTGAACAATGGGAGGGGTGATTTTATCAGCCTGAATCTGGTTCACGGTAAACTCGAGTTCAGATTTAATCTCGGAAGTGGGATCGCCAATATCACGTCGCCGGATCCCGTCACCCTGGATACCTGGCATTGCGTCAGGATCAGCAGACTCGGTAGGGAGGGAGTTCTTCAGCTGGATGACGGAACCGTCGCCAGAGGATTGTCCGGAAGCCCGTTAACGGAACTGAATCTGGAAATGCCGCTTTACGTCGGCGGTGTGAAGTAAGTCTGAGAAGATCATCAGAGATTCTCTAATGAAAATAATTCGTAATAATATTTAAAAATTAATATTCAGTGTATTTTCATGTAATTGAATATTTTATTGCGAATAGACATTGGCGTGAAGTTCATCGTCTGGCTGGTGCTATGACTGGACTAGTGGGAGCCGTACAAAGATTAATGGTGAACGGAAAAACTTACCAGAATCTTGCTATTAACATTACGCAACATAACACAGAGATTTATGACGGCCTACCGTGTCCAAGCAATGAAAATCCTTGTCACAACGGTGGTGTTTGCTTTCCACTACTCAATAGTTACCTTTGCAAATGTGCCAGTGGTTATAATGGATTGCACTGTGAATTTTGTAAGTATATAAAAAAATTTACATTCTTTTTGTCTATCAAAAATTGTCTAATTTACTTTAAAAAATAATACATACAATATTTGTTCATCTTTTTAGTCATGGGCTACGATGTATCCGGTACGGAAGTGACTGAGATACCGGTGAGATTTAAAGGCGACAACTTTTTGCAGTTCAAACATCGTAACGGACGAAGGTAAGTCGATCGATCGATTGAATTAATGTATTCGATTAATTTAATTCTAGTTCATCGAGGCACTCCTTTAATATATTCCGAATAGATGCACTAAGCTAGAATATCCGATAAGTTTAGTAGCAGTATACTAACTAGATCCATATTAACGAAGTATCACTAACCTTTTAATTGTGTAACACTAACTAGTACTAACTCGACTAACACTACCCTCGGCGAGTACTTTGAGGAGTCCTACTCCGACTACGACTTGGAGGAGGATATCGACTACGAGTACGACAGTTACGATTACACGGAGTAAGTTTCTAGTAAATGGCTGTGGTGTACTCGTTTGAGGGGGAGATCCTGTTTCCTGTCTCCACGTAGCGTCACGTACACGTCCGTTCATAATTCACGGGACACTCGCGTACTTCTACCAAAACAATGCGAATTTGTCAAGTAATTTTAGGTTTCGATGAAACTGTTGTTTATCGCGTTCGAATGAAATTTGAAGTTTAGAGTGAAAAAATTTCCGGTGCCCGGAAATTTCCTGGTTGTGAAACTTCCGCGCTTTGGTATTTGTGACAACAGGAAATTTTGTACGCCTTGGAAATTTTCGTGCACAGTAATTTCCGTGCATTTAGCTAAAAAAAATTGTAATACTTAAGTATAGCGTTTAATTTAGAAAAAGAACACTTTTAAGGTACCTATTGAATTTATACGTGTCCTATGACTTATGAACCACCTTGTATATCGTTGTCCCGATCGCTGCGGAATTAAAACTGTGCCAAACAACTATTTCGTAGTGAAGTAAAATAGTGTACGTATTTAGAGTCACGTTAGTTTGTTACATTGTAGTCAAGAGTTTTTCAAACGATATTGTTTAAGTATTTTTTTAATCATTGTTTCGTTATTAGGACCAGGGTTTTCTGCTCAGATTTATACATTATTTAATGACGAACCTTCATTATCGTAATGGCAACAGTTTGCAGGCTGGTAATTTAGAATTTAGGGCACGGTAGATCGGTGTTAAAAGTTTGAATGGTGCGTGGAAATTTCAAGTAACGATGTTTTAGGCGCAGAGGACAACAATCGAACAAGTTCGAATTGAAACTGAGAACAACTCATCCCGAAGGACTTATCGCGTGGGTTGGAAGAGGAAAGGTCGAGCATCTCATGTTATCGTTACATGCTGGTCAAGTGGTTCTTACATACAAGAGCAAAAACGAACAAATAATCGTGAAAAGCAGGGTTTGTATTCACGTTTTCAAGCTTTTTTTCTGTGTATACGCGAATAATTATTATGCAGAAACTCTTGAATCACGGGTTTATTTGTTCACAACTGCATCACGATAGGTAGCATTAAAGTTTATTTATAGAAAAATAATGTATCGTCAAAGCTACGCGGATTTAAAACTTTTGATTAAAAATTCCGGACGGAACGTTGTAGCTATCAATGTTATTTTCGTTAAATAGAATTTGTGAAAATGCATTTTTTCTTTATTATCATGTAACTATTAATTTTTGGTATCATTGCACGTACTAAGTTCATTATTACCACCATTCAATTGTGAAAAATACATATTTATTTAAAAGCTGATCATAATTCCGGTACCGAGTAAACCATAGACACGTCAAATAATACATTTTTATATATATGAAAAAACCCAACTTCATTTACCATCGAGTATCATAACGAATCTATATTAACAACATGGTTACCAACAAGTTTGTGTTACAATGAATATCCCCTTTTCCGTTGTTTCAATCGCGTATTCGTAAACTCCAATGTAAACAATCATTTACATCACAATATCAAAATCGAGTATTTCCACGGAGCCTATTTATTTTCATCGAACAGAATAAAAATCAATTTATCCACGGATTCTAAAATAATTACCACGGTATGCAACCAAAAAAAAAAAAAAAACAAACTCATGATCCTCGTATGAATATCAAAATCCGCTTTCAGGAGAGAGTGGACGACGGTGTGTTCCACTACATCCGCGCGACCAGGCGACGGAGGGCGTCGATGATACAGATCGACGATTTCGCACCGGTGAAGATCGCCACGGAGACGACGCTGCTGACGACAAACGGGAAACTGTTCGTCGGCGGTAAACCGGGCCATCACGGTATCAAGGGATGCGTAATGGATTTCATCGTTGACAAACGACGTCTTCAGCTGGCCAGGCGGAAGATCGAATACTGTCACGACAACGACGTATGATAACGAATCTCGCTATCGACGAACGTCACCGCGACGC
The DNA here is from genome assembly GCA_917499265.3 of Mimumesa dahlbomi. NCBI lineage: Eukaryota > Metazoa > Arthropoda > Insecta > Hymenoptera > Crabronidae > Mimumesa > Mimumesa dahlbomi. Next base: position 7,666,323 of record OU824116.1, on the reverse strand, counting down.
CGACGTCGACGTCGACGTCGCCGGTCGACCTGACGACAGTTTCGTCCCCGACGAGTTAACAGAGAGCCCGATACTCGAGGACGATTGGAATTTATTGTAATCGTTTAGTGCGACAAATGGCGTAAGCAATGAACGAGGAAGATAATACAAAGTGTTTTTGTCTCGAACGACTACGAAAGATTAAATGTATCCCGCGATCGATCTCGATCACACACCGTTATCGATCGGTCGGGAGACATCATGATTCCTGCCAAGAACAGAGAGAATAGAGAAGATCGTGTGCCACAAGATGGATTCGAGTCTGGCTCCAATAATCAATGAGACTAATATGTATATTTTTCTTTCGACTAGCACGAAGAATGTATTGTATCATCGCGTTGTATCATCGCGGATTGTTTCGATAAACCGTGAACGAAGATGAGTAGAAGAAGAAGAAGAGGGAGAAGGAGGAAGAGGAGGATGATGATGAAGAGGAGGAAAGGCAGCATCGCGTTAAGTGCTACGTTTTCATCGAAGGACAATAATATATTTTTAAGGTGATGAGATAATATACATATGGAATATATATGTATGTATGAATTTAACGCGTATACGTATAATGAAGATGTTCAGTAAATATCGTAACGATGTAAAGACAAGGAACAGGTTACGCAGAAACTTATCGATAATCGTTAGACATTACCTTGTAAGTTATTATCGAAGCACCTAAATGTTTTATGATGCCAAGACTGATTAAATGGACGAGCGAAACGAGGATGAAACAAAAAAAGAATAATAAAAAAAAAAATGATAAATCGGTGTTATGTTTGAGTGTTCGGTAGAGAGATTTAACGATTGTGGATTTTCAGAATAGAGGAATGTATTTTAAAGGACTTGTTGATTTATGCCAGTAGAGAAAAAAAAACACACACACACACACACACACAGACATCGTGTCACCCGAAAAAAGTGAAATTCTTACGCGTACATACACGTACACACTTGTATACACGTTATGTACACACACGAACACACAGTGTTGTTTTTAGGCAGGCAAGGCTTTTTACAAATGCGCAAGAGAATAGATATTCTATATATATATAAATAAATATATATATATATATATAATATACATACCTATACAGATTACATTCCATATAATGGACAACACGCGGTTAAATTCTATGTAGGTACACAATTAATGTATCGTCAACGGAATATGTCCTGTTACATTTAAATCCGGAGAAAAAAAAAAAAAAAAGATGAAACTGACTTTCGAGCTTGCTTCGGTGACTTCTTCCATACTACTATTCGATAGTTCACGCTGTAACCAGACGAACGAATTTCTAACGATTCTAAAAGCAAATTCTTCACGCCGACGGTGACGGAGATTGAAACAGGGTTCACGGAATTCGCGGTTAATCGTAATCGATTCAAATGTAAATGGACTCGAGTTGACAAAACCGTACGCTAATATATGCGCGCGTGCAATAAGTTGGACTATCGGGATCGAATCGTTTTCCGAGATGAAAAAGAAAATGAGAAATCGTGTTTCACGGAAACACGTGACGATTATCATTATTGTACACGGAGAACGAATCGATCCGCTAAATGAAGTAAAAATCTAACGTACCGCTTGTGTGTAATCGAATGATCAACGACGAGACATGTTTGAATGCGGATTGAGTGTGCGTGAGAAATGAAGAATAAAAAAAAAAAGAAACACATTTTGCGATACTTGTAAATAATAATAACCACGCGCTGATCTACGAACTACGAATTAATTATTGTTTAGAGTGTATCATATCGGACCTAAAAATGACCGTAACGACCTAATAAGTGTAACGTTCAACAAATTAGCACTTCGACGATCCGCGTGTGTGCGCGCGCGCGCGATTTATTTTCGTGTGACTCGAGAAAACGAAGATATTTAAGTCGAGCCAACGTGTTCTTCCCCACTCTCGGACAAAAAAGCGTCTGACCAAATGCCTAAGTTAATTGTAAATTTATTATCAATCTATTGCGGAAACACTGTCCATGATCCTTGGCTAAGAATCTCACTCGTCGAACATTTCCAACACCGATTAATACATTATGAATAATTAAACGACACGCTAGAAACGATAATATCGATGGAACACCGTGGCGACGATGATATTTTTAAGATTGTTTCAAACGCATTTAATAGGTAGTCCGGTTAGTGTCTAAGTATACAAATAATAATACATATCTTCGAACATCCGTAAATAATTTTTTCTACCAAAATTTAATGTAAATTTCTTATTAATTGGTATTGTATATATCGATACATGTGTGCCATGTATTTTTGTCTGATTGGAAACGTTCGACGTTCACGACGTTTACGTAATTGCGAATAAAATAATTAACATGTAAAATTTACAATTAGATAACGAACAATTCTCATGACCAAAATTTCGACAGAATTTTTACGTAAACGTCTTTTGATCCGACCCCAAATCGCTACTACGAACTGCTAAATACTTGAACAAGGAAATTATTACGATGTACGTACGTATTTATTTTGAAATTACGCTTACCCGAAGATTTTGATAAAAAGACAGTTTTGTTTGATAAATATTTATATTTTCAAGCTGTCCTATCTTTATCGTATTTATCGATTTATTGCGATCGTTGCCTGAAGAAATCCGCGAATGTATGATCGAAGCGCTTGCACTCGAGTGACTAATTTAAAAAAAAAAAAAAAAGGAAAGATGAAGAAACACTGTAAATCTATTTCCTCGCGGCTAATACGCGAGAATTCGAATTGCGAGCAATCCCTTTACATATCCCCGTTTTCAGAATGCGATCTTTTGTAATTCTTCCGATTCTTCTTATCGTTGACATATCGAGATATACATATTTACGGCCAGTAACGCGTCTCTACAGACAGAAAAAAAAAACTTTTCACTGTAAAATACGTTTACTGTAACTTTTTGCTCACTCCGAAACAAAAAAAAATAATGAAAACACTGCTGGATCAATTTTACCCTAATCAATGTTATCTTGTCGTCGACTCGATGGAACACGGCGATGAAAAGCTTTTCGATTGACTCCCGTAAGAAACGAAAAAAGTAATAAAAAAAATACAACCAAAAGTATCCGTAACGCCTGCCATCCGTTTCTTCTGCCGATTCTCAGACTTCCAATATTCTTTCGCAAGACTATAGATGTAACATGAATGTGCTCACACCCGATACCTAAGTGTTATTATAAAACTGAGATGTTGTACATGTATTGGAAGGAACGGTACAAAATAAACCAATAAAATAAATAATATATCAACCCCTTGAAACGATTGCCTGAACTTTACGGGTGCAATCGAAACCCTACTAAAATTTCGAGATCTTCTTTACGCGGTCCAAAGGATAATAAATTTTTTCAAAAAAAAAGCAGTCGCCGGTTCGAGCGTGTCGGAAAAGAAACAGCGAGAGAAAAAGAAAGAGAGAAAATAAAAGGCGAAATAAACGAACCAGAGAGCAGAGTCGGAAAAGGGCCATTTAAATTTACGTCTAACACTACTGCCAATCTAGATAGACACACTATTTGATCGATGTTCTTCTCGAAGTGGAACTTCGGTGATCCAGGGGGATGAAAAAAAAATATATAATTGCTCTCAAAAGAAAAGAGAATCACGGAATCGTCCGACGAAAAATGGAAATAACAATGATCTTTTCCGAGCGATAGAATGAAGTGATTGCCGAAACTTTCGTCTCGACGATATCCTTCGACGTCGTCGCCCATTTTTTTTTTGGTGCGAAGGATACACGCGGTAGGGCGCTCCTCTTAATTAGTTTTTTTACTTTGATACCGTCTTTACTGCGAGACCATTCGCCGTTCGCTGACCTAAGTATATGTATCTGAGCTACACTGTGTAACAAAGTGCGCGTTGTAAAGTGACTGTATATACAAATATAAATTATGCGATTACCTTGATCTTGTCGTTTTCCTGGCTTTTCCCTCGATGCGTGTATCATTGGTTATGAAACAAAGAAAATTATTTAGTTAACTGAATACATTTCATTCGTGAATGATTACGTAATCGATGCTGTACGATTCGTAGTCTTATTTTATATTTAATTATATTGACTTTTTTTGGGTTATTTCCTATAAAAGTGACACATGTTTTATTCTTTTTTGTAAAAACCTTGTTTATTTCTAGTGTTCTATAGAGTATCACATTGGCATGTCCCTTTCAAAAGATCTTCACAGAAAATATATACTATATTTATATACATCCTCATCCACACGTTCCACATACAAAATTTTCACTCGAATAAAAATTACATATTATACAATGGTCATTCTCGTTATTCCTACAGCTGTATATAGTAAATAAATACAGATCAACAAGATTCTTTGTCGAAAAGTGATCTGACGTCACAGATAGAATTTCATTAGCAAATGGAACCGATAGACGGAGGTATCATTAATCATTAACTTAACGGCGTTTCCTTCGCGATTTCTTGAATTCTCTTATTGAAGTCCAAGCGGATTTCTTTGATCGGTTTCAACAGGAATATTGGCACGTTATCGTCTCGTCTCTGTAAAAAAAAATCATTCGCATCATATAACTACACATTAGATATCAATAGAAAACATTAAAAATCAATTTTATTTGATAATTATTAATTTAAGTAATCATTAATTCATTCCATTACACATATCTTTTTTTTTCACGATCGATAGACAATAATTAAATATTTCATATAATAATATTTACCTGGAATAAGCACTCGCCCTCGAAGTCGACAACCTTCTGCTTTCTAGCTCTAAGCAGAAGACCGACGCACTTGTCACTGATGTGTGTATATATATTGAAAAGATCACCGAAAGTAATTGCAATGATGTCTGGTTGGTCCCGGCATGGTGTGCCCTCTTGGTAGATGATTTCGCATAGTTCGATCATTTCCTTCAAAATGTGCGCGTTGGCTTTGCGACCGCGAATGTCGGTCAAAGAACCAGCAACCGGCCTGAAATAACAAGAATTGTTTTCAACCTGGCGCCATAAATCTCATAGAGTCTCGATGAATCGCAAATCGGACGATTTCTGTAGAAAAATTTTTCGTAAAATCCTTATTTTCCTTACCTGCCATATTCCTCTTTCGAGAATGTCCGTTTCTGGAGATCCAATCCAGATGTGAACGGATTCTTGCTTTGTCCGTCTTTGTGCTTGTTGGCTTTCTGGTCGAACATGGCCACCTTATCACTGAGTGATTCCTGAAACACAAAGAATAATAATCTGAATTATAGTAGCGATCGTTTGGTAATTGTATCTCAATTTTCTTATTTCTCACGTTTTATTCTGGTACGTAAATATATTAGAAAAAAAAATAAAACAAATTTTCCTAGGTGAATCGATTTAACACACGAATACTCGTACAAGGGTAACAAGCTAGTCAACCCACGGCCTAATTAAAACACTGCGACGGTCTTTGAAACACGAGGAACTGTGGAAACGGAACGGAAACTCGACGTAACTGAACAAAGTGTAATGTCGCGATGCTCGATGTAGCTCCGGGGCTTCTAATCCTAAGTCTATAGATCGCCGGTATAGAGGAACACGTTTGTTCGCGCAATTTCACATATATAAAAATCGCAACTGTAACATCTCATAAGACAAGCATAATAATTACAAAAAAAACACACACACACACAAAATTTTAAAAAAGTTACAGTACTTTCGATCAATAATCCTAAACACAAATCCAGTGAAACATTTAGAAAATAACGAAAAGAATGTCCACGTCGACCAAATATAACTCGTCGGAAATATAATGTAAACTTAAAATATGTATCGACTATGCCGTACGTCAACGACACGTTTTTTTTTTTATTTTTTACAACGTGAAAAATTCCAAAGGGAAATTAGGGGCATGATTTAGAGAAGACAACGAGTGAAGCTTCTCTCAGTGCGCCTAATCAGTGCGGAATGTTGGAAGAAGGCCAGCCTGGACCGGTCCTGAAGACTGGCCCTGACCATAAAAGACGTCGCGATGGCACCCTGACAAATTTCCACAGCTACGTCGATCGTTACATTCATACAGGCGGCACGTGATTGCGGCACGAGATGTCTTTTTCAAAGACACGGAAAAATTTCCATGATTCCACCGACCTTACATTCTATTTAAATAAAAAAAAAATAAAAAAAAAATCCGTAGTTGGAAATCAACTATGATTATATTTGCTTTTTAAGACCTTGCGATGGCAAACTTTCCCGTAAGTTAAACAATGAAACTATAATACACTGTGCACATTGTTAAACGACGCCGACGAGTCAAGTTCATTGTCGGTACTGAAATAGTTCCACTGAAATGTACAGTTCACGGATCTAAGAAACCGAAACGGTGATTGTAAACGAGTTAGAAGTGATAGCGTGTAAATACATGGGATACTTACGAACATCATTGAAGACATGGTTTTCGAAACGGTTGGAATAAAAGAAAAACAATTATACCGATTATACTATTAATACTGTTCGGTACGAAGGAATAATTGACGGTAATCACTGTAAATTGAAACTTTCCGTTGAACTTTCGATTGGTTCGCACGCTTGTCGTGTTATTATAATATTCTATTATATCTTGCCGACTCTTCCTTCGTGAATACGGCGTCGCGACGCTCCGCGCGCTTTTTATAAGATGGTAGCGACGTCAAAAAGCTCCCACCAAAGAAAATTCCGGCGGGGCGGCTCGGCAGAAGCCGAAATATTTGCTGCTTTTACGAGCCAATTCCGCGCGGATCCTCGGGTTTTGATTGGCTGCCAGCCGACCCTCTGCACCGGAAATGATAATTCCTCAATTCCACCTCTACGCGGACCGCATCTTCTACCGGCTGACGAATTCATTCATGATCCTCCGGTGAATCTGTTTTCGAGGCATTCCACCCGACGCCGCGAAACACTGACGTTTCGAACGCGAGAAAAACAATTACAATAATAGCGGTGTTTAGTGATTCGTATAAACGACCATTGCAATTGGATTCTTTTCAGATTCTTTCAAATATATCCAGCGATTATACGTAATAGGTATAATGTTCACTCGTTCAACAAAGACTTTTATCTTAGGAAATCCCACCGATACACATTTTTTAATAAGATCTTTGATAAACGTCCCATTTACCTGACGATAAATCTCAGATATGTTAAATCCGAAAATTATCGCGACATACAAATGAAAACAGATACAAAACTCCTGAATATTGCTCGGTGTTTCACATTCCCGGGGGGTAAAGAACATTCAAATGAAAATATACGCGGTGCACGATTGACCACTTTGCCGCGCATTCCTGACTAATTTTAAATATAATCGACGCCCCATTCGGCGAACGGAGATGAAATCGCAACTCGCCGAATATGGTCGCTGATATTTATAGTCCGCCGGCATTAAAATCGCGATCCCGTAAACGCCGTCATTCATTATACGCCACGTGGTGAGGTGGCGTTCGCGGGCTCGATTTAATTTCCGTGAAAGTGCCGCATTGACAAATAGATAACAAGTTACACGTAGCGAACACCGGGCCCGTTGTTCTGGTCGACGTGCAATTGAAATCGGTACAAATGCCCGGTGTTCCGAAGCTCCGACGCCTTGTTCCGTGATTTATCGTTCGTTTTAGCGCGATCGTCTGCCCGATCCAGCTCATATATCGCCACGTGTGTCAGTGACAAACTGTCTCTAGTCAAACGTTAATTTCGCCGATCAGAAACGAGGATTCCGCGTTACAGGCGAGCTAAGCTAACATTCGCACCGGTTCAAGTGTTCGCCGTGAATTTTTGGCAAACGGGACCGAATCGAATCTGCCGAAAATTTGCATGCGATCGTCACGTGGCGTACGCCAATTTAGAAAATGGCATCGGTGAATGGTGTTCCGGTATAATTGGGCGCCGACGACGGGACGGCTCTAATTTACGCGTGTAGTTAATACGACTAAATCACGGACTATATGTATTTTCATCCGGAGCCTTTTGGGATCGTGTGAACCACTCTTTATGCAACGCTACCCGATTTTATATGACAACGTATAATACTTAATATAGATGAGTGGAGAGACCACGTTAAAAATACTACCCCTCCGTGATTCAGTGTAATTAATATATTACTTAATTAACACGAATTTTCCGTCGTACGGTTTGTTACGAAGATTCGAAGGAAGTTCATTGTTTGCAGAAGAAATTGAATTTCAATTCCGTGCCGCGGGGAGCGATTAATTAATCCTCCTTGGGGATCCGTGGAACGTATCGTTGTATGTGTGCAACTATGTGTATGTATGTACGTACGTACACACGTGTACGTGGAAGCCTTCAATTAAACGTGAAAATAATTAGTCATGCCCATCATTGCTTTGAAAGCGAGCTGCCAGGAAGTTGACGTCGGGCAACGAGGGATAGAAACGCAGTGGAAACTTCGCGGTGTTTATTATAGCAGCTCCATCACGGAAACAACTTGATTACGCTTAATTACAAAGTTATCGGGACGCGGAACGCGTTTACACTTTACGCGGCGAAATGTAATCCGAAAATACAGCACCGGCTTCTCCCACGCGGCTGAACGAATGTAGCAAAATGTACGGTCTACGTCCATAATTAGAACTCGTGATTTATTTCATGACTCTTCTAAAATCGGACTCCTAATCATACGAACGGAAACTTTGGTGCAAATACGACTCGACGCGCGTTTTTCTTTCGCCGTGAAATTTAATTACATGACACATATTATTGGAAATTATTGAGTGGTTTTCATTCTCGTTATTTAAAATAGAAAATACTTATGTGTTTTCTTCGTTATTATTTAAATGCTTTTTTCCTTAGTGTCTGTACAGAAGTAACTATTACCTAAACTCAATTGAAAATCCGTTTAATAATTGAGCTACAGCAAAACTAATTACATATTCTAATCATATCTACTGTCCTATGCATATAGGGCACTATCGTTTCGTTTCTTCAATTTCCTTTATTCGGAAACGTAAACAAAAATCCGATTTGCCGAAAGTATTCCCAGCGAAGTAGAAAATTCGAAAACACAGCATTTTGCAGACATGTATTATACATATCAACGATCTATCGAGACTCAAGTGACCACGCGGAAAAGTGATTCTTCATTTAGCGAGAAATTTCGGTGATGTTCCAAGTGTCTCTGGGACCAGCGGTCGAACCGTAAAAGGAGCATCCTTCGGCCGTTTGACAACACAGAATCCGGCCGTAGCCGGAAACACGGAATTAGAACCATTTTTGCGTCGTACGCGCATCAATGAACGCGTACGTCAGCAACCTTCACTATAATAGTAAATGCGAAATTCCGCGGACGCATACTCACCGGCTGTGTATACGCTCGCGAACGTTGCACTAAATTTACCTGCGACACGTCAGAATTCTCGCTTTTTCACCGGACACCTCGGCGAAACGGGGATTCACGCTGAAAACGCTCGATCACGATTCAGGTAACTTTCGTGATCGTGATTCACGTCGGATAAGGAAATGAAAACGAGAACGAAATTACCGTTAACGGTAGACTCGAGGTGGTAAGTATGTAATATTTATTTTCGGTATTGTTATTAACCTTGGTAGGATGATGCTGTTCAATGGGACGTTAAAGGACGCGCGAATGACATCTGTCATAGGTTTTTAAAGAACAGATTAAGATATAACTGTAAACGTTACGAGAATGTTTTTCGTGAAAATTCGTGTTGTAAATTTAGATTAATTGTCTAGACAATTTATTTTACACAATTTTTGTATGGTAATATAATATATAAACGAAATATAAAATATCTAAATTGTATATACATATAAAAAATAATAAAATATAAATATATAGTTAACGAGTCATTTAATTCTCATGTCCACTTCAGGGTTAAATATGTATAATACATAGAGAGTTTTCCACACAGATTAAATACGATTGGTCAATGGAAATAGGTTGCCGTTCAATATACTAATGCGAGCGAACGTATGGCTAGACGAACTGAAAAAAGAAATCGACCATCGGAAGTGGAAAGCGTTGCCATAGCACTTCATTCCCCTAACGGAAAACTTCCATACGTATGCTAAAGTAAGTTGAGATAACCTTGGTAACTTACGAAGAGCATGTAAATGGATATTAATAATCGAGCCCAATAAAAAAAGAGTCCCGTATGTTCACCTTCCATTCCGCAAAAAAAAGTTTCAATTCTCCCGACAACGAAATACTTCAGGAAATACCACTTAGAGGAAATAGAATGTTTTGAATTCTATGAACTATTTATTCCGAGCCCCAAACGGAAACTTGTTATCAAAATACGTGGCACGCTAGCGTAGTAAAAATATCCCGCGCTACGTCAGAGAATTTTTCGGCCGACCTTTGCGAAGGAATGTCACTTCGCGATCATTCGTCATTGTTACAACGCGACATAAATTATGTATAACTTCATTTAAGCTGGAAAAAAAATGAACACTACGAACCGAAGAATTCGAAGAATGTTTCGAAGCATTCCAATTTAAAAATACATCACGGTTCGTCTGGATTTAGATCGACTCAAAAAAACCATTGTTCAATGTCCTCAGGCTTAATTGGTGTAAACACCGTGTAAATCCGTGTAATGCGTTTTCCGAAGCTAATGAAACGACGATGGAATGAGATGGTAAACCGTGTCTGACCATCGAGAAACCCTTTCACTTCGAACCGTACGGTTGACTGAGCCGCTATCTGACCACATCTAAAGTTACCTATTAACTCTTGAAATTTACTGCTTCCACAGGAAGACCTCCGATATGATATTCAATTATCTCTCGAAATTATCACGGACTTATAAAATAGATAAAAAGAATATATATATTTCGTTTACGTTGAAATAAATAAAACCATTCCCCCCCAAAATGTTTGTATGTAATTAATTTATTACTTAATCATTAAAAATATCACAACTTTCCAGGTTGATTAAAAGTTACTTTAATGATTCCAACGTACCAAAAACAATAGTGTCATTTCTAAAAAAGTATCCAAAGAGACTTTAGAAACAAAGACGTTTAACTAAACCCACAAACGTAACTGTGGTTAATAATATAAAGCAAACTATATGAGAAGTAAAATAACTAGGTGATACAATACAGATAATCTAATAACACATACACATTAGAACGTTATTTCGCGTGAACGTTGTTCAGAAGTGATTTTCACGGAATTCGATGAGAAATATAATTTTGATTCGATTCAACGTCCTTCGCGGTGCAACGCCGCCCAGCATTCTTTCATTCACCTTGTCGCATCGTACACGAAAACGCCGGGACGGAAAAATAATGTAATAAAACACGGATACACCGGAATGCCGGAGCTAACCTAACGTAACGCACGAGATCAGGGGTCGACCACGTGCAAGATATAAATAATTCCAGGAGCCGCGGGCACGGCTCCATGCTACCGTTCCGTTTCGTCTGAATGAAACGGCGACAAGTGTCTTCATAAACAGCGAACACGCGATAAACGTCCGGATGATAATTTATCGCCAGGCAAATACGTATATTATAAATTCGAATTTGAATAATTTCACTGTATACATATTATATCGTTACGTAATAAACGGATACAATAGCTGATATTCGTTTCGTTGATTCGCTAATCTACCGATCGTGACGCGTTCTTTTGGTAAAATCTACAACGAGGAAAATTACGTAGACACACAGTAGAAACGTGTAATATGTAACGAATATCATAGATGGTGTCGTTATTTACGTTCACCCTGTAGATGAGATTTTCCCTAACAGCGCCGCTGTACTTTTTCGCACGTTCGGAGCGAACTGCGCAACCGTTCGACATCCGTTGGCACGTTGCGAGAAATTTCGAAGTAATTAGGCGAATCCGCGTCGACGGTAGTTACGTAATCACGCCGGGCTTGACTCATAAAATTCGCGAGATGACACCCGGGCCACGATTTAGATCGTCTTCGTTCTGGCGAGTTCTTTCAAGAAAGGGGTATGGCGAAATAATTGGAAATTTATGTGGCCGTGTCGTGTGGATCCACTGCACGCGCGGAAAGGGAAAGAAATTAGAATAGACACTTCCTTTACCTAGAACTATGTGTCACAAGATACGTATGTACTTTACTTTGTTGAACGTGAGACAAGAGGAAGCACTGTATTCTTTTTCTGTTCATTTATCATTTAAACAGGGTCGTTTAACTTTATATCGGTAATTAAGATTAATCGTAATTATTCCAATTTATGTATAAAGTATATTTGTATTTTATAATATATGTATATAAGATACATATTATGTACCTTACTTTGTTAAACGTGAGACACGAGGAAGCACTGTATTTTTTTTCTGTTTATTTATCATTTAAACAGGGTCGTTTAACTTTATATAAGTAATTAAGATTAATCGTAATTATTCAAATTTATGTAAACGTTGCTTACGTTCAAATAGAATCTATACTTATATTTTGCAAAATGTTGCGAAGTATAGTAACGAGTACTCGATTGACGTACATACGTACATTCGAATCGGTCGACAACGATTCCCGTAGCATCTGGATCACTTTTACCCAATAAAAACAGAGAATTATGTGCTGCGTCTGGACAAGGACGAGATCTGGCGCCTGTCCAAGGTCACCAAGGAAGAAATTACGACCTACAGAGTGTTCGATGACCCTCTTTACAACCGCCCTTGAAATATCTTAAATACATGAATCTTCCCTATACTTGAATATACTCCCCTCCCCCCTACCCTAACCCCCTTATATTTTCATATACATACATCGACGAACGCACAGTTAGATAAATGTAGAACTCGTTAAACGGCAAGTTTCATTCAACACTTGATTCGATAAAACACAGCACATTCATTTCTCGAAACTCTTTCACAATCGTTGATACGCCAAAATAATCTACTCGAGAATAGAATAATTTACAACGAACATTTTTCTTCGAACAGACGAAACACTTCGACCTATGCATGCCATGATATGTATATGTATATAAAAGAAAAAAAATGACTTCCTAAAATCAGGATTTTTCTTAACTTTAATTTCAGCAACGATAACGACGTTAAAAGTCTTGGTTCAAGGACCAAGTGACGGATGCAAATAAGCACACGTCACGTATCAAATTTTCCACGAACGTTTCATAAAGCTCGGACGAAAATGATCTAGCAAGAAATTGTAAAAACCGATGGACCGTGAACTCCGGGTGGGAAAACGAAAATAATCCTTTCCGGATATATTTCCCGCGTATACATATATACATACGTACATAGATACGTATATGCATAACGAAAATAAACCTAGAAACGCGCAAAAACCGGCCGAATCTATACAATGAAACGCGAACGGGGAGCGTTAAGTTCGCGCCGACTAAAATATCCGGGTAGCGCGACCGCCAGAAAAATGATTGTCGCGATAAAATGATGTATCCTCTTAATCCCCGCATAGATCCGCCGATTTACCCTGGATCGTCTCCTATTTCGAAGCAGGTGGCTCGTGTCCAGGTGAGCAAACGGATCGTTAGTCTTGAATACCGGTCGTGACTAATGCCCCGCAGGTGCGAATGCCAAATAGTTTTCGACTATTACGATGAAAATCGTTCAATAGCGATGAGCAACTGTTAGGCGCATGTCGTTGACACTGTCAAATTGTTGGTTGCTCGATATCTACGTCGTTCGCGGACTCCATTCGAAATTTTCGTTGGCACTTTCGCGGCAGACGTTAAACGAAAACGATTTCGGGCGCATTCCACGACACCGTGAAAGCGAATTGGTTCTATGTATGTATGTATAGATATACGTATGTATCACACGTGCAGAGAATGTGACGGACAAAGGTAATCCAAAAACGCGTTGCATTACAAACGATGTCGGAATTTCGATGTATTTGCACAGTATAGAGGAAAGTGTATAGAGCAGGGTATAGTGGGTGTATACATAGAGTAGGATTTGGTATAGAAATGTTTCGCGTTCGTGGAGTAGAATTTCGATTCGTTAAATTGCTTAACAGGGAAGCTACTCATGATTTATATGTATGTACACACACAGTATTGTCGAACTGGACTTTAAATGAAAGTGAAAAGTTTTATAACTGAAATACTATATGTGCTACAGACAATAATAAAGAAAATAGTTTTTTAACAGTACTTAAATAAATGTTGCTTTTTATACTTTAATGCATAACAATAACGTTGAATAAAAAATGAATAGTCTAAAGTTTGAAAACAATTGGACACTTGGGTGCCAATACTATTAGTTTAGTATCATTAATCTAATTCAACATATCGTGAAATTGAATTTGATTGATATTACACATCTCGCACATTATTTTTCATCCGTTTCATTAAACCCAACTTTACAGAGAGACATCCGCGACACATCGAATTCCTGCCGTCATAAACAAACAGGTGCGACCAACAGAATCATTAGTATTAATAATTCCACGTTTCTTGTTTACAAACTTTCTGGTCAAATATCAGGGCCGTTGTTTCCCAGCCGCGAGCGTCACACGTTTCCGTCGGGTAACGAGCAACAAAAAAAAAAGAAAAAAAAATAAAAGAACGTCGCGTCAGCCTACAATGTGGAACGCGTCGTTTTGTTTTCGGTAACTAGCCGTCGCGACGAAAATACCGGCGATACGTCAATGGCTGAAATTCATCGAAATAACAGATGAATCGCGACCAAACGCGAAGACGTTGTCGTCGGGCAGACACGGAAATCGCGGACGCACGGCGTCGGTTATTTCGGGACTACGATCGTTATTTCCGTCCGTCCACATCACGACTTTGGATTCCGTAGGACTAATCGACGATCTTTCGCGTAGAACAGATCGCATCTGTCTAGCGATACGACCGTGTCGCGGATAACCGTCGCCGGGAAATAAACAAATAGCGTGCGCAACAATGTTCGCGGGTGAAACCAGCGTTTTTCTTCCACGAAGTTCCGATTACGTAATTGGGAACAATTTTCGGGTAATTCGTGCGATTCGCTGTTACGTGTATGTATTACGAGAGAATAATACGCTTGATGTAGAATTAGTGCTATTGGATAGACAATTTGTTTTCTACACGATCGTTAACCTGTATTTTTGTTTATTGTAGAATAAATGGATTGATGTGACGAAGATATTGGGATAAAGGATGACATTTTTGTATGGTGGGTGTTTTTATGATTGGATTTGATTACTTTCAATTTTTTTTTAGACTTGATTATTATCGAGACGCTATGAAAGTTGGTACGTGATAACATGTTTTTTGTTTCTGTGCCGCTTTGTAGCGTTATGTATCACGTTCAACGTAGACTGGTACAGTCACTGGATAATTGCTCGTTCAACCAGCGACTAATCAAGGGAGCAATTAATGAAGCGTTCCTCAAAGGCGAGCGGATGTTCCTAAATGAAACGTATATATGCAGGTGAGTTAACTTTAAAACGATCGATATAGTTGCGGGCTATCGAAAGTACTTCAAATCGGCTACGAAGTTTGTATTGTGCAATTGATATACATAGGAACAATGCTTTTTTTATATGTTTACTAACTACGGAAATTAATTTTATCGATATATCCACCTATCGAGAAATCAGGAATAATTAAGTAAAATTATATTTTTTAATTGAGATTAATTAACACTAGAACTACCAAGGTAGTTACAATGACTGATTTTCCTAATCTCTTGAAAAAGTCTCCTAAATTTGTAAAAGTATGGTTTCTGAAATTCTTTATACCTATGTTCCTATATATAAATTTTTAAATTGATCTAAATTTTTCAGGCACCTATCAATTTTAGCTGTCAACTGAATGGGTTATCACCGAAAAATCAATTGAATGCATGAAACATTCAACTTCATTATTCGACGTACTCGACAAACGGTACTCCGAACGGAGTGCAATAATTGCATAGACCGAATCTTTTATGAATGAGACAGATCGTTAGACCAAGAAGGAGCTTCAGATAATTTGCATAAAAACACATTATTGAAAGCACTGCAAGGAAATACCGACAAGGAAACAGGTAATTAAAATGAACAAAATACAAATCATTCAATTATCAAAGAAATACACCTAACTTTGCACTATAATATTAATTAAAAAGAAAACAATTAATTAAATGTATTACTATTTAAAAGCAGATCATTTTCCATTATAAAGCGAATTTATTTTACTATTACCTTCATTCAATAGCAGAATTTATAATTTTTATTTAAAGACCTGTCACCTGACCGGTTCGACAAGAAGATGTACACATATATAAATTGTCGATAGCTTTAGACTTAACGTAGGAAACTTTTCATGTACCGTGTCATCAATTCGTTTAACCCCCCTTTATTTCCAGACGCGTAAATCAATTTTGTCACTCTGCGCCGCCGTTCCCGTTCCGCAATCCCGCGGAGATCGAGCGAAACTATAAACCGCGTTGACAATCCGAACAACCAGTCTAGGTCGCTTATGTCAGTGGGTGAATCACAGGGGAGTTATAATCCATGAGAAAATGCATTGCACACACAGGCGCGACGTGGAAATGGAGCATGAAAACAGTCTTGTTATTCACGGGGTCACCATCGATCGTATCGGTCACTGAATTACGTCCTGTCAACATCCGAGTAAACTCTTTTATAGCGTATATACACTACCACTGACCTCCTCGGAATCGCTCTTCACTTGCTGCTCCATCCTCTATAAGGAAAGAAAACGCAAAAAAAAAGGAACAGCGTGTGTACTTGGAATTTAATCGAGCGAAGAACTCGGAGACTTTCGACGGACTAGCGTTACGCGTGACAATTTCCTTGTTAACTTATACAATGAGTACTGACCTCGCTCACGGTGACTTTGCAACGCAGGCATGAATCTATTTTCGATCACTTACAGGAAGCACGTGGTGCCGCGGACATATTGGTAGGAAAATTGAACTTCATCTTCGAGCCAATTTCACCGGCGATCCTTGAAGAGTAATGTTGACATTAACAATCGGAATGTTATTACTAATGTACATACATACGTATAAATCATCGCGATTTAGAGGAAATCTTGGTAAATCTGTCAAGTTCACTATATCAAACGTGACTATACATTTCTACGTTTTCGTATTGTGTAACTATTCGTCTCTATAAGGCAATACAAATTGTATATTTATATTACTAATGTACAGTGTATACAAGAAAAATTAATTATACGTTCTTCCCTCACCCAATTCCCTTCCACATAACATACCATACACCGTTTTATATTCTTCTACAAAACTACACCAAGAAACCTGAAAACAGTAACATAAAATACCAAGCCTCTCGTTACAAGGTGCACACACACACACGTATGTATGTACACATTGTAACAAAAGAAGAAAAAGGGATAGGTGGGCGGTTTACTTCGCACCACTCATTAACGTGTTCTAACGGGGTACTCAATTAAGCTCCATCCAGCCTCAAGAAACCTCCGTCGCCGTTGGAAATGCAAAAGTGTGCGAACGTCAACGTCGTACAGTCTCGACATTTGATTCCGAACTGTTACCAACAACATATAACAACAAACGAAAGTAGTAGGATTACCCCTTCCCCCCCCCTTCCACATTGCAATCTCCCGGTGCTCGTTCTACGTCACAAAGATGCGCAGAAAACCCTTTTACCGTCTTCGCGCAGCGCCAAGCTCCCTCAAGAAGCTCTCAAAGTTTCCCCCTCCCTCCCACCCATCGTCTCCGACTATATCCCGCGGTTCTAAATAGCTCTGAATCAAATGCGACGACTATACGCGGTGCGCATTCGTCTGGAATGCACGGCACCGAGCCGAGCCGAGGCGGTCGTCGTTTTCCTGTTCGCGATGCATAGAGAAGGAACTCTTTTTCTTTTGTCGTCGCCGGCGCCGGGGAAAATAGACACTCGCTAATCGAGTCGACCAATCGCCGATGGGAATCAGTGCCGTCCATACTGGTTGCACATGCGCTTTTCCAACCCCTGGTTGGGAAGTTTTGCGCCAGCAGATGACACCACGATAGTCGTTCACCCCCCTGCACCGGCTCTCTCGGTCTCTCTTTCTCCTTCTCACTCTCACTCTCTCTCTTTCTCTCTCGCTATAGGTCTCTCTTTGTCCTACACTCTCCCTTTCTCCGTCACACCGTCAGCGCGATTCCCGTCCGCGACTAGAAGCGACGACGGAAATACGTGCGATACACGCGGATTTTCCGGCCTCTCCATCCCGTCGATCCCGGTGAGTAGTTCGCCTCGTCGATCCCCAAAACCGATCCCTCCGCGAATAGATCGCGGCGTATCCGCGCGCGCGGAAAAAAAAAATTTTAAAAAAAAATCATCCCCGGGCCGGTTCCGTAGGGGAGAGCACGTAAACCGTGTGCCGGCTCGCTCGAAGGTACGACATATTGATTTCGACCCGGTCGACGGCGTGTGCGAATCCGCCCTTAACTTTACCCCGGGGTTAGACCGTGGCGATTCGCCGACAGGGTTGCGACCGTTTCGCGAATCGTTCGGGTACGATTCTTTCCAACAGGAGAATTATTTAAAGTTCGAAGGGGGTTGTGAAATTTTCCGGTGAATCGGTAACCGGTGTGACAAAAGGTGTGCCGCAGATCGCCGCGGCCATTACGCGATTTTCGGGGGCGTGCGATTTTGTCGCGACGTAGTTTCTAATCGTTGTAAAGTGCGACGTCGCGTTGACGCGTCGACTCCACGACGGACCACGAGAAAAGGGATCGTTAACGATTATTATATCTGTCCGGATTATCGTTCGGTAAGTGACGGAACGGCTCAACGAACATCACCGGCTTCTGCCTTAACCTCGATGAGCGTAATTGCGTCATGCGAGTCCGGCGACGAACGGTTCTCGTAAATGGAAAAATACGTCGAGGTTGTGTGGAAAGTCGCCGATGTTTATCATTTGACACGGTATGGCGGACGATCGATTGCCAATGAAACGGAGAATGATCCCGCGAATAAGATTTCACGCGACGTGTGAGAATGCCGGAATTACAAGCTTGAAATTGTTGACCGCGGTCGAGAAATGGCTGCTCCTCGGTCGGGCTCTCGACTATTATTAGAAAAGACACCGGTGTACGTGAATCGAACAAACCGTGGGACGGTGGAATACGATGGTGGTCCGTGTGGTGGACGATCGTTTTAATCTTGTCACGGTGTCTATACTGTAAACGGTTGAATAATGTACGTCCGAAAATAACTCGGTTAGGTTCGTTATTTATGTAACATCGGATTTTCGATCGGTACGTCCCTACCGGAATATCGCGGTATATAATTTACGTAGGGAAATTGAGTTATCGTTGTCACTTCCCCGTTTTTTTTTTTTTTTTTTACGAGCGTTCGAAATGAATAACCGCGCATACTCGATCCAATACCACTCATATTTTCTGCCCGTTCCGGGGCCACCACGAGCCCTACGTGAGACCCTTTCAACGAATCAATACCCTTTGCATCTCGCGGGCACGAGATTTTCGTTGACGCCGAACACCGTAAACGTTAATCGTCTTTTCGATATCGCGTCGATAAAGTGCGACGAACTCGATCATCCCCCAGGTGTTCGTATGGTGATCAACCTAATTCGTGAGAAATTAAATTGTAATCGGGATAAAATGTGATCCGGTATAGGCGTGATAATCGTACCCTTAATTCTGTAGGAAGTGTATTGTTAATAAGATAAACTACGTTACGTTGCGATTCGTTCCGCTGGTTTAATTGTAAGTAATTGCGAATCAATTCGTGATAAACAATAAAATCGATGGATGACCATTGGCATCATGGTTCGTGGGTACGGTGAATCGCTGATGAACGCGACAGATAGGATTTTGACGTATTGTTATACCTGCCAAGCCGATAAAACTTTGATCCGGTCAATTCATAGCGGTCTAGTAGTACGAGCGTGTATATGGTCAGCCGTCGCGCCCCGATCCTGATTTCTCAACGCCAATTAATCGCCAGCTTTCGGGATTCACGTTTCATAAAGCTGATAACGAAGCGTCGTAATTTGGGATTTCGGTCAATCGTTGGCCACCGCGGTCAATGCACCCTGCGCATCGTTCTGATAAATCAAAACAGCGGGATTATCCAAGTATTCGTTCAGATTTCAAAACGTGTCTCGATCACGTTTCGTCCTTTTGATTTAAAGAATTAAATATAATTCTTACTTTAGTAAGAACGACAGACGCGATAGTTAAATGTGAAATAAGTAACGATCACCCAATACATATCCGAACAATTAAAAACTGTCTATTTAATTTAAAAAAATATTAAATACCGTTAAATGGATTACCACGAAAAAAAAGTCAAAGAAAAACCACCGAGGACAATGCCACGGGATCTAAAAATACATTAGGTTTCGTCGGATGCCCCACAATTTTCGAGATCGATACCGAAGTCGAGCATTCACTTTTCCTCCCCCTTCCAGGTAGCTAGAGAGAGCGTCGACCATGGGTAAGGAGAAGATACACATAAATATCGTGGTGATCGGCCACGTAGACTCCGGCAAGTCCACCACCACCGGTCACCTGATCTACAAATGCGGCGGTATCGACAAACGTACGATCGAGAAGTTCGAGAAGGAGGCTCAGGAGATGGGCAAGGGTTCCTTCAAGTATGCCTGGGTGTTGGACAAGCTGAAAGCCGAACGCGAGCGCGGTATCACCATCGACATAGCTCTATGGAAATTTGAAACCGCTAAGTATTACGTTACCATTATCGACGCGCCTGGGCATCGTGATTTCATCAAAAACATGATCACCGGCACCAGTCAGGCTGACTGTGCTGTATTAATCGTGGCGGCTGGGATCGGCGAATTCGAGGCTGGAATCTCGAAAAACGGGCAAACACGCGAACACGCGTTGCTGGCGTTCACGTTAGGCGTGAAACAACTGATCGTCGGCGTGAACAAGATGGACATGACCGACCCACCGTACTCGGAGACCCGTTTCGAGGAGATCAAGAAAGAGGTGTCCTCTTACATCAAGAAGATCGGATACAACACCGCGTCGGTGGCTTTCGTACCGATCTCCGGATGGCACGGGGACAATATGTTGGAACCGTCGCCGAAGACGTCCTGGTATAAGGGATGGAAGGTGGAACGTAAGGACGGCAACGCCGACGGTAAGACGCTTATCGAGGCACTCGACGCCATTTTACCGCCGTCGAGGCCCACCGACAAGGCTCTTCGTTTGCCTCTTCAGGATGTCTACAAGATCGGCGGTATTGGTACCGTACCTGTTGGCCGTGTTGAGACGGGAATCTTGAAACCAGGTAGAAATATGTTATACAGTATAGAACGAACTAATAATAATGTTAATACGTATAGTGAATCGAAGAGAAATACTCCATCTGTCCTATAATATTTGATAGTTTTCGTTTCGTGGCCGCAACTTATCAAAATATATGGCTCAGTTTCAATATCTCTGTTTCTTGTGAGTTTAATATTTTTTGAAAAAGACACTAATCTTAAATAAAAATATACTAACTATTTTGTCAAAAGATTAATTTTAAAGAAACATATTCAATAATGTGGGACAAGAATAAAGGAGAAAACTATCAAATTAACGTATAATAGATACACTGAATTAATCTAAAATATCATAAAATACAATAACTGCACCTAAATTACATCATACGGAATTAATAACTGGTTAAAAAAAAAATCATGCTAACATTTGTTTTCAGGTATGGTGGTGACTTTCGCCCCAGCCGCCCTGACCACCGAAGTGAAGTCCGTCGAGATGCATCACGAGGCCCTGACGGAGGCTCTGCCCGGCGACAACGTCGGCTTCAACGTGAAAAATATCTCCGTGAAAGAACTGAGACGCGGCTACGTGGCCGGCGACTCGAAGAACCAGCCGCCCCGTGGAGCAGCCGACTTCACCGCTCAGGTGATCGTTCTCAATCATCCCGGGCAAATTAGCAACGGTTACACGCCGGTCCTCGACTGCCATACCGCTCATATCGCCTGCAAGTTCGCGGAGATCAAGGAGAAATGCGACCGCCGTACCGGCAAAACCACCGAGGAGAATCCGAAGAGCATCAAAAGCGGGGACGCCGCTATAGTGATGCTACAGCCGACCAAACCGATGTGCGTCGAGGCTTTCCAGGAGTTCCCACCCCTGGGACGCTTCGCTGTCCGCGACATGCGTCAGACCGTCGCCGTGGGTGTCATCAAGGTACGTCATCCGTCAGGAGAGCAAGGATTAATATAGAGAAATTGTATTTGAAATTCTATTCGACTGTAAAATTGAAAGTCAAACGACTATTAGATTTAAATGTTGCTACTGGTGATAGAGATGAATCTTCCCTGACCGTTGACATTTGATATTTACCAATGACTAAAATGTCAGGGGGATATTACAAAGGTATAATATGTGCTGATAATTATGAAAGCGGTCTAAGTAAATTTTTAAACAATTTTGGATATTACGTTTTTTAAAGATTTTGAAACATTTATTAACAAGCTATTAAAACTTTCATTTTTATTAAATATTGACTTTGACCACTTTCATAATTATGGGAACATATGATCTAGTATTATCTATACCGGGTATACTATTTTCTTTTTGTATATGATTCTACAATTAATTTACTGAATATAGATACACATTTTAATGTTCTGATTCGTTAATTTCCAGAGTGTCAGTTTCAAAGATACTCAGGGCAAGGTCACAAAGGCCGCGGAGAAAGCCCAGAAGAAAAAGTAACCATCAAGCTTCCTCGGAAGCTCGGAGTCCGTTGGCTGGTGCCCGAAGATCGTCCCCGCGAAGGGACCCTACTTTAGGATGCAGTACGCCACGGCTGCTCCATTCAATTCATACTCGACTAATACCAAAAGTGAAAAGATGTTGTGCTTACCCCCGTTACATTATCCGGTAGTATTGAATCCGCGCATCTATCCGAATTTGCACATTCAGTTCACCCACGCCCCGCGCACGCCCCACATATGCTAGGTGATTCTTACGTTTTTACTCATTATTACATTGACGATATGTGTCCAATTACAGGTAATACTCAGTTCCCTTGGACTCTGTGTAGTTAGGTTTTTAAATTAATATACGAAACGATAAACGGGATGTCGAATGACAACCATTGAAAAAAAAAATAATAACAACAACAACAACAAGCGGTAGCAATAATACCGCGAAGACGAACGAGGCAGCGGCGGCAATTACCTTCCATTGTCGCAAACTTTCCGGTTTCCATTTCGATGGAAAAAAAAAATACAGTTGACGTTCCGTTGCGCATGATCGTCCGTATCCGTTTTCTCCTTCAATACGCGATTGACCCGCGATCGAAGAAGGGACAATGCCGCTGCCCCGCATCCCTAAACTTTTTAATCGACTCATTTCGAAAGATTCGTTAAGGCTGATTTGTTCGAAGACTTGGTTGCGTCGCTGCAATTAATTTTATTACTTAAGATGATATTTATCTCAAGTTAGAGATCATTAGACTGTGCTCCCCCTATCCCTCGCGACTGGAAGGGAGCTCTCTTTCAAAGAAGAACAAAGAAAAAGAAAGGAAGTTTCTTGGTTTTGAGAGCGAGTTCCGTTTACAAGTTGCTTGTGTTAATCTCGATGCCCCACCTCCCCCTCGCCCCTCGCCCCCTCCCCCCCATAGACGCGTTCTATGATTGTTTTGACCCTTAGCCAGTATTATGTTGATGTAATAAAAAAAAAAATTTTAATTGCAACCTGAATCGTTTTTCTTCAAAACCCCGAACCGACTATAGAATTAAGTTCAATGATAATCAATCAACCGATCAGAAGTTCTCTAATAACGAACGTGACACATATTCAAAAGATTTCGACCGTTCACCGATATAAAAGTCAGATAAAAGTACGGTCCGGTTAATTGGTATATAATCCCGTTCGACAGATAATTCCAATCGAGAAATTACAAACAATTTCGTATCGCATTGAACGTTGGAATATTTCCGAAACGATAGTGTGGACGACGCCTTTTATAAACACGGTACACAAAAAATCCAGGGATACAAATTTCAAAATCGTGTTTATGGTAAATATAATTTATTCCGCATAAATTCTTCGTTAACGTTACAACTAAACGTGGTATGTACAAATATATTTAATGCAATGATCTTACAAGAATTCAATGTAATGCAGGTCTTGGTCAGTCTTTCGTTGCCGGGGGGCCCCCGGTTCACCGGGGGCGCCGAGCAGACTCGATCCTCGCGTGATCGAACGTGACACAGTTATTCGCAGAAGAAACACTTTCTTTTTCGTACATACGGGATCACATAAATTGGAATTCATGAATCAATATATAGGCACTTTTCAGCTAACACACGCCCCCTTCAATGCAGAACGTCGCCGACTGATCGAATATGTTGCGCGTAAACTGATTCGCGTTCATGCGTGAGATTTGGTTAGAAAAAATTCATCCGTATTGTTCGCAAAAAAGTGATAGATAAATCTATTATCTTAACAATAATAATAACAATAATTGGCGATTTATCGAAATGATCGTAGAATTTTTTGCTGTTTTTTTTGTTTTGTTTCAAGCGACAATAATCGTTGCGGCGCGACACATTTGTCGAGTCGTAGAAGAAAACAGAATACGGAAAAGGGAAGAACAGAAGGATAGAACGAGATGTGAATAAAAACATTCGCAATAAGGAAAGAAAGAAAAAAAGAATGAGGAACGGGGTTCGATTACAGTAACGACGAAGAAAGACACACCGAAGCCAGAGCAACCCGCGGCTTCACAATGCTTAATACTCTATTTACAACTTCTATCACTCTTTCTTTCGAACCTCGTAAATGCTAAAACAACCCACAGCCTCGATAAATATACAAAACATCCTCGACACCGTCATCATTTGTAAAACGTACAACAACGTCCGCCGTGTTATTATGACTAAGGAAACAGAAGAAGAAGAACAAGAAGAGAAAATGAAGAAAATAAATCACGATTCTTCCGATTTAAAATGAAAAGTGTCTTCCAGTGTTCAGCGGGAAACTTCTCACCGTCGCTGTGGAAGAGCGCGGTTGAACCGTCTTGAAAAAAAAAAATACTTGATCGAAATCGTCGGTAACACACCTCGCCGTCGATCGTATCCGCGTGACGTACGATCGATCTAACCGCTGATCGCTCGTTTCAACCACCGGGAATTTCCAAAATGCAAATCACGATGATAAAATATAACCGTAGCGTAAATTCAAAATATATGAACACACACATATACATATATGTATACATATATACATATACAAAGAAACGCGGTGGTAACGAGCGATAAAGACATCAGGTGAAAATTCATATTTATCATCCGTCCTTTGTTTATGTCTGCGGCTGATGTGTAGGACTATGATGATCGGGACTATGTTGATGCGACCACGCCGGTGGTGTCGAATGGTTGAAATTCACAGATATCGTCACCGGATGTAGCACCGTATCCGGTCCCGTATCCGGGATAAAGGTGAGGTGTGGTCTCAGTAACGACGCTTCGACGGTCAACGGAACGTAAAAAGCACCGGCGTCGTGAAGAGCGAAGATCGGCACCCCGTGGGTCGACGACGACTTCTCCATGTTGGTCATGGGCGGCGGGCTTGATTTTATCCTCTCCGCGGAGAACCTTTGCTTGATGGAACTCTTGAACTTGTAATTGCTAGGTCTGCAGGTGGTCGTCGGTGGCGTGCTGTGCGAATGGGTGCTGTGATTGCTGTCGTCGCTGACGATCACCGGCGGTGGTATCATTGTAGGACGTAGAGGACGTTCCGGGTCACCGAACGAGCTCACCCCCGAACTGGAACCATGGTCGGAGTGACCGTTGGGTTGACAGATGGTGGGAATGCTGGTGTGAGCGTAACTGGCACCATTCGCGGTGCCGTTCGACGTTGGCATCTCGGGGTGGGGAAAGCCTAATCTGTCGCCTGAAATCAGAAGAATAAACGTAGAGTTCAAGGTGCACCAGCAATATTTATACATTATTATTGTTATTATTGCGTTTCGTTGGACGAAGTGTCACGGTTTGGTTTATTTTCGAATACGTACTCGTTGCTAAGATCTTGTCGCAGTGCTGTTGCAAATGGTTGATCAGCTGTACGCACAACGAGTCTCGCGCGAAGAAACCTTCGACCTCCACGAGGAAGTGCATGGTCTCGCTGAGACACTCTTGGAAACCGAGCCTATAGTGTTCGGCAGCCGTCGACGCCACGGTGGAGTGTGACACACTGTCCACACTATCTTCGGGATGTGTGTGCACCGGTGTGACGGCAGGATGTTTCGTATCTGGAGACAAAAATGGAGGAACGATTTAGGAAATTTTTTTCGACAGGATTAAGTGACTTTGAAAGGATGGTGATATTGGGAGTTGATTAATACCTTGCCGAAGACCTTGTAGATGTTTCATATGACGTATGGCCATCTCGATGATTTCTGTCTTTTCAACTCTGCCTCTGCCTTTTTTCAAATATTCCGCTGGAATAAGTCTGCTAAGGTCGGCCAAACAGTTATTCATGCGATCTCTCCTACGTTTTTCGATGATCCTATGAGACATTGGATCTTGCTGTAACAAAAATAGAAATACTCATTGTAGAATTATATTTAATAAATAATTAAAAAGAAAATATATACTGATCGGTGAAAAATAGTTTCACAGTGGTAATTTGTTTATGAACTTTAACGCGTATTAGAATAAACCAACGTTGCCGTGATTCATGAAATAGTTCATTCAGTCGAAGTGACTAATATCACCCTGCGAATTTACGTGCCGATAATTAGCTAATCTTTAAATCCAAGGAAATTCCCGATATCGCTCGCGGTCGGTCACGCGCAAAGATAATCGTTCTATCAAACATGTCTACGTATCAATTGGTCTGCCGATTAACTTTCTCCGATATAGATTTTCGACGATATTTCATCTCGCACATTTCAAACTGACGTCTCCCTCTCTCTCTCTCTCTCTTTTTTTTAATCCCTTAAGTCATGACTTCTCTTCGATAGAACGCACACGCTGACAGAATTCCGAGTAGCAGCAATCGCGAGTTTCGTAAAACTTTTAATCAACTCGTTGCTGTTTATCTAAACATCGACAAGTTCACCGTTCAACTAACTATGTATTCATCGTCCCTGGCAGCAATTCAGAACAATATTTCCCATGAACCGCATTACACAAAATTATGCAAGCCCCCGGCACGACCCGCGGTACGCGAAAAACAAACAACAAACGTTTCCGCCGCGGTCACTGGATAAGAATGAAACAGGAAAAACAAAAATCACCTCTTTATTCAAACACCGTCTCTTCCTAGGCGGCGGTGAGTGCACCGTTGCATCGATATGGCTATTCGTCGGGTAATATTGCATATTCAAAATATTATCCATACTATGCGTCACCATCGTGATGCGAGTGTCAAACTTCCGAAGATAAAAAAAGCCTCGTAACTCGAAATGGAGCGACTCGACTATAGAAAACAATATGTTTTCCCTGTTTCGAAGTGTCGCTCTCACTTTTTCGTCGAAAATTAATCACAAGCAAAAGCTTTCGTTTCGCTTTCTATTCTCTCGGTCTCTCTTTAAATCTCGTTCCGTACAGCTGCGCTTCAATCACAATCCTATCGAATGTCTATACAAATGTTATACGTTGCATAAAAAAATATTCTTCGGAAACTTTGTTTCTAATTAAATCCACTTCTCTCGTTCAATTAATCAACTCGTCGGCATTAAAACCATAGAATCGGTGCATAACAGCCTCGAAGTTAATTACGATTTCAGATTCTTCAACGTCGAAGGGTCGTCCGCGAGTGTCCTTCGTAACGCGATGCCGCGAAAAGGTGAGGATCTTCTCGTCAGTAACGATTCTGACCGAGTACAAAGTGTATGCGTGCGTGCTCTGAAATGGCACGGCCGCGACTGCGATCCACGGGCGGCGGCGCTTACGTTTCTTTAACGAGGAGGGAGATGTCGCTCGACGATGACGCCGCGATATCACGTGTTGAAAACGCGATGCATTACGCCCAACACGTGAGGGAACACGTTCCACCGAGGAAGCCACGGCACGGAATTCTCTTTCGCGGCAGTTTTCATTGGGCGAAGCGTGCACGAGCGATATTTATCGCGATCAAAATTAGGAAATTTGAAATTTGGAACATTTAAGGGGTGAAAATGATGGTTATACTGGATTTTCATGAATGGAATGTACGAAGAAGTATGGATAAAATGGATTGGATAGAATAAACGTTGTGTTGAGACCGTTAATGATCAATATTCATTAGCGACGTACGTTAATATGTTAATGTTGGACTAAAAATGTTGGTTAATTTATTAAGTAGGCTGGACACATAGATCTTTTTACTCGTTGTACATTTATTACCGGGGGGAGGGTATGAGTTGTATTTTGCATAGGATGCAGAATGTTAAAAATAACTTTTTTCACGTGTACGAAATATTGGATTATATGGAAAATTGTGTGATCAGTAGTATGGTAAATGTAATTTTGTACGATTGTTACAATGGGACAGGTTAATCGTGATAATGGCTAATGTTTATTAATAAAACGCGGAACGTGATGTTATGACAGTAATGTTAAAAATCTCTAAACTTTGGTCTGAAATCCATCTATATGCAATGACGTACGACTCCGTGCGTCGAGTAGAAGTGTATAATGTCAGCTCATCGTGATAATTGAGAAAAAAAAAGACCGCCGAGGTTGACCCGATAACCAAGTAACCGGGTATAACCGGGGGGGTTTCAGACGATATCAATAATGCTGTCAAAAATAAGAATATACTACGCGAAAAAAAAAGCATGAAAGGCACTTTTGCCTTTAACCTTCCACACCGTTTTATCAAACCCTCTAAAAATAATGGAACACCTCATACCAATTTACTCCCGATTTTGTTTTTACGTTGCATAAAATAGAGAGTGTCATACAACGAACTTCCTATCGCGCGGAGAATTTAAAAATAAAATTTCATTTCATCCCCTCAGCGTACAAACAACGTTTACCAACCCGTGCTACGTTATAAGATCAAATACACCGGATAAATAACAACAAAAGAAAATGTCTCTAAATCGTACGCGACATTGATTTACAAAATTATTAATAAAATTAATAGATTTTATTATAAGCTCAATAATACGGTGCCAATTACAATCTCGATCCAGCGACGAACACTGGCTTCTGTACCGTACACCCAAGAATAACAAACCGACATCGAATTGCACGTTGACCCCCGGCATCGAAGTTTGCTTGTCGCGCGATGAATCGAGAAAAGAAAACCGACGGAGGGAAGCAGCAGCCGAATACAGAAAAATCGCGGGAGAACCGCTTTAACGGGGTCGAGTTATCAGCATTCCGGATATAACCGGACAGAGGAGATCTCTGCGGCTGACATCGAAGCTCGTATTATGACCGGGGTTTATCGGCAAATGGTTGACCGCGGTGGCCCGTCAGTGTTTTTCAAACGATAACCGGGCATCACCGGATCCCAGCATCTTTGTACGACTCGCAACAACAACAACCGGAGTTGTCCGTATCGCGAATACGTCTCCAGCCATGACTCTATTGTTATGTCCGGCCGAGGGTTACTCGAGTTTATGTCTCTAAGCGGAATCATATCGATAGAAAAAATTATTAACATTGCATAACGAATTCAGGTATGGAAATATCATTGATTCCATCACTGCCGTCTCGGATTTCTTATCGTGTTAATCGTTCGTCGTACGATATATAAATAAGTCTGTTACGGAATAGCTGGAGGTATGTATGTATGTATTTTACGTTAAGATATTTCAGGAAGATATCAAAAGAAATAAGAAAACGAGGAGGAAGATCCCGGAGAAATAAAGAAAGACTATAAGGCACAGTCGATGGGTTTTAAGTACCTGCCTGTTGCGAAACATGTTTTTCACTCTCCTCCAACCCGGAAACGCATGCCCCGAAGAATTTACAACGCCGTTGTGGTAAACACGATTGTCCTTGAGAAAGTAAAAACTTTACAGAGCAGAAGCATAATCTTCATAAATTAAGATTCCGATGCAGCGACAGCGGACGATCCCGGACATCGAAACTTATGCGCCGAAACAGCCGAAAAATTTTTGATCGTAGGGGGATCCTTTTTTTTTTTTTTTTTTTTTTTAATTCAATTAACGTCACACAGTAAATATTTATCCCAGTGCGATGAACGGGTCCTCGAGGACGATTCGATATTTTTACACGTCCTTACGACTGTTATGCCTGTTTTCGTCCTTCCCGCGGGGTTCGAGTTATGCGTAACACGAATTTGGCAAAACATATTTGTTCGAGGAAGTCGTCTAATTCGAGATCAGTGTGTTTCACCTGATGTCTCACGGTGATGAATGATCACGTTGATTATGGGTGCTAGGTTTGTGAGAACAAACATGTGACCGTACCGATTACGAATGGCGCTCTGCGAGTAAACACGTGCAGCTTTCAACAATTCTGACAAACTCACGCGTTATTTCCGTCGCGCACGGATCTGAAATAATAGCGTCGATCGCGCAGATATACAAAAATGATATCGGCGTTTTAATGCCGCCAGAAGCTGGTTAGTGACGATAATGAATCGGAATCTGATGCATTCTTCATTAACATACTGCAATCTTTCAATGAATGCGCATAATAACGATTCATATTTATGGAAATGCTTGGGTATTTTGTAAAATGTTTTTTTTTCCTTTATATCGTTCAATATAAATAATAAAAAAACGTTGAGTTTACCGTTGACACATCGTGAACCGAGGGGACTTTGTTAAAATCCCATTTAAGTTCAGCCAAATGAATTTCTTTTCATATATTGTTAAATAATTACGGTCAATGAAAATTATATTAAAACTATATATAATTAGAAATTAACCCTTCTGTACTGTGGACTAGTAAAAGATCCATCTCCAACTGTCTTTGTACTCCAAACTTTCTAATCGACACTATTTCGAAAGTGTAACTTCATTTCAAAGCCAAATTGTGGGATGCACGTGTCTATAAAGAACATTAAAAAATTTAATAAATCACGGTTGACTTTTACAACGGATTCTGTCTAAAACATCAAACAAGTTAATTAGACTTGCCAAGCCGTATAAGCAGGCACGATAAATTATATTGAATTCTACAATAATCATGTTATTTCGAACTATCGGATCTGCTTGTATCGTGGCGGGCCATAATATGATTAACCCCCGATCGGTTATCGAGAGAACACCGTTATCGACTTCGTTAATGGCACCGCGCGAAGTCCAAGACGATATCCAATAACGACGCACTTCTCTCTTATTCGCAGAAAGCTTATAACAATCGTTACGTCTACGTCAAGCCCTCGTGACGCTTCGTCCGTTCGTAATAAAACTTTAACGACGCACGTGACACGAGAAAACGAATTCCCCTTTTGTATCTCGATAAGAACTGCTAGGGAGAATGTAAACGAAAAAGACAGGGATCGTTAGCTGGATATAGTTGCCGACTAAACAAACGGGCATTTCAACTGCAGTCACAACATGCAATATTGTAATCGGACATAAAACGTTATATCTAATTAGACAGCGTACATTAAAGTCGATCACATGGAATAATGTACGTCGGTCTAACGAACAAAAAAGTCATTATTGTTAATATTTTAAACGCGGGCTATTTGCATAATTTTCACGATAGGTTTGACTGGAACAAGATAATGAAAACATAAAAGAGGAAGAACTACATATAATTAATGAATATTACTTGAAACGTATATATATACTTCTTTACTTTATTATATGAGACGAGGAGAGAAAGAAATGACAAAAAGGGTATTCCCAGAATTGGCAGTACTGTCAGGGCAGATCATCGCAGAAATTAGCCAATCGTTGACTAGATGGCGTCACGTGTGGTGCGAATGAAAGCCACGCAACGCGTAACACGTGCGATACGAGAATGAAACAACGAGATAAAGGGATATATCACTGCATACATACATTGAACCAGACGGAAAGTGTTATTCAAACCGCACGGGAAATCGCTGTTCTCAACTTCCGATGAAATTTTACTGAAATACTATCACTCTTATACTTAGCCCTAGCTATGTAATGCGAATAATTAAATCTAACCGTACGTCTGGGAAACTTAATATTACCCTATAGTCGGTCTATAAGTGTAATCCCTATCGAGATCTGAATACCAAATCTAGGCAATGTGCCGCTTCTCAGACATACGTGACCTTTTTCCAGAAAGAGAAAAGAAAAAGAAGAAAAACTAGATTTAGCACTACATACATACTACTAGATCTAATTTTCTTTTTTCTGTCGCCGCCTAGCCGCCGCGTGTACGGTTTAATACGTTTATTATTACCGTCGCAGCAATCGATACGGTACTTAACACACGTGCGGTTATATGTACCACTAAAACCGACGATAAGTTTCCAGGTGAATTCAGACGGAATATTAGAGAGAGAAAAAAAACGAAAAAAAAACGCTCGCATATCGATTCATCGGGAACGATAAATATTCCCGTCGAAAACGACGATACGTCAATTCTCGCCCATTCATTTGCAATTCCATGTGACGTCAGAGGTCCCATTGTCCCCAGGGTTTCCTGTCGATGTAACATGTATGTATGTACGTACATACAGGGGGACAGGTTTATCACCAAGAACCCCTGTCTCTTCACCGTTGGGCCCGCGATTCGGGTCGCTCGCGACCATCGTCGCCCCGTGAGCGTTTTTCACGAGTGTCCGACGACGGAATGATTTTCTGGTCACGTTACGCGCGTTTCCATAAACATCGGGTCGCCTCGCAGCACGACTTATGGAAATAAACGCGCGCGGTAGGTGGGCACGTAAACTCCTCGAATACATACTACCGTGGATCACTATCGGATGCCTTTCGAAACTCGTCGCCCGAACGACGCAGTTCCAGAAAGCTTCGAGGGGCGCGTGACTCGAATTATCTCGGCCGCCACGTGCAGATTGGGGAACAACAGGCCAAGGAGAGTACTCGAGAGAGAGAGAGAGAGAGAGAGGGAGAGGGAGACATCGCAAATCAAAAAGGTGGAAGGGAGATAGCGCGCGGCAAAGAGAAACCGCAGGTGAAGAGTCCAACTTCGTAATTATTTTTTTTTTCCTCCTATCGATCACCAGAGTTTATCCGTGAGAAGCAAAACACGGGGGAAAAGTAACCTGTGCAGCTTGTCGGAATTAATGTGTCGTTAAGGACGTCGATTAGAGTAGCCTTTACGACTTGTACAGTGAGCTAACACCACGAGTCACGTGTAACACGGACAATTATAGAGTCTCCCGGCGTCGATGTTTTGGTTTTACAGGCGGCAATTTGTTTTACGCCGGTAAAAGAAAAATATGTAACGGGTTACCGGCCAGTCAGGAAATAACGTAACTCCATTAGATTATAGATTATAAATACGGCTCGAGTGCCGCGACTGTTACATCTGATAATCTCCGACAGGAAAGTGTTCGTTCGAATCGATATCGCTGTTTGAAATTTCGATGCCCGGATTCTGTTTATCATCTAACACGTTTAATTGGAAGTTATTTGCACGACGGCTGTATCGTTTTAAAGGTGTCGCAACGTAAATACAAATTAGTACGGGTAAACAACGTTGTTGTTGGCCCATCGAATATCAGGGTGACGTAGATACCCCGAGCGGGGGTTTACTGACTCATTGGTAGAGCCATGACCGAGAAATCAGCCGGGTATTCCCCCGCGTGATTCGTCGGTAAGGCGAAAATCACGTTCGCGCCTAGAAGCACGTATTCCGGTCGTAACGTAGTCTAAGTGAAAACATTGCGCAATGGAAATATCTTCGGAATGATAGCTTTTTAAAAATCTCGCGAACGGTACAAAACTGACGTTCCAGCTCCGAAACACGTACCGTTATATTGAAATAATATAACGAACGATCGGAGAACAACGGATCTGTCGTTGAGATTACTTCGGCTAAGTAATTACTCGATTTTACGCGTGCCAGCGATAATAGATCGCCGAAGTGATACCGCGATTATGCAATCGGAGTGGCGCTTATTGCGTAACGAAAGATAGGAAATATTCAAAGAAGGTTTGCCCTTTGTCTTCCGTCGCCGGCGCGGATGGGGACAACTATTATTGGCAATCGCGGCGATTTTCATGATATAGAACCTTCTTGCACCGATCTTTAGAATCGAGTCAAGGATAAGTCGGGCACGCAGTTCCGAGCGAGAGGCGAAATAAATTATTTTTAAGCCGGCACGCTCTCGGGTTCACGAAAATAAGCGTGAGCTTATGTTATTGCAGATTGACCCTTTCGCAATTCCGTACCTCTTTTTAGCACGAAGTTGCCCGAGTAACTTTTGCAACGTTGTCTCCGCTTCGTTGTTTTTCATTTTACAGAATAAACGCGAGCAACATTTTCCACCGTATGGTATGTATATGTATATGTATGTATGTAAATACGTATAATACAACCTAACATTCCGAACGTCGCGTACATTCCGCGGGATAATCGCACGTGTTCACGCGGGACAACTATCGAGAAGACAACGAAACCGTTTTACCATGGAAACCAACGGTGGAACGCGAACGAAAACATCGAAACACACACCGACCGTTTGTGTATTTGGACACGGCGAGGAATTGGAAAGTTTCGCAGTTTAAAATTAAGAGGTCACGGAATTCCACGGGCATTCTTGAAATTCTAATATAAAACATGAATTAACATAAACGACCGTACGAAGAAAGTAGTTCACTTGAAATTCGGAACGCTCGTATCAGCCGGTCCGTATCGAGAAAACAAAATCAACGAGGAAAAGATCGATCCCGATACAGACTTATCATGAATTCTATCGATCTCTCCCCCCTCCCCTCCCCCCCTCCTCTTCCGCCGAAAGCTAAAGTAAAGTATACATTTAAGCATCATTGGGAAAGACATTCGTTTCTAATCCAGATCCATATAATCGTCGGATTTACAGCGTCTGCGAGAAGACGCCTCGTCACGCTCTCCAGCCACTTCCTGGACTGTCCCGTAGTCTCTATCGTTGGTGTGATAGTAGTAGTAGTAGTAGTAGTAGTGGAAATTACGACACGCAGGATAGAAGAGAAATTTACGCGACAGATCTCAGCCAACCTTCTATAAATATCATCTTCGATAGGCGACGTACGTTCAAATTGACTTTATACCGAAATCCAATTAAGAAGATATACGGATAAGACTGTCCTCGCGGTTATTGGCGATCATGCGTATAATATTATCGTACCGATGAAATGGTGAAAGAGAGTTCTCCAGTCGATTTATTATTTCGCACGATAGGATCTAAACGTCTGTGTGAAATGACCGGTGCATTTATTTGCGTTTCGAATCAATCCAGACACTTTCAGTATTCGTCAGACGTCCGTGTATGTATTGTATATGTGTATATGTATCCATGTATGTATGTATCGTCGGAATGGTTGGCGCTTCGTGAACGGTCGACTTATGTAAAAGTGGCACGACCATTAGGGATGGCACGTTTCTACGAATGTGATCGTGCCGTTGGACATTTGCGTACGTGTGGTGGTGCGACGTTACTGTGGTCGGTGTGCCATCCGCGTGATGCAAAAGTCTCTGCCATAAGAAATCCGTCTGTTTCCTTTCATATCATCGCAGTTTTATTTATGGACCGTGATCATCTAACCCTCGGCACCGTCATTACCAACCATCTGCTCGATCGTCTATTCAATCGCCTATACACCTGTTTGTTCTCTAGAAGTCTCTATTTCTATCTTCTAAACCTTTCTATTACATTAGGATGTCGTTAAAGATCATCTAGTAATTAGGACGCTTGGATTCATTAGTCAGTTCTTCAGCAAATCAATGGCACACTTAATTTTTTTGTTTCTCAACGAACGCGGTCTAGTGGAATCGATCATATTAATTATAAAAATAAGTTCTTTTCCATGGATTTCAATTGTCAAGTTAGAAACCTACAACTTTGTATACCTACATCCAATACAATTTTCATTTCACTCCAAAATCTGAAGACACTTATTTTCACATATAAAAACACATATATATGTATTTAATATACAATTAAAAAAGTTAATAAAATTTTGGAGACAATCTCACAGAATTTTCTCTCCCTTTTATTTTCCGTGTTCTATTCTAATTCCAATTTTCTATTCTAAACTTTCTCCTATTTCCGTTCAGGGATTTTCCTTCTATCATTTTATCCTGCATCCGGTACAGAATAGCACGCCGCCGCGGGATACTTTTCGCGGTACGGTAAATTAGGACGAGGAAAGAGCGGAGTTTCGCGTGGCAACACGTGCATCCGAGTCACTCGTGCGTGCACCGGGTGCAGAGAGAGAGAGAGAGAGAGAGAGAGAGAGAGAGAGAGAGAGAGAGAGACGTAAGTGCACCACCACCACGCACGTAATTGTCTTCGCTGCCTTGAATGATCGTCCGACGTGATATCCGTGCCACGGTTGGATCGATCCGGTTGCCAAAAGTGGAGTTTGACGATTAGATTAGAACCTGCATGTTGCACGTGATTCTGTGCAAGTACGGACTCACTCGGCGGCACGGTTTCACGTATACGTTGCATGCTCGTCGCGTGTACGTAATTATTAATTGATACTCGAGCACCTTCTACGGCGATGTACCACCTGAAGTATCGGAACTCTTGAATTATTTCTTTTTGCCATTTTTTTTTTTTTTATCAAAGATGTTTTGTAAAAAGATAAATGACTATCAAATTGATTGTATACACTGCACATTCTACCGTGCGATACGGCGAAGGTATAGTCAACACGTAACCATTGGAATACTGATAAATATCGATAACAGGAATTAGTGAATGATTTATTTAAGACACGCGAACCGCGAGGATAACGAACAGCTGAGACTAGGGAAAATAATTTAGTTTCTATTTTCGTTAGGATATTAAATTGAATATCATATTTAACCCTTTGTGGCAAAATTTTATCATTGTTTCCGCAGGAAATTGCGTAACAGGAAAATGGTAAATATTAATCGTGGAATCATTGAATCTTTCAAGTGTTGTATATAATCTTTTTATAATCAAGTTTTAAGAATGAGAGGATTGAATGAAATTTACAGGGTATTCATTGTACAATTTGAACGAAGCTATATCGTTAACATAAAGTCCTCACATTCTTATGTGTTCTGTAGTCGCGTGAGCTTTTCGCAAAATTTGTGAGTCACTGTCAAAATAAATTCTACGTCATTTAAAACTCTCACGAATGCTCAGACACGGCCGGACGTGTTCCATGCTTGACCCTGTAAAGTACCAAAGGAACGTGCAATCCCGCACGTAGGCCTCAAAGTGTATGGCCAACTTGTATCGCTGTAAATACAGCTGGATAAAATGATTCTGTACCTTCGAACAAGTTTGATGATTCTGTCTAATTCCACTCCATTTGTTGTCAAGTAAAATTATCTAGTTCTGGGATAAAATTCCTCCGTACCGTTTGCAACAAATAAAAACTCTTACTTTAGAATAAACAGTATAATTTTACACGTACACATAAACCCCGGCCGTGTAAACGGAGTAAAATTTATCATCGCGGAATTGAAATCGTTCGTAATCCCCGTATAATTTCCGTTATTTAATTGGCGTATTGTTCCTCCCACACCATAATTGGATAATTTCCCGTATTGCTAACGGATCCGATGAAATTAATATGACAAACTTCGCGACGAGCCTGCGTCGATCGAAACTAATGATTTTCTACATTCACCGATAGAAAATCCGATCGGCGCTCGGTTGCGGTAAACAACGTTCCGAGAACGCGAGCTATAAATAAAAAAACTAAACAAGTGCTCCGCACTTGTGTCTCCGAGTTGTTTTTGAAGTATGCTGTACAGTGGAAGCGAAGTGCAAAAGCGATATACGACACGTTTCTTAGAAGAGCGGAACATTAGTAACGTCAGCTGGCAAACAAAATTGTTAATCTGTACTTACAGGTCATTTACTACTATGCATACACGCGTAATCGTACGCAAACAGCGAGCGTTGTTTTTAGCAAAACGCGGCGAAAAATCGTGTGTCGCGTGACCCGATTTGCCACGCACATATACATACATACATATACATACACGTATAAGAAATTCAACTGGATTACATATGTATTATGTACATCGATTTCGATACTCTGCCAAATGAGATCCTGTGCCGTAATAGATTAATCTTACCCACCGATGTTAATTACATATTTTGTAAACGACATTTAACAGCTGCACGAATAGATGTGGTGCACACGTTTCCTTGAACCCCAGTATTTTTAGCACGATGAATATTAACGATAGCGATCCGTTCAGAGTTGTTCGCGTAATGTGCGAAAATGAAATTATGCTAATATCGAAGTCTGCGCGGGACAAACCGACGAAAACAAGGGATCTCCCGGAATACATTTCGACGTATAGAATCCACCGCGGGTATTATTCTCGTCGCCGCGGTGCCGATTTCGCTCTGTCACGATGTCACAATTGTCGTTTACGAGAAACGTGACCGCCATCAATGCGACGAGTAATTGCGTCACCAGCGATTCGACACAACACGGAAAACCTTTCTCTATCGCGGCCTAAATACCGGTCCTCATCGTTTTGTCGCGTACAGATTTTGGAGCGGGCATCCGGTCGTTGTGAAAACGTCTACCAGGAAAACTGTCAGCGGTATACTTTTTGTTTTTTTTTTTTCTTGGAACGTACAATTGTTCAAACATTACGAAATTCGTGACAATAAATTTGTATAACAGACATAACAACCCTTTTTGTGTCACTAATTTATAAATGATGAAAATATTTATTCGTGATATCATTTTGTACGAAGTGCCAGAGATTTCATTAGTTTCGCAGGTAACACAAATTTCTACGGAAAATGTATGTAGTAATACATAATTCAGTGTGTGCAAAAGTGCGTAATTCGGTGACTCACCCTAGAAACCTTCTTCTTGGTGTAAACCTCGTCATCCTCCGAGGCCGTTGCAAAGTTCAGGTTTCCTTCACAGTAGCCGGCACCCATTCTGTATATCTCGTCCTTACATGATCTGCCGTCCAAACTGAAATCAGAAGACAATCGTGTCACAATTAATTCAACGTTCGTATTATCCGGTGATATTTCAATTTTTCATAGTTTTTCTTTTACAGAAACTACAATCCACGGCGAAAGTGAGGAAAATAGAGTTTAAAAGGTCGGGAATAATCTTGAGAATCATGTAATCGCAGTCACGTAAGACTCGTGAATTCCTCGTGAATTCCTCGTGACTTCAGCGTGACACGCGGTATTTCTGCGAAAAGAAATTTCCCGCAACAGTTCCGTGAACAATAGTGACGATCGCAGAAAGGATGTCGCGTCAGCGTTGCCGCTCGTCGCTTTCACATTCGTACGAATTTATAATCGTGCCTTATTAAATCGTTCTATCTAAACTTTCAAAACTACCCGCGAGGTAATAATTTTCTAAAACGTTCGTTAGGCGTTTTTACCAAACGAGTTGCGAAACGGAGTCGCACAGCCGCGTGCTTTATAATAAATCACGTCGTCTAAATTCAGGTGAAATCAAAACGGGTTCACGGTGTCCATGCAAAATTTCACTGACGAAACATCACGTTCACCGAGTTCGTCCGAACGGAACTTTTCACGCTAATTGATTTGTAACTAATGAATTACAGATGACGAGCACGTGTTCATCGAATATTGCGTTTCCATCCGACCTGTGGAATCTACCAAGGCGAAAACGATCGGAGTACCGTCTACCTCGTCCACTACAGTTGTATTAGACTTTACGTAACGTTTCGCCACGATCGTTTCAGTCAATAACCCTGCACGTCCTCTGCCCCGTTATAGATTTTCCGCCATAAATAGAGTCGACGGAAGAGGCATGAGTCTTGCCGCATTATTGATAACCCAAGCAATGTCGTTTGCTTATAAAACATGCAACCAGTACCATATCCCGAACGTGTGCCGCGACAGCCTAATAATCCCATGGTTTTATGCCGGCGTAAATATTGAGAGGCAGGTTAAGGATTCACATGATCCGATAATAAACTAACTTTAAGGGTATAGATCCTACAGACAGTCAGGTCACTGTGCTACCAACCACAATGGTAGGGTAAGTTAACAAACTTTTAAGGAGAACGTAATCATTGATTATTATTATTATTATGTCGCTGATAAAGGGTATTTAAACAAAAGTTGGTTATTTTCCTGGATAATTCCACGTGTTTGCTATGAATTAAACCAGATAGTGTGTTTATACATTATTCATTCACGCATATGTTTATCTAGTTACGTAAAAAGTTTCGAGTAAAATTGATCGTAAACGTGTTGAAACGAGTGTTGCTTCAAGTATTGTTTAAATTGTATTTGTTAGAAAGTGCATCCGTTGAATTACAAGATTCTCGGCGATTTCGTAGTTTTTCGTGTTTGAAGACAGACGTTAGTTCGCTCGCGAAATGATTATTATTCACAGATAATTACGACGCTTCACAGCGTTTAATTTAATACGCTTCGAACTTGTTAAGATAAGGCTGCGTTACTAATATAAGTAAACTACCGTTCGTTGAATGCCGGCATAAAGCGACGCGTGTAAGAATAAAATTCTTCTCACTCGGAGTTATTGAAACGTTTTTCACGTACGTGTTTCGCAGGCAGAGACACATCGTTATCTTTGGATCTGGATTACACAGAAAATTCCCCCTCGCGACACGTGCCGAGTTTTTCTTTAGACGAGTTAAATATTGCATGGATCACGTACCGTATGACCCAATGAATAGAGGCTCTGAGCCACGTGGAATAAGGACACGAACATTCTTACCATGAAAAAAAAACACATTACGCTTGCAAGACGGCCGTCTTTCCGCTGCGTTTTGTAATAACGGTACGATAAATTCTTAGTATTGATATCAAATGAAAACACATTTTTTCGCACATACAGCTCACGTAAAACATCTATTTATACCGGAATTCTTATTGTGACATAATTGAATTCCTCGTTACGCGTGCTGTATCTGAACGTATGAAACTTTCCTCGCGATCGATTCGATAAATAAAGCGACGGGAATAAAGTTTGGGACACGTGGGACCGAAAGTTTCATCAATTCTACCGAATTTTCTTCTCTCGATGTGTAAAATTCCAAACGTTTTCAATACCTTTAGGTACACCCTGTATAATAACCATTCACGAGAGTTAAACAATTCAATCCGAGTACGGTAATTATTCAATCGTTGTAATATCGATGTACCGACCCTCCGGAATTACGCAAAATTGGTGTAGAATAAGTGAATGAGGATGATATCAGGCTACATGCGATTCCGTGCAATTATATGCAGTTGCATAATAACCGTCCCAACAGTAAATTGTAGGTCTCTAAAGGATAAGAATGAAGCCAGTAGTTACGGACGAGTGGTCAGACACGCAACAGACGTTACATCAGGGTTCCATCTTAATCCGTACTATTTAACGATTTGACAATAAAATGTCACGCTTCGTTTCTATTATTGTCATTACCCTATCGCTCGTTAAACCGTGTCACAGCGATTATAACGATGTACATAAACCAATTTGTGTCGAATCGACCGTGTCGATCGAACGACCACGATGCCCTTGATTCGCGTGGAAATGAAAAATGGTCCGTCCGATGATAATATTCTTCATCGCACATTTCGTTCTGAATTATGTAACAGGCAAGTAAATTACCTGAAACATTTTTCTGCATCGTTTCTCGCACGAGCGTAATCACGTTGAACAGGTTATAGGCGAGAACCTCGTGTACCTGCACGTGGTTGACATTTTCCGGCATGTGACTCGTGTTCCCCTACCCCCTTCCCCCCTTCCCCCTTTGCTTTATGCACCGCTTACACCGAGCCGACGATGCACACCTGTGCTTCTCTGCAGTCGTACGCACGCATTCTCGTAACCTGAGCGCGCATAAACGCGCCTATGCAGATAGAACGAAAAAAAAAAATTGTACACGAGAACGAGAACGACGCGGCGTTGCGGAAAGGGAATTCAGATACCTCAACATTACGACTTTTCATATCTCGTTTGACGTATGTACACGTGTACACGAAATATCCATCGTTACGAGAGATTTGACGTGAACCTAACGTTAACGAACTTTAAATCACGGGGAATAAATCGATGTTTAATAACACCGGTGGTAGAGAAACATGGAAATTATCAGAATTGTTACTTCCAACGGTGTAACGATCCGTTATATAACAATTAACCGAAACGAATAAAAAGGACACGGTTTGCGAAACACTATTTCCGTAATGCTGCAAATTCCATAGCGTCATCATCGACACGTGCGAATAATAGAATAATTTTCTGTCACCGTACCATATATTCTATGTGTACATACATACATACATATATTGTGTGTACATAACAAGCATATTTGCGTGGCTGAGCGATGTAAGTTACAACGCTCCGCTTACACCAGGAGTGTAGGATGAACGCCGTGATTTCGTAACGAGACTTTGAGTTACTCCATTAATAGCGGGACTGCAATTACACGGTGCCGCCCATCGGCGCAGGAATATCCGCGAACTCTGCTCGACGTGCGGCAAACCGTGGGTATGACGCAACACGAGGATGCACGCGATGCAGTTTCGATTGTCGTTGCGCGCGGTTATCAGGTCAAACAGCCCTGAGAGCCGAAAATGGTGGCCGGAAGAATGTAACACTTTCTGAGGCCGACGTGCAGTCACGCTTCCTTGTTCGCCGCGAGAAAAGAAACTCAAGGGAAATATTCTCCGTGGAAGTTTACGTGGAAAGTATAATCGAACGTCTCCGAAGGACGGGATATACTTGATCATTTATTTATATTATGAGATTGAATTTGCTATAGGTTTTCTTCAAAAAGGAGATAACTCGTTTTTTGGTATTTTTAGTAAATTTGAAAAGGTAGGTATTAACTAGGTAGAAATAAGTGAGTTTTATTTAACAAAAGTATAGAAAGTTAGTCATCGAAATCATTGACGTAACTTTCGAAGGGTTTTACCCAGTTTTCTGGTAAGGTACGAATCAATGAATCATCGAAAGATTATCTCGCAAAAAATGAACATACCAAACGACTGACACCCTTATTTCTACAGTTAAATCATGAATAATATGGGAATAAAAGTTAAGCAATAATCCGTATAATTTCTATTGGCCCGTATTAGTGTTGTAATTCCGTCGCGAATTATCACGGCAATTGTTATTTAAGTCGCAAGAACACTCGCGGAACGTGCGGAGTGACAAATACCGTCGAAACGCTCGTTACAAAGTGTTTCAGGTGGCGATTTGGATCAAGGATTTCGGGTCAGAAATAAACATTGGATGTTTATAAAATCCCGCGATATTTATCAAACAGGTCGTGAAAATTTTTCCGTCCCGTCCCGTTTCCCGTTTCGACACTCGAAACGATAATACATACGGCGAAATTCTCCACCGTTCATCCAGAAATTTGTAAACAACGGACGAACAAAATCGCGGACGGCCTTAATTAGAATGTGGATTTTAATTGGCTCGGAATCCGGGCTCGAGAGATCGCCAACTGTGCCTGTAATTCACGGCGTCCTTCATCGACCTTACTGCCCACCACCGGTCGTTCGTGCGTGCTGTCACTTTCACATATGGTTGCACCTACAACGTCAGGCTCGCGCACGTGCGTCAGGTAAGCCGTCGAAAGACGGCTCGGGTAATTGTTTACCGAGCTAAGTATTTCAAACATGCTGAATTATTAATAATGGTACGAGCCTCACGGAAATAAACTGACAACTTTTTTTTTTCCACCCGACGACGTATTAAATGTCATTCACGTATGTATATGTATGTATGTATGTGTATTGAATATTTCACGACGATATCAATTACCCAAGCGAAACAACGAAATATCGGGAAACGATGGAAAGGAGAATAAATAATTCATCGATTCCGTTTCGGTAAACAATACGTACTATAATACTAAAAGTTCCATTTGTCTCGGTATACAGGCGTTACCGGGGCTGGCAAACAAATGTATGTATACGTATGTACAAATTTACAGACAGCTTATCGAACGTAATCACTCTGACCTCATCTATTTAATTTAAACAATACCGCAGAGACGAGAGACCACTTATTGTCAGCAACGTCCTTCCACGACCTTTCTGCTAACCCGACCATAGTCATCCGTACCATTCACTTTCACATTGTGTTACAGCATACGACGGGCTCACGCACGTGCGTGAGGTGGGCACATACACATTGTGTAT
Organism: Mimumesa dahlbomi; assembly: GCA_917499265.3. Taxonomy (NCBI): domain Eukaryota; kingdom Metazoa; phylum Arthropoda; class Insecta; order Hymenoptera; family Crabronidae; genus Mimumesa; species Mimumesa dahlbomi. Next base: position 7,622,227 of record OU824116.1, on the reverse strand, counting down.
GTATGTCTGCACTACCCACGCAACGAATAAACGTACGCAATAAAATCGTGGTATGCACCCGGTGATATATTCATGATATTATTACTGTCCAGCCGGTTACAACGACGACAATAGGAATTCTTTTCTATCGGCTGCGGTTTATATCACGTTTATTAGTTACAGTGTAACGCCCCGTAGCTGTATCAGTTACGCAGTCGGCGAAAGATCACGCAACAATCAGGAAGTGTGCCGTGCGCGGTGAAAATCGATGATAATTTCCTGAAAATCTACGAGAAACCGGAGTCCACAGATTATTGCACGATGATTTTCGAGACTCTACACGTACCGCGTATCTACGTATTCCGTGACACAATACATGTAATTACCGGAGTTCGCGTAACAACGGTACCGATTTATCGATAACATCAACGGCACGGTGTCGCTTTCGCGTTAATTTATCAGTTACAACTCTTTCTCCCTCGTGCGAAACGCGATAAACGTACCATCGTTATCGTATACTAAATCGAAATTCGTTATTTAATAGAAGAAAAAAAGAAAAACTGTGATACTATCATCGATCATTGCACACTATACGTTTAAAAATCATTTCTAAAAACCTAGTTATCATTCACCCAAACGGTCTAATTTAATTTACAACGACCGTGTACTCGATCGAATATCTTGTCTAGTACAGCGAAAACATTTCCTCGTAGAACGAGTACAACAGCGTGTAAACAAGGTATACATATACGTATACGTATACATATAGATAGGGTAAAAATCCGTATGGATAGGTTCGCTTAAGTACACTTTAGTATCGTTTTTCTCCGGTATAGATGTAATGAATCACCATCGATGGCATAAAATAATCAATGAGAAACACTCGATTTCGCGACAAGAACTTGCCGACCTTATTGGAGTACGTGCATCGATAACCAGCAAGGATGGCTGACAGTGTCAACTTCGCGACACGTGAATAGCAATGAACATTTCATGCACGCACGCATGTCGTGATAGTATGAAACGGTGTGTATGTATCATAGAGACACACGACCACCACATCGTAACACAGCCGAGGACGAAGACGACGATAGGGCGTTAAACGTGCGCCTCCTTATCAGCCACGTGTGGACCATATAATCCGATCGATCGTACATTATGTGCCGGTACCTCGACGCGCCTTTTAGTCGTAAGTAGAAAGTCACGATGCATAAATATACGCCGTCGCATGCACATGCACGTGCACGTAACGGGTAGTCGAAAAGAAAAATCTACGTGACACTTTACCTGATGATGCAAGAACGCCGATTTGCCTCGACTGCCCTGCGATTTCCACAACATTTCGCGTGTTACGCGATTTATCCTACGTGACAATTGTTACGATTGTCCGATGCATGGTTTTTTATTATTTTTTTTATTTTTTTTTTAATTGAAACGTATCCGTCAAATTTACTTTTAATGGATCAAGAGAGAATACAAGGAGAGAATACGAGTTATTTGAGTAAACGAGAATTATGACACGATTAAGAAAATAGCTGTAGGATTAATTGTGAATTCCTTCGTAAGCCGGCGGAACAATCTATATATGCAAATGTATTAAATGTGTTTGTTAGATGACTGTCGGTATTTGCAGATGCAGCGGAGGAAAAGCTTAACAGCGGACTATTACACGAGATCATCCGTTCAGCCAGAGAAACACGTGACAGTTGCAAAGAACGAGGAATAAATAATCGCACGCGAGAGGAGAGGAGAAAAGAGAGTGAGTGAGAGAGAGAGAGAGAGAAAGATACGCATTAGAGAGCATACAACATTCCATTGAATTTTTTTGTTGTTTTGTTAATCTCCCATGCCGGCCGGGAGCGTATGTTACCTGGCATCCGGTTTTAATTATCAATTACCAGCTGAAAAATAAAGGTTTGCCGGCTCCACGCGATTCTCCATTTCCGTTTGATCGCGAAGTCAAATTACGATCCGACGACATGAACCTCGGATTACTTCCTCGCATCAAGGTTGCTCCACCGCGGGCAAACTCCGTCCTAATTGCGAACATTATCTGCACGTTTTAGCACGCGAACGAAACGAAAACGTTAACGAGAGAACGCCGATTCTTTCGCGTAGTAATTTAGCATGACGTCACCGATTTCACCGGATACTTTTCCGTAGTTGAAATGAAACTTAAAAGAAAAAAATAAAACAAAAATAAAATGTGGACGGTCACGCGCCGCGCGGAATCGTTAATCATACCCGCGAATATTCCCGCACGTGTAAGACGTATAATTCACGGATTACGCAACATCTTCGCCAAAAGTCCTCCGCGAAATTGCATACTTATTGGACGATGACGTGCGGCCGAAGTGACGAAAGGTCAAGGATACACGATGTTAAATGACACAACGCCGGTTATAATTAAGATACTAAAACCGTTGAAACAGTTCTATTGCTCGCGAATGGGTACACACACACACACACACACACATACTATACATACATGTATATAAGTGCGTGGCGTACGGTTTCATCGTGAAATTCATACTTTTATCATCGATAACGGTGACAAACATCACGTGCATATAATGTACACAGACAATCTGATCATTAATTATAATTCCGCGAGCGATTCCGACGAATAAAACTGCGGCTACGGTTAGAACGCGATCGGTCGCACCGCGAGTATTGCATTGTTTTCCTAGGCGCACGGCGCGCTGGTAGTAAGTACGTTGTTGTATATCTGTATATTATGTATATGTACCGGGTTGCTCGCGTAAAAATACTAACCTACATCGAGTCGAGATCGAAGCGCGTGTCGGGCAACGTGACTCCTGGTGGTTCGCCGATTCGTGCCAGTAGTAATCGTGGCGCTCCCCCCCCCCCTTCCCCTCCTCTAATGACTTTTTCATTCCCGTCTACGGGACGTCCGTCGCGACGTTGGCACGACGTCTCAACCACCATGAAAAATTTATCGTCCGGTAGCCATAACGACGGAAGAAAAATCTCTCGGTTGTGATGTAACTTTCTTAATTACCATATACATACATACACAATCTACGATGAGCGAAGTAGCTAGTGATATCCGTGTATTGGATGAAAAATGATAAAAACGTGAATCATCGACTTTGCTAAGAAATATCATGGATAAGTTTTATTATTGATATGACTGGAGTAGCGATATGTTTTTTTTTCCTCTGTCTAGGTTTGCCTTCTTGCCGACTAGTTTCTCGTATAGGATATAAAATTAGTAGGGGAATTCTTCAGACACAGACACAGACAGTTTCTTATAAATATTCATTTAATAACGCATAGCAACGCCCGAGTGACATACAGCGTACGGTTACACGGTAACGCGAATTCTACGGAACAAACGAAGGATGAATAAGTTACCGGGTGGACTGTGAGAAAATCGGTTACGGATTCAGATCGCGAGCTCATCGTCATCGCAACGAGCAACGGCTAGGAGAGATATATATTTCATAATTCTACAAATAGTTACACTGGCACAGTTAAATCTGGCCGTGTCGACCCCGATTTCGTATTTCTGCGTGGCGAACCTTGACTTATTCCAACCGAAGTGAAAAAGTGAAAACATCGGGCATCCTCGTCGTCGCGCGTAATCGAAGACGCGAAATTCGGAGGAATACAAAGACCACTCGAGTTACAATGTTTGCCGTGTTGAGTCAACAGTGACGTACAATGACGACACGAAATCTCGGCGGTAAAACGCAACGAAATGTATAGGGTTCTTCAAAAGTCAATCAACTGGTTATCATATAGAATAAAATATATTATGAAATTTATCCTGGTACTAACTTTTATAAAAATGATATATGTTGTCGGTAAATTAACTTCTGTTCAACCCTATATAAATGACATAGAAAAAAACATATCACTTTCCTACATTCGTCTGCGTTAGAACGATTGAAAGTTTTTCACAATGAATCATCTCCCTCCGGTAATAAAATCGTTGTACTATTTTCCACGCCCACTCACACGTGCAAGCACATTCATCAGTCATATGATCCCCCACCATACACTCAAATGGACACGTAGAACGCCCAAGGTAACTCTCACTTTTTCTCCAACGACACTGAACGTCCCCCGGGTACATCGTCAGGATTGCGGACCTCTCGCTACAGGTATCGGCAACAAAGAAGGAATTACAAAACGTCGCCGACGCAACGGTATTTTGTGTGTGAGAAAAGAAAAAAAAGAGAGAGAAGAGATGAGAAACAGAAAACCAAGTGCTGTACATTGGCGTCTCGCATCTTAGGCGTTATCGCGACACGTAGAAACGTTATCGTCGAAATTTTCCACCCGTTTGCTCAGCCCCCGCCGTCCGAAATCATTATCTTCCCCGTTGTAAACTGATGATCATGTCAGAAGGTATACATACATATATAAAACGAGGGACATCCTGTATATAGTACATAACACCACCGATATCGTCCCCATCGTCTGGTAGATTAAACAGAAATTAATTTATCGATCGATATCAACGAAAGGTATGAGTCAACGGCTATCGATATTTCGTCATTAATTGTCGTAGAGGCGGAAGTCATTAATAAACCAAAATAAGTCACGACCGACGGTCGTCTATCTAAATGGGGAATATTTCATTCGTATATAATACTTGTCAATTATTGGTGATAAATTTATATGGAAATGTAGGTATGTCGAAACATATCGATTATCATCCGTGCATACGACGATTTACATAACGAGTTCTAGAATAAGGGTTTCTGCAGTAAAAACGGCCGACCATGGTCAGACATTGATTCATACAACCTCGAGTTACTCGCCGAGATTTGTTTATCGGCCTTAAAGCTACACGGGACACGGGAAAAGGAGGAATCTTTTTGGAATACTTGTCGAAGTGAAAAGCACAGTGAATGGAAAATTTTACGCGATGTGTAGAAGCATCAATAACAATGAATTCGAGCCGATGATGAAACGATTCGTCATGGAGTCACAATTTCGTGCACGGAAAAAACCACAGACACGTTTTATGATGTTCGCTCGTTACACTCGACACGTAGATATTTGTTGTTATTTTCCGTGAGTAAATAAATATCCCGATAAACGGTTCATACATTATTGAGCATCGTCTAATCTGCTTCATTTGCTTTCAATTAGTAGGTAACGGTTACCAATTTTCTTTTGATTAAAAAAACTATCGATTTTTCTCCAACTTTTCAGTAAATACCAAGATTTGAAACTTTTATTTATTTCCAGTGATCCTAATGTTTCGTTTGCTAAATTAGACAAGACTGTAAACAATTATTTCACGAGAATTTTCTAGTGTATATGTATATTGAATACATTACGATTCCGGGTACCCTTCGAAACGCTCCATAAAATTATAGACAGTGCGGCATTAACGAATCGTTTAAAAATAGACGTTTTCTGATAGGACGAAGGATTAGTCACGTTCATGGAAACGCTTTCAGCTTGATTCCCACAATGAAAACACATCTCAAATATGAATGATCGTTTTTTCGTAGATCGTGGTAAGAAACAAAAATACACATCTGTCAATACAATTTTTTTTGTTCTTTATCATTCTCACGTGCACCTTTCCTTTTGACGAACGTGTGTTCCGACCCGCGTCCAAGGACGCGAGGAAAGATTTCGATGAAAAGGTGGTCAGACTTCATCAACAAGTGCTCTTAATTGAAATCGGATTCCGAGCCGATTCGAGAAAGATAAAACCGCGTTCATCGAAGGTTGGAGACGGTAGCGAGCAACGAAACGACGATTGCAATCGACTAACAAAGTATGCCGAAGGACCTTTACTTTGACTCACGGTAAATAGGAACGCGAGCGTGGAAAAATATGTGTGTCAAGACGCAGAAAACAGAAGCGCGATATCGTTTCTGCGTTACTACACCGCTACCCAGGAGGACGTTAATTGCATTCAATGGAACGGCGGTCATTGTCGGCCGGTTGATGCCGGTCGACACTGTACCCGATGTGACCATAATTTATCGCCGATCGATATATATGTACACGATACAATCCCCTGCTTGTTGTGTCCGGCCTCCGCCATATGCATGCGTTGCTATTGTTCGAGGTTGCAGGTGCTTTATAGTGTTTTCCACGTAAACGGTTTTCATATCGTGCTACCAGAAAACATGTATGTACGTTAATCATAAGCAAAGTGTTACGTTAAACACTGATATTCTTCTTGTGTTATTCATTGAATAATAATATCACGCTAAAAATATCCTGTTTAAAGAGAACGATATACGTATTATGTAATCTACAAAAATTTATGTACGTAGCTGCAGAATCTTCGGGATAAATATAGCAAAATCTGCAGACATTTAACGGTCGAATCGATAATGCGAGCATATGTTTGCGTATTCCCGTACGTGTAAGTGAACAGTGCCTGGTAACGTGACCGAAAGCAGACAGCGAAAGACGTGGATGGAACAACGCACGGCTTCATTCAAACACGAACCTTGGGAAACAGGAACCAGGAAAGGTACCTTCGGTTCTTGGTAATCTGATAAAATGTTTCAATTCATCGTCAATAAACTATTACTTAATCCATGGTTGAAAAGAAAATTTCGAATAGCTCTATGCATATTGCTCTATGTTAATTGATAGTAGTCAGATTTCTTACATTCAAATAATTTCCGTACCGGCTGAACAATACCGCTATTAATTAGCGCTTGTTCGAGATTCATGAATATTTCAAACACTCGACGAAACTACCAGCCGCGTGCGAATAATATCATCAAAATTCTAGAATGCACACCGTACGCCCACCTACAAGCGTTTTCTCGATCGGATAGACATGTATCGGTTCATTTCCATGACGCAGACACTTATCCCGGTTGCGTCAATTCCCGTGATCTTCCGTGGTATATAATGTAAAGGTGTCGTTGCCACGATGTTTGCCGTATCGAGATAATGACCAGTCGAGACTGCTGGAAAGCACTCGCTTATCGATACCCAAGCGAGCTTTTGAATTTAGTAACACTTCGAACAGATTCTCATTGTCCCCGACAGTCAATTAAGCGAGTTACACACTTCCAGGTAGATCCTATCACCACCGTATTTCCATCGTTTCCAAGTTTCTCCGTAAATGTTAAAATACCTTAAAAGCTAAATGGAACAACGTCGACGACAAACGGTTCTATTTGCAGAGACAAAACAGACAGACGATTAAATACCTTCGGAACCATTTCAAAAGTGGAACAGACGTGAATTCGATCTTTCCCTATCAATCGCGATCGTTTCCTATTTCAAGTTCTACGTCGATTCGGAATACACATACCGTCGATCCGACGTGAAATACCGTCGTTTCCAGAAGTAAGCGGGGAGGAAAAAAAAAGAGAAAGAACGTCAGCCAATTTCCAAGTTAAATTCAACCGACGGTATCCCCGTACAACTACCTATAGCAAAACGTTGTCAGTGTCCGTGTGTATGTGTGTGTGTCGCATGTGTACGCGTGACGTACAGGGTAGTGCTCAAATAAATCCGTACAGATCGATCTGCAGTGTCAATGGCCGTTGTCGACGGTTCAAGCGGCCAAGATGCGAAACCGCGGTCTATAACGTCGTCCGAAGTAATCGCTCGGTCGCGAAACGCCGTCAGCACGCTTCGTCGCTTGATATACATCGTGTCTCCCGGTCTATTCTTGCCCCCGGGGCGTGTTACAAGTGTTTATGATCCGTCTATGCTGACGGAGCACGGAGAGTCACTCGTCGCGAGCTACTGAACGACCGACGCGAATGCGTGTAAACGTCACGCCCGTTGACAATAATAATATCCGCTAATATAGATACCATTTTACACGTACACACGTCGGACGATCTGTCGGAGAATGATCTTTCTTATTGTACAGCTTAAACAGCGATAAGAGTCAAGGTTTAGTTACTAGGAACTTAAAGAGAGAAAGAAAGAAAGAAAAAATAAAAGAATTTTTATTATTTTTAAATTTGGACCAAGTTTCATTTATCATATAGAAAAAATTAGTCGATTTTTATACGAATTCAATGTCTCGCTGTGATAATGAGTGAAGTACAAATTTGATATCAGGGAGTAGTTGTTAACAGTGCCCGGTGGTTGGTTTTTAAAAGTTATCGTAAGCGACTTTTGCATAACTTCTAAGACGAGTCGCGAGATTATTCGTACGCGGTCAAGCGTATATACACGCGTAACCGTGTGATATGTATGTGCGTGTGTTTAATTGACACGCAGGGCTCGGTGATAGACCGGACCTCCGTTTTCTATCTTATCTTTCGCGCGGCCATGAATTTTTTGGCAGTGTACTTTCAAGAAGAAACAAATAAACCGTATCTATATAAATGTAATTATCAATGCCAGAAAAGTGGAGAAAGACCCGGTAATACGAAAGGGGGGAAAGACGTCAAAATCGGAGCACCTGTGTACTCACGATAACAAATGTTGTAGTTTTCCGTGTGCCGTAAAATCTCTATAGATTTCGTGATATATTTTTTTTCTATAGATCGGCGAAATACCATACGTCGCAGACCCTCGCGAAACTCCATTTAACAATGCCCCCGTGGAATTCGACGAACTAATTCAGTACGGTTCGATTAATCGAAACGGAATTACGTGCATGATCGACTGCTTAATTCAATGAGATTGATTGCCTTTAATCAATACGTTTCTTTTTTTTATTTTTTCATTCTCGCTTGCGGTATTACATAATACGTAAGACTGCACATGCAGATGAACACGGTGAAATTTGTTAGAATTTGATTTTTCGCGCTACCGGAAATATTTGATATTCATTGTTACATTTAAGGGCGTATAATTTAACACCTTTGCCGCCGACCTCGACTTATCTTACGATTCAAGTCACGCGGACATCAAGTCCACCCTATTTATCAAGTAACACGATGTAGGCCGCGATGTGTACGCAAATATTTTTGGATGCCATTAGACCGTATAAATCCGACAAGGTTGATAATATGGCACGTACATTTATTGTAAAAAACAATCTGCCTTGGAGCGACGCAAAGAATACAAATTAATTAAATATTCTCTAAGGGAATAAAATAATTATTAACTTCTAATTCTTCAGACATAGTTATCACGATAAAAGGTATTAATTCCGTGAGAAACAAATGATAGCCGTCTTTTTCCAGGAAAAAGACAATGGATCCTAATTGAACGCTCTTCTAGAGAAGAAATAGAAATTCCTATTTATACCATGTCTAAATAAAAGATTTTACCGACAAATACTGTAACGTGAATTATAAATATACGAATATTTCTCATTGCTCACCTTTCATATTTCACCTGCATAGAATGAGTGGAATTGTCCTCCCAGTAATTCTGTGTCTCCATCATCTTGCCGCATAGAACGATAGAACTTCTTCCGGTGCACGACACGAATCACTTCCGATCTGGTGTTCTTACCACGGTGTTAATAAGTTCGTATAATACGGTTAACTCTTACTTCATATATCTTGAAAAAAGTCCCGCCTTCCTTTCTTCTCGCCCGATTCACAAAGAGGACCGGAAAACTATCCTCTGTGAATTCACGTCCGGTGCACGCACCTTTACGGAGCAACAACTCTCGCTGTGTGTTTGAGCGCGAAAAGTACAAAACGCACAGAAACGTATTCACTGAACGGTCGGGGAAATCCGGCGTGTATCGCAACGTACGGAGAAGAGTCGTGTCCTCTCTAAACCAATGGCTCCTTGATCGATAGTGCGGACCCGAACGACTAGGTTAGGTTCGCCTCCGCAAACTCACTGACACACTCGTAACAACAGGACGGACCAGGAGGCCGGTACTCGGGAATCGCCCACGTCTTTCCGTCCAGTCACACTCGCCGATATATCTGTACTGGCGCCCTCTTTCTTCTCCTCTTTGTCTTCCTTCCTGATTCACGATTTCTACCTTCGATATCACCGATCGCGAGTACCCACGACGGACGACTTAAAACACACAGTCCGCGGAACGTGATCGTACTTTTTCGATCGGGAATTCTCGACGACGCGTCGCGAGACAAAAATCTGTTCTCCCTTCGACGGTACGCGGCCGACTTCTAGAAACCGTGAAAGAGTTTCCGACACTACGAGACACCAAGTGCGAATGACGATAAGGCCGTTGACTCGTTCGACCGCGAAATTCCGCGATATACTAGCCTGACAGGGCCGTAGAATCAAACGAACCGCGCGCGTTTCACTTCACGCATTTAAGCTACAGTCCGTCACTGACTATAGACGGTGATCTAACAACGGGTGCGTGTGGCGCACGCACCGAAAAGAATTTCACGCGTTGATACTTGGCGGCGCTCGTGGTTGGATACACCGTGAAACAAACGGTGTTTATGCGCACGGTCCGATTCTCTGTTAATTATGCACAACACCTCCCCTCGTTCCGTGGGTGTTCTCGCGATCGTGATGAATCGTATGCGTATGTATGTATAATATGTATGTATGTATGTATATATTCGAAATGGAGATTCGTTGAAAACGTGAGATAACAATGAACGGTTTTCGTATGGTTTGCTATCACGGCGTATCGGGGCGCGTGTCGTTTCCTTGGCAGGTTACGGTGCGCGTATAATGCGCGGCCCTGTTCGATGCTCGCGATGGGCCGCGATGTGGCATGCAGCACGCTGGTGGGAGCGATCCAGAGCCGTCTCAGGCGCGGAGGTACCAATCCTGGAGCCACGCAGCTCTCAAGGTCCCACCTCTCGCGACGAAACCTCTATTTTTTTCTTATCGTCGAGCACCGTTGCTCCGATTCTTTTCTTTTTTTGGTCGAAAGTATGCTTTCGCTCTTATCGGGCTAACATTTGGCGTCCTTGCTAATGAAATATGACATTGTTATAATAGATAGCAAGCGAGTCAGTGTTATGTCTCGTCTCTTTTTACTGGTTGTATTTTTTTTTGTTCCTTTTTCTCCAGATCTACGATACGTCTCCGATGTATCGGGCGAACGTTTGCCAGTGTGCGTTCGCACGGAGTTTGTAAAATGCGATAAGACACTGTGTTCTCGGCACATCACGTGTTGATAATATTACGTGGAATGATAGAGTATCTCAAAATAGTTCTGGCGATATGGTTCTGTGTATTTTATATGACGCTGAAAACAAAAACAATAGTGAGCACGGGGATCAGATCGGGACAAGCAGTTTTCAAGTTGAAGATAGTTTTCAATCCTTTTCCTTGCGACGAACTTTTATTTCCTAAATAAATTTTAAGATTGCATTATAGATCGATCAAATGTAACGTTAAAGCGATGAAGAACGGCTGTTCGTTGTGCTGCAAACTCTCATGGAAAGGGGGACCTGACCGCTTATCGTCTCACGTGGAATTTAAAAGATCGTAAATCGATAGCGACTGCAATTGAATGCCAAGTCACCTGATACTATGCGTACACGTATTAGTGCACACCGAATCTCATCGTCAAGCAGTTAGTTAGGTAAACTCGCTCACGATATGTAATCGTATCAAAACTCATCTCTGATACGTATCAGCAACTGCAGGATTATAATTTCCCGACGAAGATCGACGCTGTCGGTTTTGCACGATAGCGAACACATAATACAGAAAGAATCTTCCACTGAAACCTCTGGAACCCGATACCAAAGCTCCGTGTTCAGTGCCAAGCAACCGTGACGGAAATTTTTGAAACGCACGCTTTCACCCTCCCCGTCCATTTAAAAAAAAAAAAAAAAGACCACACCATTCGCTACGAATCTATGTTCGCCGTGGAGAAACCCGGTGTTCCTTTTTTTTCCTGCTTCCTTGACGAGGACGAGCCACGGTGTCACGCAACGACGCCGCCGCGATGATGTAAATCGGCCCGCAGTGTCGCAGAAACGACGACGAAGGAAGAGCGACGAAACGGGGAAAAGGAACGAGGGGGGTGGCGAGAGGGCGACGTGCAGAGGGAGAGAAAAAAAAAATTCTTACTTTCCAGGTGAAAGTCTTATGACGAGGGGGGTGAAGTGGGGGCTTGAGACGCTACTGACCAGGACGCAGAGCGGAGAACGTGTGGTGGGGCACGGAAGGTGAGGAGCGATTGCAGGACCGCGGTGATGGAGGAAGAAGTGGCGGAAAGGGAGGAGAGGGACCTAGCAGTTACCACGCTATGTGACACGTGCGCGTGACGTCACGGGGCCGGTCACGCGAGCACCGTGTGCTCCCGGTCACGTGTCCTGTCACGCGCTCACTCGTTTTCCTCCCTTCGTACCGCACCCCTCCCCTCCTCCGTCGACCGTATCCCTTCCTTTGAGACCATCGACCGTCCCTCCTTCTCTTTTCATCTATCGTCGATCATTTTTCTCTGTCCTTCTTTCTTGATCGCGAATACGTTGCCGCGACGCCGTGACTCCCCACACACGTTTCTCTCTCTCTCTGTCTCTCTCTCTCTCTTTACTCTTGTGTATGAATGTATGTATGTATGAATGTGTGTATGTACACGGATTGGAGTTCAGCCGCAAACTCGACGGGTATTCAGGTTCCGCCGCGACACGGACACGTATGTATTATGCGTATGTGTGTACCGGGAATGGTAGGCTGTTGTATATGTGTGTTCGTATGGTGCGACGACGTGTTTATATCTGCGCGCCTTTACGTTGCACGCTGCAAATTGTTCACGCATCATGCATATATACGACTGACACAATGCCTGCGAGTTTAGAACGGCGAGGATAGAATTTTGATTATTCAGCGTCTGCGACGCTGCTTCGTACGAATTCCTATTCCGGTTCGCGTTAAGGAAATTAGGTTATCGGAACATGTAAATATTTCCCATTATGCAGTCGAATAAAAACCAACCGAGAAGACACCACGTAACGTGGCATTCGTTTGACATTTATGAATGGTCGTTTTTTCTGAACATAAGTTATATACGTATGTTACATACAAACGTATTTCATTCAGTACTCTGGAAGAATGTAATCAGGGACGTAACGACGGTGTTTGTTAATTTTAAAGGGAATTGGAGTAGATAACAGTTGTCGGGTAATTTCTTCGTATGAAAGACATATCTTTAAATATAAAATAATTGTGATTGACGAGAAATCACACTTTCTACATTGTATATGTATGGTCGTTGCCACTGCTTGAATCGCAAACGACGGAATAGTCTGGAAAAGTAGAAACACGAACAGTTAGGCATGGTTAGGCTGATCTAACTACGAGGTTAATCGGACCCAACCTCAGTCATAATTCTTGCATTAGGCGACATACTTTTCTAGTTCCACGGGTCACCTGTGGAATCCAGATCTCGTTTCTGTAACACGCGAATGGACACTGCGTACAGGTGATTACGTTCACCAGACGATTATACAACAACTAAATTAAAATTGAATAGAAGTGAACAGTACCACGGTGGGAATGCGTTTAACGAAATTTTTTGTTTTACGAATCTTACCCATTACGAAACATTTCTACTACGATGTAATCTAGAACGAATTAGAAAATACCAGTGCATACTGTCGATTATATGTATAAATATATTTACATACGATACCACGATCGATCGTTAGAAATACCCAAATACAATGATGTTATACCTAACGTTAAACGACAGGTGTAAAATTCTAAATCTTCTATGCAACTCACGCACGAAAGAATGTACAGCGTTTATCATGAAAATCCAGCGACGAGCAAAAATAGTTAGCCCGACACATTTTTGAGGTCAACGTCTATTTTTAGTACGCGTAAAAATAGAAGTTATGTCGTACTTTCAAATAATATTCCGATTCACGACCGCGATTGTCGTTATTGACAAATGTCAACGGTAAAACAATGGGAAACCCAAGGTGGGAAAGGTTCGCGATACGGGACACGATTCGTTCCGTGGAAACGTTTTCGCGATATCGAGAAAGTCAACTTTTTGGCTCGTCCTCTCTTTTCGAAGTGGGTACGAACTTGACGTATGTGAGTACGCACGTAACGCGACCGATTCGAAAATAGACGTCTTATTTTCTGCACGGCGCAGGAGAAAATAAACGCAATCTGTGGCAACTCCGAGTTATTCTTGATCTGGTACACCGTTACATGCTCCTTAGTCGGGCCGTTCGTAAAAGAAACGGTAATTAAAATTACTCTTAACTGGTATAAAGTGATACGTTACGGTAACGTTCAACGATGCGCCTAATACGTTAAGTAAGTACTACATACGCTTAAATATCGTCACAGGGTCTGGTGTACGAATCTTTAACCTTTAATTCCGGATTCTAGCTGCGAGACGGGCAATTTAAATTCCTTCTAGAGCACTCGACAGATTCATCTTTGAGCTGGAATTAAATTATGCATCATTCAAACGGCGACCATGTCCCACCGAGCCTACGTGACTTTTAGATCGAACGACCGCCGTGGGTGGACAAATACCGATGAATATTTACCGATGTTTATACGTTTCCCTCTGGTTCCGTTCTAGAACTATTTTCACGTATAACGATCCGTACTACGGGAGAACGATTCAACGATGTGTTTTTTGAAAATCAACGAATACGTAGCGGTGAATTAGAGCGTTAATATCATAAGTTTCGTATAATTATTATAATTTTCATTGAAAATCTGTTTCCGTGATTAAACGTTCAACAAACTCCGTGACACGGGTATCGTTTTAAGAACGAAAACGTTATAGAAGGGTCGAGGGATATCACGTGAAAGGCAATTACATCACGGTGATTGCGTCCACGGTGCACCGTGGTGCTTCTCCTCCTCTATTATCGCCCGAAAATCACACCTCGTAAAGCGGCCGATCGCTTGTCCTTGGGAAATTAGAACATTCGCGAGCTCGATACATAATTATAGCCGTTACACACCGTTCCCTTCGAACGTTTCCTGACACTTCGACTCCCGCAAAGAAATCCCAACGGGTCCGCCGCGTTCCCAAGAAAATACGCCCTGAACGCAAACTTCGTACTTGAACCTGAAAATCCCACGTTTACAACGAATGTATTTCTTTCCTTTTTAATTGTAAGCGGGTTTGCCTACGGATCGCGGTACACTGTCTCACGCTCCAGTTTAATCTCTCCACTTACAAATTAGCAATTTATCCAGAAAGACGGGCCACCATTGCGAACGATGGCACACGGGAATTGCCCGGACTTAATTAACGTTCAAAGTCAAACATCCGCCGATAAATGACACGGTAGGCTCAGTAACCATCAACGACGAATCCGGTACCTTAGCAAATATCTAATCCCGCTAATCACATCTTTTCTGTCTTTTTTTTTTTTTGTTTTCGTTCAAACTGAAAGTACAATATGACTTATGACTCTATATACCGTTAATTGCAGCGTTTATAAATACCTAAACTCGTCCGACAATTCAAGCCTTTTATGGGTTACCACCCGCGGTCGTATATCAATTTCTAAAGACAACGACGACGTGTCGCATAATAAAAGAATCTAAAGACACAGGGAAAGAGAAAGAGAACAAAAATATATATATCAAAGAGACACGTCTGTACATATTACTTAATCGCGGAGATATCGTACAAAGAGACCCGGCGACGAGGCCTCGGAATTCTCAGAGTGTAATTGCCCGTTCGACTGACATAACGTGGCGTCGATTCGTTCGTAATCGAACGTGCAATAACGGTCCAACGTCCAAGAGATGTCATCGTACACCGTGCGCAAAATAAGTAGTGGTCGTCGTCGTCGTCGTCGTCGTCGTCGTCGTTGTTCCACTATGTTCCATCCGTCGCGACTACGGACGGACACATTGCGTGCACGTGTCGGTAAGGGTAAACGCGTGGTCGAGCGCGTGACTCGACGGCCGAGGCGTGCCCTTCTCTCGATCACGTGGAATGTAACGCGGTACATTCCCTCTCTTTCCTTTTTTCCCCCCTTAACGCCCGACCGACGTGTTGTTCCTCTCCCTCCTTCTGTTTCTCGCTCGTCCGCCTCGGTCGCGAATGCACGCGTTTCTCTCCGATTCACGGACTCGCGGTAACCCGTTTTCTCTCTCTCCTCGTCTTCGTCTTCGTCTTCGTCGGCGTCGTCGTCTCTCGACACGCAGGTATGTCGATTACTACCTTCGGTCGCACCGTCTCGTTGCGTGAACTTCTGGAAAAGGATTGAGAGAAAGAGAGGAGAGAGAGAAGGGAGAGAGAGAGAGAGAGAGATAAGTAAACGAAGGAAAAAGGATTGCCCAGTCCTTCCACAAGTATAACGAGGTAGACGACTGGAAAGGACGACATCGAGAAATGATCTTGAGAATGCTACGATCTTGGGATTATAATCGGTAGAATAATGGAGAACGTTCTCGCGTGCACGAGTTGTACTGTTAACAATGCTCGACGTAATCGCGGTATATAATGGTTGGGTGCATGTACTTCTTTCAATTAAGTACACGTGATTTTTCATTACGTTACGAGAGTGCGAGATATCCTGATTAGCAATGCGGGCTTTAAATTCTCCGTTCGTGTCTATTATTGGATAATTATAAGCCCCCGGGGGGTTGAGGCTTTTACGACTCGTAGGTTAGTAACTAGTATATGAAGATAATCATTATTCTATTGCGATACGGTATTAGCAACAGAGTAATCGTACGTTGGTATTGTTAACACTTGACGAATGTCCGTTACGAATTGATTATTGGATTCCGTAGTGGATAGTTGAGTATAAGTGATTCGATCGTTAGGTACGTTTGTACTACGGGCAACTATTTAAAGCTATCGCTAGAGGCGCGTTTCCGGCCCAAATACGCGCCTCGAGTGCGAGATCCGGTTTCTGCGTGATGATTATGAGGTCACCTGCGATAGAGCGTGATTTATCATCGACTTTCGAAAGTAGGCGTGTTCACCGAGAATCAGTGAATACCTGAATGCAAAATCAATCATTTGTACAGCGTGTAATTACCGAACGATGGTTTTATACGTCCTATCTTTCGAATCTACCTAAATTACTTTCGTCCGATGCAAGCTAATCTAAATTAAAGTAAGTAATCTCTGGTTCCTATTAAAGAAACACTTGGTTGATTAATCTGAAGAATATAATAGGTATTAAAAATAAAATGACGATCAATGTCAAATGAAATCCATGCGAATCAAAATCTTGACACCTGGGTGATCAGGTTGCTGAAGCCGCAAATTTGTGGTTTTCTCGATTGATCATTGAAAAACTGCTCTTATTTATTTTTCACGCTACGATGCTTCTACAAGTTATCATGACGCTTATCCTACAACGGTGCAGAATGTTTCGGAGTGTCGTAATCGTGCAACAAGATATGTCTTTATAAGGATCCGCGGACGTAACAGGTCCAAGGAGAGTCGTTTGCGAGTCGTTCTAATTTGACAACGTCCGTGAAAATCTCTACAAACAAGGGTAAAATAACCCAAAGGCGCTTATTCTTCGCTGTTGGTAATTTAAGAGGCTCATCCTGCGGTAATCATAAAAAATAACACACTTAGAGTGGCGCCTCACGTGAGTTATGATTTTTATCACCTCGGATTACGCGCCGGTATCGTGTCCACGGGTAAAGAGAAAATAGATGCCTTAGAGGCCGACATTTCTGATATTTTTCAGTTATTTACATCGTCGACTTCACATTGTAGCACGGCGAAAATTAATGTTGTTTATAACATCAAAAAGATCTCTGTCGTGTGTATTAAAAGGTTTTATAATTAGAACCTTGTAAAGACCTAGATTTCGCTTAGAGTATCGTAGGCAGCTTACGGTAATAATATTATCGATGTTATATATTGCAACGTGTGTTTTAAAATTAGATACTTGCTCCATCAATGGAACGAGTATTCGAAAGGTTAAAGGCCACAGCTTTAACCACTTTAGGGAATATATCTTTTAGCAAATACGTTTATAAGTTATTCCACGGGAAAAAGGTAAGTTTAGTTGAACACTTTCCGATGGATAAAAATCGATTTATAAGAAAAAATCTCCGACGATCCGCTAAACAAGAATCGCGCGAAAAACACACTTGAAAAATATCTGACCCACTCTGAAAATATGCGGGTAAATTCGCGAAATATTTTTCCGGACGCCTGACACTTCCAACGTCAGGAAGAATGTGTTAAAACAACAATTTTTCTTATATGTCATTTATCTCGTATCGTCACTCTAATAATCAGGAATCTTCTAAGAATATCCGCGGAAATTTACTTAAATACTACGTTCTAAGAATAACACTTTCCGGAGGCGTGTGTATCCGATGAAAACGTGTCACCGCTAAACCGTCCACGTAATCTACTTTTTATCTTCGCACACTTTTCGAATCGAGTGTCACGTTTTACCGGAACGTACTTGCATCAGTCGAACGAGCGACACACGCACGTATACGTTTCCCACGAACGTAGACGGCTCTTTTAAATACAACCGTCTTCTGATCCGAGATAAGAAGCGAATCGTGTCGCTGAAACGCGACTTTTCGATACACTTCGTCTCGTCACGTTTGCCACGGGTTTTTAAGATACGGTCTTCGTAAGCTCTTCGAGTCGAATCGGACAGAGTCCGGTCATGATCCTGTTGAACGTGACCGAGTCTCATCATTTTTTTTTTCTTTTTGGATCGTCAATTATCAATCGTCCGAAGAATGTAACGCTCGCTCGTGCATCGTCGAGTGCATTGACACGTGTGCGCGACTCCGGATAATTATCGATACATCTATAATATTTATTATAGCATGGCGAAACGAGATATCTTTCTTTTCTCTCGTAACGACCGAAATTTTTGGACGATTTGCTCGTTTCTCCTTATCACCTCACTGCTATGTCTTAACGATAACCTCTGTCTCCGGGAGACTAAAACTCCAGCAGGGGATTTTCGCAAAAATCATCGCCAAATTCCATACGACCCACTGTCGAATTATCTTTTCGTACATTCGCGAAACATATCGAACAACGTTATGGCACATATGATTTATCACGGCTGGAATCGAACTGGAAATGTAATCAAACATGTTTTGATATACTGTCTACGAATACAGGAAATTCATTTTCTTATGCAAGGTCATTTTGAAAATTATATTTCAAATCTGCATCGAGATTCTTGCTGAGTGATGTTTCAACAGAATATGAAAGCGATCCGATAAAGTTATTCATTGTCTCTTTTATGTACACAGTTTTGATCAGCACGTGCGTAGTTACTTTGAAAAGTACCGCATAATAATGAAAAGAAAAGAATCGGTGTAGACGCGACCTTGTAATTGGCTATACGACCGCGCACATCATCGAGCTTTGTTTACGCCACCAAGTGAGTGTCCCGGCTGTTATCGTTCTGAAACCGGTTCGACGTTGGATTTATTCGGTTTTGATATCTGCTGCCGCTGGGGGAGTTCAAGAAGGCAACCTCAAGATTAACAGTTCGGTCGGATGCCGAGCCATTCTTAGCCAGTTACCGACGCTCTCGATATGCATGCACGTGACTGTAAACGATAATTACAGACGTAAAAAAAAATCGAAAAAGAACTATTATTCTGGATATATCTGAGCGGCGACTTCGTCTTATTTCTGTGGCAGCTTCTTCGTCGACGGTTCTGTGCAGTTTAACGAGTGTTATATTTAAAACGCCAGGGAAACATGATGATTTCAATACCCACGTCCTTTCAAAGTTTGTTCTCATCGTTCTTTTTTTTGTAATAAATGTACAATATTTATTGTTTCGAGCTATCCTTATGTATCCAATATAATCATTTATTAACTTACTAAATACAAGTACTTTTAGTTTTGTATTCGTTACGTGCTTATGATGGCTGCACGAAAAAACTCTTACTTCCGTACGTGAAGAAGGGTATAATCGTTTAATTAACTTTTAATGAATTATCAGTTTATAATCTCACATGAGAGCGGAACAAATTTCGGTGAGGTATGGGATACAATTAAAATGTAATCCTATGTAAATTCTTGATGGACGTTAACTGCGCGATTGGTCGACTTATGTTTCGTGTAACATGATTTAAACACGATGAATTTCAGTGTGTTCTTTTAAAGTCTCCTTCTGATCGAATTCGAGGAATCGATCTATTTATCATGAATTTGTCGAAGACCGAAATATTTTGTACATAATGTACAATGGATACGTAAAATTGTGTTTTTCTTTTATGATACACCATGAACGTTCGGTTTACTAAATAGTAATTGTCCTTGGTGAACACGTAACGTACATTTACATTAATCCTGTCTTATTTAGAAATTGACAAGGAATATTTTTATAAACAATCGTCCTGTTTTTATCACTCACTCATGGTATTTTCCGAAATGGAAAGATACGGACAAATGATTTAGCTCCACGAATGACCGACACAGTTTCGGAAATATATATTTCTTAGATTGTCGTATTAAAGTATAAAACAATCGATCGTCATTTTCAACTAGAATTTAAAATTACACAACATACATATGCATAATTCTGAAATTTCAATGATAAAGAATTACCATCAAACGTTGGTACCTTTGAATGGAATTAGACGTAAAATATTTATTTGATTAAAATAGATCGGAGAAATAAGAAAATGTTTTAAAGTCAGCCCTCATAGGCGGTACAATCGCAAGAATGACTGCTCAAAAATTGTGTCGACCACAAAACAACAGATTCACATCGTACGCGTTAATCATCGTACTTCTTTCAGCGAAAGGATTATGGACACTTCAATTATTTTATTCGATTATATTCAGTCCCGATCGCCCCTTTCTTCGGCACGTTCCTCCGCCCTCGCTTTCATTCTAGTAATAAATGCTTGTCCTTTGCTCTTCCTGAAGTTCTCATATGGATCATTGAGATTAATACCAACCCCTTTGTATTGATCATTTTTATCTCTAATTTCACCCCCCGAAATTGGAGCTTCGATACCCTGTTCATTGGCACCAAGTCCAGCGCCGCCCCAGCCCATTTTCTTGAGTAATTGATGTCCCTTATTACTCTCATCGAGACTTATTTCTTGCGGAACTTTGCTATAAGTTGACCCACTAAAACGGAGTAATAATTCGCATTAATTGAGTATCTCGTCAGATTCAATTAGCAGTTCCTATCACAATTGTTATTATAAATGATACTTACAGAAAACTCGGCGGTGTCGGACTTCGGTCCTGCCTGTCCATTCGTCTGTCAGGACTTCGATCTTTGTTGCTGTTCCTCCTCCTTCTGCTCCTACTGTTGTGAGTACTATTTCGGCTGTTGCGTCTATGATTAGTGGCAGGAGACCTCGATCTGCTTCTACCTCGTGATCTGGACCGTGATCTACTGCGTGATTTACTTCTATAACGTTTCTTTGGTGGACTAGGACTCTTAGATCTTGGCCTCAAAATTGGTGAAGGCGATTTTGATTTTTGCCTTATACCAGCCGCTATATCTTCCTCCTTGCGCTTGCGTGCGGCATTCTTTGCCTTATAATACTCGTATAAACCTAACTTCTCCCAACCATCGCTGTAACATACAAATATCCGTGTTAAGAATGTATGAAGACTTTCATTACCATTTTACAGTGGTGTATATGCATTAGTGTCTTACCTATCTCGCGGAGAATCGTGATTAGGTGGCGCATAAAACGCCTCTACAGCTGCGACTAATCGATCGCTCGGAGGTGCCGGTGGTGGAAGTCTAATTGCCTCTGGATCCAGTGGTTTGTACTCGCCGTCTTCCAGCTTGATCAGGGGTACCATGAGACCAGCAGGAAGTTCGTAATAAGGCATGCTGGGCATTAGATCCTCGACAGACGGCTCATGAATGACAGGTGGTGGACCAAATCCAGGCGGTGGTTTTGAAAAATCTGGTAATGGAACATTTGTAAACGGTGGTGGTTCGGTTCCAGGAGGAACACCCCATCCTGGCGGTGGCTGACTAAAATTCACGTCTGTGGCCATTGGACCAGGAGGGCCGGAATGATTAGGTGGTATAGGCGGTATAGGCAGGCTCTGCTGATTCTAGAAACAGAATACTTTTTATTAGTATTTTCAACTTACAAGAAAACTGATTTTTACGTGAAATATATATGAACAAAAAATTGTGTCATACCATTTGCGGTGGTGGTGGAGGAGCTTTCAATTGTTGATCAATTGCAATTTTCTGCTGCTCGATATTTTGTATTTGTCTTAGAGCATGAGTAACGAACGCTTGATGCTGCGCTTGATAATTATCGAAGGTTTGTTTTGTAGATGTTGTAATTGGAGTAATTGCACTAGCGTGTTGTGCTACCAAATTTGCCTGGTATTCAGACCATGAAGCACTTGGTTGTTTTAATTTATCTATAATTCCTTCATCAAAGTAATTATTTTTTGACTCCCACAAACTTAACAGTTTATTTAGTTTATTAAGTTGTTCTTCCGATGCTGCTAGTGAAGTGTTACAGAACATGGGAACAACAACACTTTCCATTGCCTTTCGAAGATCCATAGATTTTTTCCTTGCACTAGAGAAGTTGAAAATTAAGTATCTGATGCAAACGTGTTGTGGAAATTGTCAAACATTGATAGCATTCGGGCTGCGGTATTTCGTGCATTAGTGTTTCATAAGTTTTAGCAACTTCTCGTGTAAAATTGTAGTTGTATAGATGCGCCAGAAAATTGGTCTTAGAAACCTTATAAACATTGCCATACTTACCAATGGTGCAAGACATCATTGACCAAATAGATAATATGAAGTTTATGACTAAAAGTTGTTCCCTGAATTACTCTGAAATTCATTATACAGAATTAATTGCTATATACCTTATATGGTAGATAAAATACGAAAATAAACGATGCTTACTTTTTTAGTAAATGGTCGGCGACAACTTGATTACTTTGAGGTGTAATCGAATTCTGAAGTATCCAGGCTTTTCCTGCACTTATACTATCTTTTGTGCAGCTATCAATAATTGGTTGTAAAACCGAATCGAATGCAGCTAGATCTGTGTTTGTGCTTTGAGCACTGTTCTGCAGAGCCGTTTCTTGAGCTTGTCTTACAGCATCCTCCACCCTCCCTTGTTGTTGTGCCATTAACGCAGCATGCTGCGCAGCCAAATTTTGTTCTGATTGTCTAACTTGTTCCTGTAATGTGGTCTGCTGCGATTGAAGATTTGCCAACTCATTCTGAAGCCATCCAGGTGGGCCGCCAATGTTAACCGGTTGCGTAACTCCAGCAATAGGTGGATTCACACCTCCCATAGCACCAGGAACTGGTCCAATCGGTGGTCCTGCATTTCCTGGCCCTCCAATCTGTCCAGGTACTCCGGGTATAACGGGACCACCTTGACCTCCAACTGGCCCAATCCCCACTACTGGATTTAATCCATTGTTTTGTGTATTTAGGCCAGGTGCAAGATTGACGTTATTCAGTGGCTGTGCGACGGTAGCGGCTGTTTGCTGCTGCTGCGAAACGTTTAAACGTGGGTCTGCATTTTGCATTGGATTTATTCCTTTTTGCTTTAAAACTGTAAACGAATGACGGTGGATTATTGTAAGATGTTTGGTTCCTTCAATGGATATTGAAAAAGTATACAAATAGTCCAATTTCTGTTGAGTCTTATCTTCTACCAGTGCATAATAAAATTCTTGGCATTTATGAGAGAAGTATATCGGAAAATTCGATAAGTCTTTTGGGAGCACTATATTCTTTCCCTGTTTTATATTTTTATAGTACTAGGGCATTACAGGGCACTTAGTTATTGTAGGTGGGTCATAGTTCCCACATAGATTGAAGCAATATATTGATAATGTAGTCCGTATTAGATAAGCTCCAGTAAGAATCTTAAAACTACGTCTTCTTAAAATCGCCATTGCCAAGAAATAGAATATGTCTTTAGCTAAAGCATTCTGCTTAACAAATAGCAATCCCAAAATCTTGAAACGAAGAGCTCAGATTCGATGAATAATAGTTTTGTACATTCTCTATGATGAATTCAGACCGTTTCACCCGTATCTCTCTTTTCAAAGTCATTCCTTGTTCGTTGTATAAAGCATGGCCATTATGCTTCTCAATTGTTGTAGCTGTTAAGGGGCTGTATCCCACTTACTGGCTTGCTCTGTTGTCACTTTGTACTGATAGTAGTTGAAGTGCTCTCCA
Source organism: Mimumesa dahlbomi (assembly GCA_917499265.3). Lineage (NCBI taxonomy): Eukaryota > Metazoa > Arthropoda > Insecta > Hymenoptera > Crabronidae > Mimumesa > Mimumesa dahlbomi. The sequence goes on along the minus strand of OU824116.1, from coordinate 7,598,303 downwards.
CCAAACAGGAAACCAAACTTCGGGTTGTCCTTCTGCTTGTTTTTTGTCATCTGCTCGAACTCTGGTCCATTGCGAGCCACAAACTGTGCCAGTTTGTCTATGATGTTCCGTAACTCTGTATCTAGATATTATATCAAAACAAATTGAATTAGAACTATGGCCAATTATCGTGTATTAGTTATTAAATTATTACAATAAAATCCCATTAATTAAATACGTGTATCGAAATAGAATCTGTTATTTTTTTTAAACTTTACGCAGTCCTAAGTAATCAGCCCATTGTAACCTGAAATATTGAATCTGTTCTGAAATATATGACCTTGTCAATATATTTATCAACACCTGTCTGAAGACAATTTAATTCATAATGTAAATAATTTTTAATGGTAGCCTAATGTGTAGCACAGGTTTACATAACCTACTACCTAATATCTAGTTTTTTTTTCCAAATATATTTTGTTACTCCCTTCGTATGGAAACCCATGAATCTTCAATTCTGACTAAGTAAAATGCTAAAACGACAGATCACAGACATTACGGTTAATACAAAGATGGATATTAATATACTCGTTTAGGGAGGGAATGTGCAAGACCGCGCTCGGCCGGATACCTATTCCACATCCTTTTAGTTACCTGCAGGTGCCTGGTCCATTATCGTGACTGCTCTCTTACTTTCACACTAAATTCGATCGCGTTCCTTTTACTTTCTTAGACGCTCTCTCGTGCACGTTCGGAATTTGGCTACGGAAAACATTATCTTTTCACACTGAAGACGACAACGCTAGACGTCGCCATTAATTTCGAAGTGTTTGTATTTCCCCGAACGACCACTAGAGCCGCTCACGCGCCGATTTACCACATGCGGAAATTCGTCCATTTCGACTCATTTTCGTTCTCGCTTCGTCGAGATATCTTACTTCCCTGTCAATTTTAGCAAGTGCTTGTATACGTTTTCGTTTCTACTGCGATAACTTCGCTCAACGACCTTTCACGGTAATATATTTTCAATGGAATTTCTTTATACTTTGATTTATGCGAGTACTGTTCGTCTTTTTATCCCGTAAACGTGCTCGGTATTAATTAGATCGCGGTGTACGTAAATGTGACAGTTTAAACATATTTTTGGTGTGTTCTTGGCATTTTCTGAAATTAGTCATCGTTTGTCCGAATTAAGTTGTCAATAGATTAAATAATTTCAAGATTTTATTTTTGTTAGAGTGTGTAGTAGTCGATGGTCCTTTTTTAACCTACAAATTATCACGTCACGCCTGTCACTTCTGTATCATATGTAATAGTCTTGCGAACCTACGTTGGTCCGAAAATTATAAGTATTCGTCGTTCTAATCATTTTGTAAACAAGAATTTGTTATATCGTAGCTAATAATATTTTATTTGTTAATTACTTAGAAATGCCAGTGGCATCAGAAGTAAAGTCCAGCTGGGCTGATGAAGTGGAAGAGGAAGTAGGAGCATTACCTGCACCTACAGAGGTTTATGAAAATGGATTCAAAATCCTGACAGAATACAGATACAATGATAATAACAAGAAGGTCAAGGTGGTCCGTACATATAAGATTGAACGTCGTATAGTATCAAAGACAATTGCAGCACGCAAAAACTGGGCCAAATTTGGGGATTCCGCAGATGACAGACCTGGACCTAACCCTGCCACTACTGTTGGTGGTGAAGATGTTTTCATGCAATTTATTTCTAGCAAAGAAGAGGAAAATAAGGTTGAAGAAGATGGTCTTGATAAACTGAAGAGTATGGGAGACAAAGGTGTTGTCAAATGTCGTAACTGTAATGGTGACCATTGGACTTCAAAGTGTCCGTACAAAGATACGGTTCTTGCTGGAGGTATGTTGCATATTATAATTTTCATTTAAAAAAATTTGTGAACTTTCTTAATTGTACAATAATTTATTTCCAGGCAAAGTACCAGATGATAAGAAACCACTTACAACTGGTGCTCCTGGTGCAATGGCTCAGCTGAAACCCCAGGGTAGTAAATATGTGCCACCTAGTATGCGTGATGGAGGCAACAAGCGAGGTGATTCAATGCAGATGCAAAGGCGTGACGACACAACTGCTATTCGTATTTCTAATTTGTCAGAAAGCACTACAGATGCAGATCTGGACGAACTTGTTAAACCATTCGGATCTGTTCTGAAACAGTATCTTGCTAAAGATAAACAGACAAATCTTTGCAAAGGATTTGCATATGTACATTTCAAATATAGAGTGGAAGCTGCAAAAGCTATTGCTATGCTGAATGGTTATGGGTATGATCATCTTATCTTGAATGTAGAATGGTCGAAACCTCCAGTGCAAAGCAACTAATTGGATTAAGTGAAAATTAATTTTCCATTATATGGATTCCATGGCGTGTAAAAACTTAGGAATTCGCGAAACAATACAATAATTTGTGAAATCCGAAGCAGAAAGAATTATACACTTGTATTTTAATTTACCCACTTCATACAGTAAAAATTAAAAGTAGGAAGGCTAATGAAGCGAGTGGAACTAATTTGGTGTTAATGCATAGCTTAAATATAATTAACCAAACTATAGACTAAATTTTCTGCTTCTGGTTTCACAAGCTACAGCCACCTACAGTTTTTATTCATTCAAGGCTAATCCACTCGCTCTTGTAAAAATGACCATTAATCGAGTAAACCATAATATGTATTTCAAATATCTTTTTAATTGAAAATAAAATGTATGCCTTGATCGTCACTCTTTGTTTATCCTATTGTATTCTATCCCTGCAATACAAGGAATAGTGTAACACGGTGTTATTAAAAAGTCGTTAGATAGTATATTTTTTATAATGTACAACATTTAAAAGAAGTTTGACTTCACATTTGTAACTTGTTATTTCTTTCAATTACAATATAGGTTTCAATCAGATTTTTTAGACATTTTATATTAAAAGTTTATGTTCAACAAATACACTAAATACATTGAATATTTATCCTTAGACTTAGAGTAATACGTTGTTATAATAAATATGAATATTGCGTTTTCAAATGTTAGACTACTTAGCACACTTGTGTCGCGAACGGAGAAAATGCAATGCAAATCAATGCAAATGTAACGCATATACGCAAAAAGTTAAACAGTATAAAAGTAACCACAGACGTTCGTCACCTGTAAGTTAAGAACTACGATTAATACTACATCACCTAAGTACTTCGAAACGGTAACTATATTTAACAACCTTGTAATGCTCAACGGAGCGCAATGAATATCATACAGATACTGAAAACATAGATATTAACTTTATGTCACTGAAACAAAGTCATTTTAAAAATACAATTCAATAATAAATTTATTCTTCATGCGCATTGCATTAACGTTCCAACCGAAACATTGGAGTGTTTATCATCGATTCTTATAAAATCATCACAGTTCTTTTATAAATAACCGAACCTATCATATCTGTTTTCCGTCATTTTTCAACTTGTACAGGTTCACAATTATAGGAAATTTTTAATTTAAAATTGTCATGACGCGCCGTTCCGTTTCATTATGCGCTTCTATATACAGTGTACAGCGAAATCTAAGTTTCTCTTATAAAAAGACTTATATTAGAAAAAAGAACATTAGTGTTTGCACGTGAAACCGTATGATTCTAGTCGGTCACTAACGGAGATCTCATTCGGGCATCTTGGGGGAGATCTATAGAGCATGATCGTGCTTTGAAAATTAATTCCATCAGTTCCATTTTATCAAGCACCATCTCACTGTTAATGATTTCCACATCGACAAAACAATATCCATTTCAGATTTACGATGATCCATCAATATCCATGTTACCTTTATTTTGATGTACGAACGATTGTCTCCGATCAATAGAATCGTCGTTTCCGGCGGATATTCTGATCAATTTATTCGGTCACGAACGTTTCCCCCTTATTTTTAATTATCAAAGAAAACGCCCAACCGAGTGTAACAGTTAGAAACTGTCGATATGTTTTCCTTCGTCAATATGGAATTTACCAGATGGCACATTTCTTTTCGGGATTCATTTTCGAGCCGAGAGGACAATTGAAGTCTTGCGAGAATTCTTGCATGTTCGACAACGGGCCCAGAACGCGGAATTTACCAGGACTGTGGAATCCAGTGGTGATGCGGAGTTTCATTGCTTCCGGTCTGTATTTAGTGCACCAGGTATTCGCAGCGCTTATCCAGAATAATTGTTCGGGCGAGAAGGGAAGACCTGGTAGCTTTGGCTCCACGTGATTTCGCTTGATCCATTGTTTGTATGCTAAATAGGCCTCTTTTATTCCACCGTTATCAGCAATATTTTCGCCTTGGGTGTTTATGCCGTTCAACTGTAATAAAAAAGGAAAATATTTTTGAAACTCATTGACATGCACGCATTCGAATTCTCGCATAAATACGAATTCTCAAAAAAGCATTAAAAATGGAATAGATATGGGCCAAGTACAAGAATGTCTTTGAAATTTGTTGCTCATTTACGTACGGTTCGTAATACGACGTGTTGAAAATCAAAGAAAGGTGAGCAAGTACAAATTATTGTACAGCTTGAAAACAATAGTATCACTATGTAATTATTATATCGACGTTGAGAACAAACCGGTATTCCTAGAAAGTCTACTCAATCAATTAAGTAAATTGCAAAGAACACAATTTCTTACTATTTGATTGACAAATCTGCTTACTACTCTATTAAATGTACTTGCTGGCACGCTTATAATGTACTTTTCTATGATAATTTAAACGCTACTTATTTTATACTTTTCTGTTTATTTCTCGGTTATCTATCTTGCGATTTAGAAGTGCGTGGCTATACACGAGTCTGACCTCTTTGAAAGAGTTCGCATCACGACTTACTCTTATCACGTGAAAAGGCTGATTTACATACATATACTATTCGCATAATATACCCGATACAAGAGTAAGTAAGTAATGAACTCAATGAAGGAGTAAAACCATATTGGTTACTTACGATCCAAGTAGCACAATTAAAAATATTTCACTTTACAATCGAAACTTACGTTCAGTCCCACATCCTCGACTGTGTAATTGCCGTACTGATGGATAATACATTCCGCCCTTTCAAGATAATTTTCCTTCGTCTGCGGCGCCCACCAGTCGACAAGATTTCCCTCTTTATCGAATTGTCTGCCCTGATCGTCAAAACCGTGCGTTATTTCGTGACCAATCACGAATCCAATAGCACCATAATTCATGTAATGTGGTCGATCGTTGCTGAAGAATGCACCTTGCAGAATGCCAGCTGGGAATTCTGCAGAATAATACGTTCGTATTTATCACATCGATCGTAATGAAACATCGTAGAGACTTTAATAAAGAGACACTTACGAATACTGTTTTCAATCGACGAATAAAACGCGTTAACGACCGCGGGTCTACCGTGCGTGACCCAATCACTTTTGTTCACTGGTTTCCTTAATTTGCTGAAAGAATATTCCACGCCGAACAGAGTCAAATTTAGAATGCCCTCCAAGTAATTTTCAGATGTCAATTCCAATTTCTCGTAAAACTCCTCGAGTTTCTTATCGTCTAACAATTCATCGGGATAGGCGATATGGCTGGACATCGAAGCTGCTTTTTCCAGGGCACTCTTTCGTGTATCATCGTCCATCCATTCAACCTGTACGGAAAGTAGAATTTATCATAATTATTCCTCGTTTAATCAAAATATAATTTCCATCGACAATTCGTAACATTTATATAAAAATAAATGCCAAACACACAATATACTTGCCTTTTTCAGAATCTTCGTGAATTCTTCCCTAATGTCAGACACCATTTCCAAAGCGTTCTTTTTCGCTTCTTCCTTGAAATATTTTCTCACGTAGAGAGCACCGACGCTAATAGCCAAACTTCCGGAAACCGTGTCGATGCATTCTTTCCACCTTGCTTCCCTTTCCGTTTTCCCGCTCAAAGCGGTAGAGTATTTCAATTGTCTTTTTCTAATGTCATCCGTAAGATAGCTCACGGATGCAGCGGCCGCCCTCCACATCACATAGTTAGCTTGGATTCGTTTCGGTGTGTTTGCTATAAGTCGCTCTAAGTTTGAAATGTAACTGGGCACGCTAACGATCACTACTTCACTTTCGTCGACCTGCACGCTTGGCGCTAAGAGAGTGTTGAAGTATTCTTTCCATGGAATGCTGTGGTAGGTTTTTGATAATTCTTCGACGGTCGTTGGATTGTAGAGGAGAGTAGCGTTACGACGTTTTTCATTCGGCAATGAGATCTGTGAGTGTTAAAATAGAGAATTGAACGGCGTTCATAGATAGAAAGATTTAAAAAAAAATAATGGTAAATTGATGGAAATTATGTGATATTGTATAATAAACCTACATTGGCGAGTTTCATTTCGAACTCCAGTGATTCTCGTAATTCGGTTTTTGCTCTGCTTCTGTCGGCACCCAAAATTACAGCGATATCGACCATGTAGCTGTAATACGCCTGCACAATTTTATCGTCGAAGCCCTTTGACAAATATTCCCGCGATAAACCGAGGGACGCTTGATCGAGCTGTAAAAGTGTTTACATGTTTGAAATGCGGGGAAACTGTAAAACGTGATATTGACTCGCGAGCACGTATACGGTTTACCAATTAGTAGACGCGGTTGTTTACGAAATTTTTCCAATATTGGATCAACCATTCTCGCCATCAAATTTAACGCGTGTTTATCCGCCAATTGTTCTTACGTAACCGCGACTGTCGTTCCGAACGTGTTAAATTATTCGCGGTTTAAAAACCCAACGAGTCCAGGTTTACCCTGGCAATTAGCGTTAAATTTTATGACCGTTTTTTCCATTAGTTCGTCGAAGTGTCTCACTTGCGGACGATTTTTAAATTTGTACTACGAATTTACAACGGCGTTCGCGTCGTTTCCCATCGAACGCCGTGATCGATGTTTTTCAAAGTACGGTTAATTCTTTTTTTTTTCTCTCTTTTTTACTTACATCGATTATGCGCTTCGTGCTGTTCTTCAAATCCGCGCCGACACTGAAGTCGATGAAGTAATCAACTGAGTAACCCATTTTACGGAACTTGTACACCGATTCTTTCCAATTGAAATCGCCGTCTCTCCAACGTTCACCTTCCAATACTGGCCAACCACCTAGTTTCTGAAGGATCTTCAGTAACGGTTCTAAACCTTGTGCCTCGATTGCCGCTAAAATATTCAACGTCCGTGTAATGTTTCATTTAATGTATAATAATCCAACGCCAATTTATAAGTAGTACTTATCATTAGAACAATGTGGTCCTGATTAAAAGGTACACTAAAGTATTATAATATCATGAAATTGGTAAAACTTCTACAATTCACGTTAAATCTTTCAATATAATTTTCATGAATTAAAATATTAAGCATAGATTATTAATTATTTGATAAATATGCTTTGTCCATTACTGTATCAAATTTATTATCATCTGTTCCCAATTGCAATAACTATATTTTTTTCTTATAGATTGGTAAGGTACAAACAGTCTTCTATAAATTATCGATAGATCTAATATGAAAAAAAATACTCACTTTTGTTCATGCACGATTGATACAAATTCTTCGCAAGTTTGAAAGCTTTTGGCTCGTTCGGTGGACTCTTCTCTTCGATACTGGCTCTGAGTTGATCTTGAAGCTGATCACTGATAGCTGTGAACGTATTCACGCTAGTCTTGTCATCCGGGATTATAGTGGATTTCAAGAAACCGCCGCACGCGAAGTCGTAAAAGTCGTCGCAAGGTTCCACCTCGGGATCCATGTTCTTCAGGATCCACGATGCTGCGAGATCATATATCAATCGATTAATCCCCACCGTTTATCCGACAGACTTATCACAGAACTGTAATCTTTTTTACTAACCGGTATGCACGCATTCCGATGTGTAACAAACGTTCTCCTCGCATTGCGGTCCTCTCTCTACGGTTTGAATGCCCTTTGTATTCTGAGATCCGCTCAAAGCGTCGGCTGTGGACGGTAACGCCTCTGAATTAACAGGATCTACTCCCGTGCAGGTGCGGATGCGGGTGCAGGTGCGAAAAGAAAACATGCGGAATGGCTCTGTTATTATTTTTGTTAGTGACGATTGGTGATTTTCTTAAGCTGTGGTAATCTCCGTTTAACTGGTGTGATTTGAAACATTTCATTTTGCACACTTTACGATGCGTCCGGAAATTGAGTGACATTTTATTTTTTTCTCAAAGAACATTGATTAATGGATGTAATTGAAATTTTATTCGCTTATATGAAATCGATTAATTCGCTCGGTTTGTTGCGTCGAATAAAATTTGAATTTTGTTGAGTAAATGATGCACGTACGAGTGTATGTACGTATGTTGCTATGACAACGCCAGTGGAGTGCAAAGGATTAATATTGTAAATTTTGCACGATCGTAGGCGACCAATGATATTTAACGCATTATCGAAATTCCAGTCGTCGAAGCTACTACTATCCTCGTATCTTCGGCGCACAGACAGAATTGTGCGTGTGTACTTTTAATTTATGAATTGATTTGCAAGAATCACGTACGGCAAATATGAATATCAATTATTAGCACCGCTGGGTGCGCTAGCGAAACTTTTCGATTCACAAATCCCACGATACTTCGTATTTCTCCTGTCATTTATAATTACGGGACACTTTACTCGTAATTTGATAAAAGTGAATTTTTCAAATTTATTAAATAAAGTCCTGGATTTTCTATCGGTACACAATCAAATAATGAATTGAACAATTACCATGAATCACCGTGTATTTCATAAATATATTGCCTGAAAAACATCCATGAAAGAAATCTGATTTCCAGTGAAAAAAATGTGTTAACACCCATCCCGTCAAACGTGAATACAGTAAACCCACGTGTTAACATATCACACTGAAAACTACCTAACGGATCGCGTCACACGTTTGTGTATATTGTTTCTCTCGCAATTCAACAACCGGTTTGAATGGAACTGTGTAAACCTCAAACGCGATCAATTATTGATCTTTATCGATTATGAGTGTACCCGCGTACACGTTCGCGGACGAAAGAGTAACATTTCGTCGGACGAAGCTACTGGCCGATGACTAAGTATTCAAGCATCACACCGTGTTCCCGTATCGTTATCGGTTTTTCAGATTGTAAACTCGTCGGAAATATCGGAATGAGTCAGTATCGATTCTTTTATTGGCTACGTAGGCACGTCAATAACTGATTAAATATACCATTGAAATCTACGACAGCGGATCTTGTATGTTATTTTGCAAAATACTACAATCGGGTAAACCGGCGGTGAGTAACTTTCGAAATAATATTGATTTACCAAAAATATCTTTTGCCGCGTCAGAAGCACGATGCTATTGACGTCGTTATTATTGACGTCACATTTTTCGGATTTAACACGTGAATCGTTCATTACCTAAACGTTGCTAAAAATATAGTGCGAGTGGTACAATAAAACGTAAGATAAAACTGGGCGGAGAATCGGACGTTACTTATTTTGCATATAACAAAACGACGAAGAAGATAAACGATAAAAATGTGACATTAATCGATCGAGACAAAGTTCGAGAGTTTATTAATTAAATTTACTGCAACTCGATCATAAAAAAACGTGTCCAGCTTTCGCGCGTTTTACAGTTTTTATATCGTTTCACGTGCCGGCGAACCGTTATCGAACAGCCAACCGCAAAAGCAATCTCGTCTCCGTTGCAAGAATCTCTGAAGATTGCGAATTCCGTCTCGTCGAGAGACAACGAGGGGAAAAAAAAGAAAAAAAAATAATAAAGAGAAGACTTCTATGAAACGAAACGTCGATCAAGCATAAACATTTCAGAAACAGTCTCCTCCGGACAAACGATGGAACACGGAAAAGAAGAATCCGTGATTATTATCGTGAAATTGGCCTCCCCAAGATAAATATGTATCCCTATCTATCTTTCGCAACGATTTGCATGAAACTCGCCTATAATTGCATGATTTTTAGCGTGGATTGATGCTCGTGACTACATGCGGCAAGAATTATAAGGATTTAACAGGCATGTATCGTAACTATCGTTCTCGTAGCTGAATCGATTAATGTTATTAAGCGACGGTGATCAATGTTTTTATAGCGACATGAATACACGATCCAACTATCGTCTGTGTAAAACCACATGATTCCCAAGCTCGTTAAATGTGCAAACAATAGGCGCGCAGGTAAACGTGCGCCCCGTGCACCGAATTAATATATGGAAACGGCATCTCGTTCAGGTACAGTTAAAATTAAATCATACTAAATAGACCGGTTTGCATAATGGTTCGCAGCCGCGTGAAAATTGTTGTCTTACCGCTACTGGTGGAGATCTTGCAGGTGTTTGCCGCTAACACACCGAGTGCAACGGCTAACGCGATACTCAAAAGCACCCCGGATACAGCGATCACCGTTAACCCGCGTTCTAAGGCTGACCTTCTCTTCCACCATGTTGGATTTCTGGAAAATAAGATACGAAATTATAAATTTATCAATTTTTTCATCGATTTTGGGATCAGTTATTGCGAACCTGGAATGAAATTACTGAATGGATGATTAGAGATTGGAAAGATTTTTTTTTATTATTTATTGATAAATTATTATTTATTGATAAATTTTAGGATGAGATTTTTTTTTATAGGTGTTGAGTGATTTAGGGTATCGTTAAACGAATTACAAACAGATTTGCTGAACCAATTACGCCGTGAACGAGGAAAGGATATTCGTCTGGTGTGTTGTTACGTTGCACCTACATCGCACCTGTGATTGTGGTTTATCGTCGCCGGTAAAATTCCACTTTGATCGACCTCACGTTTCGAGTGATGCCCCGTTAGCGGTGTGTATTCGAATTGATGAGCGTCGAAATCGTATAAAACGAACGGAAATTTTTTAAATTAACTACCCCGGTTACGACGTTGTTTTAAGTGTTATTTAATACTTCGCACACATATAATAAAGGATACACTCGAGACGGTAAATAATTACAGAAAAATTTGCACATCCGAACGGCGTCGGGACGTAAAAATCTTACGACGAACGTATAAGGAAACGATTTACCCGTCGACGTTACGTTGCAATAAAATCATTAGGTAGTTTTCGCTGCGTCACGTCAAACACCGTGTTATTTACCGGCTGTATACCAACAACAGGGGAACAATAATTAATGATTGCTTATCTTTTAATGGTCGGGTCGGTGCGTGATATTTAACCAACCAATTTTAAGTACTCGCGGCAGATTTTGCGCGTGCTTTTTGAACAGTTTTTTATCGCGGTAGAAAACATCGGAGAAATGAAAAGTGACGGATCGAAAGTTGTCTATATAATAATAATAATCCCCCAGTTGAATGCAAAACGTGATTCGCTCTTCGCGAATTGTACAGAGACTCAGATCTCTGCGGTTTATCCTTTTCTTTCGTTTCTTCGTTCTTTCTTTTTTTGTTTTACCTCTCCTGGACAAATAATTACCGCAGAACGAGCACGTGGAATGTTGCAACCGGTCGCGATACTTTTATAGCGCTATTATAGAGGAGAACCTGATTACTTCTCGATAGTGAAAAGGAACTCGGCCCGACGACCGAGTGCGAATTAATATTACCCGCGTAATCGAAAGTTTCCCGCATTTCTCAATGAGATACTCTTACGCGTCACGTTCTGAATTCCAAACTCGATTCAATATAATTAATCACAATCCTAACTCGTCAAATATAATTACTAAAAAAAAAATCATATCACATTACCATTCGTAATAATACATCACAATTATCAAAATATCCATTAAGAAACCCCAACGACATTCTACAATCGTATAAATCTGACGATGAGAAGTCAGCACAGGTAAACATCGCTCGCAGGTGAAACACGTCACACCTTTGGAAACGTAGAAAAAACACGCGAACCATAGGGAACGCGTTAACGTATCTTTTCAGTAAGCGTACTTGATGCCAAGTGCATAATAGAGTCTACACGTTACGACGAGTGTATTGACCTCCTTGAGACGCAACGACGTCGTCGTCGTTGTCGTCGTCGTCGTCGCCGTCGGGTGCCGTCGGGACACCTTGCACCGCGGCGTAGCACAAAGTCAACGCCCTGTGCATACCGTTCAGTTTGTGCGTACGGTAAACTCGAATGGTGACCGGCGTAATCGTTGCATACTTCGGGAGAAAGAGCCGTTCGAAAATGAAAAATAAAACTCCCCTACACTGTCGTTCGTTCGTTGGCACGTTAATAACACTCGAACGAAACCCTATGTTCTTTGGTGTTCAACTTCTGTACCATTTGCTGCAGCAGTCAATCGAGCGTGACACTCAATGACGTGAGAGCCCTGTAAATCGATTGTGTTACTTTGACACACTTTTCATTTAATCGAAATGCTCCCGTAGACCCTGAACGAGGCGGGATGGTAAAACGCGATGAATTCCGAAGGGAGGTCATTCTGGTCGACGAGAGATGCGTGAGAAGATGTCGAACTCTCGACGTCTTCCTAGTGGATAAGTAGAAAAAACAAATCTATTGGCGAGTTTTCACGCGTGACCACGTTCATCAGGGCAGCGTCGTTACGTCTACGATTCAGCTTATTTGTACGTACGATAATAATATTCCCTTATAACAGTGGTCGGCAAACTTATTAGCCAAACAGCCAAATATGAACATTAAAACAATTTAAAAAAAATTGGGAGCCAAATCTGCTTGTTTAGTAAACTTTTATTACACTAAATAAGTAGTACACTAAATAAAATTAAATTTCATACTTAACAAATATTTATTAATGCGAACAATGTGCCGCACTTAAGGAGCCAAAGAGCCACATGCGGCTCTGGAGCCGCACTTTGCCGACCACTGCCTTAAACAATGTACATATATTGACACGAAGATAATGTTCTTATATGACACATCGTAAAATAGTTTCCTCCTCGCGTAATGTATGATTTACGTAGAAATGTTAATACAGAAATACATATACAGGGCGTTTCATCGGAGAGTTCCTGATTTCATAGGAAACGTACACCGATACAGAGAAAGGAACAAACGTACCGTTTACCCGGGTTACGTGGGAAATTCTTACGGAATTTTCACGGAAAATATCAATCCAACCGTGACGTTAAGTATAGTTTGAATCGCAAGGGGGGGGGGGGCAGGTTACCCTTGATTTTACGCGATTTGCCCGCCGGGATGGCGGAATTAGGGTGTCGGTCGATTCCAAATTTGTCGCGTCAGTAACCAAGCAATCAAGCTTCGTCGCAGAACGTCGACGGATTACTGGAACGATATAAACAGGATGTTAACGGCAGATGTTAACACGATGTCGTGTCGATTTAATTTAAATCCCTGATATAATTTCAAAATTCAACCGTTTCTGTTTTCGTATAGTTAGTTTCCCGTGTAACTGTTCGTTAACACTAAACCTACCGAGGTGGGTCAAATGACCGTTTTCAAATTTTTGATTACTGTGCCTATATGCAACGTTATGGCTTTCAACTTTAATTTCTTTAATCAAAATAAAGAAAACACAGTTCTTTATGCAAAATTAACTGTTACCTGAAATCAATTGCAAAGGTTATCATTTTTTCGGATCCGATAAGAATATGTACCTAAACTGTCGGTAGGTTTAGTGTTAAATACCAACGATTTTCAATCGTCACGAACGTTGGGGTTTATCGAAGCAACGGTCGAGTTGTTTAGCACACTTTTTATCGAAACAGAAGCGCGTCCGCGAAATTGTGTCGCGAACAAACGGCACAAAACGCTCGTGGGTTGCATCGCAATAAAACGAATCGAGCGTGTCTTTGCACGTGGCCACGTGGCACGACTTAAATGTCTCTCGTCCTTCTTCTACTTTCCTTGCAAATCTTTTTTTCCCCATTTTTTTTTCTCTCCAACATCACCTCGACTTCTTTTCCTTCTCCCCCTCTTTCTCTCTCTCTGTCTCTCTTACATCACACACCTTTCCGGGAATGGTATCCTGATCGTAATGATCTTCCTCCCAGTGTTATACTAAACGGCGTGTAATAGTCAATTTTCTCATATCCGTCAAATTAGGCATACCGCCGGTACTACTTTAACGTAAAATTGCTTCTTTCTGTCAGTTTCCATGATTCTTAAATATAGTCACGCCGAAGGTCATCGTTGTTCGAGAGATTCGCTAAGATTACATCGATCGCTCGATCCCTCGATCACTTCGTCCTTAATCGAACACATTCGTTTCGACGTTCGTTTCCACGATTAGAAGAATTTCTGACAGAGACTCGGGAGATATCATTGTGTGAATGAAACGACGCCGTTGCATCGTGTGAGTGTTAACGAGGTTTCCGTTGTCCAGGTTGTCGGGGACACCGGAATCCACTCCCAGGTGTCCGGCTTTCCCGGCAATCTAGAATCACACGGTGATTCCAGTCTTTCGGGTGACCTTCTTCGGTGGACCTCGTAAAGACAGAAACGAGAAGACCTCGTTTACGTCGTTCGACTTAATTCGGAGTTGACATGATAAGGAAGTATAAGTCACCGCGGCGTCGAGCGGAATACAAATTCGTTCGGTAGACTCGAGAAACTAGGAGATTCGCATTTTTTTTTACTATTCCAAGGTAGCTATAAATCGTGCGCGCGGGAAACACGGAATTGAAAATAAAGATCAGCGGCAGCTATTCGTCGTTCTCGTGTCTCTTAGACTGTAAATCATTCGACAAACCAATTGCGTAATTGTAATTTTCTTATTGTTAATTGTCTTTTTTCTTGTTTCGTTTTTCCTTTTTTCTGCGCGCGAGCGATCGAAACCGCATCTCGGATCGATTTCGCAGTTCCCATCGGAAAACCGTCGCGTTTCCTGTAGAAAGCGACGGCTCAGTTTATGGAAAAGACGAAGAAATGCGTTCGATAACAAGGAAGGTTTGTCCCATGTACACAAGAAAACCGCGATCAAATGGTATTTTTACTATTTTTTTTTCTCAGCCGGAGTTAACATACCCGTGCGAGAGTCTACGTGTAACTTTTTTTTTTAAGTGCACCGCTTGGAAGCTGTTAAATGGTACGCCAAACAAGAGGACACAAGAGCGAGCAAGAAATAATAATCGGTGTTTAGAAGTCGCATTACGATCGTGAGTATGCAAGTGTATCTCCGCTAAACGGAATTTAAATACCGTTCGCTATCGAAAAAACTTCCACGTACTTTCGCAAATGAAGAATAAACACACCGTGTAACGGTGAAAGTAGCCGACCGCGACGACGTCCGGGAAAATTTGTTTCGCGTCTCGTATTTCCACGCGTGAAATTAATTTCAAAGTGTAATGAGCGTTGTTCGACGACGACGACGATGATGATGATGATGATCGGTGGTCGCGTTCGCGTATAAATATTTATGGCGCATCAGCACGCTCGTTACCATTGTTTTATAATCTTTCTCCGCGGGGACTTGCATAAAAACGATTGCAACATTCGTCGGCGAACTTTCATAATTCGCGCGACGAAACGTATGCAAACCGTTGTGCTTTTGACTCCGTTTTTATTTCAAGCCCGTCAGATTTCACCGCGTCGAGATCGCTCCGAGGAAGTCGAACGTCTCACTTTCACTTCCCTCTGTGTGTAAAAAAAAAAAAGATAAACTTATCGCAACAATTTGGCAAAAAATCCCGACTTCTCCTTTTACACGCGTAACTCGATTATATAAAATTCTTGACAAAGATTTTTATAGGTGTACACACACACACATACACATACACACTGTAAGGAGAATCGGTGTCTTCGGAAGCATTGATTTATTATAAATTACCCTGTACGTGACACAAATGGCAATTGTATTAATGGTAGACTGTTATCTAATTTCATAGATATTATTATTACTTTTTTCCCGGTTAGATGCACTTCTTAGTAGGAGACTTTTCGCGGAAACACCATGAACGTACATTTTCCCGTACTTTGAGACAAACCGTAGTTACGTTGAATTTCGCGTGAAAATTAGCATGTCAAATAGAATTTCATTGTAAACAGGAAGCTGGAGTAGCGATTTTATTTAGAAGACAAGGTGCACAGGAAAGAATCAACATTATATGTAAATAATTCAACAGGTATCGCTTCACCGATCGTTGGTTTCGTTCGAACGTATCGATAGCACGGAAATAGAAGTATTAACATATTAACACGCTACGTATGGACAACTTGTTAAGCGCGTTCAACAATTTCAAATAAACGACGCGCGACCGTTGGAAAGATGCTCGCTGAATTATCGATGGGAGGAAGTGCAAGTTTAAATTGCGCCACGTTTATTAGACAGTAACGAATTTAATTACACCGTCGCCCATGAAACTCTCGTCGGCCGTGGTCGTGTAATAACGCGCGTTACAGGTGTCGTAACAACGTAACGTCGTTAGGTGCAGGTACAATGTAAAGCGGGAGCTCTAAGTAATTAGTGTCGCTATCGAACGGCCCGCTTTGTTTCACCAACAAACTGACATTATTAAGATAAGAAATTCATTAAGTCGCAATTAAAGTTGTCGTCTTTATCAAGCCTATGAATGAAACAATATTTCTTATCGGGTCATACTTTTGTCCTTACTGTATTCTAAAAATGTTATCGAATATTATTTTAAAAAATCATATCATTTTTCTATATTTCATTTAATACACGGCTAGTTAGTATTATAAAATTTTGCCAGTAATTAGGATGCATATTGGAGATGAATTTTAGATTCCACTCGGTGGGATATTTTTCGCGATACCGTTGGAATACTTTTAATTGGGTATCAGATCTGTTTCCCTTACTCATCAAGATAAGCGACAGTCTTGAATAAACATTGACAATAACGTTGTTATGCGGCATTGTTTTACACTGTGTTTGTATTATCGCATCTGTAAGTCACGGTCGTGTACGGATCGTCTGCACGCGATTGTAATAAACCGTCGCGTTTACCTATCCCCGAGGGAAGAACATAATAGTAATACACCCAATTCAGGAAGACAGTAATGATACCGTGAAAACGTTTCTATATCCGTCGTATATCATCGTCGTCCAAATAAAATCACTTTTCATCCTTTTCTCAGTTACGATCAAAACAGATCCCATAATTATTCTACCTTGTTATCGTTCGCAACGACGTGCAAGATATTTCATTAGAAGACCCCGACGGTAACAATTAACTGCTATCATTACATAATGAACGTCACATTCTTTTTCTTTCGTCCAACCAATCAAGATCTACCATTTCCGCGTAGTCTCAAGAGAAGATCTACGCCAGCCAGATCCTCTGGATCGTCATTACCGTTATTATTTAAGTTGATTCGTTCTTTCCCCCCTTTATTAATAATCGTATCGAACGCCCGGAGGTATCGACAGTGGAGCGTGAGTCGTTTTTGTTTGCTACGTCGCGCAAAATTTGCATAATAAATTCCAAAATTATCGTCGCTCGATCGCTCACCCGTCGCCCATTACACTGGAACGGGGAAGAGGAAAGCAAGCAGGGGGGGGGGGGGAGAGGGGGAGAGGAGGAGGAGGATAGTTGTGCAATCGACGAGAAGTGATACAAGGCTGTCGTGATTGTTTGCAAAAATGATTTAGGAGGCGATATTCGAAGACCGTTAACCCGTGTAGAGTACAGCGAAAGAGGAACCGAGATAGAACACGCCTAGCGAGAAATTTTCGTCTAGGAAGCGAGAAAAAATTTAAATGGAATAAAAAAAAAACAAATAACTTGTGGCATAAAGTGGTGTCAATCCTGCGGCACTTTGTATAGACACTTTTCATAATCTTCTTGCAAATATTATTACAACTTGATTTACTTTCGCGATACCCGTGCCAGTATTACAAAATATTTTTTCGTCCCACATCGATTGTGCTTCAAATTTCTCGCGTAAGAGACTCATCCATGATTAAAGAAAAGTCTGAAAATTTCATTGTGTTCGTGAAAGCAAGGCAAAAGGAATTATTTCAAATTTGGATTAACTCTTCGTGATTTTGCATCATTATAGATTCAATTGACTAAAGTGATAGCTTTGAAAATAGTTTTTTATTGTGATCGTTAAGATAGTTGTAAAATTGTTCAACGTTTAATTATATTCGACGATCGTTAGGTACGTTGACTTCAATTATAATCGTACTACGTATCTGAAACGAAAAAGAAAAGTATGCCGTTCCAGCGTAACATTATTTTCCGTATCCGACACCGTTATCGACGTTTCCAACGTAAATACGTGTAACACTCCGTCATAATACGTTCGAGAAGCATTTGTAAACTTGCACCATGAACCATAATGCCCGAGCGGTAAACCGACTAGCACAAGACTTTCACCGCGCTCGATTTACAGATTGATCGGCACACGTTTCAATGCGTTTTATGGCTTATACGTTCACCGCGGTCTATAATGTTTCCTCTTCTGAAATACGTGCCGGTTTTACAAATCCCAGCGAAAATCGGTTTTCGATTCAACCATGCCGCCCAGGTGTTGCCGTGTGATGTGATTTATATTTAAAAAAAAAATAAAAATTATTCTTCTCCCATTTGCGCACGATTATATTATTCACATATTATTATTTATTTGCAATTTTAATGAATTTTATGAGAATCGCGATGGAGTGGACGACACCGGGATGTTGTGACGGACGAAATAGACGTGTGTTGCAGTTATGTAAACGAAGATTCAAAGTGACACGGTGCTGATAAATGTCTGAACATGTTCGCTATTGGGAACCGGCATTACAGGAAGGAAGTCACATGGTTTGACGTAGATTCAGACCTTCGTTTCTGGACGCATTTCGTTTCGACCAGTTTCACGATTGTTAGTGTCTCGCCGTTAATTTGTTCGATCGACGAGGAAGTGGATGTTTACAACGTAACGTAGGCTATTATACACGTTGTACCTTTAATAATCGACGGGTTCGGAACGATTAAAGTAATTTATCTAAACCCTAGATCCTAAATCTATCCTAAACTCAAGAGGGTTATCGATTAAATAAAACAAGTTTATATTCGATATTACCTAATCGAATGTAGAAAACAAAATGAATTGGGTTCTCTATGAATAACATTAAATAAAGTGGAACAACATCAATGCCATTTCTCGTGCCAGAAATTATCATGGCATAATTTAATAAATTACCAGTGATCATCATCCACGTTTTTAGAAATTCAGCGAGTTTTTAAAGATCCCCGTTGTCGTGGTTACGATACAAGTTTTATTACCTACGCGATACGAGAAACGGTTCGATCTACTTCGACTGTATTCTTAAGGTCACAAATCACAATGCTGGCAACTCTTCGGCGTAACATCAACGCCTGGATAGCGTGTTTTATCACCGCGAATACCGGCGTGCATTGAAATCACAAGTTCTGCCGAACAGACAGAGCGATACTTTGTTTATATAACCGGCGAGAGAATGTCGCACGAGATTGTGCATATATCGAGCGGAAAAACGATTGCACACAGAATCCGGAAAAATGGAAAGACCTTTCGACGTTTTCACTGTCGAACTTGTTACACCGATTTGCAACAAAGTGTAACTCAATCTCCGTGATAAGGTAATAAAATCTTGTTTCAAATTATTCTACCGTAGATACGAGTTACTTACTCGCGTGATACCGTTCGCGTAAAAATGTCCAATTAATTAAAAATAAATTTGTCGTGTTTGCGTTGCGCGATAATGTAGCTAATTTTTTGAAATCCGCCGCGAGATAATCAATTGGAAGTCGATGAAACTGTTCGACTTGAGTCGACGTTAATAACAAATCGCAATAATTTCGGTAAAATTATAGAGATCGCAGTCTGCAAATATTGGATTTATTTTACGCAACGAGCGTCGAACGAACTGTCGAAGCGAATAAGGTGATTTAATTACAGTCAAGTGTTTCCGATATTTCTTTATCAACTAGTCTGTATTGAATCTTTTTAATCGTAAAAATTGACATATATAAAACGAACGATAATTTTCATTAGAAGTTCTACATGGTAGATATAAATAAAATCGCAACAACTGCGTAGAGTTCGTTACACTATATCACCATAGAAATAATTCCATGTAATTTTACGGACTTTTTGCGGACAATAGCAATTGAGTAATGGTCCATAAACATTTCTATCGACAACGGATAATGCACTATCATCTGTTGTAACGGGATAGTTTTTCATTCTCATTTGAAATAGCGGAGTTTCACCGATAACCAGTTTTCAGTAGTATTGCATAAGTATGCCGCCACGTAAAAAAAGCAACTATTAAAGATTCTGTGGGTAAATAGCACCGCAACAGAAAAAAAGTGTAAAATCGACGCGGTACAAACGAAAGCGCGACGAAATGCTCATAATATTTATATAAGAAAACAAAACTAACACAAATTGACATTCACTTTGTTTGATGATCATGCGAATAAATCGAATGCTTCGAACACACCTCTGTCGTTTCAACAATTCGTTAATTGTTCGCTAAATATCGTTCAAACTCTCGCGTCACGTTATTATATTATTCAATTAGAATTCACGCAGCTCCGATTAATCTTCGCGATTTCATTCAATCATCGACAACGATGATTTCGCAATAAACAAGAAATACAAAGGACTCACTTTATAACAGTTTGCTTCATACTGTTGGTCATTCTGTAATCTCGATTTCCCTCTCGCACTTCTTTTCGTCTCGATTTCGATTCGAACTACTCACTGACACATTACCACTCACACTTTCGTCCCTGATATACCCTTCGGTCACTTCCCTGTCTGCCCTTTCGATTCGTTCGGATTCGCCCGGCACCGTTCTTCGCAATCACGGAAGTTTCTTTATTTTATTTTATTCTATTTTTTGTAATTAATTTGTTATTTTTCCGCAGTTTCAGCGCGAATCCGCCGTTCTCTTTTCCCTGCGAATTCTTTATCGTATCCGCGGGAATAGGCAGGACTCTTTTTTATCTCTCGGAGTCCGGATATGAACCGGTTTGGACTGTTAGCGCCGGACTGAACGAGCACGCGCGTCTCTCCTCGTATTTAAACGCCCTCTCCCTACCTCTCTCGCCCTCTCTTTCTCGTTCCCATTCTGCCGCTCCACGTTTCGATACTCTCCTCTTCCTTTTTCCGCGCTCGCGGTGAAAAAAATACAGATTCGGACGTATGCATATTGGCAAAGGAAGGAAAAAAAGAAACGGTGAACGAAACGAAAAATGATCGGCGAACGACCAATCAGACGAAAGACAATTGTAATTATGCAATTAAACGTGAGACACGTGTACGTAACGCTTCTGACGGAAGTGTTACGAGTTTCGTGTAAACCGCGAAAGCTTTCGCAGGTTTATGGGGGTGGTTTAATGTATCCGAGAGATAAAATTGCGTTCAGATGATTTTTGGAGATTTCAAAACGAAATTATTCGTTTCCTTTGCGTGTTTCGCGATCAGATAACCGGGCATTATGGAAACATTTATTTTGTATTATTTACAGATCGTTAACTTCTGTTTCCATGAAGTTATATGTTTAATCATGGGAAGGGATGTCGGGAGTTTTCCAGGATAATTCATACCGCGTGAGAACAACTTTTTCTAACGATATCGTAAGCTCATTGTCCCGCACAGTGGATTCGAGCAAGAAAGTTTACGAATAATTTAGATTTTCTACACTAATTAAATCCGATACGAATGAACGCAATCTTTTTTCTTTTAATAAGACGAATATATTTATTTATACCATTTCGCATCCGAATAGAATTGCAAAACGACGCATAGGAGCTTAGAAGAGAGAACTGGTTCCAACCGGTTCCGACGAACAATCGATGAATGATCGATAGAACTGCCTAGTAGCCTTTATTAATTGCGCGGATAAAACTCCGATTCGGTCCATTTATTCCAATCACGCTGAAAATATACATATCGTTCACAAAAATTCCAACTCTTATCGCCTCGCAATGAAAATCAAACGGATTTTTAATTTTTCTTCTCACACCGTACGTTCTACTTGTATCGATATTCGTCCTTCCGATTGTAATATAATACATATATTGAAAACGCGGAAAAACGTGCGGCAAGTTTCTCAAGTTTCGTCGAGTAAATATTAACACTGATTCACAGTCTTAAGGTCGTAAGTAACAAAGAAATGTTGGTCGATCGTTTGTACGATTTCTGTGATAAGCATAGAGAAACATCGTATCGATCGTCCATGGGAAATGTGAAAATCCACTGATTTTTTTTTTGTTTTGTTTCGCGTGTTACGCGAACCTAAACGAAAAAAGATCGGTTTTAGAAAACACGTAAATTTTCACCGTCGTATCCTGCTTGAGATTCATTTATTAACGTCTAGTGTCTAAGTGTGTGGAAAGTGCGATGCGTAAGTTTGGCCGAGTTTCCGAAAGTTATAGAAACCTATGCCGGTCTTCCAGCTCCATGCTTCAAAACTATCGTGCACAAACTTTAAAACTACTGTCCCAGAAACCACTCTCCGAACTCTGTAGGGCTTCAACCTACATAGGGTGAACATATACAGTTACGGGTCATTTCGTTATACGTGTATGTAGCAGTTTATCAGGCGGTTTTTTCGTCGGCAAAATATTCAATTTAAGTTTTCGATTGACATTTTAATAGCGTTCCCCGTTTGTACGACGTTGTTCGAAATATGTCATACGGACGAGACGAAAATTCCCGATTTACCTGCGAAACGTCGTTCGCGTTTATTACGCGGCTAACGAGCGACAACGTGTCGTTGTTACACGGATTACACGAAAGTCATTTCACGGTACGATTAAATATGGCAAACTGAATTCTCGATGTATCGATAGAACGTATTTTTTTATTTAATCGCGAGTATAATTGAGATAACGTTGTTGTTGGGGTTAACGATATTTTTTTTTTGGATGTGAATTTGGAAGAGAATACTTTTGATCGTGTCTATGGCAACGCAAAATTGCCAACGGCTATGCAACGCATTGTTTGCTAAACTTAGTTCTCTGATTACCATACGGTCATGTAAGTCAAATGGATTCCGAGCAATCCCGATTCCTTTTTCTCCAATAAGACGATCCTTCCTCGGCGGAAAGCTTAAATCAATTCTTAGAACTGTTCCTTGGGATGTATTGTACCCTGTCATCCTAGTGTATTAAAAAAAAAGGTAATCGTGAATATATTAAGAACGTTCCCTGTTTCTCGTTTGTAGTTCACTCGTAGTCATTTGCTACGGATGGGAAATTCCAAAATTCCAATATAGTGAAATTAAAAAATGTACATTAAAATTTTCAATGATTTCTACGATGAAGAATGTCAAGATTCAAGTTTCAAGATTCAATACAGAACGCGCTTTCGACAATATAATTTCGTTAGAAAGCAAAATTGAAGTGGTGAGACGACGCGATTACGCGAATCCATACCTTCGATCTGCAATTATTTCTCCATGTTGTACGCAGTGTGTGTGTATGCGTGTAATTACCGGGAATTAGAAAAGACAGGTAAAACGACCAAAAAAAAAAGAAAAAAAAATGTAAAGCAAAAGTATGGAAAGTGTAATTACGGTCAACGAAAATTTACGTCGCGATTAATTTCGAACACTTTTCCGCCGCGGTTTCCGAGTAAAATTCCCGTCATTTAAACGTCGGCCACGACACTGCTATCTTCTAATAGAGAATGTAGACGTAACCGCGTAACAAGCTATCGTAATCATCGCGTGCGGATTAAATGTGACTCCTGCCAAGCGTTGAAAATATCTTAACGCCAAGGCAACATCATTTCTTCCCACGACTGTACCTGCTGATCTGTTCAACCTTCACCTTCTTTTCCCTATTCGTGGAAAATTGTTCTTCACGACGGGGAACACCGCTACATATAGCGATGTGTGTTTGTATTAGAGAAGATGACCGAGGTGGAAGATCACAGATCAGTTCGCAAAATAAAATCAAACTATGTCCCAGCGAGTATTTTAATGTCCCCGTATTACCATAAATTAAATATTCTATCGATTTTCATTCGCTTCATTTTATCTACCCAGGTTTTGATTAATCCTCCTAATAACACTTAATAGATGCGATGCCCATTAAGATAGGGTATTTCGAAGTTTTGTAGATTTAAAAAATAGCACGATTAAATTTATGTAGATAATAATAATAGTTAAATAAATAACATTCCAATAGTATCGTTACAAGGATTCAGTTAAATGTTTCAGTGATATTGATTAGGAATTAGATCATTCCGATTATGTCATTCTTTTAATATGATATAACAATACGGCTATCACAGCGTGATTTAATAGACGAACGCCAATGATATACTGCCCGTAAACCGAGACAATTTATAGATTAGCTTATCGATTGTCATCACGAGATGTTCGCAACAATAGTTAAGATCAATCGAGTGTACGGTTATGAATTTCACCTTTTGTCTACGATTCGTATCGAGGGTCCTGCTGCATGTGCAACGCTGCATGTGCGTCGATCTCTCGATGTCGATTCGAGGACGAAGAAGTTCAATTCGTGGAAGGTCGGTGAACCGCGTCGGAAAAGTGTGTCGATGTTAATTAAAGAAACCCCCATCGATTACTAGTTGACACTTTACACCGATGTAAAGTGTTTTAAACCCGTAGTTGTTGTTTCGAGGAGCATAGAAACTCGTAAACTAGTGAAAATACATAGTAACGTATGCGTTCAAGTTAAACTTCAATTCCCTGTTGTTTATTTATTATCCATGTACTCCATTGTATCATGTATGTACCATATTATCAGAGATAAAAGATAGAGAATTAAAAGTTCATTATATCAAGAGAACAATGGTCTTTTGTGAATTTTACATGTACGTTAGTTCGTAGATTATTAGAAGAAAAAAAACGTCCGTAGACGTTTGTCGGATAGAAAAATCATTCTATGAAATTTATAATTCAAGTTCATATGGATTATCTGACTCTCGTAATCTTCAACGGGCGATATTTTCGCACGGTGACATTATCGCAGGAAGAAAGTTTGCATCGGCGATTGGCGTGAACACATGTCGATCGAGAATCGCGTATACCGTTAGTGTGACGTTAATGACCGGGATGTCAAGGAAATCTAAATTGTCGTGCAGGCTATCGAGTAGAAACTCTACGTCCGAGAAAAAGACATAGATCGTCTACGCGTTAAATCATTGGCGGTTGATGATCTACGTGGAACAGTGGTGGTGGCCGGTTCTTAAAAATCCTCGTTCGCGTGAAACAATGCGAAGGCACTGATCGACCATTTATCCAATAAAGTACGGTTAACTTGTTATCCTTATTAAACTTGACAGATGCGCGGAATTATCCAATTTAATACGGCGGAGCGTGAAGACGGAAAAACATGATTCATAATTCAACGTAGGTACAGTTATCGCGCGGGGATCAATTTAGAATTTTACGATGAAACTGAAATTCGAATAATTCGTACGGCGATACGGTGAATAAATCGAATGCAATAGGTGGATAGGTAATACGGACTGGACAGAGTGGTGTACAGTTATAACTGTTGCACAGAGCTCGCTAGTATTATGTGGCACACGAATTCGAGAAAATTAAAACCTATCGATTCACAGTTTGCTCTTGATATAATGTAATTAGCAGCAGGAATACGAAGAGTCGAGCTCGCGAGTAACCGAGTAGCATGCAGAATACGATGATAACAGGAAGTCTGTAGTAGTTATTTATCGCAAGCAAGTCAGGTAGCCGTTGTTCTACTTTCAGCGATATCCTATCGAACAACCAGTTAGAAAAATTACAATCGGTCGCGAGGTGTCGGCGAACAAGGATACGGCGAACCGGTGGCTCGAATTCAGATAATATCGATCCGATCGAATCTTCATTAACATTTATAATCCGCATCAGTTATACAGCCCACAAATAATATACCTTCGTAAAAGATGAAATAGTTTATTACCGGATAACATACTTGGTATTTTTAACGTATCCGATAGAAATTAATTAAGCAGTAACTAATTACGTGCGACACTAATCATTGACAACTTAAAACACTGTACGTATCTCTTTATACATTTTATTATAGTATAATATCAACGGTAGAATTAGCGTCAACTACTCGTCGTTCTGTTATTCATTAAATAGATATTATTCTCACGTAATAATGTAACATGATAACATATAATAAATAGAACATGTCACAATTAATGAAAGAATATCAGATGCGTATGAGATGTCCGTTACCTGTCGTTACTCACGTCACGCTATTCAATACGCAGAGTATGTATTCTGTACATATACATATGTATATGTATATATATTCTATTAGATAGTTCCTTGATCCAACATAAAAGATATTTGTTTTCCTTCTTGTCGTACAGGTTTTTGCGTGCGCGCCATTATCGTCGTACCGTATTTCTTTATTATCGAAACCTGTCCCAAACTGGGATAGTTCGAATTAGGTCGATTATATTCCCCAGCATCATAGACGTACACATCTGGTTTACGCACACCACGATAGGAATATAGACGACGTATCATCGGTATTACTAGGAGTGGCTTCACAACAACGTACGA
This sequence comes from Mimumesa dahlbomi, assembly GCA_917499265.3. NCBI lineage: Eukaryota > Metazoa > Arthropoda > Insecta > Hymenoptera > Crabronidae > Mimumesa > Mimumesa dahlbomi. Next base: position 7,571,867 of record OU824116.1, on the reverse strand, counting down.
CCAAAGTTTATCGAGGTTATCCCGTTAGGCTCAGGTCGCCAGTGACCGTTTTATCGGAGATCGACTGTAAGTATTCTTCTTTTGATTGGAGCTAAGCCCCACCTTTGCAATCGTTAAGCGGCTCGATAACGATATATCGTTTTCTGGCGCATCGTTAAAGCCCGTCGTCGGATTCTACTGTTTCTTTTTTTTTCTTTCTTTCTTTCCATTCCCACATCTCACGCCTGCTACGAGGAAGCCACTTCCCGAGCTGTGATCCGACCAATCTGAATCCTTTTATAGTGTACATACTCTGTACGATCGATAGATACTTTCGTCGGAATAAGATTAATTTTTTCGTCGCAAGGAATCACTATATTTCACAAGTCACAGATGGATGACAATTGTAAGTGGTTGTACGGACGTTGAGAAGAGGAGAAAAAAAAAATAATAAGAAAAATAGTAATACAAGTGGTTTCTCCGGATTCTTGAATCTTGATGGCGCATGTAATTATCTACCAATAGGACGAAGATTCCTTGGTGTATATCACCGATGCATTATAAAACTAATTTTAAATCTATCCGTGTGGGCTGTCACTTGCATACAAAGGCGATGACAAATCGATGCCGGTTGTTTCGTTGCAAAGTTTCTCAAAGGGAATATTAATATATGTATACGTGACACATGGTTATCGGAATTTTCACGAAGATTTGGCTAATGACATTTCGTCACCTCTACGAAGAAAAGTCAAATCGATTAGCGACGGGCGTGTCATTGACCCGAGGAAATGTTTAACGCATCCTTTGCGTCGGAAGATCGAGTCATGAATTTATCAAGCATTACGATTCTATCCGGTCGGCATTGAGAAACATCCTTCCCGGTGACGAGTGAAAACTTTAATGGAAAAGACAGATTAGTCTTGCACAAAGTTAGAAAGATAAGGCGATGAATAATCCTGGAGGACAATGTTAAACGCGTTATTATCTGCAAGATAACAGCTTTCCAAGAAACATTTTAAACGAAAAATTAAGGCAACTCAATAATGAACGTTCTACACTTGTTTTCACTAGTTATTTTTTTTCCGTTAATCCATATAAATATAAGTAAATGCAAATCATAAGTGGTGCTGATCTTTTAGCTCTTATTGGTCAGCCGAAAGATAATAAATTTACCTACGTTTCTAGAACAGTGAAAGTAGTTTACCAATTTTAATGTATACGTAACATGTGCTCCACGAACTCTGTAATTCCGATTTACTTGAATTTTCACTTAAAAATGAATGTAATCGCGCGGTGCGAAATTAAAAAGTGATAATAACTAAGTGTCGAAGTGTTGACAGCAATTATTTCGTCATTGGGATAATAACTAAAACGTGACTATAAAGATTAAATATCAACTTAGAGAATTGTCGAATCCTCAAAAGGCAGAAGAAGCCTTGGGCACATGATTTATTTCTCTTTCTCATTCTCGCAGGCCGTATTTTTGCGAGGTTGGCCTCGGTATCGTCTGTGCCGCTTACGTAAATCGTAATTTGCGTTAGAGCCGCGTAATTTTGTCGTCCATGAGCACGAACAGGATTCACCGTGAATCTGCCAAAGTCTTTTTTACAATTAGCTACGCGATAAACATTCATTCACGTGTTTGCTAAATCTCTAATAACAATTACAGACTTACAGGATACAGGAGTATTTTCATGAACAATGAGATTAAAAAAAAAACTCTACGAAACTAATCGGTAGCTCCAACGTACTCGGATTAGGATAAAAATGTTCAAAGATTCATCACAGATAAATCAAACGGTCGATTTCTAAGCGAATCACATATTATTCTAGTATTTGCATACGAAATCACATTATTTGAACCCGCGCGCGAGTTTTCTTTTCACTGTCCGTTCCGTTGAATTTAAATCAGCTTATTTTCGACACTGATCGATCGTTCATTGGAAGAAGGTATCAAGATTCCTGGAAGTGTCGGACAGTCCTCTTTTTAAAATAGAATCGAAGAAGGGATTCGTCTAAAATATTTATATTGTATTCATAATGGTCGCAATAAATTTACCATTTTCGATTAGTCACTAATCTTCGCCAAACGAAAATTTTCCATCGCTCCTAAAGAAAAATTCCACGTATATAAATCCTGATTTATATTCTTTCAAGGATATCGGTGCAACATGAAATCCAGATTTGCCGAATATTTTACGATAAATCTATGATACAGAATAATCCGTAAAGTACGTTTCAATGTACGTACGTACATACGTATTTCTAACGCAAAGAGAACGTTACCCTCGCGTAACATCACGCACGGCTTTTTTTACTTTTCGGCCCGAGCAACGGCACATAAAGTGCAGCACAAAGTGCAACCTGCACCGTACGCATAGCAGAGGCTGTCCCGAACGCACTTGTTGGCGCTAGTGCGTATCCCGTTATATAGGAATGCCCGCGGCGATGCTAATGAGATAAATTGGAGTCACAAATGAACCGTAAAAGGTCCGATAACCCCTTCGAAAGGCGTCGTTCTTTCACCTCTGATCGAACACGAATAAAAGAGCCTATATCGAAAGCGGCCTCGAGGGGCCGGGTTTCGTAAAGGTGCGAGATAACTCTCAATCGTTTCTGATCCCGTGGTAAATAAACCTAATTTTCAGTGGATACGTACGTGAAATTTTACGTCTACCGGTAACGGTGTCTTCATGTTCGCATTACTATCAGTCGCGTCGCCGAAAGGTAGAATAGTGACAGACACTAATAAGTTTCATTAAATTTTTCTGAAGAAAAGTACGTATATACTCGTCGAACCTTTAATCTCTAATCGTATGTGTAATAGCATACACTCAATCTTAATGATCCCCTTTAAAAATATCACTAGTCCAGTGATTCTATATAACGGGAAAAAGGAATGTAGTGTGTATATAAAACTAAAAACAGGTATCTAACCAACAATTTATATATAATATACCTATGTATATCTATTTCTCCAAGTTTGTCGTGTGACTTGTCCTTAATTACAAATTATATGTTTTACACTTAAATATTAGGTAATAGATTATTCGATAAAAGAAGAAACTTCAATAAAAACTTTATACACGAACATTCGATCGAATGTCCTAGGTTCAATGTTAACATCTTACAAGGAAATAGACGTACCCTTTGACAGTGGTCACTTTGTAAACGCTGTCGAAAATGTTTCCTCTCGGCGAGCGTCCGACTTCGTCGTTTCTGTGAACGCCGGCCACGTCGTAGTCGTGGAAGTGCAGTGTCCTCGCGTTCGAGAAGTCTGGCTGCTCGGGATTCATTATCAACTCCTCAAGGAAGTCACCTCGTCGCCGGCGCGGAAGTCGCGAACTGACGTGCAACGGAATACAACGACAAAACGTATCAGATCAAACGTATCGAGGAGACTCGATGCAATACCTGTATCTATACATTATATACGATATACAATACATACATATGTGCGTATTCGCTGGCAGTTACGTGTTGCACGCGAATACGTATTCCTCGCGTCGTAGAAGTCTCAGGTGTCGTCGCACCGTGGGCTCATTCCGAATTGTATTCGCGTCTATCAGAACGGCGTTGCTATTCACGACATGCTTTTTTCGTCCATCATTGCGCGTATCCTTCGCCGTTCACGATCATTTCTGCGACGAAAAGTTGAACGCACGATTTTTCGATCGTCATCTCGTGACATTCGATTCGTACCCGTGTTCAACCGTATTGCTACGCGTTGCGTAATTACTTGCAAAATGACAATGATTACTCGAAGATATATCGCACTTCTACGGACGGTAATGACGAAGACGATTGTTACGTAGTATCGCGTAACAATGTTAAAACGAATCCTCATATCTGCGGAATACGCTTCTGCGTTGAGTATCATGAGATATATATTGATTAAGAAAAACTTAATTAGGAGTATCATTTCCGATTTGAAATACAGCATCTTTTATTTGAATCTCTTACTCTCTCACTCTCTCTCTCTTTCTCTTTCTCTGGCTCTCTGTCGGTGGATTCATAGTTACGGTGGTTGTCTTAGAGTATTGAATGAGTGTCTAATTAAAGTAGCTAGTAAATAAAAATTCCCAGAAATTTACTACTAAAGACTCGTCAAATAATAATTAGTAACCGTCGATGGATTTTATAGTTCGACATTTGTCTCGTTACAATGTAGCATATACATATACGTATGTCACAGTTAAATCCGCAATGTGTCCGCGTGTAACGGTATTCGCTATACATCGCGGTTTTACGACGAAATGTACAAAAAGTCACGGTCATGTGTGCTTTATCATTGCTTAGAGATACGTGACTTTTCCAGACCCACATTTGGTATTACAAATTGTTCGTCCTGCTCACACGTATGTGATACTTTACAAAACGATCATTTTTCTAATTCAGCCTTGGTAGCAGAATCGTAAAATCCTTAATGAAACCGGTTTCTCCGCGCGATGGAGTGTAATAAACGTACAATATGAATTTTTTAACCTAGTACGGGGCCTGTAAGCGAATTATTATCCGCAGTGAAATCCCTATTATACGTAATCGCAAGTAAAGGCCAAGGTTAACCGTCTGTTAATACTTCGAAAAGCAAATCGACTAACCGTAACGTGAGTAATCTTATTTTTTATATCATCAATGTTTCACAGATCGTGCACCCATACGATATACACAAAGTGTTTTAAGTATAATCGACACATATAGTATTCAGGTAATCATGGTGGAGAACGGTGGTTAAGCTGATATGTATTTCCCACCATTTCTACTAATAACACGTCGTCGGCAGTGTATACGTAGAAAGTGACTAACATAAAGTAATTAAAATACTCCCATATAGCAGTTCTGACTAATATAAATGCACATAATAAGTCTGGTACTATTTATAAAATTATTTAGCAAATTATGAGACTCAATGTACTCATTTGCTTGGTATTCTTATAATTGCGGACATCTTTCGCGTAGTAGAGTTTGATGTATACGTGTACTTCGAGGTACAAAATAAACGGACTGTTTAACATATGTTGTGAGTCAGTATATAAGGTTTATTTGCTTTAAAACAATAGCAGAAAGCGAACTCGCTCAGACGCCTATGTCCACTGTGAAAACATTTTTGTAACATTATTCCGATTTATTCCCGCGAAAGAAACTTCATGGGAATTCAATTAATTACAACTTCGTGAATCATATTCACAGTCAACGCGGTTTTCCTAAGAAGATTATACCAAATAGCTTTACTACAGGAAAGAATGCTTTGTGACTTGTTATTTCGTTTGTTCCGTGGTCATTGAACATACATCTACCGTATCTGATTTAAAAAGACGTCGTTACGCATCGTAATTACTTCGATGTCGAATTGTCCGATTATGTATTCCGACGACATACATAGTGTTACTTATGACCTTAAACATTTTGCATATTCAGACAGTGTCTAGTCTTAACATCATTATCAAGGTTCGATTTCTTTGCGGTGTACCAAACGTATCCTTCGAACGGTGTCTTTGTATTTTATTTAATTATAATACAGTAAACTTCCGTATAACGTGAGTTCTTACAGCGTAAATTCATATAGCATGTCAAAGATTTTGAGTCCACGCGCCAAATAATAAAATACAGGAATCACCACCGTTTAAGAATTAAATCTATTAGTTGAGCAATACTTTCTATTTAATACTTAATATCTTCCTCATTTTGAAATGTTCCTATTTATAATAAATTCATTTTCCTACTGTCATGTATACTGAGAAGAATTATAAAAATTTCTATGTACCATAATGTAATTCATATATATTTCCGTAACCATTTCCATGCTAATAAAGAGTTTAGGAAAATGATACAAAAATGTTTCTATATTGCACACAAGAAATCTACTTGTTCTTAATGAAAATATAATATTTTTATTCATTTTCTAATCAATTTTATTCATCTCTGAGATGGAAGCGCTCCCTTGTATGTGCGGGGTATAAATTATTGATAATATACACTGTATTTTAACTGCCATCTAGTAATTACAGTGGAAGTTACATCGCTTCATCCATGAAGCCATACTTACGCAAGAAAGGTGTAGGATAGACTGGACAACTAATGTACTTGTCCAAGTCGAAAATTGGAGGTCATAAAGTATCTCTATCATTTTCTAATATGCATCATGACTAGCAGAACAGTAACAGTTAAGAATAAAATACAATATAAAAATAGATTTACTTCATAGACGAAAAAATTTATTAAAAAATTTAGATCGATTTCCGGGTCATAAATACCCATTAGGTGGTACGTCTAGTCTATGCCTTGTCTGTGTTTGTCTAGAACCACGGACGAGGTATAGGTATATCTTGATTGTATATGTTTTCTATGGTAGGATTAAACCATTAAACTGATTGTAAGTAGTGTTCTGTAGTGTCAATAATAAACACTCGGCGAATAGGTAATTCTTTTAATTCTTGAGTATTGTAAGAAGAGGAGGAGGAAACATGGCTAATCCAAATCTCACCGACATGACGGAGGAAGATGCGGCGGATCTTCAATTTCCGAAAGGTATGTACGACATATGAATGTAAGTCATAAGTGATTGTTGCACATAACCTCGAATTCCTGACGTTCCGCATTGTCTTGCCAGCAATAAAACGTTTCTTAATTGGCAGAATCGTCGGTTTAGATTTTTATTTGATATTCAGTGGCATGGCCTAAGGTAGCGATTTTCCTCTTTCAGACTGCTCATCGAGTAGAACAGAAAAGGTCGAGTATGATGTAGAACTCGAGGTGTCAGTCGTGAAGGATGAAATCATTACTTCAGACCCCACATGCCGCGTATGCAAATCTGCCTTGACGGAGCCTTACATTCGTTGCGCCATTTGTAGCAATACAGATTTGTGTCCCAGTTGTTTCTCCAACGGATCAGAAGTCAGTGAACACAGAAATGATCACGATTACATTATCATTAAAAATGAGTTCCCCTTAATCGAAGGAAGTGATTGGACAGCTAAGCAAGAAATGGAACTGTTGGATGTCATACAGGAATGTGGTTTTGGGAATTGGGTTGACATGGGGAGAAGAATACAAGGAAAATCAGCAGAAGAGTGTAAGACACATTATTTGCAAAATTACATTGATAATCAAACATTACCAGGATTACCAAAAATTAAAGAAACAAGGGCAAGCTTATTTGGTTGTGAACCAATTCCTTATTTATACAAACTACAAGATTTGGAAGAACCTCCTAGATTTGCTACAAATACATTAAACTGCAAGCTTTTAGCTGGCTATAATCCTGCACGATCAGATTTTGAAGTGAATTTTGATAACCATGCAGAATTGTTAATCTCGGACCTGAATTATGATGAGTTTAGTTCAGATGATGATAATAGTGTATTAGGAACATCGCTACAGGCAGCAATTGTGCAAGCATACAGTAACAGACTAAGGGAACGTATGAGAAGAAGAAAAATTATACGAGATCATGGATTAATCGCATTTAGAAGAACTATATCTTGGATACAAAGATACGAATGTACAATCACAAGACCACTTGCAGAAAGACTGTTAATATTTATGCAGTTAATGGGAGGAATAGATTTCGATTATTTTATGGAAGGCCTGCACCGTGTCGGGGAACTAAAGAATTATATCAATAGACTTCTTGAATTTCGTAGTAATGGCCTAAAATACTTTCACAGTGTTCCAATGTTCCAAAAATTAAGTAAACTCAGACAAGAAAATGAGAGGGAAAGAAAACAATACCTAAATAATCCAGAGTATAGTTGGAAAACTATTTTACCTGGCTGCAATATCAATTCTAATACTCCCGTGTCTGGTACGATTACACAACGAAAAACGGCGCCACCGTTACCCATTAAAGGTCTTCCAGGATATGAAAAACTCACATCGGCGGAAAGGGAATTATGTTCTGTTACAAGAGTAGTACCTGGGAGTTATCTAGATTTTAAACATATTTTAATAGCAGAGAACAAAAAATGTGGTTCTCTTAGATTGGCACAAGCTAGGGTTTTACTTAAAATAGATGTAAATAAAACTCGTAAAATATACGATTTTTTAGCGGAAGAAGGATATATAAATAAACCAGCTCAATGACATATATTCCATTAAATTAGCACATATTCTGAACGCTTAAATATTTTATAATTTTATAAATGGCGCTGTCGCGATTGTGATATTACATATATTAAATTGAAGTCTAAGAAGCTAATTTAGATTAAGTATTAACAAAAATGACTGAAAATAATAAAGCTAATATGTATATCTTTATGTATAAGTAATATGATAAGCAATGATATTGTATACAAGTTAAATTCGAAATCTGTGTAAATACGTATGTAATACATTATAATTATATACTTTGTACAATTTTTAATAAGATAATATAATACATCTTACAACTAATCATTATTTCTTTTTCGATTACGTTACCCGACATACAGCGAGTAGTCATAATGATTTTCTATATACATACTACATAAGTATAATATAATATGTGAATCAAACACACGTAAATAAATAGGCGGCTCCAGATGTCCAGTGTTTAAAGAAAATTTTTGTTCCTTAGAATTCGAGAATGCCGAGACATTGCTGATTTCGGAAGTGTCTATGTTATTGGAACACAGGAAGGCTCAGAACGAATCAGCGGAAGAGGAACAAGAGTTTTCCGAAGTATTTATGAAGAGTTTAACATATACCAATCGGTTTCGAAGATTTAAAAACAAAGAAACCATTGCAGCCGTTAGAAGGTAACAGACACATCACACTAACTGTAATTATGTACTTACTTATCTTACATAATTTGTGTATAGTTTGCTTATGCAGAAGAAACTTCATAAATTTGAACTGGCGTCATTAGCAAATCTTTGCCCCGAAACTCCTGAAGAAGCAAAAGCCTTAATCCCGAGCCTTGAAGGTCGTTTAGAAGACGAAGAACTTCGGACTATATTGGACGATATACAAACAAAACGATCTATACAATATTAAGATATTTCACTGTATCGCATAATCCGCGTAAATATTTTTACATATTTCAATAAACTATACGTTTTTTACATACTATTATAATGGCCACTACCCAAACTCATTCCTTTCATTACAATACGATCGGAACTCTTGAAATTCACAAACCATCGCGTAAAAAAAAATAAAAATCAGCACGCAGTAATTTGCGTACACATATTTATTTCTGCAGAAGGTAAAAACTTGTTCCAGTGTGATTACAGTTTAAAATTACGGAGAGCAATGTCCATCTTGATTTTAAGACGAAAAAGTTCTCCGTAAAGGAGAACGATCGCGGATCTTGCATATAGTTACATAATTCCCGCAATTTATGACAGGTTGAAAGAACGTGAAAGGAAGACGGCTAATCGCAGCAACGACAACCGCACATTACCACTGGGTAATTGCGTACGGTTGGCTGTGTACGCCAGAGTAAGCTCTCATTATCACCCTTTTCCGTCACGAATAATCGTTAACATCTTTGATCGCGTCCTTTTTTTTCAAAATAAGGAGTACAATAAAAATCTGCAGTGGTATTCTATACTTTTTAATGCAGTAATAAAAGCATGTAGCACTATTTTTAATACCTCCTTTAAGGTATAGTAAGTTATAGTACTTGGAAATACTAAAAAGGACATACAAAATTGTGCAAAGGGCGCGCAACAAACTGATTGAATTTCATGTCACTCGATATTAGTTACATCGAAATGGTACATTTCAATACGAATATATTACAGATATCAGTCATCGTATTATCGAAAAGTATTAATGAATTGCATTATCGATCGATGCAAATAATATCGGTCCAGGTCTTATTACGTGGAGGTTGCTACGAATGGAGACCCACCCGATTCATGCCCATCTATTAAACGATACTAACTTAATCATCAATTGCAAATGGGAAATGAATATTAATAACTAACAATATTACTAATACGCACGCGTTAATTGCTCGTGATACAATAAAAAAAAAGAAGAGAATGGAAAAGCCGACAAAATAAAAGAAGCATCTTTATAATCAGACCAACTACTAAAAACTACTTGTGTATCTTAGATTCAAACCCAAAATGGTAACGTGGGGAGTGAAACCACAGACGAGGTATTGTATAGAGTCTATACTATAGACCTATCACCTTACGGGGTTCGATAATCACGAAACTGAATTACCGACGCGTTCAAATTTCAGAGGATTTGCAGCGCTTCCTTGACGAAGGAGCAGAATTTTTTGAACAAAAAGAGTATCGTCGGTTCCGAATGGTACCTGTCGATTCGTTAGTGGTGACAAAGGAATTACGAAAATCGCGAAAAATCGTCAAATTTAAGCAGTTTTTCGTTCAGCATTCGCTCAGTTTTTGAGATAGCGACCTGAAACTTGTACCATTGTTTTAGTTAGGAAATTCTACGCCAGATCAACCTATAATAGTTGTACTTTTCGAAAATTTAATTTTTCGCAAAAATCTGAAGGGGGTAGGTCAGGATTTTTCGCGATTTTCGTAATTCGCCCGCCATTTCCACAATTTTTTAGATACCGAAACGATTCTTCTCTGTCTTATTCGGCTTCGGATTCCGCGTCCAAAACGCCCTGGATCATTTTAATAGCTCAAAAATTACGAAAATGGCGAAGGAATTTCGAAAATCGCAAAAAATCCTGACCTACCCCCTTCAGATTTTTGCGAAAAATGAAATTTTCGAAAAGTACAACTATTATAGGTTGATCTGCCGTAGAATTTCCTAACTAAATCAATGGTACCAGTCTCAGGTCGCTATCTTGAAAATTGTGGAAATGGCAAGCGAAAAACTGGTTGAAATTGACGAATTTTCGCGATTTTCGTAATTCCTTCGTCATTTCCGTAATTTTTGAGCTATTAACATGGTCCAGGGCGTTTTGGACTCGGAATCCGAAACCGAATAAGTCAGTGAAAGAATCATTTTGATATCTAAAAAATTGTGGAAATGACAGAAGAATTACGAAAATCGCGAAAAATCGTTAAATTTAAGCAGTTTTTCGTTCAGCATTCGCTCAATTTTTGAGATAGCGACCTTAAACTTGTACCATTGTTTTAGTTAGAAAATTCTACGCCAGATCAACCTATAATAGTTGTACTTTTCGAAAATTTCATTTTTCGCAAAAATCTGAAGGGGGTAGGTCAGGATTTTTTGCGATTTTCGTAAATCGCTCGCCATTTCCGTAATTCTTGAGATATTAAAATGATGCAGGACGTTTTGGACGCGGAATCCGAAGCAGAATAAGACAGTGAAAGAATTATTTTGATATCTAAAAAATTGTGGAAATGGCGAGAGATTTACGAAAATCGCAAAAAATCCTGACCTACCCCCTTCAGATTTTGGGGAAAAATTAAATTTTCGAAAAGTGCAACTATTATATGTTGATCTGGCGTAGAATTTCCTAACTAAATCAACGGTACAAGTTTCAGATCGCTATCTCAAAAATTGAGCAAATGGCAATCAAAAAACTGGTTGAATTTAGGTTTTTTCTGACTGTAGTAAAAGCAAACACGAGATATACATACATATACTACTCGTAGCCAATTTGCTCGATACCATTTGCATCGAAGCGATACATTTCAATATAAACGACTATGGGTCATCGGACTTACAAAAAAATATTGATAAATTTCATTATCGATCGATGCAAATAATATCGATCCAGGTCTCACCACGTGGAGGTTGCTACTAATGGAGACCCACCCTATCCACGGCTCCCATCCTCCCTCCTTTAAACGATAACGAACATAATCTTTACTTTCAGAAGGAAAGTAAAGATATCACGCGACCGCGATCGCGAAGCTAATAACCACGATCTCAAAGATACGTCTATCAATGCGATCGTGGCCGAAATATTGAAACCAGTTTCAATATAACAAACACAAACCCATCACCATCAAACGCCAATTTCCCGCGAGACGCGAATAAAACAAATAATATAGACGAGAATGGAAATGTCGACCAAACCAGAAAAGCAACCTCATGGTAAGACTAACGCGGGTGACTCTAGACGTTTACCATAACTCGACGGAAAAACAATTTACACACTTACGCGGTGGCTCGTACCACGGTCCTGAGAAGTACCCACGAACCGGGACTCCCGCCAAACCATGGTTAACCGATACGATGGGATAAACGTAAGGTCGATTTACAGGAAAGGGCCTCACGAAAGATCCGAACCAGGGACAAATCGAAGATGAAATATATCCGAAGATATAGATCATCAAATCGAACTGTACACGGGTTAAGCCATATCAGGCTAATCGGTCCGGCCGCCACCGATAAGCCTGATACGTCCCATACCCCGCCAAATAGCAGTCCACCCGTGTACAGGTCCCCAGAACGAACTCGGGCTCACCTTTCCAGACAACCTTAGGCCACCCAAAGATACCGGCGGAACCATGATCCGACGAAAGCCACGCTCCATGAATATATCGCAGGACCGCGATTTAACCAGATAGCCGTGAGGCTATGTGGCCGACTACACCGTTTCTCGTGTTGTTTTAATGTAGGGGTATGACAAACGCCACAAATTACGAGCAAGTGACTCTACTATTAAAATGAGTTTAAAAAACTGAAGCTAAAAATTGAAAGCTGAAGCTAAGCATTGAAAGTAAAAGTTGAAGCTACGAGTTGAAAGTAAAAGTTGAAGTTAAAAGTTAAAAGTTAAAAACTGAAACTATGTAATTGAAGGTAAAAATGTATAATTGATAAGAAGCTAATAACGCGGAACGAGCAAAGAAGTCGCGTTTTCTAGTCGGTCGACGACAAACGAAGTGAAATTGACGTATGATATCCCCTTAAACTAACGTTTTGACACTATAGTGACCAAAACGTCCCTTTTAGTCGCCTTTTACGACAGGCAGGGAATACCGTGGGTCTATTCTTTCCCCGACCCACAGGGGATCATGTTTTACATTTTTGTAATTAATTGGAATACTATAAGCTAGAAGTTACTTTGCGAGTTTACATAGAGTCGAGAAAAATGCGAGCGCGGCGCAAAAAAGATTTCTCGCCATTTAACAAACCATTCAAGGTGAGTAAATGGCGATTTCTCTAAGTTAACGCGACTCTAAAAGCAAAGCTGGAAGAAGAGTGATTAGCTCATTTTACTTATTGTAATTTTACCGTATCGCAATCTTGAGTCTATAATTAATAAAGGGAGAAAAGACTACTTGTCACGCGCGGTCAACATTGGTCGGTACGGAAAGAAACGACCGAATTTACATAATTTTCGCAACACTAAATTTATTTACAATTTCCGTGGGTTTCGTCATAGAGAATAAGTGATCGCATGACTCTAAAATTCATTGAAAGAAAATACGCGATGCGCGCGCGAATATATTTTTCTTGGTCCACGTTCGTGAGTATTTCCGCAAAACTAATACACTAAATTACGAAAATTCCTCGCGAAAAACCGACGCGCAAAAATAATGTTTCGTAGTTCCACGACCGCTTTGACTGATAATACGCGAAAATAAAAATTAATTGCAAACGCGAAATGATCTTAAATAGATCCAATTTAGTTACGGCTGAAAAGAATTTCAAGATAAGACATCCTAATATAAAATGCAATTTATGCATAAAATTATGGCAATATTCCTTCTAACAAATGCTTGGTTCAATGATTGTTTTTAAATAGATTCGTACAAAGACGGCGATGTACGACGCGATTCGCGAGTCACTTAGCTGCTTTAACTTTTTGATTTTATATTAGATAATAAAATTCCTATACGGCATTAGAAAACGTGTCTCCGAGACACACAAAGATAATGAATTTTAGATTATTAATAAATTCGCGGAACTAGCAATGCAGCCAGTGGTGACAAATATTACGACCGGCGCGGATGGCAGTGTGCAAACTTTGCACACTGAATCATACTCTACCCCTCTGCTTTTATCAAAAATTCAATTTCTCAAATTTGTAATAATCAAGAACTCGACTCTAGTAATGACAAAAATATATATTCTTAAAAATGAACTCTCAGAAAATATCTCGATAAGTAAAATCTTTAGGTTTCTTCAACAATAATGAATAAAAATGACTTAGATTGAAAATTTGTGAAAATAATTGAATAAGAAGAATGACTCGAAAGCTTTAATGCAAAATTCTTTGAATAAAACTTGTGAAAATATTTTAATAAGAAAAATGACTCGAAACTTTAATGCAGACCGGGGCAGAGTCTTCACGGGGAGCTCTCCTCGACCCGCGGAACTAACTACTTCTAACTACTTCATTCTATCACACTCTACCCCTCTGCTTTTTTCAAAAATTTAATTTCTCAAATTTATAATAATCAAAAACTGGACTCTAACTCTTTAACAATAATGAACAAAAATAATATCTGAGTTTGAAAGGAATTTAATATCAAATTGTAATCAAAATTCTATTATCAAAACTTGTGAAAATAATTCAGTAAGAAAAATGACTCGAAAACTTTAATGCAAAACTCTATTACTTGACACTTATGAAAATAATTTAATAAGAAAAATGACTCGAAAACTTTAATGCAGATAGGGGCAGAGTCTTCACGGGGAGCTCACCTCGACCCGTGGTACTAACTACTTCAAATTACTACAACTATAATTACTCTACAACTACTACGAGCATAGTGACTTAGTAGTAACAGAATGACCATCCATTCTGGAATTGAACACTCCAAAATGGATAGCCATTAGTTGCTGCCCTCTTCTTGACAGTTTGTCGGGCCTCTTCGGCATATAGCCTCTTCGGCGTAAAGCCTCTTCTTGCTTCAGGCCGGAGCCCAACCTGTATTCTGCAAGAACATTCGGAACCATAATATGGTATAACCCTAACACGCGCCTATCCAGACAAGAGAATGCGGCTAACACGTGTGGACAAGTTAACAGCTTATTCTCAGAAGAATGACAACTGCAGTCCGTGCAAACGGTTAGCCGCTAAAGACGAATGTTCAAGCAGAATTTACTTATTATTAAAAAAGAAAAGATTATTAGCCTGACTTTCAGGAACAGGATACCACTGGTTGCCTACAGTCGAAACAGTGGTACCTGCCCTGCCCTTCCTACTTAAAATTAAAGCACACACACTCCAGAGAATAAATTACCTGCCTACCTATTACCTATATTTAAAAAATGGCAAAAATCTCTCGCACACCAACACACTCTCTCCACGATTCTCAATCGAAGTCGGTGTTTCCCCCTACGGGAGACGTCCCGGGACGTCTCCAACACCGACTCAAACCCCACACATACATTCAGGTACGTACCTTGTTTGCTGAAATCGACTCACAAGGTCAGCGATTATTGCGATTTATTTAGACTTTATTGAAAGGAATTTAATGAAAACTTGTAGACGTAAAATATAGAAATGAAAGTCTTGTAATTAATTCGTAGTTGAAATAATTACTACGTTCAAAAATAATGCTTCTGCATTTTGACTCTAATTGAAAAGTAATTGAATATAATAATCTGAGGTTCGAAATATAATCGAACTTAAATTGAATAATGTAAAATCGTAAAAATATGCAAGTTGAATTTAATCGCGATTTTGCAATAAAAACGATTGTTCAAAACCGACGCACAATCCACGAAATATTCAATAAATTTATCTCACACACACACTCACACGTGTGGATCGTACGTCGTGCACAATCGCTAACGCTTGTGAGCCGCCACATAATTATAATTCTTAAAACTATAAGCCACGTTCACCGCCATCACCCATTCGTGTAGCACCTGGGCACACGAATGAGTTCAAGCCAAATAGGGACATGAACGTGGCAACTACATACTAGGCTTGATGTGTGCTGAAAATCCTGAGCTATAAAATGATTATTGAAATAGATCTTCTAACGAGCTAGTAATCGTTACTTTGACTTTATAGAATTTACTTGAAAATATACTTTATAAAATGACTCGAATGTAATATTGAATAATAATTGAAAAAGTGAAAAAATTGCATCTCGTGCAAGAAAACTTTGAAAACTTTAAAAATATATATATTGAAAACTTTAAAATATTGAAATTTATTTGAAAAAAAATATATATGAAACTTGAATTTATTATTGAAAACCTTGGTTGATTCCTTATTCAAAGTTATATTCTAAACAATGCAAATATGTTCAAAATTAGCCTTTGAAACCAGAATCTACCCATCGCGAATTGGACTTCTTGGGCATTTCAAATACAAGAATTTAAAGGACTTTACAAGTTAAAGGAAATGCCGCTACTAAAAATATGCAAGTTCTGACTGAATTTAACTCGTATGATTTCGTCTTTTGTCAAAAATTCTGTGATTATATAAAATTAACGCGAACGCGAATGCTATTAAATGAAGATCGAGGGAATCGAACTTCCGAATTAATTAAATAAAAATCGCCCGTGAAGCTAAGCCACAAGAAGACCCCTGCCTGAGCTAATTAAATATTCACAACAATGGGGTGTTACTACCCACGAATGTAAAGTATAAAATACTTTACACTCGCGGTCACTATGCTCGCAAACTCAAATAAAATACAACCAATACACTCGTGCCGCTTCGGACCTTTACGTCCTACGACATGATTGAGTGATCGGAGGAACCATAAGTTTTTTGACTCACCGGTCGTAGATTTCTTCTGCACCTTTGATTGTAGAGATGATACTACGACCGGCTCTGCAGTTGCGAAGTCATCTGTAACAGAAAAATAGCAAAGTCTTTATAGTTTAACCGTCTATCATTCCTCAAATCGTTCGTATTTAGTTCTGACTCGAGTTCGATATTTCAAAATGTAATTTCACTGTGGATTAGAAGTAAAAGTAGAACATTTTGACGATATTTACCTGCTGCCTGATGCGACGGCGCCCGATGGAAATCCTTTCCGCAGCTGCTGCGTACCTCTACTTCATCGCGGCGAATAATTCAAAGAAAAAAAAAGAAAAATAATAAGACTACACTCCCGACCGAAATTATTTCCGGCGAACAAACTGACTCTACTCTCGCGATTCAAAGTATACAGGAATTTCGCGACCGAATATGTTACGTTGTAGCAGTCCATTTCAATTCTTTCGGCGGGTTTAAGCACGCGTATATCGAACAAATAATTTCTAATAGCGCAACAACACTGATTCTATTTCCGATATACTTTTTCGGATCAAGTGAATCTAAGACCGCATTGCACTCGGCCAACTAAATCGTTGCGATGTCTTCTGTAACAGAAAAAGAGAAAAGTCTTTATAGTTTAACCGTCTATCATTCCTCACATCGTTCGTCTTTAATTCTCACTCGAATTCGATATTCCAAAATGTAATTTCATTGTTAATTAGAAGAATTAAAAGTAGATTTTGCTGATATTTACCTGCTGCCTGATGCGACGACGCCCGATGGAAATCCTTTCCACAGCTGCTGCGTACTGCTACTTCATCGCGGCGAGTAATTCAAAAAAAAAAAAAAAGAAAAAAAAGAGACTATATTCCCGACCGAAATAATGTCCGGCGAACAAACTGACTCTACTCTCGCGATTGGAAAAATTAAGAGGATTTCGCGACCGAATTTCATTTCTTTCGGCGGTTTTAATCACGCGAGTATCGAGCAATAATAATGTATTAATATCGCAACAACACTGACTCTATTTCGCGAAATACTTGTCTCGCAGAAAATGATTCTAAGACCGCATTGCGCGCGGTCACAAAAGCTGAAAATAAAATACATCGCGAACGCGTATACCGCGGAAAATGTCGTAGATATTCGGTTAAAGTATTTTTCAATTTAATTACCAAGCATTGTTATTAGGAATATTGCCATTGTCCTACTTTGGTGTAAAATGAAATTGTGTACGCAATAGTCGACGCGAAAAGATGTATACTTTAATAAACCGGCGCGAAGTTTCGTAGAAATATTCTCAAACGTTTCGCAAGAAAAATATTTCTTATATCCGGTTCACGAAAAATAAACGGCACGATGACTCGATTCAATCTAACGTAACTCACGGAAAATATAAATTCCCGTTGTAGATGTACCGCGAACAATGTTAGATACGACCAATGTCAAGGGCGTTAACAAGTAGGCTTTGACCGCTGCGATGTTCATTGTGTTCTTGTTTACGTCTCAAGTAACCGGGCTTCTTTGTATAGTGGGTACCTGGAATTAGAAACCAAAACACGATAAGAATTAACAGTCACAAATTTATCCAAATTCTAAGTACAAACAGCGAAATTCATAAGCAAAACTAATGAAATTGTGATAATATAGTAAGCAAGAATTAATAGAAATACAGAAGGTATTTTCCAAAAAGTTGAAAAATTATTTGTTTAAATCATACTGAGAAAAGTGGACTCGATTCATGATTTTAAATGTAATGTATTGAATGTGTATGGTATACACGTATATATTATGATAGGATATAGAATATAAATGAATTGAACAAAGATAAATGTTTTAAAACGATGTCACATACCATGGAACCCACCCAGGAGTTCCTATGAGTATGTACGTCTTCACCCCCCGGCCACTGAACTGAGACTGACGCGCGCGCGTGTCAAAGTCACGCCAGGTAAACTCGGGAGTCGGCCGGTCACGGTCGGTTGCACTCGTACATAGGTACCCGCCGGCGAATTTCTTCGATCTATTACGACATAATAAAATCTATGTTAACCTCGAGCGGACCGTTATTAAACCGTAGCATTTTCAGGATTTATTGCTAACAATTAAACAATTATATATTTTGCACAAATAAAGAAAACTGTTGACTATAACATCGTACAAATTCGAACTATATTTTATAAGCTTGATATTAAATATTAAGTTGAAAATCGCGATTGCAAATTAATAACAATAAATATAATTTTTCTAAAATTTGAATATTTAATATATTTCTACTGCCTCTATTAACCAATCTCTATTAATTAATGCAATTGCAATCAATCGGTGTGTTACTCAGTACTAATAATGTATGAATAATAAATGAATTTTACTTCGGGAGGTTGACCAGAGCGTGTCATGAAGTGGCATTGACTCCAGGACGTTTCATCACAGACAAAAGGTTAATGGCGTACTTGGCAATGTCAGGTCGAGTGTATTTTGAAGTTTGGTTGTACTTGATCCGTGAAGCCTCACCAATAAAGATGGAAATAACAGGTTCAGTCTTGTCGGGGCGACCTCGAAAAAGTATAAAAGAACAACTTACGTGTAGTCTCTTGATGTTCCTCTTTCTGACAACCACGCAGAATGTTCAAACTATTTAAGTAAATTTGCGATTTGTCTGCATAACTTTATACGATTTTTTGAATCTTTATTTTTCTGACGGGGGCGTTGCAAAACCATTACCACAGACGAGATATTGGATAGAGTCTAGAGCCCTCAAAACCAGTGACATCGAAAAGCACGGGGATGAGTGGTCTATCCAATACCTCATCTGTGGAAGAGCGAAATCACGAAAAATCGTCAAATTCAACCAGTTTTTCGGACGGCATTCGCTCAATTTTACAGATAGCGACCTGAGACTTGTACCATTGTTTTAGTTAGGAAATTCTACGGCAGATCAACCTATAATAGTTGTACTTTTCGAAAATTTCATTTTTTGCAAAAATCTGAAGGGGGTAGGTCACGATTTTTTGCGATTTTCGTAAATCGCTCGCCATTTCTACAATTTTTTAGATATCAAAATAATTCTTTCACTGTCTTATTCGGCTTCGGATTCCGCATCCAAAACGCCCTGGATCATTTTAATAGCTCAAGAATTACGGAAATGGCGAGAGAATTACGAAAATCGCAAAAAATCCTGACCTACCCCCTTCAGATTTTGGCGAAAAATGAAATTTTTGAAAAATACAACTATTATAGGTTGATCTGCCGTAGAATTTCCTAACTAAATCAATGGTACCAGTCTCAGGTCGCTATCTCAAAAATTGTGGAAATGGCAAGCGAAAAACTGGTTGAAATTGACGAATTTTCGCGATTTCCGTAATTCTTTCGTCATTTCCGCAAATTTTTAGATATCGACCTGAATCTTTCACTGTCTTATTGGGCTTCGAAATCCGCTACCAACACGTCCCGGATCGTTTTAATATCTCAATCATTGTGGAAATGGCGAGCAAATTACGAAAATCGTGAAAAATCCTCAAATTCAGGCGGTTTTTTGAACGGCATTCGCACAATTTTTAAGATAGCGATCTGAAACTGGTACCATTGTTTTAGTTAGGAAATTCTACGGCAGATCAACCTAAAATAGTTGTACTTTTCGAAAATTTGATTTTTCGCAAAAATCTGAAGGGGGTAGGTCAGGATTTTTCGCGATTTTCGTAATTCGCCTGGTATTTCCACAATTTTTGAGCTATTAAAACGATCCGGGGCGTTTTGGACGCAGAATCCGAAGCCGAATAAGACAGTGAAAGAATCATTTTGATATCTAAAAAATTGTAGAAATGACGAGCGATTTACGAAAATCGCAAAAAATCCTGACCTACCCCCTTCAGATTTTTGCGAAAAATTAAATTTTCGAAAAGTACAACTATTATATATTGATCTGGCGTAGAATTTCCTAACTAAAACAATGGTACCAGTTTCAGATCGCTATCTTAAAAATTGTGCGAATGCCGTTCAAAAAACCGCCTGAATTTGAGGATTTTTCACGATTTTCGTAATTCCTTCGTCATTTCCGCAATTTTTAAGATATCAAAATGACCCGAGACGTTTTGGAAGCGGAATCCGATGCCGAATAAGACAGTGAAAGATTCAGCTCGATATCTAAAGATTTGCGGAAGTGACAAAGGAATTGCGAAAATCGCGAAAGCCGAAATCGTCAAATTCTAACAGTTTTTTTAATACGCATTAATACGCATAAACTATAACTTCTATATCGTATTCTTACTAATAATCGACGGACATCCTAGATTCGAACCGAAAATGGTAACGTAGTGAGTGACACTAAAATGGTAAGAGGGCTCTAGAGCCCTCCAAACCAGTGACATCGAAAAGCATGGGGATGATTTGTCTATCCAATACCTCGTCTGTGGTCTATTCAATACCTCGTCTGTGGTGATACTAAAATAATTTTTGTGATGGTGGCGCTGCAAAACGATTGAAATAGAATCGGTAATTCAGTTTTTCGGTAGAAATCATCATCACGTGATAGATTTATCCCATCCCACATCTGCAATAATGATCTTTTGTCGATTTTATGTCATTTTTACTGATTATACCGAGGAGGATGTTCCTTCTTTCGTCTAAGAGAACGGAACACTTGTCCCGTCGATAATTCAGTTTCCGAACAGCAATAACATACAGATCTAGTCTAAGAATCCCGTTTGCGGCATAATGTGTCGCGACACGCCATCTCCAAAGAACACCGCATCTCGCTTGGTAAAATTATCAATATCAAAAGTTTTTCTAATCGGAAGAATTGTTATTTACGTGTTAATGGCTTAGAAATCAAACAACGCGATATCTGTTTAAAAAGAAATGATAATGAGCGTTTAACCCACTGTTGTGACATTAACAAAAACAGTATAAGTCGCACCGAGAGTCGTAATCAACTCATGAATAGTAAATGTGGCGAATAAAGTGTTGTGTTTGTGACAGTTTATAAATCAACTGCATATTTAACAGTCATTCGTCAGGACATAATTTTCTACGGTCTCACATTTTACAAAAGTATTACTTTACATTATTCTTCATTGCTTATATTTCCATATTCAAATGCTTAACAATGGTGGAACTTCGAATCTCCAAATCTGGGCGCGCATTTTTTCACCGATTATCGTTCAACATTGTCTATTTACTTGGATCGTCTTCGATCTATCGAGAAAAGCGACGAAGTCAATGGCGGCGCGCGATAATCGGTTCTACGATTACTCCCTCGAAGAGAAACCTTTTAAGATAATTACGACGATCATTAATCGTCTCTAAACCCGAAGAAAATACCGACCGGTTTATCGCAAAGCTCGCCAATACGCGCAGGAATAGCAGATAGTAGAATCGAGTTGATTTGGAAAGAAGCGTTATCTAAGCGGCTGCAAACTGACCACGCCGGGTACCTCGATGGAAAGATTATCTTTGTATCCTATTTTATGGGCGTTGACGATAGTTAGACCCTCGGGCAGCTTGTAAGTGTACGTACAATCAAAACTATAACGTAGAATATACAGAATTATCGTAACACCGAAATATACTCACGTTCTGGAACCGACTCAATTATACATAAATGTATAATTGCATGTATATAAAAGCGGAATTTTCGCCAGTTAAAACAATGACGACTTGTAACGTTGCCGAGGTAGTAACAGATAAATTTATATACTACTTTATATACCGTAGAAACTTTATTGATACTATCGAAGTGACCGTAAAGTTTAACGTGTAATAACAGATATTTTTAATCTCATCAAATTGATATTATTATTATACAATACGCATCTATGTAGTATCATTCAATCGCGTGCACGTGTAGGCGTAAAAGACGTTAATAGAAAGTGTACGGATAGCCTGGCGAAGCTTCAAATACAGATGGATTTTTCCAAACGATCGGAGAAAATACAAAATACAGTCGTAACGGTTATACTGGGAGTATCACAACTTTGCTACGCTCGGAACATCAGAGATCCAACCGCGTATAGCGGATATAATCGTAAAGTATAACTCTTATGCAATGTATATTCTATCGTTGCTGAAGTAGTGCTTCGGATGTTTCTTGTTCTTCTAAAACGATGTTATTTTCTGGAAATTGCCTGGTAAATGGGAGACCAGGTATAGCGATCCTCTGGAGAGTAGAGGGCTAGAACAGAGCTACTGAAACGTCCAACAAGTCTATGTACGAGTAGGGTCTACGGGCCAATCGATGGAATCAATTTGCATAATGTATACACGCGAAAGTGTATGTTCCACAATGCTCCGATACTGTGCTGCTGCCTTTGCCTGGTGATATCGAAAAGGGGGTGGGTGGGGGTACACGCGTTTATACGCGATTCCATTAACATTCTTGATAGGTTTTCTCTGTGGTACGAAGAAAACGTAACTGTTTAATGACAAGTATGTCGTACTTTTAACACGGTTCTTGGAATATTTGAGTATCACGGTATTACCGCGTTCCGATTCGACGATATCGCGTTATCATTCGCATTTACATTCCGAGGTGTGTTTTATAAATTTGTACACCCCTATCGTAAAATTATTACATACGTTTAAGTACGTTCCTATGGATCGGCTGTTTAACTGATATCGTAAACTTAGCCGAGCATGGACGCGTAGTAGCAGCGAACGAATTTCAGTATTTTATTGGATTCATTTCACGTCGACAATAACACTCGATCTAAGGACATTAGTATTCTTTTTCCCCATCGATTTACCTCCATCCGCGTATCTGCACGCGGCATCTGGTATGATGCATTGTCTCAAATGGAGCGTAAGAGCTTTGCAATCTTCTCCGCGGAATGAAATCGCTTTCAACTGTACTCGAACGAACAGAGAAACCGATAAAGAGACCTGTCTATTTAAGATTCTTATCGACTCGAACAAAAGAGAAATATAATTAACTGTACCCAATATTCTCGAATCTCTCATTGCGACAAATGTCAGTCCCTTTGATTATAAAGTTTTAAATGTCATCGTAAAAACTATCAATCTCTTTCCATCCATATCTTTCCAAATTCTTTAATTCATTCAAAATATCAATTACAACATCCCGCACAGGTGTCATACATTTCAAAAACTATCATCAAGATCGCTAATTAAATTTTCCTCCAACATAATATACATTCTACATACGATCCCCAGTGCGTTAAAGTTAAATGCCAAAAACGAGCGTTCCGTTCCAGACAATAACCGCGTAATTGTAAAACGAAAAGTGCTTTCGTTCCAGAGTAAACAGCGATCGCGGTGCATCGGCCCTGCGAGGTAATTTGCGATATTGCGATCGAGCGAGGGCGCGAGTTTCGTTACGCGGTCGGCCGGGCGTCGTGGTTGGTTCGACTACGGGGCCCGAATGTTCCCGAAGCGAGCCGACGTCGCCCGAATGCGCGAAGCGCCAGCGGCGAGCCTGAACGGAGCGCTCGGGTCAAAATATATTCAGTATATTCTAAACAAGCGCGCGACGTGCTGTCACGTTTATGTTTGTGCGCGCGAATCGTTCATCCCGCCGGACGACAGGTTTTTAGCAAGCGTTTATCGTTGACACTCTGTACGAATCGCTGTGCTTCGGACACACGGGTAGAGTCAGTGCTCCGCGAGTCAAGTTCTACGTGTACATTCCCCGTAGTCGATTTCGAGAAACATTTATTTTTTCTTTTTCCTATATATATATTTTTTTTTTCTCTCGCTTATCCGCTGCACGAGTCTCGGCGCGTTAATTCGGAAGAGAAACAGAGAACGCGGTAGAAGATTACGGGAAGAGAGACTCTGCTAACTGTGTGAGTCCGTTATTATATGCGCCCGCGATCCGTTCTATAACACGATTTGTTCTTTTCTTTTCGTTTTAACTCGTTCTTTTTTCTTTTTCGTTCTCCTCTTTCTATCTATCTCTCACTTTCTGAATCTGTCTCTTTTCTCGATATCGTTCTGTCTTACTCTTTCTTTCTCTCTCTCTCTTTTTCTCTCTCTCTCTCTCTCTCTCTCTCTCTCTCTCTCTCTCTCTCTCTCTCTTTCTTTACCCCTTCCCTCTTCCGTCTACTTTTCTTCGTTCGTCTTTCGAAGTGTCTTTTCTCCCTCTCGTACGTACGTTCCTGCCGAGTACAAAAAGTCCGTCCCGCTCGTACCCGTGGAACGTGGTTCGTTCCTTCTCTTTCTCCTTCAACTCCGACGTCGTCTCGTGGGGTCAGTGGCTGCTCGATCGGATCCTGAGCAGGAACACACACCGGAGGAGGAGGACGATCTCCCTCGTCGCGAGACTACGAACCACACACACACACACACACGCATATTCACGCACGCACGCACGCACGCACTCCACGCAGCACGCAGAGCCACGCTTCTCTTCGAAAGAGAAAGGAAAAAGATTCTCCACTCGAAGGGGGTTTTTCTTTACGTTGGAAACCGTACGAGTGATCGGTGGCCCGGCACCGGATCCGTAAGCTCGCGTGGAAACGAACGAATCGCGAAGACGACGATGTGACATCCTTCGATTGACAGTGAACAACCCGGAGAGACTAGTTGGAACATTCGACGAAACGTACTTTTGATTTGTTTGTCGTTGTTTTTTGTTTTGTTTTATATAATTTCGTTTCGTATCGAACAGTTTCATCTTCGTGTCCCCCCCCTTTCTTCATTATTTTTTCTTCGTGTGCACGGTGATCATTGTGAAGCTTTTCGAAGTCTCGCCCGTTGCTTGGTTGTTCTCTTCCAGTGCAGGAAACTGATGTTCGTTATCTCGACGTTTCCCTCGTATCGTCTCCTCTCCCTATATATTTTTCTCGTTGTTTCCCGTCTCTACCGTTTCTTTCCCGCTGTTCTTCTCGCTGTCTCCCTCTGTCGTCGTTCCCTCCTCTTGCCAACTATTTTCCATCGTATTTAAATAAAAAAAAAGTAATAAAAACAAAAGAAAAATGGACTTACGCGAGTGATTATAAAGGGGTTTGAGAGAAACTTTCGCGGCAGGGGATCGACGATTTGAAGTTTGTGTTTTTGTTTACATAGAGGTGGACTGCCCATGCGACACTGGAAGGACGAACGGCGGGTGAAAAAAAAAAAACGAGACCAGTTCGAAGAGTGCGCCGGTAACGTTGACGTTCTTACGTGATAGGTGAGTAGCCTCTGTTCTTTCATTCTTTCATTCTTTATCAACGACATTCGCGAACGACGCGATATTGTCGCTACTCTGTGTTTCCCGAAGCATTAAAACGCATCGCGAGTGCGCAAACTGCGAGAACAGCAAGCAAACTCGTTGCACCGAGGACGTGGCTCGTGTTTTGTTGCGCATCTCGCGAGTGCAATCGCAAGAGATTCCCGTGTACATAGTTTCTTTTTTTGTTTTTTTTCTTTGGTTTTTTAAAAGTTTCGATCTGTGCTCTCCGCGCTTATCGCGATCGGAGCAGCGATTTCAACGACGCCGCAACAAGAGATTTCTCACTTTTTTTTAATCGTCGCAGCGTTGAAATTTGTGTAATAATCATGTTTGTTTAACTGGCGGTGAAGTTCACGGAGTATCGGAGTCTGTGTACAGTGGCTTCGATGTATGTATGTATTATACGTACGTAGATACAGATTCGAATACGCGTATCTTTTTGTTGAATGAAAGGGAATTAGAATACGGACGGATTTCGTGAATCGTATATAACATCCTTTCGTCACGCAAATACATTTACTACGTGGAGTCTTGTTATTCCGACGGGATCGTCGGCGGTATCGTCGCTGACGTTTGTTACGCAAAATATGTTATTTCAAATATGAAGTTATTCTATTGCCATTGTGTGTATTAGATTTGCGTAATTCTATTTGTATCGGCGAGTACATGAATGTATGGAGTTACATGAATAGTATATCTCTCTCTCTCTCGCTCTCTCTTTCTCCTCGTTTTATTATGAATGAAGTTATGCATATTATGTCTCGACGTAATCACTAATAATAAATACCTCGTAAACCACGACAGAGATTTAGAGCGCGTACTATACGCATTGTACTTACGACAGAACGCGGCGGAAAATTAACCGGAGGCGTTGAATTATTTTATTAGACGTGGTTCGCTGACATTTTAACTTCATTTTTTTTTCTTCTTAATGTACAAATAGACGGTTAATGGTTTTTATCGGTAATGGGATTATCAGTGACGTTTGTCACTGAAATAATGACGATAGAATACAATCGTGGAATTTCTGGTATATTATTGACTATTCACTACTGGCATCGTTTTTGTCGATGATATTTACATATCGAGAGAAATTTCCCTGGGTAATTTACTCGTCTAATTGCGAGCAAATTATGTTCAATTCACGCGTCACACCGTTCTACCGTTTACGAAAAATTCCAACTGATTTTCGAGATAAGTTGTTCCACGCGATAACGGTTATCGCTGTGAAATCACTTGCATACGCAAAACTAACCCATTTATTTATCTCTTAGCAAATGTAGAGTACGTTATATTGAAATCGAGTACCGAACGTTATACGTGTACGATACATTTACTCGTGTTTGCGTATAACATTATCTAGCGGAACGGAGCGACGTTGTAAACGCTGATATAAATTTGCATGTTTTTCGCGAAATTTCTCATGCATAGATCGCAACAAGTGTCTCATTGTTATCGAACGATGAATAATCTCGCCCGGGTAACCGAGAAACTAGAAGCTCGACACGGTGACATATTTAGCGGTAAAATTTCTACGCAAAACGCGGTACGTAAGTAACATACATATTTGCTCGACGGAAAGTTCGTTCGTTTCCGCGAATCGTCGATTCACTGCCGCGGTTTTTATCGTGGAAAAACAAACGCACGGAGTCGGTCTTATCTCGGTGGCGTGTACAGCTTCGCTCGAGTTCTTATTGAGAATCGAAAGAAGCCTGAAGTTTGTCTTTTGATCGTGATGTCAACACCTGACCACATGTCGGAACTAATTATTCTCCGTGGAATTTCGTTGTAGTAAATCCGATCGGGCGCACGTAGACACGCGTAACATATGCAGGAATTCGTTTTGATACCGTGAGAGGAGAATGGTTTAAGTACGCTTACATGGATTGCATCATATCATGCATAAATATAAAGACGGTGTAAAAGTACGCCGGGCAGATCTTTTATTTACTTCGGGAACGTGTATCGAGATGAATATCAAATCCGGTACATTTAATTAAATTAACACGTATAATCATAGAAAGGTTTTATAATTATTATAGTTAGTTTTATTTCATCCCGTGTATATCTCGCACTCACACCAGTTGAAATATGGAGTTCGAAAAGAGACGGATAGCAGTAGGTTACATCTTTACCGGATCACAATATTTGACTTGAAAGTTTGCAAAGTTTCTCTCGAAAGAATCTCGAAAGCGAAGTACATACATACATGCATACATACTACTTCACGACAGAAACAAATTCATGACTGTTCGTCAACACTGGAAACTCCGAATCTCTAACAGAGTAAGAAACATTCCGATTCTCCGGGTTTATGTCAGTCCTCGAAACACCGCGAATGGAAAATGGTGAAAAACTGGAGCATAGTTGATGGATTCCCCTGTCACATATATGACGTATATGTGCTCTTGGATTTCATATAGTCGAACTGAAAGTTTATTCACGCTAGACGAAAGCTGTTCACTACGAATCCCATATTTTCGCTAATTCAAGATAGAACAAAAAAATAATATCTCACCTTTTAATTAAAAATTCTATAATTTAATCCTAATTGTCCGAATCATTACACTCGACATTTATTATTTCTCTCTTATTTCCACGTTTGGGAATAATTGTCTCTCGTAATTCACGGGGTAAAAGTAACAACAATAACGTTTTAAAATATTCTACAAAATTCACAACTATTCGATTAACGATATTTACGAAAGGAAATTCGCTGTACATGACGGTGCGATTTTGATTAGGCGGCGGACGGTACCTTTTTCGCCGTATCGTCTGCGGTGTTCCTTAGTCAGTCGCATCTGTCAATAATTATTATCGTCGAGTACGTAGTCGCGGGCGCAATGCATGCCGCGATCGCGGCAGACGACGACTATATACGTTATCCGAGAAAACACGAGGCGAAGCGATATCAACGACCCGTAGATATGCCGGCCAGAAGAGATGTTGAGAGAGGGAGGAGAGAGAGAAAGAAAGAATGAGAGGGAGGGAGAGTGGGATAGATGATGCGAAGGAAGGTAAAAGAATGAAGAATGATGATAGAGAGGAGAGAAAGAGAGACTGCAAACGGAGAACGTCAGAGATCGTCGCGTGCTTATTTGTCTTTAGTGTCATATAGACAATCGTCGTGACGTCTATTTCGATTGCGACCTCGAAATAATCGGCTGATCGAGAATTTCGAGGAAATCATTTGTACACCGCATTGATAACAGTGATACAATATGCAATTCATCCCGCGAGTCGGATACTGAGTATTAAAACTGTTTAAATATTTTATATTAACTATGTTGAAGGGAGACTTTATGATACAAGTTTATTTGGGGAAAATTATTCTACGGTACTTGTTTAAATATCCGGTAAATATTTGAAGAAATTCTACCCTGTTTCTCGATAAACGTAATTGTCGATAGAACGTAATATAGATGATGACGATCGTGTTTACCGATTTTACCGTGACGGTAGCGCGGTACGTGTAACGTAAATGTGATAATAAAATAGTTGGCGAATGAGACATCTGGTACGACGACGTTTCCAGCGGAAGAAAATGAAATCAATTGGAAACTCGAACGTTACCTCTCGTTTCGCGATTGCCTCGACGGATGCGCATTCCTCGTCTGGTCTGCGTCTTCGGCATCTACGTTTTCCAACTGATATCCTTACGGCTTACGTAACTGGGTGCTGCGTTCATCCGATGGGGTATTTGTTTTTCTATCATTGCACTGGAAGCTTGATCGTCCGTCGTTTCATAGGCGTCGAAGTAAGAATTTTCCACC
The DNA here is from genome assembly GCA_917499265.3 of Mimumesa dahlbomi. NCBI lineage: Eukaryota > Metazoa > Arthropoda > Insecta > Hymenoptera > Crabronidae > Mimumesa > Mimumesa dahlbomi. The sequence goes on along the minus strand of OU824116.1, from coordinate 7,542,391 downwards.
GTTGAGTATAGTTTCAACATCTTCGAATGAATGAACGTTAATTTATTTATTGAAATTTTTACTTCCAAGATCACGATGTCGTAAAAGAGATAATAAAGATAATTTCTTTGTAACACTTGAGTGTATTGCTTGTGGCACTTTAAGCATTGATAAGACACATGTATCGCCTATCTCGTGTATGTACTCGACAAGTAATCATCCTCTGAGGAGATACGTATGAACGGTTTAGAAAAAAAAAACTTTGTAATTTGTGTTTGTTTCGTGTAGTGTTTGTTGAAACGTGTCTAGCGTATACTTTTTCGCAGTAAAAGTCAATCTCTTGTTTTTCAGTAGATGTTTTCATATTTCCAAAGGAAACTTTATCACTCGACTCTTCCGATTTTGAATGTGTGTGTGTCTGTGTGCGCTACGTTTAAGAATGGAGACCAGTGTATGCGTGTTCCACAATTGAACGTGAATTATTATCCAACTGAACCAGTTCTATTTCTCGTCACGTCACGTCAGTGCTTTCCTGTTTATGATTCGACAAATTTATTGTAAAATAATTTATCTTAATCCACAAACCTAATGTTATGGGCCGTTTCTCTTTTCCCAATTACAACGGCGGAAACAATTCCAGCCAAACAGTTCCCGAAATCGTTAGATAAATTTCATCTAGTAACGCAAAACATGCATTAAAGATCATTGTCTTCGGAAAACTTATATTTTTTCACCGAAAAAATAGAATAAAGTTATCACCAGCTTTCGCTCCAGTTTTCGCTCCGTTAGGAAGGCACGTAAATCCGGAGATGATTAATTATTGTTATTGTTATTAGATTAAACATGTTACAGAAGATAGATATAGCCTACGCTATAGGCTGCCGTGTAAATTCGCGGAAGTTTAGCCGCCGTGAGCGATTACTTTGGTATTCAGGGAGCCACAGCGAGTTCTGAATTGATTTTCTCGATAATCGAAAGAAGCCATAGTCACGCGAGCAAAGAGTTTGCCATAACTTTTTCTCGGCTTTCGTGACGGTGGAAAGATGCGTCATCTTCAGTTTTCTATAACCACTTTATAGATGCGACTTCCACTTTGCTTGATTTGCAATTTCAAAATTCCTCTATTTGACTTTTTCCATCGTTTTATTGGTGAAAATAAAACCAACGTTCCATGTGACCCAGAAACCGGTAAATCCTTCTAAATTGCATTCTTATGCACGTTTTAAAGAAGAAAATCTTCGCTATACAGATGAAACTTTATATTTAGGCTCTATTCTACTTGCTATTACACATAAACTGCATAAGAACCCAAAAGAACAATACAATAAATTATTTTTGTATATTTATAGAAAAAGATTCAGAAACAGACTATTTTTAGTAAGTTTACGAAACGTGACTCGATATCAGAAAATCGTTTATAAAGTTTACCACTTTTGCTGGAAACTTTTTCGTCGATACAAATGCAGCTTTGTTTTTATCACCGTTGCCTATTCTTCTTTCGTATTCGCGTAAAAACGATGTCTCACTTGACAATAAGAGATGCATTCGCGATACGTGTCGTTAACCTCGTTCGTGCAGGTGGGCTCCGGTAATAATAACGCTGGATCTGTAATTGCTGTCGGTTGTTAAATAGGTTGATATAGCGTGTAAAACTACGCGATGAGGCTGTCGCGTTGATTCGATCTATCGTTGGTCATTCACAGCTCTCTCTAACAATCCCTATTCGGTACTAATTGAACCGAGTTCACATTGAATGAATTATTATTTGCATGAATTAAATCAATCGGTCTTGATTAACGTTCTACCAGCGACTAATTGCCGGTGTAATTCAATTTCTTTATCGAAGCGATCGGGATTCATATCCGAATTGAAGTTTCAAAATTTCCATTCACGATTCATACAGGTTCAATACACGTTCACACATACATAAAGCTATTAATTGCCGACAATAACAATGAATCGTTACTAATGGATGGTTATAGTCCCTTGTTTTTTTTTCGCCCCCTATTAATCGTACCTGTCGGTTTCCATTAGCAATGTAAGTACAATATTACGCGATTTAAAAACAATGTCGGTCGAAACGTTACAAAGAGTACGAATACACCAATCAATGTGTCTTATACTCATACGATCCTTAATGACCGCGGTATTCGACGAATTTCATCGTTAGTATTTTTTTTTCATCGACCAGCCAATCAATGCTCACGAAGTCTACATTCCTGCGTGAAGAAACTACGCGTATGAAAAAAATATATTTACATTCCCGGCATTACGATTATGCCGATAAAAAGAACTATGTTAATTACACGTCTTTTCGCTGCCTCGGCGATAATTCAAGCCGATCCGAGAAAAATTCCGCGCAGTTTTCGAATCGACGTCCCGAGGCGCATCCATTTTATAATAATATCGATCCGCCGATCGGATGAAACGCGTGCACCGATCGCGGTACGTTACGAACCCGCGCCTCTTAATGATACCGATATCAGAAATATTAGCACGTGCCTGGATTTATAGATGTCTATAGATCCGGCGGATTTATAGGCGCTCGTTAAAAAGGTAGGAAAAGAAAATCATGGCCCCGAATGCCTTCGATCGAGACAAGTATTAAAACCTCCTGGCGCTTGTCTGCCGGTCGCAGAACTCGTTCGATGAATCACTGCCGCGTTTTCTCGTCGCTCGGGTAGGTAGCTACATGAAAATGCTAATCGCCGCGAATGGCAGCCGCGCGCGTACGTTAATGAGCACTTGGCGTTGCATTTCGGATTCGCAGGGACGCATGCAGCGAAAAATTTCACATCGAACGCACCCTACCTTCACATTTGTCTCAATTATTTGTTCATTCGTATAATCAGTGTACTACTATTTATTTCTTTGGAAGGTTTTTAATTGGTTTGATATATTGTTTTATTCGGGTGAAAAGGGAGAAATTAAATAGGTTTAGGATGTGGAAGTTTTTTGGTAATGAAGTATGCTTGTAATAACGGTTCGTTAGTATTGGTAGACACGGGGTATTTTATTTCTCTTTCATTTCCGTTTCCCTTGTGCCTTCACTCGGGAAAGACAATATTTTCCGACGGTTCAATAATTTTTCCATTATTTGCACTGACGACTAATAACGCTAGAAGTTCCCGTGAGTTCAGCTGTAACGGAAGACGTTGGATATGTGTGTATGTATGTACGTATATTAGTGAAGTCCGACGTACAGCCACGGGGAGAGAGATCAGGACAATATTCTCGAGGGAAATGGTAGGCCGAGCATTGAGTTATCTTATAGCGGTCGGTGCGTGCAACTGTTTGTTATACAACGGTAGGGAAGTATCTTTAATAAACAATTTTCATTAATATTGTATGAAATCTTCTCCTGAGTGGTCCAGCCGGATAATCTGTCCGCTTTATGCTCCCTTTCACGAGTCGCTTCTGAAATCTCTCGTTTCGAACATTCTTATTATTCAGTTCCATTTAGTCTTCTTGAAATATAAATATCAAATGCAAATTTCACGTGCTTTATCTCCACGATTTTCTCGCTACGAAACATTTCCTATGTATTTATATCTCACAGGATAAGAACAGCAAAAATTAGTGTCTGACAAATACAAATGTCTATTATTGATACATGTATGTATACTACATATCGACTAACTCAAATTCCATAATAGCAAGTGTTACTTTTGCTTTTTCTACTATCACAAATACACACTTCCGTAATGTATATGACATTCGTTGCAGCTTCGCATATTTTTATCTCCCTCTTGTATCCTTAAATTCTACTTAACAAACACTACTTAACACTACAAACACTAACTTAACAATTAACTCAATTTCTTCTCAACATCCCCGAAGTAAAAATTCCTAAAATACACCTATAGATATTTCCTACGTTAAAATTACTTTGTCGAACAACGTCGTATAATAAAACAGTGCTATCTACCGTACCACGATGACGTTTATTTCGAAATCGAGGCACGATCTTGTTTCGCCTTTTCCCTGTCATGCGCAAAAAGCAGTTGGCGCTAATCGACGCCGGCAACCGTTAGGTGCAGGGCCGAGCGCAAGGAGATCTGGCCAGATTCCAGGAGCGTCTGGCGGAGGCGCCGGTTTTATTGTCTCCCGATGGCTTTGCCCACGCGATCCGCGGCACTTAATCGATACGGGTTGGCCGTTGCCTCGAGCAGACACGCGTTCCCCTCGCATCGCGATTAATTCAACGGCGAGCCGTTTTCGCGATCGTGACGAAAGTTAATCGTCGCTCGTGCCCGAGATAAAAGTCGAAAAATTTTACTCGAAATCGAAATCATCTCGCGGGCCTTCCCGTGGAATTTGAAACTGACTTATCAACGAGCTACGTATGTACAATATATACGGCCGGTCGACGTAGGTAACAACGTGCTCTTTTATCCGTGATAGGGCTGAGATTACGCGTGAAATTTATTTACTCGTTCCGCGTGATTGCAGTGACTGATATTAAAGATAGAGAACCGTTACTCCGCTTGTAAAGTATGTACTTCTATATTTACGATTATTGCCGTTATCGGTTGATAAATTTTTTTTCGTAATTTCCCATTAACGTTTGACTACCGTGAAATTGCATGTTTTACGCTTGATAGTGTCATAGTAATTGCGCGGAGTCGTTACAGTTTCCGATACTTTCTACCGGTTATGGTTTTTCACCGGGTGAATGAATTTTGTTAGAATTTGATTTTAATATGTATATGTATGTACATATACATATGTATATCTTGAAGAGTCGAACGTTGTCGTACGTGTACAGGATAGAATAAGTTCTTAGATATGTATTCCGTGTAACATTGATAATTCGTGTCCGCAGGCTTGAACCAATTACAAATTATACACGCGCGTAAACTACTATTACGAAAGCCTTGACTATCGTTCGTATAGATCAACCGTAGAATGGAAAACTCGAGAACGTTATAACTAACTCGTACGAACACGAAATTACGTTGTACATATAAGCATCACGCGAACGCAGTTTGCTATAATGTTATTACCCGGTGTGCTGTCGCGTACGGCTCCATAAATAACTATATGCAAAACGTGCCTTTAAAATAGTCCCTCTAATTAAAGGGATACCGAAAATATTTTTCTAATCGAAACTATTAAATAATATTATATATCGAGCGGTATACATTTTCAACAAGAAAAATTATCTAAGAAATTAAGTACCATCGATTAAATCTTATTTGCAATTGGAGTAGGAACCAATTTTTGCAGTTGTCATTTCGTTACTAACACAGACGTACATGTTAGTGAAAGAGAAAGTTTATTGCTAACAATTTGGCCGAGATAGAGTTTCGCAAACACGCGAGTAATCTTTTCATTCTCATTTATAACACCGCGACGCCTCTAACGCGCAATTGCTTCAGGACGAAACATTAAATTCCCGTCTCTATCTGCGAAATACCGAGGCGGTGTTTAATCGAAAATGTAAACTTGTGTCCGCGCTACTACCGCGTGGAGTACTTGACAATTTAGCATAGATGTATTCAGGTCAATTTTACGCTACACGTGACAAATTATTCAAAACTACTGTTTCCAACATCGCGAAACAGATGCAGCAACTTGTCATTCAAAATTTACGATAACACTGACGATATTATGTACTCGTTAGGCTAATCAATTCTACATCCGGATTTTATCAGCTGCAACGTGATATCACTTTTTTTTTTTAACCATTTTCCATTTTGTTACTCTCCGAGTAACAGCTCATCCGGATTTACCTGGTGCGCGACGTCGTACAGTTAAATAATATAGACGTGAAAAGTATATTGTGGACACGATTGAATTGAACGACAGATCGTAACATGGGGCCACGTAGTTTATATGGACACCCACGCCCACGCGAAATACGTGGGGCACGTGTGCGTGTTCGAGGACGCATTTATAACCCATCTTTATCTGGTGTGGCGTTCTCTTAAGGGACTGTTAAAAGTTGCAGTTTCACGGAAAACACGGCATTGTCGGAGAAAAGGGCAATAATATCATTTTTTTTTTATTTTCATCGCAACCGCGATAGTTCAACTTCGGAAAACTTTCGAGATGTCTTTGATTTTTTATGACGTATATGTATATATATATATTTTTTATGCAATACGATGAAATACGATGAAAGTTTGGTATAGTATCTGAAAATTGTGTACGTGGACAATACAGTAAAATCATTTTACGAGGTCAAGTAGGTCTACTTGTTAGTTTATTACACGCGGCAACAAGATAAGTCGGTCTAAATGAATTGAATATCTGTATTATAGAGTACATAGAGAGCGGTGTAGATCGAAAATTGCTTCTGATAAAGTCTATAAACCCTGAATCGTCGTTCTCAAACATTTCCGTCTGATCCCTGATCACGAATGATTTATTATCGATCTTAGATTATGCCCGACAGCGTTAACCGTATCTTTGCTCGTTCCTCGCGATTTCCAAGCCCGTCGTACGTTAACCACCGTCCGTTTCAAATGAAAGTGTCTACTTGTTTACACGACGTTGAATAATTCTGCGGCGGTAGCGGCGAAATTCATGAATTACAAATCGCAAAACCCGATTATACCTCGCGGGATTATTAAGCATGTAGATTTCATGTTTTCCCGCCGCCGGTATAATAATAGTTCGAATTCATATATATACATACATATACTTATATGTATATATGTATATTTGAGTTTTCGGCAAAGAGCCACTCGTCGAACCGCACTCACTCACTCGTTTGGTTCGTACGTGTGATAGTGTATCGGTTCGAAAGTCAAAACTGGGTTTACCGCAAGATAAAGTGTTCTTGCATCATATACGGCGTCTCTTGTACACATAAGACGTCTAGTAGGACAACTGATATCAGCCGAATGGTAACGATCATTCGACGGATGTCGACATTACGTCGGTGCACCGTTTCACGGATCGTTCAATCGGACATTCTTTTCAATACACCTAGACGTTAATTGCAATTCGAGTGGATCGAATATATACATATACATATACATATATGTATAACTTCGATACGATATCATTCCTAAGGAAAGTAAACGAAAGTACTCGCGGTTACGTGGCGTCAAAATTACTAGAAGACTGCAAGGCAAACGTTTTCCCTATCGTCACGCTTAATCGGATCCACGTGACTTGTATTTGCTTATTAATTGTGTCGGCTTCGTTCGTCGGCGCACTTGTTAGGACTTGTCGAGTTCGCAGAAATTGAACGCACGAGCGGTCTAGCTGAAGGAAAAAAGAAAAGCAAAAAGAAAAAAAAAACGAGGAATTGAGGGCGCGCTATGAATACAGCGATTAATTAATCTTTGGTCATTACGCCGAGTGCGCTTGACCTACGCGGCATATCGAGGTCTCGATCATTAAGGCGCAGTCGGTACTCGTGTAAACACAGCCATACCGATCGATCGTTACACTGTGATGTATTGGAACTATATATGCACCTGATGCGCGACGAACACGTGCAATTTACTGTTTGACATTGGCTTCTTGATCTGTCAGCTATGAATGAAGCATCATTTACATAGGAGCTGTGTGCGTGTATGTATGTGTGTAAACGTGATACAAGCATGTACCGTGTTCCCTTTTGTTTCAAAGGATAACATTACTACCAACCGAAATCCCACTAAATATATCCACCAGGGGATTACACACACTATTTTTCAATTCTCACATAGATCACACATAGATCACATTTTCCAGTGTTTCTAAGAGAAAAAAAAATCATTTTCTCATTCAGAAAATATACTTACCAACCTCCACAGACGAATTTATCATTCAGTACGATTTAACCGCGGATTTTGTATTCTACTTTCTTATTTTCAACGGCTGTATAACGTGCTTTCGGTTAATCTCGATCGTAAATCTTGGGAACGACCTCGAGGAGGTCACGAGCGCGCCTTTAAGGCCGTACCACACGTCGATGTGGCCGGCGGCTAGCGGTAGGTCAATAATAAGCCTCACTTTCAGCCAGATAAAACGCCCCTTTCTCTCGCGCGCGATCCGCTCGCTTGCGCACGCACACTCTCGGACCAACGAGTAGCATAGCGCAATCTTACAATTAGCGCAGCGTTATTCCTCGTTGTTGTTAGTCGCCGTCGAATCGACAAAACGATACACCGAAACATATCCGAGAGAGAGAGAGAGAGATAGAGAAGACCTCCTAGCGTCCCTTTCAAGGGATTTCTCTTTGTCCACTTTTTACACCTTTCTCGGTTTTTCTCTTTTCACTTCTCCCTTTCTTTCTTCCTTTCGATTCATTCTGTTCCTTTGCCAACCTTCCTACCTTCGAATCTTTTCTCTCTTTTCTTTTCTTTCTATCTTTCTTTCTTTCGCTTCTTCTCTTTCTTTTTTTTTATTCTTTTTTCTGTTTTGCATCTTTCGTCGTTTCTCTTTCGTTGAGAGGATACTCGGAGAGAGCATGTAAGCGTCACTCACACGCCGGTAGAAGATACATACCTCACAGGCATGGTCCAGCTCGTCTACTCACAGTTTGAACTGAAGCCTCGAAGCAGGTGCGCCGGATACGTTGTTGCATTCCACTTGTCTCTCGTCCTCATCCAGCATCACGCGTCGACCTCCTCCGCCGTATCCTTCTCCTCGTCCTTCTCGACGACGACTTGTCCTTCTTGTTCGTCTTCTTCTTCTTCTTCTTCTTCTTCTTCTGCTTCTTCTTCTTCTCCTCCTGCTTTTTCTTCTTATATGTAGTGGTATATTCTTTTTTCCGACGTCGTCGTACCTTTGAAATGTTTTCCTTGACAACGTATCGTTACACGTTGGGGAACTCTGAATCTGACAAGCGGAAAGCAAAAAGGATTCAACGGATTTTTGAATGCCGACGGAACTTTAAATCCGCGTACGTTCGTCGTGTATTCGCGAGAAATCAGTATTCTATGGGGATTGATGTACATACGAATCATTCGTATTTCGATTTGGAACTTTCAGTTCGTTAATGTATGTATGTACACATTATACTAACTCGTTGTTCCTTAGTGTGTTTTTCGTTCAGACGAGTCTTTCGCCTTGTAACCGCGTTAAACTTGGTTAGATATTGTTTGGCCGTAAACCAGGTATTGTTTAGATGATGTATTGTATAATTTAGTAATAAACGACGACATTATCGCGGTATCCTTTCAAAGATAATTTCGCACGGGTCTGGTTGTTCTCCCGAGAGGATATTGTGATCGGATGAACAAAGCAACCGAGTTCCGTGTAAAGTGTTTGCACGAGTTTGCTACGGCTAGTCGCATCGCGGAGTAAACTGTGGTTAACGGCTGTCCGGAGGTTTGTAGAACAAACTAGGAATAGTAGCCTCTAGTTATGACCAAACACGGCACAGGTATGCTCCTCTCGCTGCCGCGCACGCATGCTACGATCGTGTCGAATAAATCGTAGAATTCCCGACGATTCTCGATCGAAAGCTTACGTAGTTTATAGAGGAATGCATACGAGGTCGTACTTAAATCATTGTAAAGGCGATGCAATTTACCATTCGCACAGAAAATTGCTGATTATTCAATAACGCGGTCGGGTGTCTCATTTGAAACGTTCGAAGATTTAAATTAAAGTAGATATTTTCAAATGTTTCGTCATTGATGGAATGTTTGATATTATCCGACAGATTATCTTGTTTTTTTTTTCTCTTGTAGTATGAGGGAATATCACCGATAAACCCTGTTCCCTGTTATTTCGTGACACATTATTGAAGTTTGGTACAGGCATCGGAGTAGAATCGTTACAATCCGCGACTGGGATTGAAACTTCAAACTTTCGTAGTCAAGTTCCTGCGAAACACCGTGCTGAGAATTACTACGTAGCATTGTTGCAACGACAACAACATGAACGTCGTTGGATCGGGTAATAGGAATTGCACATTCGTAGTATCGGCGTGTAATCTGTTTGTAAGCTGTCAGCGTTCGGGCGTTTGAATTTGATTAAATCCTTAAACCAGGTTAAAGAGTCGTTCTAATTTCATTTACTTCGGATACAGAGAACTTTCTCGACGGTTAAGAACGTTGAACGGATCGATTAATTACGCGAATGCCGAGTCGTTAGCCGTGTAACAAACATTCGCTGATTTATTCTCGATTAATTTCACTTTTTCTCCGAGTCGGGCTGACTTTGATATATGTAACACTTGGAACTATTGAAAGAAAAAAAAAACTAGTAAAAGCATCGAAGATACGAGAGGGAAATCTATTTCCTGACCTTATCTAGCAACATGGACCTTGTAACTCCATTGCAACGTCGCGTAATTATGGTAGACAGGAATAATTGCACTCAGAAACTGTAAAGGAGTTCGTAATCAACGTATATTGGGCCGAAAGTAAACTCTGTAAACTTGGTAGTACATGTAACTGGGTCCCAATCGTGAAACAACCTGTGGAAACTCTGGAAGCACTTCCGCAACGATTTCCCTAATTTTTCTGTCGAAGAGAATTAACGTGTTTTTTTTTATTAATTGAACGAGGATTTTAGTGTGCTAGAAAATTGGATCAAAATAGTATTATTGGGATCTGTATAAATGGAATTGCGTTGCTCGGTTGAATAGAATTTCATTGAATTTATATTTCAGTTTTATGAATCCTTTCATGCACGAATATTTTATTCGGTTAAGGGAAACTAATAGTACGGTCAAATTTCCGTGAAACGAACCAGATTCTACATACACGTTTGTGATTTGATATAAAGCGGACGAGCGAAAATTTCCGATGACAAAACTTAATTTATACGACTTCCTTTCGACTGTAGGAAATACGCCACTGGTAAATGCGATATTTATGACGTAGTACCGCCGTCTGTCATGACGTACATACAGAAACTTTCAACGACAACGTGCCCGTATACACAGCGACGACAGTTCGCGTAAATATATCGCGTATAATGCGCGAGACACATAGATACGTTACAATTAATTACTGTTTCATGTACGAGAGCTTCACCACGCCATTCTGGTAATTGAATTTTTTTTCTTCCAACTTGCTCTTCCCAAGATTGCAACACGATACTACATAGAATCTCCACACATATTCCTCGTCCATGAATGTCTGTACCACACATATACATACACATATATCTACCTGAAACAAAAAAAAAAAGAAACGACGGAAAGCGTATCGGAAAACCGTAATAAATCAGCAATAATATGCCGTATTAAATTAGTCCCGATATTGCCCGCCAGTCTTTATCATCTCGTACTACAATTTTATCGTTAATCCGTCGGTCGAGCGTAATCACAAATACGGATGTTACACGGAATCTGAACAGAACGAGAAGTTGCACGTGAAGCCTCGTCCGTGTCATTAATAATGTTTAATCTCCCTACCGTGAACGCGGGATGAGGGGAACGAAAGTAGTGGTAGTAGTAGTAGTAGTAGCTCGCCCGTTCTTCTCGAGGGGGGCCATTATCAGTCCACAGCCGGCCTCTAATTGGCATAATTCGGTTTTAGGCCCACATTAGGAGCGACGTTTATCCGACGCTCCCGTGCTTGTAAAAACGCGACCATCGCTGGCGGCCCTCGAATTTACGAGCGGCGTGGCTACATGCTGACTTTTGTCCTCTCTTTCTCTCCTCTCCCCCCTCCCCCCTCCTCATCACTCCTTTCACGATCCCTCGATCCTCTCTTTTCTCTTTATCTTCCTGTTTGCGAAAATTACCTGCACGAAATGAAGGGGGCCGGATAGCGGGGCTACGATATGTAATCTGCCAGCAGAATTACGAGTTGTCGCCGTACTAAAAGTCGAGATAGCGCGATTTTCGGGGGGCAAGAGACGATCGAGCACCGGCACCTGCACCTATCATACGTATGTATGTATGTATGTATGTATACGTGTGTTTCGTTTCGCATGAAATTATTTTCCAACGATACAACGCCGGATCTTGCGTCACACGTCGAACACGTGCGGAACTAGTTCGGTTTATCGTGGATACGATATCGTGAATAGAAAGAGAGAGAGAGAAAGAGAGAGAGAGACATTTACAGTGGAAATTAGAAATGTTTAACATAGTTATTAAACGTGATAGAATTCGTCCGGTTTAACGATATTATTAATCGAATAATCCTATAGAAATTGAGTATTTCAATGGAAATAGTAAATTACGTGATGTACCGTTCTGACCTACTGTCAGATTACCCTACCGTTACAGTAGTACGAGTAGGTTATTTTCAGACAGCCGATAGTCCACAGCTAGTAGTCTAACAAACAGAATAATATCAGTGGGACTTTTCTCACGTGCGTTCTACCGACTTCATTACGCTCTCGGCGCGTAGTATGATCGAGTAGAGAGTCGGTATCTCTCTAATCTACCACGTAGAAGGCGGAGGAAACTAACCTAAGATCCGACAAGCCGATACCGACTGTCGACTGTGGTTCGAGTTATTGATCATAGTGGCATCGGATGCACCCTTGCAGGTGCATCGAGGTACCGCATCATCGGGGTGGAAGGAAGGGATGAAGGGAGGAGAGCGAGAGAGAGAGAGAGAAGGAGGAGAGGGTTGGCAGAACTATCCCCGCGAGACTTTTCTTCGTTCGTGATAAAACTACTCGAACGTGGATCGTCCCTTTACGATTCGGCTTACGTTTATTCGCACTCACCCACGGAATCTCATTTTTTTCTTCGAAAGCGATCCGGTTGGCTTTCGAGTGTGCGTTGCTATTGCCGAGCAACATTAGAGTTATGCGATCTATTATTATTACGTTTGTCTCGGATGGGATTATGTATTTTTATACTCGTGACATGCATATTTGTATGGGTACGTTCACCCCTTTCATTTTCCTCTCGGTACGATCGTTAGGTGTGTGTGTGTGTGAGTGTGCGTGTGTGTTGGGTCTTTTTTTTTTCTCGGTTGAAAGTTTATGCTCGTACACCCTAGCACCTGACGGTCGATCGTAATTCACAGCGATATTTCGCGAGCATTTTACAATTCGGCGATACGGATTCTCTAACCGGCTGGGATATGAATCAAATTGGATGATTTCATCGGTCACTCGTAACTAATGGTTTTGAAATGCTGCCAAGAGTGTGACTTTTTGAAACGGTAAACAATAAATATAGGTGGTATATCGAGGCTATCTGTTTGATCTATATTTACTCGGCATGTTTATGAATTTCGATAAAGGTAATCGGAGAGTTTCACTAAATTTTCGTTAACTTTATGATTTCTTCGCTGCTAGACGGTTTACCGGTTAAAAAACCCGAACCGGTCGTTCGTTTCAGCGAAACCGCAAATAGCACACCACCGTTGAGTTTGCACGCTGAAAAATGCAACAGCTGAGCGGGACGTCGCGGCGAACTTCTCGCAAAAATGAATGGTTCTCGCTTTAATACATACGACTATGTATAGAACGCGTCATTGTTAACAATGAGATTCTTGAACCTTGACAGTCACCGAACCGTCAATAGACCGTAAAATGTGCATGTGACGTAATCCGAGCGAAAGCAATCTCTCGTACAACCAGTCGAAGCATTACATTTTTGTAATCGTATATTGAAATGTCGATTTACGGTGACTTATCGCGGATGTATAATGTATAAATCGATTTCACATTAATTTCAAATTCATTTGAATGATGTACTAGAAATTTTCCCGCAGCGAATTTGATACACCCATCGCTCGATTTTTCTCTATAGAATATCGAATTCATCAGCACGTAATGATGGAATAATTATACGTATCGATGACTAACTGATCGTCATGTTAATGTAATAGAGGTTCAATTGAATAACGTCGAATTAGTTATTTCTAAATAGCAATCACTCTAGATTTGAACAATTAAAGCAAAATTGATACAGATTTTTCATCATTGGAATAACCGGGAAATATTCTCTATCACAATAAATCGTATATATTTATATTCCATAAAAACTACATTTTACCATACATTCATTTCATTAATGCCGACAGAGAACATAGAATGAAAATACCACGTAAATCGTCGGATTATTAGCCGTGCAAACCGGAAACTGCAAAAAGAGTAGCTCGTAAATCGAGGGATGGGTGTGTATTCCCATTCATCCAGGTACATGACATTATTTCTCATTACCATGTTGTTAATTTCACTGTCGCACAATATTATCGTATTTTGCGTGATATTTCATGAGTTTTTCGCAAAGCGACGGAAATCTTGTTTGACGAGCGTCCCCTCGTATGGACAACGATCTCTGTAATATTCCCCCTCCCCCCCCCACTCCCTCTAACTCCCCCTTTTTTTCTTGTTCCTCTCGCAGTGATTTCCTTCATCATTTTCGTGTCACGTCGTGCAATAATAATATTCTCCTGCCAATTATACGCACTCTCTGACGCACGCTGCGTGCGCGTATAACCGACGGTCTGTCACAATTTGCCACGGATGTATATTGCGTCCAGACATTTCTAGACAGTTTATATTACAGCCTCGACGTGGCTATAAAGAAATAGTTTGAGCAACCAATCGCAGATTGATGCGATCTTTAGGCTCTGAATGTGTGTGTCTGTGATAACAGAAAATATCTCGCCCGTTTCCGTTACAGGGAAAAGTGGTTCGGTTTTCGTTTGGAAAAATTTCGATCGAAAGGAAATTTTAACGGGAGATTTATATCGTATGATATATTGTTGTGATGATTTTTTTTTTCGTAGTTCGGATCGTCAATCGATGGATATTTAATTCGTAATACACCTGCCGCAGTATTGATCGAGGTCAGGAGACACGTTGTATATTTCACAGTGCGGTCTTTATCGATCCGGTGTCTTCCCTGGATTCTCTATCCTTTCGTTGGCGTTTCGCTTTCGTGCTTTTCTTTCTGGACATTCTGGTACACTATTGAATAAAGGGAACTGGTCGGAGCGTTTAATGAAAAGATGATAATTACATGTTATTTCCTCTCCGCGGCCGATAAGATTCCGGGCTTTTCGTACAGTTTCCCGGTGAAATTCACGTTTCATCCGGGGAAAAGGAGTTTTCTTTGTAAAATTGGTGGTCTTGTTATTTGCGAATAAAATACGCGAGTTCTGTGCGGGAAATTTGTTTCGTCGATTTCTTTCAGCTATTTTAACGAGTGTCTCGAATTCGTTATTTTTCTTGTTTGCCCAGGGTTTTCTGATTTAAGTGATTTTACGGAAAGCTAGACAATGTTCGTTTAATGAATGAACGATAATTAAAATTTCTTCTCGTTCGGGGGGACGGAGAGTGCCTTTCGATCGTGGCTTCTCGTTCGTTTCTTTCAATTTCCGTGACATCCAACTCCCACGTTGCAACCGGACGATATCTCCGCAAGAAACTAGTCTCCTTCTTTTCCGTTCGAATTTCTTCGATTCTTCCCATTTTTCTTCTTCGCATCCGCTTCGTTGATTATTCCCCGAGTAATTCCCACTGTGGTGCTTGGACAGAAATAGCGACATGTACTTTAGCTTTATCTTTTATATCTTTTCTTTCTTCTTTTTTTTTTTTTACATTCCGACCGTTTCGTACCGTTGTCTATACAATCGTTCGTAATAACGGGAAATTTCAATACGTTTGATTAACAATTGGAATATTTAGCATTGTGTGTACGCATACACACACAGGCGCGTATTAGTTGCAGGATTTTAATATTTTCAACACAATACGTTCAGTTGATTCCAAGCTAACTGGAACGAAATATTTCACGGTAATTAAATTTTCATTTACAAGTAGACGTCATACAGCGATATTTCGTTATTAAAAATTTCACGTCAAACACTAATTGACAATAACTATACGTAGCCGCGAAACGGGTCGTACGAAAACATGCGAAAATCCCTTTCATTATTAATTGTTCGTTTACCAGTGTATCCTCTGAGATTTCGTGTGTCGCTTTCACGTGCATCGCTTTGAAATAACTCGAGCATCACGCGTCGTTATCTTAACTTTCAGGAGCCGATCCCCAGACATAAAGTCCGTTAATTATGACTAGAATTATTAACTTCGCGATCGTACGCAGACCGTACCGAACGCGTTGGATAAATTGAAGTTCAACAAGATTTCATATCCCGTGTTTTCAGAACACTTTGAGCGTACTGTTAGTAATCGAGAACTTCGTAGCCGTAGTTTTCGACGTGGAAACAAGCATTGGTGCCGACCGGAGGATCAAATTATCGCTGTTACCGTGAAAACGGAGTTACAGTTTCTACGTGAGCGAACTGAAACGGTTGTTAAGATGGCTCACGGTGAACTTCCCCGTCGGATATACCTAATTATTCGCGTCGTCATTTGCTGTTAACGAGGCACGATTAGCTGTTTAGTGTCTTACGGCGAGATAAGATTATTAACCGTATTACTGTTGTTAGTTTTATTTACCAGTTAGCGTTAACCAGCTTTCCTTAACATGCTTTTTCACGGATCATAACAGTTTCATGTACCTATGTATGTATACATACATATATGTATGTGTTGTACATAGGTATAACTGCTCGTATAATATGTTATACGCTTCTTATTAAACGCTATCTTACCTATTAATATTCACTTCTGACGCGAGATTAATTAAGTTTAGTGAACGCCATGGGATACGTTCATTTATATTCAATTCTAATATATTCCTGATTAATTTTAGTAACTCGACAAGTCGCGCGTTATAGTAGTAATGAACTTGGACGGAAAACACGAAGTCCTTACTACACATTCTATTAAATGCACTCCCTCTGTTCCATTAACCGCGCTTGTATATGTGCTTGCCTATATGTATATATGTATACATACACGTATACTCACTCGTACGTCCCGAGAGCAGCGTATTACTTACGCGGACTCAATCTCGCCACCAAGGCGAAGGGCAAATCGAAGTTCTCGAAGTTACCGGGTAATTTGCGACCCACTTGTCTTCCGAAAAATTTCGGAAAATTAGCTTTCACGATCGAATTTCGCAATCTTTCCGTATGTCCCGGGTAAATTGAAAAATAATATCGATCAATTTCGCGTGAGAACTCACCGAAACATTCGGCTTACGTTTTCAACTGCTCGAAGTCGAGAATTAAGTATTCGCGAAATTGTCGAAAGTTTTCCTCGAATTCGCTTGGTTTCTTTTTTCAGCCAACGCACACGCGAGTGTAAATTATCTTCAACTGCGGCGTCGACGATTGAGAAAGTACTTTTGTACGCGTAATCGCTCACTCCATTGATACGGTAAATTAATCTTGGCTCCCCGTCTCGTTCGTCTAACCGACTGCCTGGCGGCCTTTGATTTTTTAAGAAACACGCTACTCAGCAGGAGATAAGGAATTTTCCGTCGTTGCATCGCGCTGCTCTTGGTACACTTCACTCTCGTAATATTGTTTTGTTGAACGTCTCGTGCAACGCCGGTCGCCAGGCGAAATCCTCGAGACGTTTCAACATCGTCGTGGTTCATGGTTTTTTTCCCTATCTTTTGCGAATTTTACCCCACGGCTTGGTACGGGGTTCTTCTTTGTTTCGTCGAGAATTAATTGAAAACCTTTGAAAATTCAGTCACGTTGGATTTTCCGAAATCACTCGCCGTCTCTATTGCAGACAACTTGCCACGTGCATGTTTCACTTAATTTCTGGTTTCCGGGGGAACGCGGCACTGTCGAAAGCTTAGAAAGAGGTACATACACATGTATGTATGTGTGTACGTGTGCAGGGAGCCCGATGTGGGAATGTAATTAAGAATACCAGCAAATCGTGTGCCTCGTTGTATGTCAATTACGTTTCGAGTAGTTGTTCGGATGACTTCCGTTAGGCTTAATTGTCCCGTTATTTGTTCGGTGATCACCATTGATCTACATCTGGGTTACATGACGTAGCGTTCCACACGAAGGTCGATAACAGTCGTCACTAATATTTTCATCCCGGTGACGGATCGCGATCGAATGTATATTACGTAATAGAATTTGAAGTTTCGGATTTTGTAGAGCAGTAAATTCTGTTAAGATACTCAGACATTGTAAGAAAATATATTTAAAATTATATTTCTTTGCAGAGACTTTCTGTGAACAATTTCATTTCACTTTGGGGGGCATGTATTCGTAGAAAAAGATTTTTTGTATTTTTTTATATACAATGGAATATACAATTAGGGGTTGTTGGATTCGTTTGAATCACGCCAATGTTTCCAGAATTGAAAGGTAATGTACCGCACTTTAAAATACAGAGTATCGTTCGTTTTTGAGAACATTTGAGAAAAATAGAGCGACGGAACGTTCGCCTCGCTTTTCAACGATGGAAAATCTCTCCCTCGAGAGTCGAATGACGAGCGAGAAACGGATGTCGCGAAAAATGCGGACATTGTTTCGCTCGGAAATTTCACGCAGAATATGTCGACGGAGGTTTTTCGATCGATATGTTTGAAAGTGGGTAAATGGAAGCTAAAAGATTGTACAATTTTACAAAATTGCTAAAGATGACTTATCCTTTCTACTTCGCCACGCGAAGGTTGTTTGCACAAGAGGGTAGAGAGGTTAATTATAAATAGCGTCGATTTGTGAATAAACACTTAAGCAATTAACTTTGGAATCAAAAGTAACTTTAATTTGCCAGTAAATGCTTGAGTGATCTTCGTACATTGTCGGAGCGGTAGATATTTATAGCCAGTCAATATTTATGTGTGAAAAGTTTCAGGTGCTTCGAGGTATAGAAACATTGTCTACAGTTTTATACTTCTACATAGCTTCTTTTCATTATCAACAATCGATCATACGTTTCATAATTCCGCGATTTTATTCTTAAATTTCTATCGATCTAATACTCCAAGTAATTATAACAGCAATTGTAACAGCATTTCTACACATATCTCTTATACAAATAGTTTTCATTCATGCTTTGTCCCACTGCTTAGAATTATTCACACATATACAGTCCAAGGGTATTATTCTGAAACTTTTCTTAACTCTGCGTTCGTGGGCGTCCACGCCAGTTATGCTTCAGTTTCATTTCAGTTTAATTCGTCTTTCATTCAAATTCACAATCACACAAAAATCACACGAACAATCACGTGCATACATGTTGCGGAATTTCACCGGCGAAAACTCGATAAAGAGGATCGCCGCCAGTTGCGTAACAAATTCGGTCAATCGTTTTCCCCGGTCACGTGTCGTTCGAAATGCCTCGGCCAAGAATACGGAGTGTATCAATCTATCGTCGTTCACGCGTTGCATCAACAGGGATTTATATCGCCTGAAATACTGCGCAAAGTGGCAAGACGTATGGGCATATTTACAGTCCCGAGAGCGAATGTGTGGTAGCTCGGGATCGAGTGCATCACGGTGCATCTGGTGCAGCGATGCACCGCCGGTAAACAATACCGAAAAATACTTGACTTAGACGAACGACGACGTTCGTACTATCTGATCTCAGCTTAAGATGAGTTTCACTTTAAGCTTTGCGATATTGTTAGTTTACAGATTTAATTAACAGATTATCGGTGTTGAAAAAGGTTCTCAAGATTTAAATTACACCGGAAAGCGCATCCCCTTTTTCCTTAGATCCAGATTATTTATATTTTTTATTTTGTACAATGTATACCAACCTTAGAAAAATAATATTTTTAAAGGTTCGACCATCGTATAGATAAAAACCTGAGGCTGTTTGTCTTATATGTAAGGTAGTTTATGATGATAAAAACATAGATGTGTCTTTCGAGTTCACCCTCCCACAACTCTGAGATCATTTCAGGGTTATTCGAGTGATTCGAGTATGGCACTGCTAGTCTCAGGGTTTGATTCAGGGTCTGATCCGGTCACCCGCATGACCCCCGACTTGTGTTCATGGAACCGAACCGAATCGGGTCGGGGCGGCACGTGCTCTTGAAAGTCTATATCTTTTGTTTGAATAATATTTCTGTGTACCTACAATTTTTTTTTCATACCGCCCTTGGCCATAGCAGTGAAAAGTATATTGATCTATTTGATTATTTTGTATAGAAAAACAAAGTTACGAAGAGTTGCAGAATAAAGCGCAGTGATAAATTTTAGTGATTCTTAAATAAATTAGTAGTTCTAGTGTTAAATGAAGTGTTAACTCGTATAGATATTTTGAGAAAAAAACGATGTAACGTAGGTTCTCCTCATTTCTTCTACGATTGTTCTCTTGCCACGTTCATCGCTCAAATAGTCCTTTGGGGCAATAGGGAAGAATCTGGTCCTACACTTGAAGGGAATGTCAGAAGTCTCCACTTATTCGCGTCTACCCGAGTGCCCTTATGTTTTACTGTGTCATTTCGGGTCAGGATGATTTTCCACTAATTCGCGTTTTCCACGGGAATCTGTTTGCGTGTATTCATGCGATTGCGTTGAAAATTTGTATGAAAATAGAATTTGTAACAGATGTTCACTTTGCATTTTAAATTCGTGTCGAAAGAGAACTGTGTCAATTGAAAAAAGAAAAAAAAAGAGAAACCGCGGTTAATTAGATATGTCGCAAAATTCGCAGACCTTGAACATCGGCTGCTTACCCATCAAGGTAAGCGGATATACACCGAAAGCAGCCGTAATTGTTATTGAAACAAAACACTCCTCCGGAGCCCCTATAAAGTCCGACCGAATGCACAATGATTCATGTATGAGCATCGCATGAATAAACGATCGTATGTGAAATTAACGTTTCGTTTATCGAAAACGGTAATAGGAATGCGACAAAATTTCCGAATGAAAAATAACGTTTAATCAATGGAATCCGAGGTCGAAGTGGAGAACCCATGGTCGCACATATCCAATGGATAAAAGTGTCCAGCAACTGTACGATACGAGAAAATTTTCCTTCTTGTCATCCTATTCAAACTGTTAGTTTATCAAAATCTGACAGAAATTAATCGAATCTTTTATAAATGAGAATCTGGTATTTCGAATGTCCCTACGTATGTACCCATAAAATATCGTAAACCTTTATTAAGCAACGTGACGGTGTTTCGATAGTTGAGAGAGGAAATACGGAGATATTTCTGGGCGAGTGTTGAAAGGAAATACGAATAAGAAATCTTCCGAATCCACGAAAAGCCTACGTGCGATCATTTACTCGTTCGAACGGCAGGTATACGCGTATGTAGGAGCGGTATCGAGATAGGTATGTGTTGGAAGATATACGACTACTTTCCCCGGAGAGAAGGAAGACGCCCTTCGAAAGTCCGCAAGCGTAGTTATCGAACTTGGAATTGAATTTGAATAAGTATTTGAATAAGTATTCGGTAGGACTTGGAAATAGTCTCACGTGGAAGATTACAAATCTCTCGTGTTTCATCCATCGTTTACATACAAGTGTGTATGTTTCACACGTAATACCACTTCTTACACACACACACAGTAGTTAGCGACTTCGTTTTGTTTATGTCGTTGATGGTACATACTTTGCGTTTCTGCTGTCTTTTTTCCCCCTACATTGCGTTAGATTTACATAGCACCGTTGCGTGTGTATTTTTTTTTTTTTTGATAATTACCCACGATTTCACGCAATTATCTCGAGCTCATTATACATATACATATATACCTACCATTATACCCGGTGCTTGTAGACTCCGGAAATTCTGTACAGCGAAATTTGGTTGAAATTAACGAGTCGCGTCGGTGGTTGCTGGTAGGGTGATAAGAATGAGCAATTAAGACCACGAGGCGAAAGGAAGCCCTTATCAGGACCACATATCCACGCTGGTGTTCTCGATCCATAACATTTGTCACGGGTTGTAATATCCCTCTCGGCGGCGATATGCAAACGTTAACCCACATTCGGTAGTGTGTAAATATTTATCGGTGGAGGACCTAGTTCGCAAAGTTAACGAAGTCTCCGGCAAATAGGCTGTATTAAACGAACAATTCGCGACAGTCACTGGTGTCACTCGATAGTCGTTGGTTCGTTCGATTAAAATTCGCTCGATGTGTATCGAAGTATGTGTATAAGTGTGTAATTAGAAGTTTACGCTCGTGTTAGTACGGAATTAATCGTTTCCGAATATCGATGCGAATTTTTTTATTTTACATGAATAAATAATGGGTAATTTTTTCGTACGGTGTTAACCCGGTGTTAATTTCAACGTAAAAAAATACGACGGGAGTTCGTTGTAAAGGGATTACAAATGCAGGCAACGCGGAGGTCCCGGAGTTATTTGATTGGCTGTCGAATTTACGACGACAGGTAATTTCGCAGGAATGATTCGTCCAGTGGCAGTCTGCGAACTTACTTGTTCGGGTTTACGGGCTCGTAAACTGCGACATTAAGTTTCATTACGAGTACGGGAAGATACGAAGAGAACGGATCCGGGTTCTTTCGACGTCGGTTTTCATAATTGGGTGAACGTGAACAAAAAAAAGAAAAGAAAATAAAGAACGAGAAATATTTGTTCGCCCTTAGACGAATAAGTTCGGCGCGATTTCACGCGTTTCTCGCGACAGCGGTGCGAATGTTTAGCGTTGAAAATTTTCGAAATATGTCTCGTTTTTCATTGCCCGGGTAATTTATTGTGCACAATTTGTTTCCAGGATCATAATAAATATCTTCTCCCCTTTCTTTGTCCGGTGTCACCTAACGGTGTTAATCCTTTGTGGATGGAAAGCAATAAATTTCGAAGATCCGTGGAGAAAGCCAGTGTTCAAGGTTGTCGGTTCTTTTTGAAAATTCTTCGTCCCTCGCTGATCCTCTCTGCTTACCGCTTTCGACGTTTATCCACGGTTTGTTCTTTTTGGCCTGTAGATCCTTCCATAAATGTGAATAGATGAAAAAGACGGGGGAAGATCCTTCGAGAATTCCACGGCATCGCTTTCTTTTATCAGATGAAAACGAACAATGAATTTCCACCGATAAGAACTTGTTGTTGAAATATTTCCACATTGACTTTTCCAGTCTTTTCTTCCGTAAAATATCATTAATTAACGTAACGTTCGTCGGTAATTCGTTTGCCGGTTACGTTCGTTGAAAAATGCATAGGGAATGGCGTCATTAACCGTTTTATTTTGACGATCGATACTTGAAGTAACTTCTAAATGGAGTTCTAATGGAATTGAATTTACTTCGCCGAATTACAGTTTAATCGAAAGCGTAACAGTGTTACCGAACGGTTCTTTCTTACGTTTCTTCGCCTTGTTATCTTAGTTATCCCGTATCTACAATTTAAATGATCACGTTTCATTAATTTGCTACGCACGTTGTAAAAAGTGTTGTTGCCATTTTTTAGCGTATCTTAGAACTCATTGTCCGTTATTATCATTGAATACCCGACGCAAGAACGTTTAGAGAAACCAATGGTTCGAACTTGTATTAGGTTCTTTTGCGGAGATAGAAAGGCGAAGGGAATCTGCGTTTACGTGTCGTCTTGGCAAGTTTCCCATCGGGAACAGCGAAACGTCGGGAGAAAGAAAAGCAACGATACTTCTGGGTGGTCGTTGATTAACTTGTTTCTTCGCATACTCGAACGGAATTCAGTAGTTACTTATCAACGTTTACAAGCTCGTTGACGTTAATTTCATCCTTTTCCTTACATTAACTTCAAGCTATCGTTCTTATTTCTTAATTTTCGACACCAATGTCGATCCTTTTCTAGAATCACTCATTTTATAATAAACGACGAATTTTATACTAATTCTGTGCGTGTGTGAAAAGAATTCCACGGCAAAATAAACGAATCTTTTTGAACTCTCTTAATTAACTAAAGATTTCTGTCCTTAGATACGACGTAAATGTATAATTAAATAGTATTTTAGATGAAAGTATCTCGCTAGATATGCTGAAATTTTACCTCGATTGATGATTACGTAGGCTAATAAGCGTAACGACCGGGAAGTTTGAAGAGCTGAGTGAAGGGTCATGAGGTCTTCAAGATTTTATAGCCCCGACATCATCCCTTAGACGAAATTGCCTTTTTCGTATTTATACAAGTCTTCTTCTATGTCTGGTTACTTTAGATACTCATGAATTTCCGCACGAGTACTTCCCCCTCCCCCCGTTCAACTCAGATTGTGTACTCAAGTTTCCTATTTATACAGCAAATTAATGTTTCGTAACGAGACGGGACTTGTGCTTATTCAAAGGAATACCGTGCTTCAAAACTGAGGACGTACGTGTATCTTAAAGCGTCATTAATTACTCGTGTAATTGTTCGGTGTCACGCTTGGAAACTATACTTTATCGATAATTGCTGAAATCGCAGAAGTATGCGTTAAAGTCCGTATAACTCGCAGATTTCTCACTTCGACATACGAACGTGAAAATTCGAAAATTCATTTTAACGGCGATAATTGACGATCGATATTTATAATTACAAATTTTCGTATTGATCAGACATAATATTTTTGTAACACTCGATGTATCTTTGCTGGTACGACTTCTAAACAACTACTTTTGTAAGAACTTTACGTAATGTATCTGGAGTGGCGTAATCTAATCTAATCGTCTATCGCGTCTTGTCTGTTCCAGATCGTCAAATCGTTCGGGAACCATGGCCTTCGATTCCACAGAAAATAACAAAATTCTACGCATCGACTGAGATTTCCAGTGAGCTTTCCATTGATAGAACCGTAGGTTCCGACGAACCGTGTACTTTACTTCACGAGTCCCTGACTACTCAGAAAGAGGGGGGGAAAAAGAGAGGAAGGGTTCCGAGAACGTGGGACAATAAGGGGGAAAGAAAACGGGAGAAGAAAACGGAAGGGAAGGATCTCGTCAATTACCACGGCTGCTCTGGAATAAGGTAAGTCAAGCATATTTTCAGATTTTTTATCGAAGCCTTGTGCGTGCTTCCGTACCTGGAACGAGAGATTGGTTGACATAAATCAATTGGAGTCCGCTTCTCTCCGTTATTACGCATAAAGTAGCTCTTCTCCTTTCTTTTTTTTTTCTACGCTCTCGAAGTCACGCTCCGTCTCCGCGCGGATTAAAATAATTCCCGTGAAAAGTTATTACCGTACCTCGATCAAAGATTTACTTTTCATTACTTCCTCGTTATCGGAACGGGCCGCGGCGTGACGTACCGTGAAATTTCTACGTTTTTATTTCCGTCGTCGACACGTGTGATCGATAAATATTTTTCTTTCCCGTCGATCACGGGGTTTGTTGGTCCGTTAGAAAAATCTACGGTGTCACGATCCCTTTCGCACGTTCGCAAGTTTAAGGTCTCGCCGTTTCAGGGTCGAAGGTCGCGTTCAAGGGACTAGTCTGAAAATATAGTTTCACACGTCCGAAGAGACAATCTTGACCTCTTACGTTCGCAGTGTTGACAAGTATTGGACTCCATTCGTCTACCTCGATGTCCCCCATGTGTCTTACCTCCTGTTAACTTTCCGCGCGTGATTCTCCGTCGTCGAGTACGGCGGGCTAAGTCGACCGACACTTAATTACCGAGATTCGCACTTTACGTCCGTGAAGTTGTTGCGTATGTGAGAGTCTTGGAGTTCGTAGAATAATTGTTTTGGTGAAATTCTGAGGGATGAAACGATCTTGTTGCACGAATAACAAATTGTTGATACGAGCTTATATGAATCTAGCTAATTTCTTTTTATTTTAATAACACACAATTATGCGAGACGAATCTGAATTCAGTGTTTAACTCGTGTGATTGTCGATGTTTCGTTTGCACAAAGTTTCTTTTAAATTGATCCATTATGGAGTTCGTGAATAGTACAGCTGACAAATACGATCGTTTCGTCATCCGTGATTTTCTGTTTTCCCGCGAAAAGGGTAGACTTTCTTCTCGGGATGTCAGATTTTTACTTCACCACCTTACCACGGTATACTGGTTGTTACTTCTCTCTTAACTCACTATGTGGAAGTGCTAGACCAAATGGAGGGCCCTTGACGATCTAAAAATGGTTTCCAGCAGCCAGGAAATGCTTCATATCCCAGCGCTTCCAAGGATAGTAGAGATTCTTACGGGAAAGGGACTCTGAAACGAGTAGTAGTAATACCTTTACGAAGATTTATCAACGCTTTTAAAGGAGATAAATAGCCGCAGCGCAGAAATTTCCGTTGAAGATGTGAAATTGATTCCCGTGAAGTAGTAGTCCCCTTGGTTTTCCGTTCATTGGTATAATATACGTATACTTGTTTTCAAAATGTTTTCAAGTGCGATAAAATATCGACTATTGATACGTACTCGTTGCCTCTAAATGGAAATACTTGAGTTAAGAGTGAATAACAGTAAAACTATTCGTATCTTTCTGTGCGTTTGAAAATTTTATAAATACTATGCATGGATTACCGATGGTCTTTAATTCTGAGGAAATCTTCGGAATTATACTACTTACCTGTTAGTTAATAGATAAAACAGATACTTATTGGCATGTTCGTCCTTTAATTTATATCTAGTTGCAAGAGGGCAATGAATTCAATCCTCATTAACGCGTTAACGAAGAAACGAGATCGGATAGACCCTTTATCAACCCTATACCGATTCATTACCGACCTCTCTTTGTTCCGTTCGTCGCGAGGTATTTTTCCAGCGACAACCCATTTCTTTGCCTTCTCGAATTTGTAGTGTCACTTACTCCGAGTCCGCGTTGAGCTGCGCGTTACCTCTCGTCAAATATTTAAGGTAACATTACGTAGGCGCAAAGTATCCGAGGGAACGCAGGATAAAAATATTATTCCTTACTTCGAGGTATTTGTTTTAAAAATCTCCTTTGTTCTTACCGCGTGAAATTAACGTACATACGTCCGTAATCGCGTTGTTAATCAACGAATCGCCGGATCGTACCGTGAAATTTATATCGTTAACAAGAGTAACAGTCGCACTATGCACGGGGATTTACCAGTGTGAGAAACGTTCGTTGCACACGTGAAACAGCGCAAGTTTAATTACCGTTAGTTAATCACGAAGTTTCTTTAAATACCGGAAAATTACTTTTTTAAACACTTGTTAACAGACTGTACTCTCAATTAGATGTTTTGCTGCCAAAGTATTTCCCCAGAAGTTTACACGGAACGACATAGACACAAGGTTGATACACACGGACGCGACCAGGTGAAAATAATCCCACCTCCTTAAGAGCTATCTCGGTACAAAGTTTGTCCTATCTCGAACTTTCTGCTCTGCAATAATTTCTTCCGCATTACATGTATACCTGCACCTGCGTATAGAGCTATTCGTTTGAGTAGAACTTACTCCAACATTTTCCCTCTTTGCCTTGGTTTTTCGAATACGTACTTTCATCGGTGAAATATAATACTTCCGTGGGTATTTCATATTTGACATTTTTTTTCTCGGAACTTTTCGTCGAATTAATGAATTCAAATTTTATAGGAGAAATTCGAATTCCAAAGGTTTCTTTTCATTCTGTCCACTAATTCTAATTCACAATGGATTTGCCGAGAAAATCATTCCAATTACGATAATACATGAGACAAATAGAAACGTTAGAAATGATTCTATCAGTGGATATTCACGAAAATCAGTGAAATAATTAACAAGTATCAGTATATGTAAGTATCGTTATTCGTACGTGTATCATGTTCGTACAGACGATTATTGAGAGTGATCTGAATGAAATATACATATACAAGAACGTGCGTAGTTGCGTGGCCGACGATACGGTAGCATGTTTACGCTGAAAATGGCGTTAAGCAATCGTCAAGGCAATTCACCGTGTAAGTTAATGTGGGCATGCGAACAAGCAGTGCACACTACGTAAGTAAACAAGTATGCAATTAAGATAGCCGGGGAAACAAGAACGGGAATCTAAAACACCGACTGCTTCGGACGAGCATATGCCGTCGTTTAAATATGACTTCCGCTATCGTCTAACGTCGACGTTACCGCATCGATCATCTTTGGATCGCGATTCTAAACTTAGACGACTCGGATCGAATCCGTTTAATATAGATCCCGCGTAATTCGGGGCGAGGCACAAAATATTTCTCACCGCGATTTCCCCTCCGTCTTTGCGTTACGCATCTAATTAAAGAAATTCTGTCACATTCTATTCTAATTTACGAAAGCATCCCTGCGATGATGAGAATATACGGTCGAACTTTTCCTCGAACCGCCGTCACCATCAACACAATTATTTCCCGGCTAATAATGCGAGCAGCGGGGTATTAATATAAAAGAGAACATTATTTCTTCATTTCCCTGGCGATAATATTGCTTTGTGTAACGTACGCTGATGCTGCGGCCTCGTTAGTTTAAGGGAATTTCATGAATCAGATAATACAACGGTACACGACACGTGTGCAACATAAACAAGTGATTAAAACCCCGTAAGAGAAGTGGATTCCCTGGTTTTCCGTATCGAACATTCTTTTTTCCGCGTGCCATACATAAGTATTTGCAGAAAATCATTGGCAAAATCATTTCGCACGTAGATGTGCCCAGAATTACATAAATTAATTAACACAAATACTCACGCACATTAAGTGATCAATTTTAATGTTTCAAGTAACTCTGTAACGAGAGAAAGTTAAAAATCCCAGACGTTCCTTAGTCTTTCGGAATTTGTATTCAAGTTCAATTGGTTATTTAAATAAAAACAAAAGAGTGAAAGCTTTGATTTAGCAATAAAATACAAAAAAAATATGCGTTTAATGCATTCACCGAGACGATTTCTGTCGGTGCACTCGGTCACGCAGAAGCGCTTACAGACAGACACGCAATAAAATCACGTACCACGCACCGGTACACGCTATATAAATCGATTCGTTATGTGGGCACCAAGTATCGATTATTATCGTAGGTTTATGTCGATTTGTTACTACGAGAACGCCCAGTTCCTCTTTGTTGGCGCCACGTTTACCGGCGATGCGCACGTGCGTGTACGTGTGTATGTACGTGTGCGCGTCTGTGTAACGCCTCTTGCAAAGCGTTTATAACGCGTCGCATTAATATTTGCCGGTATGCACGCTGATTGCGCCGTTGCAAGAAGAAATGCCGGCAACGAGGAAGTAGTACCGCCGTAGAAAGAACGCCGGCCGGTGGTGCAATTACCTCGGGGAATTCTCTGGGAAACGTTTCTATCGAAATTTCTGTCGGTCTTTTTATCGAAATGCTCGATAGAAAATTTAGAGAGATTCACAGCCGTGTTCCGTCTATTTATATTTTTACACTCGACTTTCGTGTTTCATGGAATGTACGCTCGTAGATATTACGTTATTCGAATAAACTTAATTTTCTACGTTTGATGAAATATACTCGTTTCAACGTGGACTCAAGTTAACTCCAATCACGTAATATACTTTAGAAAATTTAGACTCTTCAGAAACTTTTCGTCTTATTTCTATTTATATTTTCGAAAATGGAAGAAACTTAATTTCTTAGGTTTGATTAAAAATATTTATTTTAATGACGATTCACGTTAGGTATAAATATGTATTGCATCGTCCTTCGATGTACGTACGTGTTAGGTAATTTATCGAATCAATATCTCCTTTGTGATACACTTTTGCTAACAATTTTTGTCCAACCTCATGACGGAAGTACGTACTTGGCGACGAGTCTTCGGTGTTGTTCGCGTAACATTTGCGGTAACTAATGAGTAATGGTCAGCGACAACCTTCCCGGATCTAATGAGGATTCGTCCGACCGCAGCGACCACCGGCGATGTTCCTCTTGCCGAAGTCTGATCACACGCGGTTATCTAATTGCAGCTATTATCGGTTACGCGAGTAATTCATTAAGACGGTTAAGTGGCTCGTGCCAAGGCTGCCGCGGTAATTTTCGAAACACACGAAACATCGCGAAAACATATTCACCGCGGTTTGTTTTCCGAAATTTCACAAAATGAGTAAGTAAATAAATATAAGTACATACTTAATATTCCGTCCTTGATACATCTTTGGGACACTTTTGATATTCAGACGGTAGAAATAGTGCAGCGTCGCATGCAGCCGGAATATTAAAAGCCGAAATGTTTTTCGAAGTCTTTTCATACTATGCGCGCGTTCAACGACGACGACGCTCGCATTTCATTTGGAAAAAAAGTTCTCTTATCGCATCTAGGTGTACGTATACGAGCTCGTCCACGAGATTGCAAAAGAATTAAGCTTCCATTACGCCGAAAACGTGGCACGTTACGTTGCGACCGATCCATTTAAGCCACGCTGACGTTAAGTCTCCCGACCGAGTCCACTGTATCAATCATTCAGGACTCTTCCTGCCTACGTGCCTCTCTTCTGTCTGGATAACTGCTCGCGAAATAATTTATCCAGCAAAGAGGAATGGTTTCGACGCCGTGAGGCCTTCGTAGTTTGCGTTATGCCGTGTATAACTCCGATTTCGATAGAACCCTTTTGAATTTCCGAGCGACGGGTAAAGTAGAGAGTGATTCATAAATATATCTTTCGTTGAAAGTTCTCGTTGCGAATTGAAAGCGGTGTCGTCCGGCAGGATGCAAAGGCGTACATCATTTATATGTATACATATACATATATACAAATATGTATATATTTTATATACCTCACGAAAGATACTTCGAACTTTTTATTCTATCCTATAGAATTCCGAACGCGGGTATTATTTGTTACAGGCACGGTAGAATGTGCCAATTGTCACAACGTAATCCGGCGTTGTATAAAAGTGAAATGTTTCGTTGTACCCGCGATGGATAAAAAAAGTTTCAAACTATCGATTGTCAGGCGGCGGGTACTTTATAAATTGCACGTGTCCGCGTTTCACGTTAGCGATGTGGTCCCCGCGGCGGAACGGCAAATCGTTTTCACCGACAATAAATCGATCATATTAGGTAGTGTCATTTGGTAAACAATGAGCTATCCCGGCGTTAATACTGTGATTTGCAGTCGCACAAGAGGCCGACGCCGAAGTGCCATGCCCGTTGGAATATTAAACGACAACACGGCTACCGTCTGCATACGGCTTATCGTCGCTTTAAACACTCACCGTACGCGCCACCGTTTAGTATTACGGTGTCCCCCCTCTGCCCCCCCCCCCCCGCCTTTCCCACCTTTTGTTTCCATCGTGACAATCGTGCCGCAATCCTTCTGATTTTACTTTCATCCACCCCCGTGCGACACCATCGATTGAATGATTCAACGCGGTGAATTTAATGGCTCTTCTTAATTATCCTTGATCGCGGTCACTTAGCAAATTGAGAATTTAATAGCGACGCCGGTATTCTTGCGTTGAAGTATAATTAAGTAGTATATATGTATATATATATGTGTGTGTATATGTATATGTATATTCCAATCGCGGAAGACACTTCCCCTCCGACGTTCAGTAATTTCGTTCGATTAAATATAGTTAGCCGATGGGGATGAACGGGAGTGAAAAGAAAGAAAAAAAAACGATGGAAAACGATGGATGTAACGTGGACTTTACGGTTCTGTTAATCCGTAGGGAGCGAAGTATCGTTACGCTGCACGGAAAACGACTTGGACGTCCTGAAACGAGTCATTAGAAGACCATAAAGCTTCCCACGAGCTTTACGGTGGTACCCCGTAAAAGGTGTACGTCCTATGTGTGTGTATGTATGAATGTTCACTGTCCCATATATATGTATACGTTTCTTTTCTCCTTTATCGTCATCTTTTCTTCACTTTCCTCTATCGTAACACTTTCGTATGTCGCAATGAAGAAACTTGATACTGTAAAACCGGAAACATTGTTCGACGGGGAAATTTAAATGAGGGAACATTACTTCTCGTCTGGGGAAAAATAATTCTTTTCACCGTAAAACACGTGGTAATTTTCTGAATAATTTTATCGCTGGTACAGTGACGCGAGATATCGATCTACGAAAACTAATGTCTCTAGAGATGTGAGAAATCTGCGGATCTATGTAGTTTTGGCAGGTGTTTTTAATAATCGTGTTACTATGACTAGTCGTGTTCACAGCTTTCGGTAGAACGAGAAACGATGCAGCCGGTGGCAACAAGTTTATTCGTTTCGTCGTTGCCCAGTTTCACGCCATTCTGAAGTGTGCAGTTTAATTAAACTTGGCACGAAAGAATGTCCTTAAATTAATCTAACTTCGTAGGAAGCAATACGGACCTTCTTCGATCTCAGCCCTGCTCGCCATTTACTCGTTCATTTCGTTTAATTAACGTTAACCGTATTGATTCCGGTATTGCTTTCAAAATTGTTTGAAAACATCTCTTCTTGTACGGTATAGAAAAGACTTAATTTCTCCACCCTCGTTATTTTGTATTTTATAAATTACACAAAATAATTACTTTACTCCAAGTAATAAACATGGAAAAATTGTCGAATGTCTATGTAATATATTTCTCATTGACAAAGGTGTCACGGAATCTCTCGAAAGCTTCTGATAGTTCTTCCACCAGTTAGATTAGTTTCTCTTGACACTTTGCCAGCGATGCAACAACACGTGTCAACAGTTCATCCATAAATTCTCCTAAGTCTCAAAGTATTCTTACCCGTATCCAGATATATTCTCCGCAAAATGACACATATTTCACCGATTCTCCACTCGTTTCATCGACCACCGAGTAATAATTAACCGTGTAGAAACGAAACATATTTACCGCTTTAATTGAAATATCGTGATACTCCGAGACTCTTGGAGCAATTTCGCTAATTATAATCTTACGTTACTGCCAAGTTTTTCTTAACTATATATTATTATCGAGCCCCGGTAGAATTTAATATAAACTAAAGTTCATTCCCGGGGCATATCGGATGAGCAGAAACTTCCGGCAATATCCGAACAAAATTCTATCGACGATCGGCCACAGGTTACGAGTAAGTTGAACAACGGAGAACAATATCGGGAATCGCGTGACATACACGGTAACTCCTGGTGATCACCTGCGCCGGGTGTCTCCCTTTCCACTAACGCGATTGCGGGGGGTTCCCTTTAATTATTGACCCTCGGTGGACCAAGATACACGCCATGTTACAACAACGACGACGACGACGACGACGACGACGACGGTGGCGGCCAAGTTTGATTGTTACCATGGGAATCGTCGCCGTCGTGAAATCCCAATTCCCTCGTGGCTGGCTGGACGTTTGGTGCCGTTATTACAAGACTAATCCAACTTCGCACCGTAAACAATGTACGTATATGTACTACATCCCCATCTCCCTCTCCCTCCCCCATCCCCCGTACGCTATGAATGGAAGACGACGTTTATATGTTCGACCTACGAGGGTCCGAGCGAGTAAATTTATTAGTCGGCCGAAATAATTGCCGGAAACCTAGCTTCTTCGATTTGGCTATTTAATAAGGATAATTGAACGCCAGGGATGTCGGGGGGGGGGGGGCACGTTAAACGTTTCGGGAGAACGGCACGAATATTAAGATCGCATTTTTTCGTGCTATTATTACGATTTTATTGACCCATCAGTTCCCTCGATTGTACTTGTAATTATGAGCCATCAGGGGAGAGTGTTTTAAATGTCTTGGGGTACTTGTGAGACTAATGGTATCATTCTGACGCAATTATCTAAATTAATATTTCGATTTATGGAAGAATATTCCTTTTACCTAAAAACGATAATTTTCTCCACGTGAGATTTGAAATTTATAAAAATCTTTAAATATTCTGAATTGTGACGTAAGAATCTCAGCCTCGATATATCGATGTTAAACGCGAGGTATAGTGGTTACTATAAAAATCGAGCAGTCTGAGAATCTCGTCATTTCCACGACGCCTACTCGCCCGTACGTTTTCGCGTCAACGCGATTGCATAAACAGTAGCTTTCACGGTCGACCGAAGAAATCCGGGGAGCGTGAGCTTCTAGTTTGCAGTCCACCGGGGTTCGCCTAAGTTATGGCATCTAATATGGAATCCGCCTCGCGCGCCACGACGGAAGGTTATACGCAAATCCTTTTTAATAAGATACGAACTCGTCGAGAGAGAGAGAGAGCTATGTCTTCTACACCGTTGAAAGTCGGATATATCGCGACGAGATTTCGTACGCGAAGGATTTTTTTTTCAAGCCTCTGGGGATACATTTGGAATATTCGGCCCCCGGGAAGCTCACCGGAAGTAGTATCATTATGATTCCACGATTAATAGTATTTTTTATCAGGATACGTTGGGATTATAAAGTATTATAATTATTATGTGTTGAAGTACTTCGTGTGATTACTGTGTGAGGTATTTTTAATAATTGTTTTTGATGGATCAGTGATTTGATTTTTAGTTGAATATTGAGACACTAAGGAAGTTTAAAGAATTATTAGATAAAAGGTGAAGATATAAATTATGTGTTAGACGTAAACTATATCAAGACATATTTATATCCAAAGTTTATAATCAAAACTTGTTTATTCATAGAACATGACGTAGAAATACGTTTTTTTTACCTACCGTATATTCTAGTAAATAAGAGTTCAGCTTCGTGCAACATATTTGACGTTGCCTGATTAAATCTAAGAATCTTGTACAATACAGAAACAATAGCCACGATGTATGTATGTACGGTAAGGTGTAGTTATTTACTAAAACGTGAAAATATTCCCCCACAGCTTACCATAAACATACTGCAACGAGTAGGAAAATATAAAATAAGGGAAAAAGGGAAGAAGGTAGTACACATTGGTTGCATTACGTGTAATAAATAATTTCAACCCGTTTATTCTCCGCGTGCAACATACACAAACGCACAAAATATTGTGCAACCCGGCAAAAATTTCACGGTCCTTCTACGCCGTTGTTTCCTTTTTATTTCCAAAACAGGATCACCGTAAGTTCACCTATTCCCAGTGATCTCACGCTGCGTTTGCCCAGGAATTCCCTGTAACTGCCAGATGTCGTGCCCATTGCGTGTATTCTAACTACCATGTGATCTTTACGGTCGCAATAAAGTTTACGAGTCACCGATGGTTTTTTTTTGTCCTCCCTTCCCGTTCGCTTTTTTCGTTTCGTTTTTAATCTTCCCGTTATTTTAAACGTTCATTCAAAACGAGACTATACACACAGCTATACACACGGTGGTGCACCACCGTGTATTTTTCCATTCCGGTTTCGCGTTTTGCGAAACATCCACGCGAAATACCGTTTCCAACTGCAGCTTGAATATCTGAAAGTTCTTCTCTCCAATGATTACATACATATACATATACATATATACATATACATACATATACATATACATATACATATACATATACATATACATATACATATACATATACATATATACATATACATACATATACATATAAGATACATATAAGATATATATTTCATATATATGTATATATATGTATATAATACTCGTTTATATTCCATTGCGTCGGTCGTTAGGGTTCGCTCTCAGCATTCAATCATTTGATATCGATGCGTTCACGTGATCATCCTTCGAGTGCTGTAAACCCGATGCTCGGCCTAACCATTCGCGGATCGTTCTAGGTCTACCGAAGACATGACCTGAAATTGGCCGACGGGTTTACGCGTAATGAAATTCTGATGGGCTCCGTACGCGATCGTAGCCGGTCGTGCGATCAATGCAATCGACATTTTGCGGTCTGCACGGGTGGTCAAGCGGAAATTCATATTCAGCTGGCTTTGAAGGGTGTCCACGGCGATCGAGTAAGAAGATCATGCCCATTGATCGTTACGTTCGCGAAATTAGAAGATTGAACCGCGGATAATACGAGTATCGCATCGAAGCTGACTTCGATAACGCGACGCTCCGATTTAATATTTTAAGATTTACCGAATTCGATATTGAATTTCCCGTCTACCCCGCGGGATTTTTAGATGAGATTTTTAATATCACGTAGTAGCGCCACGGGTTTAATAACAATACTAAATATTGTGATATATATGTATACATATACATACATGTATATTTCGATAATACGATATTGCGTTTTATTAATATGGGTATTATTTTCGTAATTAGTTTGATATTGAATTGATAGTTTATCGAACGATGGTATGCATGTTTCTACTTGATTGGATATCTTTGGTCGAAGATATATGTAGTTCTTTCGAAGTATAAACGTTTCTCACTTCGAGCTACCTTGTTTGAAACAGCGACGAGAACACGTCACTAAATTACATGGTACGTTAACGGGACACACTCGAAACTCTCTCTACGTTGTTAAATGGACGAAGGGGAAATAGAGCCCGACAAACAACCGTCTTGTTGAAACTTGAACGAGTAGGCGTACATCGTCCTAAAGGAGTATCTATTCTCGACATACTTTCCGAGACTATAGCGACGGTATCGATATTTTTACGTCAATTATTATTTTTGTTTTCCACGTATTCGGGGCATATTATTTCTGATCCGTATCAAATTTATTTATTCTTATCTCGACACAGATTTGGTGGAGTAGTAGAAGTATAACAAATATGCTTGAAACAGTTACATGTATACTGTACTAGTGAGTGGTGCTGGTATGTCTGATCTTGGCTTTCTTTTTCTACTGACTGTTAAAGCCCAAATACACATGAGACTGTTTTTCCTCCGATCACTTTTTCACATTTTTTCATTTTCTTTTGTAAGGCGTGTTATTAACTTTCATGGTTTCTTTAATACATTTGACGACAGATATGCGATTTTATTTATTTAAAAAAGAAATGTTCCTGATTTTTCTTTAACATATTACGTTTTCTTTTCTATATACAAATATCAAATAAAATGTTACTGGTCAGGATTGTATATTTAAATTGCTTTTTCTATTGTTTTCCGTAGTTTAACAAAAGTTTTATACCCTTTGTCAGTCAAATGTAAAAAGATTGCCATTTGTGTACTCTGTTTCTACCTTTCAACTTCTACAGATTTTTAGTATCCCTGAATCCTGACTACTTGTCCCTCCGATTTATCGATTGAAGCATAAATTGATTTTTGACAATTTTGTAACATACGTCAGCGGTGCATTACAAGTCGTTGCGGTCGCGAAAGTTTCGCGTGCGGCAGCGGAAAACGTGTTTCGCCGAACAGTTTCCTCATCGTCCAAAGCATCACATGCCACGGTCGTCAATCGGAGAGCCATGACGAAAATACAACATTTTTCTTCGTTCGTTGGACCGTAACGAGTCACGTTAATTGAATTCTACAATCTGC
Organism: Mimumesa dahlbomi; assembly: GCA_917499265.3. Lineage (NCBI taxonomy): Eukaryota > Metazoa > Arthropoda > Insecta > Hymenoptera > Crabronidae > Mimumesa > Mimumesa dahlbomi. Next base: position 7,505,555 of record OU824116.1, on the reverse strand, counting down.
TTTTCTCAGCCGAACAAACCACACGAATGACAAGGAACGGTTTTTTATCGGGAATTGATGGATAGGCATAAAAATCAATAGTTCGCCTTCAACGTTAATTCCGTTCCAAAAAAAATACAAAAAAAATACCTTTATCAGGTAGAAATTCGATCTTGACATCCGAAAATACGTCTTCGGTATCGCATGTACATAATGAATTCTTCGGATCTAACATTTTCCCATTACTTTTTTTTTCTCTACACGTTCCAAGTAACGCCGTGATCGCGATAGTTTCGCAAGAGCGTGTCGTATTTTCAGCAAAAGTAAACGCCATTCTCGGAATACCCTCACCGGTGTACCTAAATTAGATTGCGAGTTTAAGTAATACACTGTAACTTCGGAGCTGATTTAATTGAACGTCGCTCGCAGATTACACGATTACGCCGTAAGGTATGAACTTTAGATAAGTGGATTTATGCTGGAAGTCGATGAATTTCGTAACGCCGGCAATTTTCCGCGGTTCTAACGTGGAAAAATGTTTCGCACGATCCACGGGCCTCGTTCCGGCTCGCGCACATGTTAATTAATTATTACAACGCCGGTGTCTGGCGTGTCTGCCGGCGCTTTTGTTTGTCCGCGAATCGCCGATGGGCAATATAAATTTCCATTCATAAAACCGCTCCAGCGACCTCGCGAATGCAACACGTTTATCAGCCGTAATCTCGCAGTGCATTCGCCCGCCGCCGAGTTGTGGAACGGTTACGTAACCGTTTGGCACGCCTGAATGGATACGTATAACACACTACGCTCGATGCCCGCGAGAAAGTGATTCTTACGTTGCTGCGATCGTCGCTCTGTTTTTTCCTCGAAAAAACTGTCGCCCGTCTATTTTCGTTTCCTTTACGCGAAATTCTAGTTAACGTTTTGATTTATCCACGTTTATCACGCTCACCGGTGTTACCCCAGGTATCGTCGGTTTTATACTTGCAAATGGTTACCGATTCGCGATGTTAACTCACTTAAACGCAACCGTATGTATATGTATATCTAACGTACGTACACGCGGTTAAAGAGGCAATTAAATGTGTAAGGAACTGCGAAATTATCGCACGCTCGATTAGCCGGAGTCCGTAGCGCGAAGCCGTTTATAGCCTCACGTACGTTAGACAAATTGTTCGTTGTACTACGTAACGACGGACAATGTTATCGTGTAGGTGGAACCCCGGCCCAGGGATTACTAGGAATCGTATCTTCACCAAAGATTTACGATAATCGTATTGCGATTTCACTTGTTAATTTCCAGGATAAATCGTTGTAGATTACGAAGTCATGAATAGAAAACGAGAAAAAAATACACACACACACATACACATACAGTCCCATTGGAAACCTGGTGTACAATTACATTACACTTACTATAAAGAGTTTCGTGAATAAAATCACACGTACGATTTCATATATAGCAATTCAGTATAGATTATTATTTTATTACTATCTGTGAATATCGTTGTTAGTGTTTTCACTTAAAAAATATATACATATTCCTTGTCTGCGAATGGTCAGAGTTTGAAGTGACCGAGGGCTCGTCTAGCTAGTCAATTTGTTACTTCCTTATCATTCGACCGACTCTCACTCCTTCTCTTTCGCTCCGCGGAACGCGTGGTTCGTTACCTACGCACACACCGACAAAAAAGAAAAACGTGCCGTTTTACGAGACACGCGTGCTTTCGCCGTTCTCCCGCGAGTTCCGCGCTATCGGAAACGACGACGTCAACGCTCGGGCGCATCCCACGATCGCGTGTTATCAGTGGCGGGACACCGAATGGTAACGCGACGGTATTTCCTTCCGGCTACGTTCACGTTATCGCGGTGAGACACTTTAACGTCTGGCACCCCTCGTAACGCCGGAAATCTGACGAAAATCCACGCTAAGAGGGCGAAAGGAACTTCGAAAATAAATGGGGGATATGTAAATCGGGATTGACACTTACTATATTGTCGGTCGAACTGATAAATCGGGTTTTATCATTATTTTACTGAAGCGTGTTATCTTAGCATTTGGTTTGTCAATCTACCAAACCCGGTCAAATGACTTTTTTTTACTTTTGAATCTAATTTTTTCAGTTTATTTTATGTATTATTGTCTCTTTGGTATTAGCTGTTAATTAAATAAAAAAGTGTGCTGAGTAAATGAGATGAAACTTGATGAAAGAGGAGATGCCAGAGTGGAATCCGAAAACAAAATGCCAAGATGAAATCTAATTGACTACACTGTCTATCGGTGAGAGGTGTTTGTAATACATTGCACAGTTCCCTTTCGTCGTCACGTGCCAAAGGCTCTCAGCGAGATATTTGCAGTCTAGATGAAGAAGAACGAGGGGAATCCGTGAAGGACTTGAATGGGCCTCGGATATCCAGGACTTTGATTATCCCAGCGGCTTGTTTGTCATCAGAGATTTCCAGGCGAATGATAGAAATAATCATTCCTCTTGCAAAAATACGCCGTAGAGGCGCGGTAATCATGCTGTCGTAATGAAAATGAGAAAATAATCACTGTTACCAATACTCGGGGAAAAATTAAAATTACTGCTCAAGGTGGTATTTAGCAATAAATTGCACGTGAACACGTATACAAGAAAATAGAATATGTTATTCAAATATACGTACACATGTCTACATATATGTATGTATGTATGTGCATAGGTATTTAACATCATTCTTCCTCGCAAACAGCGTGTCTAATTTCATGACACTTTCACGGTGCGAGAAAACGTTCATCGAGGGTTCAAAAAATCCATAGCAACATTTCGAACGGAATTTCACGTTTTACTCGATATTTAAATACACGTTACATAGTTGCAATTTGTCCGATCGCACGTCTTGAGTTACAACGTGATACGATGTCTGATACCTCGGACACAATACACGCGTACATACGTACCTATACATATACACATATGCGAAGGTACACGTGAGACACGTCGAGATACACCGAAACAAGAAGATGAGGAAAACGCAACGGAAATTGGATGATTTTTACACCGCGTAATAAAGTGTCAGAAAAGCGACGAGTTCGTAAAGCTGCGCTACGTGTCTGTTACAATACTCTAGTTTTATCGTCCCGACACCGGTGCATAATAATTATTACTTCTGTATAAAGCGTACGGATCGTTCCCGCAAAGACGACATATGTATCTCTTTTAATCGCGCTCATGTATATAGCACACGCTTACCTATACTTCTCTTTAAAATGGTAATTTGTAAAGTCGCCGTAGACCGCGCGCGTTTTCTTATTGGAACGTTCGGAGTAATTATGATTTCATTCTTTTTACTCGGTTCAATTTATTCACGGTCGCACTTCGTCTTTTAATAGTGTCCCAGGCGAACGTGAATCCGCTACCCGACACGTTTGTACTCGCGTTTACGTTATTTTATTTCGTGTACCACGCAAGTACGATTAAACTAAAACACACAGCATCCTTTATCTTCACACCCGCCTGAGAACCGATAAATAACGTCGATCATTCGAACCGGTGTAAACGTGTGTGAGACAACGTTCAACTTTGTCTCTCGATTCTAACGAACGTTACATCGAAAGGGGGGTAGAATTTTTTTTCACATAGATTTTCCGCGATTTTCCTTCAATCTCCCATCCGTTTATATCGCGAGCCCTTTTTTCTAGCGGCCCTGAGCAAATTCGTTCTACGCTCGCGTAAAGTGCGATGTGTATGTGTGTTGTATGTATATATCCGCGTTATCGCGGACATAATAATAGCGCATACTTTACGATCGTGTGTGCACAGTATCGCTTGCAGTGCAGTTCAGGCTGCATTGGGTAGATGAGAGGCGGACTCTGGGACAGGATTGCATTTAAGTGTTCCGCAAATACTGTTACCACGACGAGCGAAGGAACAATCCGCCTGCTCTCACAGCTACCTGCTTGATAATGCATTTTGTGGCGGGACGGTAGACGACGTAGATGGCATCGTTTCCTATCGGTATTATATCGGCTGTAACAGCCTTGGTCGAAGGGACACGCGGAACAGCTACAGGTAGGGCATGCCCTTGATTGGACGAAGAATGAATCGATTTCGGTCGTCCGTTTAGAAGATTTCACTGGGATACGTTAGTTTAATTGTATATGTAGAGGGGTGTCTCGTGACGTAATGGATTTGATGTCTTTTACGGTAATTAGTATTTTGGATCTATTTATAATCGGATGTTATTGAATTATGAGTACACTGGGACCGATTAAAGGACTATTTTCAAACTTTGGAATACAAATTTTGCAATAAACGTTATTCTGGCTAATTGTAAAGAAAAAAGTTTATGTTTTTTTTAATACTGTTTGAGAACTATTTTCTTTAGTTACTATTCATCGTGGTAGATTTGGTGTAACGTTTATTTAAACACCGGTTTGATAGAAATAGATATATTTAAATTATATCTAGGTTTATAATTTGTCAAATTTATTTTTATCCGATTAAAATCAGATTCGGATGTAGTGAGTGATATAAATCTACTTTAGAGTAACACGTGCCCTTCGTTCGTAGTATGTCTGATCACCGCTTTCCTTTTTTACTTACCGCGGGAGACTAATTGTATTATTTGCCCTAGTTCCGATATTTATATTGTATTGTATATATGTAGACACGCCTTCCTCGATTTACGAGCAGTATTCGTTCCACCCTCGTATAGAGTTTACTCGTCCAAAAAAAGAAACGCGGGGGAAATGCTCGTGTATGTCGTAAAAATATTTATTTCACATATTTGCACGCACGGGATAATAACGAAAGTTCAGAATTGAAATTCTCATTGTATTTGCCATCGTCGTCAGTGGTGTACTCAACATATGGAAATTAATAAAAATGTATAAGAGTAATGTAATTAGTATAATCAAACAGAAACTATCGATTCACTGATGTTTGATCGTTTCAATGAATATCACTGGAAAGATATATAGAACCGAAGATATAAAAGAGAACCGCGTAACAGAGGGGTTGTTTACTGCTTGAAAAAAAAAACGCGTATAAACCCCCGACGTAAATCGAGGGTTGAGTGTAATATACAATATTATATATAGATTGCTGCGTTATATTAAGATGCTTATCATACTCGACGATATTTTTATCGAAACTACTATTTCATTCCTCGCCTAGTATTTATCCGAATTTCCTATAACTCGATACTCGCGGGGGTATCGTTTTTTAATTTTCTGATTTGGCAGCATTATTTTGTCGCCGCGAGTAAACTTTTTAATTAAAGAGGATGTTGCAGCGAGAACGGTAGAATATTTATTAGTGGAATTCCATATAGTACATACAGGCTACGTAGCGGGCCGGGTATTAAAACACGATACACTGCATGAATTAATTATATCTTCATTACGAAGATTACCGCGGACTGGCGGAAACTGGATCACGACATCGTTACGGGAACAATTAATTAATAATCTCAAAAATATCAAATTTTCAGTATCGCTATCATCGTAATTACTCGACATCCGTGTACTTGTGCTATCACGTACGGCCCGGAATCGTCTCCTCAGTCGTTTACAGAGACGCAGGGACACGATA